>JBAMHW010000001.1:25806864-25859922 GCA_037177495.1 Rhadinocentrus ornatus | reverse complement strand
AGATAGATAGATAGATATACATAGATATAGATAGATAGATAGATAGATATACATAGATATAGATAGATAGATAGATATACATAGATATATCTATAGATAGATATACATACATATATCTATATAGATATATACATACATATATCTATATAGATATATATATATATAGATATATGTATAATGGCATCTTTGTTATATGTAGGAAAAAGTCTTTGAATGTGATGCAGTTGGAAAGCTGAATGAAGCTCCAGGGCGCACAGAGTTCTTCTCTAATGAGGCACCGAGCTGCCCAGATAAGAGACGAGAGACGCCAGTGGCTCTCTGATGCATACTCAACCTCTTGCTTCCACAGCTTCAGCTGACCTCTAAGGAGATAAATGTCTCTTTGATCCTTTATTTTAAACTAACAAACAGAAAATATGACAGACAAAGATGGGATTAAAATATTAACTTTAATCCTCAGGCCTGGTACATGGTTGCAGGAACAGATGGTCACAATAACTGAAGACAATGGCGTTAAGACAGTTTCCCCTGCAGTTCAAAACCCTTTTCATTTCCTTTGTATAACCCTACTTTGATGCCTTTTGAAGCCCGGAGATTCATTTAGATTACATTTTAATAGAATAGGTTTAAAAGGGCAGTGGGTGAGCCCAAGAAAGGGAGAACACAAGACAGTAGCTACAGTATCAGAGACTTGAACCCTTGAAGATGTGTTCTCATGAGGCAGTGGGTTTGAATATTGCATCATCTTCTGGTTAATTATTCCAGAGGGATGCAACATTTTGTAACACAAGAAAAAATTAAAATTATTTTTATTTTGGTGTAGAAACGGCCATATAGTAAAACTTAGATATGTTTTCTGTCAAATAACTGAACAGAATTAGACGCATTACATCTGTGAATGGGCCAATGCCAACTTCCCACACTGAATATTTAACAAGTATATCTTGTGTCATTGGTAGTTTAGATCAAACTTCTTAAGTTTATTTAACTCCTTTCTGCTCAGGTGATCGTGTGATTGATGTGGGCTCAGAGTGGAGGACGTTTTCCAACGAGAAAGCTCTTAAAGATCCATCCAGGGTGGGAGATGCTCAGAACCCACTACTCAACGGAGGAGACCTCACCACCATGATTAGCAAGGTGAGGAATGTTTTTTTCCTTTATCTGAAATAGTTGTAGCTGTCAGAGATGTTGGTATCTGTAGGTTTGTAATGGGTGTGTCGTCAGAAAATATATAATGTAATATTTTCATCCGTAGGGAACAGGTGCTGCCAGTTTTGATGAGTTTGGCAATTCTAAGTATCAGAACCGGCGGACTATGAGCAGCTCCGACCGGGCCATGCTAAATGCTTTCAAAGAGATCAGCACCATGGCTGATCGCATCAACCTGCCGAGGAACATCATAGTAAGTAGGAAATGTAATCTTTAGAAGAATTTCCTGGAACTGACATGACCGATCAGAGCAGTCACGTTGAAAGCCTAGAGCAGATATTGGCTTTGAAGGATCATATGAGACACGCATACGCACACACACACACACACACACACACACACACACACACACACAGGTGTATGATCTGAGGAGGTCAGCCCATGTCACCTGGTTTGAACATGACTCCAGCACAACCAGTTTCTGATGTCAAGTGGAGTAGATTGGAGGATTATCCAGGTAACTTCAGGTTCAGCTCTTTGTTTTTAGTTTCATGAAACTGACTCACTTACCAGCTTTTGTCACCATGGCAACCCAGGTGAAGGCACCACACCATGAACATCCAGTTCTCTTAGACAACTGAAAAATAAGACATCAGATCGAGCGATGAGAGAATCAGACATGGGGGTCTGAGCCTACTCTGGCCATCAAATATTTTTGATTTTGCCTGAAAAAAGGTCACCATTCTCATGTTTTGTATCTTTTTTAGCATAACTTCACCTATATGATCTGATAATTCATTTTTCACTTTAACCCTTTAAACTTTGCTAGATCGCCTGCGCCCCTGAACGCTATCGCTTACATTGTAAAGTTATACACCCAGAAACCGTAGTTTGTAAATCTGTGGGGTAAATTGTGATGGATAGCTTACCCTTTAGGTGATCTACAAAAGTTTTCCAGGTATTTTATCCCGCCCAGGAGGTTTACAATCCAGCCACAAAATGTAGTGTTTATTCAGAGACTCCATATGGTAAATCCAGAATGAGTGATCCATGATAACACCATTATTTATCACATTTTCATTATAAGAAACTTTCACTACTATTTGACCCAGAAATTAAAATGAAATAACTTTCTGTCAAACTTTCCACCAGTGTGATCAGAGCAGCCAAAGATCGTGTGATCAGAAAGTTCTCTGTTTCAAAAGGATCCTAGCCGACTGTGTTTTCTATAGAATGGGTCTCTGGTTTGGTTCGGTTGGTTCTGTATTTATTATATGGATCAGCATGAATTAAACTGAAACATATGTAAACCATAATTACAGACAATGAGCAGAGTTACAAATTCTGTGTAAGCGGAGTCTACTGTTAGATTTTTTTAGGTGTTTGTAAACGTGGTTGTAGAGATGTAACAGACTGAACTTCTCTGCTGTGACTGGGCCTTTTGTACGTTATGTTTGGGTCGACCTACGTTCTGGGAGGAACTGGTTGGCATGACACAGTGGATTAGATTGTTTCCCTCTGTTCTCTTTGACCAAGCTTCAGTAAAGGCCTCTTCTGGAACGTATGAGAGATTTTGATTTGAGGTTTATCCACTAATTTGTTTTTTCTCTGCAGGACAGAACAAACAACTTATTCAAGCAGGTTTATGAACAGAAGAGCCTGAAGGGCCGAGCCAATGACGCCATTGCATCAGCCTGCCTCTACATTGCCTGCAGACAAGAGGGCGTACCCAGAACCTTTAAAGGTCTGAATAAAAGTTTGATTTCTTCAAGTTTGATGCTGTTTGCCAAATTAAGAGAAATCTGTTATTGACTCTCAAACTCCTCCCGCTGCATTTTGCACAGGCTGGAAAATTCAACTTCTTGAGGTTATTTCTTTTAATTTATTTTTTCCTTATTGGAGATAAAAGATGAAAGTTCAGATTTGCCTCTGAATGCATCGTGAGAGGGTGTATTTTCTTACCTAGTTTGATTTCAGAGATCATAATGGATGACAATCCAAAAAAGAAACTGAAAACAGACTTAAAGGGGCAGTAAGCGAAATAAATCATTTCTAGATTGAAGGATTAAAAAATGTCTTTAAGAACTAGAGGGGAAATTTTATCTACAGTATAGCATGACGTCACCCACCGTCGCTCTGGGTTGATCTCCAGTCCGTGTTTACCAGCTGGTCGAGCCACACGTTCATGTATGTTAATGTGAATCATCGCCTCCTCTTTCTAGTGACACAAAAGCCCCGAAGCCTGCATCAAGTAAAAGGGGGCGTGTCCAAATGAAGCCTCAAGCGAAGTCTGTGTTATTTTCCTGAACATCACGTGACCAAAGACAAATTAGGCCGTTTTCCCTGATTCACATGAGTGTCACGTTCGGGCTGCAGAAAAAGCCGTGGAAAATGCAAGAAATGCTCTGCATAATTCCAGGTGACAGTGAGGTGATACAACACATGCAGCACTGACGAAAGCAAAATATACCAGTAGTTTGATTATTTTTATATGATACATTCCAATAAGATAAGATACAACTTTAATCTGCTTAAATAAGTGAGATAGACAGATAGATATAGATAGAAATATATTACTTTATTAATATATTTTAATATATTTACAGATTTACAATACAGTTGCATCATTGTGTTTACATTTCCACCAATATGTAGTTTACATATTGACAGGTGGACTGCTGGACATCAAATGACAAGCAGATGTCAAATGAGCTGTTAAATGGGGCTTCGAGTAATGACATTTTGGCGATGCAGTTGGCCAGACTCAATACATTCATGGGGCTTCATTAAACCATCACTACCTCTTTCCTCTCGGAGCCCTCGGCTCTCCCTCGCTATAAAAGGTTGGAGCAAGTGAGCAATGGCAGCTCATATTTTCAAGGAAAATGACCAAGTGGGAACGAAACGTTCATGGATGTGGGGGAGGAGGTAGAGGGAGGTGTGGCTCATGACACATTTTGTTTTGGTCTACAGGCAGTTTTCAACAGCAAACCTTGTGGTAAAATGATTTAGCTTTTTGCCCTTTTAATTTTCTTTGACACAAGTATTTTCTTTGATAAGTCCGTCTCATTCCCGAGCTTTTCCTCTCCTCTTGCAGAGATCTGTGCTGTTTCCAGGATCTCAAAAAAAGAGATTGGTAGGTGCTTCAAGCTGATCCTGAAGGCGCTGGAGACCAGCGTGGACCTCATCACCACAGGCGACTTCATGTCCCGCTTCTGCTCCAACCTCGGTTTGCCCAAACAAGTGCAAATGGCAGCCACCTTCATCGCCAGGAAAGCTGTGGAGCTCGACTTGGTTCCTGGTAGGAGTCCCATCTCGGTGGCAGCAGCAGCCATCTACATGGCATCCCAGGCTTCTGCAGAGAAGAAGACCCAGAAAGGTGAGTCTTGATGGTGTATTCAGATGCTAAAAGATACTATACAAACTTGATTTATTTACACTCTTTTACCTTTAAATGTCAGCTGTATTATACAAAAAAATGACTATTTTCAACAAAGGTTATTGCAAACTCTGTTTAATAAATTAGTTTCAGACTGAGCACAGCTCTGTGTGGTGCAGCGTTCGCTGACAAAACTTCACATAAAACTTCACATAAAAAAAACAGAACAAACAGTTAACTAGTCTGGAGTCACTGTGCCAAGTACAACAACCTGAAGAAAGCGGTGACAATTTGCTCGGTCAGCATTTATCTAGTATTCCATTGGCTGGAGGACAATTCACCCCTTCATTGGGGTCCCCAGCTTACTAAACCAACCCTAAAGGGTGGAGTTTGACAAACTAGTCCATTAACTAGTTGAAACAATCGTCAGTTCATGCATGACTCAGCAATAAGATCAAATCAGGAACAGCTCCATGTTTACATGTACAGTGGATTTATTGTTTATGTAGTGTGTTCTTGGCATGTGGCTTTAATCTTTTCTTTGTTTCTCTGTCACGTTCCTCTTTGCTATAATTCATGGAAGTTGTCACACTGCTAAGGTATCACGATATTATGTAGCTGACACATCGATTGCTATCTGCGTAAGGGTTTGGTTGGCTGTGGAAATGCAACAGATCAGGATTCACCAAACCAAACCGTCCCATACAGACCAGAACCTGCTGGTGTAAAGGGGTCCATGTACAACTTTCATTTATTAAAATATTCACTTTAAAACATGTTTGACAGACAATGAAATCAGCCTATTCGCGATTAAACACTTTAATGTAACACTTATGTCCTCCTTTGGCATTTTTGTACATTTCATTTGGTGATTATTTTGGCTTTTAACTCTTCTTTAGTCAATTTTTAAAAGTCCAGTGTATTTTTCTTTGATGTGACTATTGTCATCTGTTTATACATTTTACACCCTTGGGTGATCAGCTACAAAAATGTCCATGCACAATGCCATAAAATCAAGCATTTTTTTTTCTTTTTTTAATTCATTAATCACTCAAACCACTTTAGATCTAGTCAAAACTTTCCAAACATTCAATAATTGTATGCCAGTATAAATTATAAAAATTACTTCCTGAAATTCACGAATGACTCTCCGCGCCCCCTGGTGAACACATGCTCCATGCAGTAATTCAAATCACGTCTTTAAATGACTGAATAGTTCGAATTGATGCTTTGTTTTAATGACATGCCATTTTTGGCCACAAAGGTTGCCAGATGATGGTAAACTGTATGCTAAACATAAAAATATCACCCACTATTCATATTCTCACCTCGACTTGTCTCCTGTCTTGCAGAAATCGGCGACATTGCCGGCGTTGCAGACGTCACCATCAGACAGTCGTACCGACTCATCTATCCACGTGCAGCAGAACTTTTCCCTCCAGACTTCAAGTTTGACACACCTGTTGATAAACTACCCCAACTGTGAAGAAGACTCCGCCGAAGACTCAGAGCCGACGTTTCTCTAATCATTTGTTTTTGGATTTGAAAGATTTCTCTTGTCCTGCCTGAGATGAGGAGCTGACAGGAATGAAGCAGACACACATTCCAGACTGTACTCAAGTATTTCCTGAGTGTATATACTGTACCATGTGTATATGTCCAAGTGGGAAAGTATAACTGGTGCTTGACATTTTAGGCTGGTTTCATACTGTATACATAAAACTTTGTTTTGTAGGAAAAAAAGACAGATTTTTCTTTTTGTTTGAATTGTTCTAAGTAATTTAAAATTAAAAAGTTTTCATTACCTCGGCTAATGTTTTGAGAAACAGCAGAGCACTATTACAAATGTTTAATTTGTGCATTCATGATAGGCAACAAACAGTGACAAAAATGCATTTTTGTTTTTACACCAGGATGAATGGTAACAGTTGTAAATTGAGTAGTTTGTGTACCATCCATACAGTTTACGTCAGTTCTGACATGCATGAGCAAAGAATAAAAAAAAAAAAAAAAAAAACTTTTTACAATCTATTTTCATAATTAAGAAATGTAGATCTATTGATAAAATTAGTGCTTTCAGCTTAATTGTGTACATACAGTATGTTTATAACATTCATCCCCCCCCCCGATAGTGATTCATATCAACAGGTCTGAAACATTTAGTCATAACATGCAAACTGACCAGTCAAAAATGTAGGGAGCACTTTTTCAAATGGCATATAGACGCATGCCCTCCTCCCATCTCCCCAAAAAACACTCCTCACTAGTTCCATCACCTTTTTGTTGTTCGCAAAACATGTCATTGAGTTCCCAGAAGTTTGGTTTGGTAGCTGTTACTGTATACGAGCAAAGTTAAGGACTCAAGTTTATAACAAGTACGGGGCAGATCGGCTTTACACACATGGGTAAATTCTCCAAATCAGTTGTGGGACAAATATTGTGCACTTGTAAGACTGACTTTTTAAAATTTTTTTTTTATTTACTGGTCTTATCAAACTCACCTTTTCAGACTTGTAATATTTCTTGGTCTTTTCAGACATGCAGAATTAATCTGTACATGTGGATTTGACTTGTACCTGAACTTGTTGGTAGTTTCAAATATGGAGAGTTGAAAAACTTATGCCCCTGCTGTAGCTCAATAACTGTGTAAGTCAGTTTGAGTTCATTTCACTGAGGTATTAAAAACAAGAAGAAAAGTAAAGAATGAAAAACCAATCTTTGACACCAGAGCTGAAGGCTGGATTTACACTGCAACGCCACCAGAGGGTGGCAGAGCATCAGTGTTTCATATGACCGATTTATGAAGCCAGGAAGATGTAGTGCCGGGATTAACTTGGTTTTCAAGTCGAGAAGCAGCAGCAGTAGTAAAGATTTTGTGATTGGCTGTTCAGCAGCGATGCTTCGAGCACTTTGTTTCAGACATGATCTCTGCAGAGCTACAGTAAGGGCTTTACGCAGAAACTAAAACAAAATATACGACTGAATATGATCTGTACAGGTCAAAAAAAGAATAAATGAAGACGGTGACACTGAATAAAATGATTGTGATGATGCCGTCTTCTAAGAGTTCATACGTAAAACATTCTCAGTGGTCAGACAACAGACAATGATGACAGTCTGTGCAGGAGGACGTCCCTCTACCTCCACTCCAGCACTATTTCATGGTTTTCTTTAAAAAAAAAAAATTGAGGGGCTTTTATGTGTGGATTAAAACGAATAGCTCAAGTCCTCGCGAGGCATCATCTAGACTTTCTTCACAATGGCACAGAGTTTTGAAGGCCTGGTGAGCCAGGTTTACTTTCTCCTTGACATTTTGGGCAGGGAGGATGAGATACATATAGATATATCTATATATATAGATATATATATAATATATATATATACATATATGAATGTTAGGGTTAGGGTTTTGCATTCAAACACAGCATAAGTGAGTTGAACAACTTTAATTTACATAAGTTCATAATCACATAATCACACAGGAAGGTTGTTGTAAGGGTTTTCTGATACAGATAGACTAACATAAATATAAAAAGTTGTTAGATGTATCTGCATAAAGACAGGCAGGGTGGTGGGGGAAAATGTGTCTCTGTGGCAAGATGTAAAAAATATATAGGTAGCATATTAAACCAAAGGCATTCCCACTAAATGTTCAGAGTTACATAGACCCAGTAATGCAATCACTACAGTCCTGGTTCAGCAGAACATTAGGAATTTATATATATATATATATTGAATGGTTAATGACATCTTTACACAAGGGACATTAAGGTACCAATACAAAACATTTTATAAATATATATTAAAAAAAATATACTTAAGAATGGACTATTGTTCTACACAGATAACATAGATGCTTTGGTCACTTGTGTATTATCTTATAAAATGAGGTTCCGCCCAGAGAAAAATTTCCTTATTTTAAAAGGTGTATGCATTATACTCAGTAATACTTACACAAAGAGTACAACCATATCAGGATAGGTTATTTACACACATTTATATCAATATATTAATCTGATCTTTTGACTCTACCATACACTGTGAGCTGTTGGTTTGATTGCTTTGTCTCTTGCTCTTGGACACAAAGGATACCTCCCTGTTTCCTTCACCTGGGGAGGTGCTGGAGATGTGGCGGAAGAGCTTCTGGATGCCAGTGTCACGCAACGAGCTCCTGAAGGAGCGAGCGGCGAACATGTAGAGAATGGGGTTAATGGTGCTACTGATGAAGACCATGGCTCCTGCAACAAAAGCCATGGTGCTCCTGACGCTTTCCAGACTCTTTGCCACATCATGGAAAGAGTCTTCAGTGGCCAGGCTGATGAGCGAGAGGATGTTTCCTATCTGATGAGGTGTCCAGCAAATGGCGAATGCAATCACTATGCTTGCAATCAAGACAGTGGACTTCCGTTTTGACCTGAAGGTCATCTGAGTGATGCGGCTGCACAGGCAGCCATAGCAGACCACGAGAATGAAGAAGGGTAGTATGTAGCCCACCACTGTCTCCAGCAGCACACACACCACCTCTTGGGTCACAGAAGTATACTCCCGGTACAGACAGTGCTTCTCACCTGACCCAGGTTCTTCCATCCAAACAACCTGAGTCAGGATGACAGGTATGCTGAACAAGAAAGCTGCAATCCACAGAACCACCAGAACTTTGTTCAGAGCTTGTTTTCTTTTCCAATCAGCTGAGGCAAAAGGATAACGTACAGCCATGAAACGTTCCACGCTCATAACGGTGATGAGGAAAACACTGCTGTACATAGAGGCATTGATTATAAAAACCATGGCTTTACAGCAGGCCTCTCCAAAGATCCAGGAGTGGGCCAGAGAGTAGATCCACAGAGGCAGGGTGATGAGGACCAGCAGGTCTGCCACAGCTAGGTGCAGGATGAGAATTACAGTGTGTGAGCGCTGCTTGACGTGTCTCAGGATGGTCCAGATGACCAGCAGGTTCCCCGGAGCTCCAACCAAGAAGGAGAGACCCAGAATCAGACAAACTACCACTATTCCACCATCAAACTCTTCGGGGGCCATTTTCTCTAAGGAAGAAAGCTCATCTGAGTGGTTCATGCTGCAAATGTATGTGCTGACTATGGTGTCTGGAGGAAAAGAAAAACAAATTGCTTTACAAGTAAGTCTTCACTTCCCCTTTATGGTTAGGAACAAGGTTTCCTCAAACTGTTTTTTGAGACATACGGATGATTCATGTATGTGTCATCTGCCCATTTTCACCTTAAGCTTAGACGTAATTTCAGAGAAAAGGGAGAAAAAGAAAGTTTATAGAACTGCCCATGAATAAGTTTAAATGTAAGTATTTATGAGAAATCTAAGTGATCAGAAACAGAATAATAGAATTTATCTTTTATTAATTAAACTTATTATTTTAATTTCAAAAGTAGGAGAAGCTTTGGTTGATTAATGCTGTATTAAAAATACATGATTCTAATCCTAACAACCAACATGTGTTCAAAGCTCTCGCTCTCTTTTTTAACAGGATTGATGATGATGATGATGACTGTATGTAAATGACAGCATGATTGGCCTGTGAGCTTTAAATCATAGATTATATAGTTTATTGTGTAAATAAAAGGCAAAATTGGTGGGATTTGATTAGGTTCTCTTTAGATTTATGTTTCTGGTGTTCAGTGCTAATTTTTCACTTCCTGTTTCCCTGCATCACCTAGTGTTTAGCTCTGAGAGCCACATCTGCTAATTAGTTGCCTTCTTTTGTTTTGTATTTTTCCAGATCCTTATCTATCACGGTCCTAATTGTCTTTGTGCTCCTAATTTTTCTTTGTCCAAAGTCTGCATAGATTTTTATTTTAGTTTTGGTTCAAGACTTTATTTATCCTGCTGGCTGCAGCACCTTTTATTTCTTTTAATAAATCTTAGTTTCTACATCCATCTGCCTCCAACATTGTAGTCCTGAAATTGGGCCTTTCCTCTCCATATCTTCACAATTGCTCATAACCTAAAAAGAATAGTGCTATGCTAAAGGAGGTTGTTTAAGATTTGCTCTTTACTCCATGTAATTGGTGTGATTTTTGTAAAGCATAATCCCACTTTAAACTGTTGGAGTGTAGAAAACTTGCTAAACTTGGCACACTAAGTCTCACACTGTTTTTAATATGCCAAAACAACCAGCATAGTGATGATGGTTGTTTGGACTTTAGTCTGGGATGTGTTGTACAATTTTTGAAATAATCAACTGCCTAAAAAGAAAAATTCTACACCATACATTTAGAGCTAGGATGTAAGCAAGAAACTTGAGGGACAATCTTTGTAACTGTGCTGCTGTGTCCTCCAATTTTACTCGAGCTGAATTTTCCTTTTCATTAAAACAGAAAAATGTGCACTCTCTCCCAAAATGCAATAGCTCAAATGGACGGATCCACACATTTTAACTCCATGGCGGCAAATGACAGGAATATCAACACCTGCCCCACAGTCTTTACTGCAAAATGAGAACCGGATTTTCAATAAAAACCTAAAGTTATTTAGTTTCTGACTCACGTATGTTAATATAATTTTCACTCACCAATAATAACATCACACTAATGTTTACAGGAAAACCCTTTGGTGCTCACACTCTGCTAATTGGAGCTATATCTTTTTTTTTTTAATTTGCAAAGCTTCCAGACAAATTTTGTGTGAATTTTTAGTCTGAATGAGATGAAGGTTGCACTTAACCTCAGCTGCTACTGGAACTCCCCAGCTTCTCTTATCTTCGTTTTATTTGCAACCCTAATCCTAACTTTATCACACTGTGATGGATTTAAAGTTCAATTTTGTAGAAATCAGAAAAAAAGAGGAAAAATGACATTTTAGCAATTCCTTCAGTTGTTGAAGTGAATAAACTGTAATGCGTAATTGGAAATAAGACAGAATACTCCCCTGGTTGGTGGTTGATAATAATAACAATAATATTACATAATTCAGTAGATGGTTCATTATTTATTTATTACAAAAATGTGTTTTAACTGTTTTACCAAGGTCGATGCAAGAGGAGGATATATTATGTAGTTACAACATAAACTGCAACATGTTATCAACTCTATTTAATCACCATTTGGTCTTCATACTAAACTGAAGTTGCAGCCAACACTTTCACGATGTCCCTTTTTCACATGACCAGGTCTTCAGAGATCACAGTATTCTTTCTTTTTAACATGGAGTGTCAGAAATCTCCTCTGTCTGTGTGTTTGCTGCCCCCTGGCCTGTCTGGTATTGCATTGCCAGCTCCCTAAGTTTATTTGTGTGAGTGACTATTTCCTGAAACAGCCCAACCAACCGAGACTCTTTGAGACTCCTTCTGAAGTTCCTGGCAAAGAAGGAGTATAAAAGAGGATTCACTGAACTGCTGATAAAAGCAAGAGCTCCAGAGCCAAAGATAAGACTGTCTGGTACACATTGATGATCTGTGTCTGAAAGTAAAATGCAAACTAGATCAATAATGTTGATAATGTGGTAAGGCAACCAGCACAGCATGAAAGTAATCACAAGAGTGTGAACGAGAATCCTAGATTTCTGTTTTGACCTGAAGGTCATTTTCTTGAGCTGCACAGCAACAAGACAGTAACAAATACTAAGAATAATGAAAGGAAGTACAAATCCCAACAAGCTCTCCAGACATAAGAATATGATTGCTTGGAAAGGAAGGAATTCTTTGAAAAAACAGGTCTTGATTTCATCACTTTCATTTACAGTCTGGGTCAGAGCAGCCGGCACTGCTAGAAGCAAAGCGAGGAGCCAGAGAAGTACAAGACATCTATTCATAGCTGTTTTTGTCTTCAAGCGCATCATCACAAATGGATGGCAGATAGCTAAAAAGCGCTCCACACTCATAAGAGTGATAAGGAAAACACTGCTGTACATAGAGGCATTGGTTATGAAAACCATGGCTTTACAGCAGGCCTCTCCAAAGATCCAGGAGTGGGCCAGAGAGTAGATCCACAGAGGCAGGGTGATGAGGACCAGCAGGTCTGCCACAGCTAGGTGCAGGATGAGAATTACAGTGTGTGAGCGCTGCTTGACGTGTCTCAGGATGGTCCAGATGACCAGCAGGTTCCCCGGAGCTCCAACCAAGAAGGAGAGACCCAGGATCAGACACGCTGCTGGTGTCCCACCATCAAACTCCTTGGGGTCCTCTGAAGGAGACAGCGGAGATGAGTGGTTCATGCTTCGAGAGGTGCTCACAGTGGTGTCTGGGGAAAAAATTAAACTGTTCTAACAACAAGGCTCTACTTCCCTTTATAGATAAACTGAACAGAAACCAGATTTTTGTTTGAGCAACACAATTATGAGTTCAAGTAAAGTTGCTAACAACTCAGGACAACCTCAGAACATCTGACTTTTGCAATGTTGGATTTGCAATGTTGTTCATTAAGTAAAGAGTTGTAACTCTTTTCTTGGTTAGCAACTTATATCAAAAATAGAAAATAATCATTTAGATATGTTAGTAATGTGTTTCACAGTAAAAAGCTAATCTATTTCATTGCCTAAATCTTTTTATTTGTGGTTGTAAACATCCATATTCTTACACATCACTGCCACCTTCTTTATTGAAAATCATGAGCATGATTTGGCTAAATTGGGATTTGTGTTGCTGTCCATCTCTTGCTACCTGGCAACTCTGAACTTTATAAAAATACCTCAAAGACAGTAGCTGCTGAGCTACAGAAAAAGCCACTAGGTGAAAATCTGTAACAGAAAGGTCATAAAATAAAAATTCCTGCTAAGAAATTAACATGATCAGACGAACATAAAACATTACATGGGCTGATGACACTCCCTGCTACAGTGGTCCAGGTGGGAAGAGAGGCTGGCTGGAATTGCTTTTTCCTTTCTTCTTTTCTCAACTTTTACATTTGCAGCTTTATATTTCGATTCCATCTCTTGTCATCCATCTCTCCCTTGCACTGTCGAAATGACTCAAGTCTGGAAAACTGTGTCAAAGGTTAAGTCTGCTGATTTGATTATAAATTTAGGATCAGTTCAATTTTCTTTCGATCTCATCTAGTCATAGACTGAAGAGCTGAGTTTCAGTTTACTCCATTTTAGTTTGACTTTTCAGTTCTTTCCGGTCTGTGCTCCACCTTAAAATAAGTGGAATTTTGCAGTCACAGTTAATGTTTCATAGCTGTGATGTGTTTTATTATCTAATGTCTGTATAAATCAAGAAAAATAAATCAGCACTAATAGCTGATGTGCTGAGATATGCCACTTCTGAGTATACTTAGTGACTGACAGTACTCAAAATCGGTATATCTCTCCCAGAGACACCAGGAGAAACTCATCCATGCATTCATCTCCAGTAGACTGGATTACTGTGATGGTCTTTTAACAGGACTTCCTAAAAAAAGGGCATTAAACATTTGCAGCTCATCCAGAATGCTGTTGCAAGAGTTTTAACCAGGACTAAGAGATCTGAACTCATCACATCAGTTTCAGGCCTCCATTAAGTCACAGAATAGATTCTGATTTTTTACAAATCACAGAATGGTTTAGGCCCAGAATCCATCTGTGATATGTTCTGAGAATATTAAGTAGAGCTCTTAGATCCAAAGACTCAACTAGTCAACTAGTCCAGACTAAATATGGAGAAGCAGCATTTAGCTGTTATGCTGCAAACAAGTGGAACAAACAGCCAGGTAATTAAACTTTCACCAAGACAAGTTAAAAACATACCTTTCTCAATACATGAAATCCACATGTTAACTATGAACTTATCTTGCTTTTAATCATTTTAATTTAAGATTTAATTGTATTTAGCGCTTTGTTACTGCCTTTTACTACTTTTTAATGCTTTCTTTGCACCATCTGTAATGCTTTTAATGTTTAATGCAAAGCACTGAATTGTCTTGTACGTGAAATGTGCTTTACAAATTAACTTGCCTGCCTTAAATAATAATGCAACAGATTTAGATATTTTATTATTATTTTTTGAAGGGTATTTATGCTCTAGTGTTCTTTATTTTAATACTAGTTGGACAGGAAAGGTGGGTTGGAGAGAGAGGGGAATGACTTGCAAAAAGGGGCCCAAGGCTGGTACTTGAGCTTGGGCCCGCTGCACACTTATTAACAAATTCTCATATAATATCTGATTACTCTATTAACTGGTCTAAGACAATTGTTATGCCCATTAACTGCGACTTACAAAACACACCCAATACTACAATACAGTCTGGAAACATTAGATATTTAGGCATAAACATTTCTCCCAGGTTATCAGAACTAACAAAGCTAAATTACGTCCAGCTACTTAAAACAGAGGATGATCTCTCACGGTGGAGGCGCTTACCCATATCACTCATGGGGAGGGTTGCCACAGTTAAAATAATGGTTCTACCTAAAGTCAACTACCTGTTTTCAATGATACCCACTAAACCATCCTCCAGCTGGTTTAAGTCACTGGACTCAGATATATCCAAATTTCTATAGAAAAACAAACCATCACATATCAGTCTAAAAACTTTACAACAGATGTTACGACCCCTTTTTAATCCTAGGGGAATCGGGGTCAATAACAAAACAAAACCGGACAAACTTAAAAAGATATATACCAAGAATTTATTACAACCCCGGTTCTTCCAAAAAAATATTCAATAATAAATAACAAAAGGTGTCCTATATTTGGTTATATCTAATCCGGTGCAAATAAAAAGAAAACAATTAACAAAAGGTGTCCTCAAATGGAGGTTACAAATTACAATTAAACATAAAAATAAAGAATTCTTTTTATGTACTTAAACTAATACTCATTAAACTTTAACATTACATAATTTTAAACAAACCAAAAATCAATAACAAAAATACTACTACGGAAACAAACCAAAAATTCTTTACAAACTGAACTCAAAAGGCTACTTGCAAAAGGCGTGAGCGTCTCTTCTGAATTCCTTAAACCAAGTCACAATTGTGCATACAACAAAAAAGGAAATTCTAAATGCTCCTACAAACCACTAATGCAATCACAGACCAGCGTCTCAAACAATCCCAAAGTTGGCGAGCTGTGATTGGGAGCAGCTAACACCGGCACATGCTGAAGAAGGGCCTTGGCACTGTCAAAAGCATGTTGGCATCCCTCAGTCCATCTGAATTCCTGTTTAGGACTGATCATAGCCGTCAGCGGCGAGACAACGGTAGCAGAGTTTAGGCAGAAGCTCCGATAATATCCCGTCTTTCCCAGGAAACGGCGAAGAGCTTTTCTATCTTTAGGGACAGGGAACTAAGTAATTACCTCTACATCTGCCTCTAGAGGGTGCACTATACCTTGTCCTACTTGCTTACCAAGATAGGATACAGTGGCCCTGCCAAATTTACATTTTGAAAGATTTAGTGTTAAATTAGCCCAAGTCAGACGACTAAAAACTTCCTTTAATGCAGACAGATGGACTTCACAGGTGTCTGTGAAAATCACTACATCATCCAAATATGCTGTACAATACCGAAGACCTACAAATAGCGTATTAACTAAACGTTAAAAGGTTGCGGGTGCATTGCACATTACATTGTACTGCAGAAAATGATCAGGTGAAACAAATGCCGAAATTTCCGAAGCTCTGTCTGTTAAGGGGACTTGCCAGTATCCCTTTAAGAGATCCAGTTTTGTTACATAGCGAGCAGAACCAATAGCATCAACACAGTCTTCTACTCGTGGCATGGGATACGCATCTATTACAGTCGGTGCATTACCTTTTTGGTAATCAGTGATGAAACGAGGTGAACCGTCGGGTTTTATTTCCACTAAACATGGTGAACTCCAGAGACTCTTTCTGGGCCTAGAAAAGCCGTGTTGTATTAAATAGTTTTTGTGGTTCATGAGTTGTTGTTTGGGCAAGCTACACCGGTACGGATTTTGTTTTACTGGTCAGTTATTTCCCACATAAATGTCATGTGATATGACAGTGGTGCATGACGGGATATCCTGAAATAAGTTTTTAAACTTATCGATTAATGACAGAAGACCAGATCGTTGTTTATCAGGGAGACGCTGTAGCGTGGATGGTAACTTGATTAGCATTTTCGAGTTACACAATCGCGGTGCTAGTTTAGCAGCTAAAGTCTCCGACCATTGTTTTTCCACTGGGGAAACACTTTCGGTTACTATGGCAATACCACATTGAACCTCCGGCAACACATCAGCAGTAGAGGTGGTTGCCTGCAAACTAACGTTACGGGAAACATATGCCTTTAACATATTAACATGATAGGTTCGAGTTTATCGTCTGTTTTCAGGGGTCGAAATAACATAATTTGTGTTGCTTAAACGCTGTTTAACCACATAGAGTCCAGAGAATCGCGCATCTAACAAGGTTCTGGCTACCGGAAGAAGAGCTAACACTTGGTCCCCTTCCTTAAAGTTGCGAATTACAGCCTTCTTATCATGTCTTTTCATTTTTGCTTGGGCAAGTTTTAATGTTTCTGCCACAAAGGTACAGGCTTTACTTAACCTGACACGGAAGGAAATCACAAATTTACATACGCTAAGCTCAGAAGGGATCTCACAACAACTTCTTTTAGGATCTTAAACGGTCCTCAAAGAGAGTGGCCAAAGATAAGCTCTGTGGAGCTATACCATAGTGATTCTTGTGGTGCTTCACGTTTAGCAAAGAGAACGAATGGGATTCCCTCATCACAATTCTTACCTTCCTCCAAACAATATTTCCGTAGCATGCATTAAATCGTTTGATGCCACCTTTCTAAAGCTCCCTGGCTTTCAGGATGATATGCCGTACTAGTAATGTGGCTGATGTTTAGGTCTGTTAGGACCTGTTTAAACATCTTAGCGGTGAAATTACTGCCCTGATCCGATTGGATCACTCACGGTAATCCAAATGTGGAAAAGAACTTCAGCAAAGCCTTAGTAACTAATCTAGAGGTAATCTGGTGTAAGGGAATGGCTTCTGGATACCGAGTTGCAGAACACATTATTGTCAACAAAAAGCAATTACCTGAACGTGTGCTAGGCCTACACAGTCTATTATTAATTTATCAAAAGGTTCACTCATGACCGGAATTGGGTGCTAAAGACTAAAGACAGAGGTGGATTGGACTTACCCAACTTTAATCACTATTTCTTAGCTAACAAGCTGCAATATATCACATGGCTTAAACCAAGCGGTCTGGATGAACCATGGTTAGATGTAGAGCAAGCATTGCGTGAGGATCTAGTTATTTCTGACCTGCCATTAATCAACTCAGCCATCAAACTACAGAATTGTTTTAAAAGCCTTAATATCAGTTCTCTTTCATAATATTTCGCTCGATGTCTCACCATGGGATGCAAGCCTCTCTGCAGCCCTCAGAAGCATTAATCTCATTACACAAACCCTGATTGGCTGATAAACGTATCCGTCCGCATCACGTAGTGCCATCTGCCTTAAATAGCTCATGCGGACAGACTAACTCATTCAAAAACCTCTTCTTACTCGGAGCATATCTTGCTTCCACGGCTAGCTAGCCTAACTGTTCACAGGCTGATTTTCTGTTTCGGTCGCCGAGCGCTACCTAGCTTGGACTCTTGGCTCTTTTGGTCACACCAGACCATAGTACTTCCTTGCCCCTCCCAGTTTGGTTGCACTACCCTTGTCGCCCCAACACAGCGTTTTTTTCGAGCACCGAGTATTGGCACACCAGCTAATTTCTCAGTGTCCCCACGGTTAGCAGACCAGCTAGCTGCCTCGACTCCCTGCCTGCACACCAGCTCACGAGGAATGGAGGCTGCAACCCCTCATACCAGAGGGCTCGGATACTCTGGGGCGTGCCCCTGTTGCTGCGGGAAAAAATATCAGGCAGAGACCCACACCAGGATCGCTCGAGTTGTCTGGGGCTGGAACACGCCCAACTGGCCATCAACGTCCCCGGCTCGTGTCAACACTGTTCAGTGTTCACCGTAAAGAGTCTTCGCAGACGGCTAGCCCGACAGGTTAGCCTGTTTGGAGAGGACTTTTATCTCCCCTCCACCGGTGCTGAGACCGAAGAGGAGGAGGAGAAGGGGGCCGCTGCGGTGGTGTTACCGGAGGCTAACACCAGCTGGGGCTCCCAGCTCGACGTAGCAGCGAATCCCTCGCAAGAGGACAACGTCCTGGAGTTGTACTACGGGAAAGATGAAGATGTCGCCTCAAACCTCCTCATTTCAGAGGATGAAGAGGAAGACGACATCTTCATCACTCCGACCCATGCCATGCAGCATGCGGCCTCCGTTGCTTCTCGGAATGGAGACGAGAGTGGCACACCAGCTTCTTCCCTCCCCAGCTCGGACATGCTCAACGTGTGTAAACGCGCTGCCGCCCAACTGGCCGTTCCCTGGCCCGCGGTTGTAGCTGACCACCACATCCCGCTACGAAGGGAAGAGATTGCCCTTGGCCAAAAATGCAATGAAGTAACTTCTCTCTGTCTTCCCGGAGCTGCTAGATGAGGTGACATGGAAGGACCGCCCTTACAGCAGCAGGAGCCAGATTCCTGGGGCCTCGTCCCTCGACTGTGAGGCGATGGAGAGCCTGGGTCTGCTCCGCATGCCTCCGATGGAGCCACTTGTTGCAGCCCATCTTCACCCCCAGCTGTCGAAGGTGTCCTTCTAGAGCCCCAGCCTGTCGTCCAAGTCTGACCGTTTTCGGTCGGCCCTGACCAAGAAGGCTTAAAAAAGCAGCGGCGCTTTCAGCCCGGGCGCTTAATGTCCTCTCCCTGCTCACTGCTTACCAAGCCGAGTTGTGCGAGGATTTTGGGCAAACACAGGACCCAGCAACATGGGAGGAAATTCCGGTTATCACTGATCTTTGTCTCCGTGTCCAACGCTGTGCTGTTCAGGCCACGGGCAGAGCACTGGGAACTATGGTGCTACAGGAACGGGCACGGTGGCTCAACCTCGTCAACCTGTCGGATAGGGAGAAGGATGAGATGCTGGAATTGCCCATTGTCCCCGGGTTTTTTTTTTGCTCTGCATTGGCCTTGATGCCGTGTGAAGAAGAACGAGGACGAAGCTCTCCAGCTTTGCCTCCCTCGGAAGCCACCTGCTCCCTCTCCACCTTTGCAGCGCAAAACCAGGCTGTTTCTCAGGTCTTGCATTTTAAAATACCCATTATACCGCCTCCTCTGCCCAGTCGGTCCGGATGGTCCAAGAAACCCTCGGCTCCAGTTGCAGCCCTGCTGGCTCCATCCACACAAGCTGCTATCTTCAGGCCAAGAAGAAGAAACGGGCAGCCTGACAGCCCCACATCTTGCCAGTGCAGCTAAATGTTTCTCTAGCTCGTTCTCTAGTTCCACCTGTTTGGCTTTCAAGCGTGCATCCAAGGATTCCCCACGTCCACTGTGCCAGAGCATGGAGATAAAAACGGACAGCAGAGGTTTTGGCGGTTGCCCCTCTCAAGTGTCCAGGCGCACACACATTGTTTTATCGGAAAGAAATAAAATGTGTTCCGCTGCAGCATCCAGGCCAAGGGCGAGGGTGCAGCTAAAAAAAAAGCCCAAACCATGAAAATAAACAACTTGGCAGTGACGCCGGCTGCTGGCCGGTGGAAGGTGGTTTCATCTTCTGGAGCAGGGGCAGTGGTGCACCCGCTGCTGCGTTGGCATCCTGGTGGTTGCACAGCGCCACCTGGGAGCCATCATGCTGTTCCGCCGAGAGAGGGCGCTACCGTATCACGGATAGATCCTCTGATGGAGGACGAGCTGCGGTGTGCACCTCCGATATCTCTGGAAATACAAATTCAGGATGCTCACACACACATCCCTGTTGCGTCTTGTGCGACAGAACGATTGGTTCACTTCTGTCGACCTGAAGGACGTGTATTTCCACATTCCTACCTACCCTCTCCACAGAAAATTCCTGAGATGCGCTTTCCAGGGGATTTGCTACGAGTACCGAGTACTTCCTTTCGGTCTCTCTCTGAGTTCGCGGGTGTTCGTGCTGTGCACGAATGCGGCAATAGCTCCGCTGAGGCGTCAGGACATTTGTTTGTCCACATACCTGGACAACTGGCTGCTACAGGCACAGTCGGAGCAGGAGGCCAGGGCGCACACGCATATTCCCGTGGGGCACCTGTCCAACCTGGGTTTTGTGATAAACACAGAAAAGAGCGTGTTATCCCCAGCGCAGAACATAGTATTTCTTGGCCTGTCTCTGTACTCGCTATCTTCCTCTCCCTGAAGCATTTCCTCCCGTCCCTCGTGGGTCATCATGTCCTGGTGAGAACAGACAATGCAATGTGGCGTACATCAACCGTCAAGGGAAGTTGCGCTCCCACCAGTTACACATGCTGGCATGCAGACTGATCCTCTGGAGCAGCAATCGCCCACGACCCACGTCCTGGGAGTCCTAAAAAAGAGCCCATTCCCTGTATACAGGCGCGCCTCTAGACAATAGGTCCGCACCTGTATACGGGGAATGGGCTCTGCACCTAGAGGTGGGGGGACAGATTTGGACCCATTACGGCCGGGCCACGGTGGATCTGTTCGCATCAAGGGAAAACGCGCAGTGCGCTCTGTTTTGTTCTCTGTGCAGCATGGATGCTCCCCTGGGCGTAGACGCACTAGCGCTCGCTTGGCCGCCTGGGCTTCTTTACGCTTTCCCTTCCCTGGCCTTGATACCCCCCACTCTGGCCAGAGTGAGGGAGCACGGCCATACAATGATATTAATAGCTTCGCTTTGGCCTGCCATGCACTGGTTGGTGGAGATACATTGGTTGCTGTGCGCTCAGCCTTGGCAGCTCTCGCTGCGCAGGGACCTGCTACTTCAGGGGAGGGGGACTATTTTCCACCCACACCCAGAACACCTGGCATTGTGGGCTTGGCTCCTAAGTGGCTCAGTCTGTCAGCTATGGGACTCTCACAGCGGGTGATTTCCACTGTACAGAGTGCTCGAGCCCCCTCTACTACGTCTCTGTATGGCTCTAAGTGGAGGGTCTTCGAGGAGTGGTGTCATAGACACGGCCACGTTCCTTTTCAGTGCATTGTGGGGGTGATTTTGTCATTCTTGCAGGATCTGATCGACAGGAAAAAAGCCTTCTCCATGGTAAAAGTGTACTTGGCAGCTATCGCTGCCTGCCACGTGGGGTTTGAAAAGCAAACAGCAAGCCAGCACCACTTGGTGTGCTGGTTTATAAAGGACGCACGCAGGCTTCTTCCTGTGTCCAGACAGCTGGTGCCACCATGGGATCTGGCAGTGGTTCTGGAGGGGCTTAAGGGCCCTCCCTTTGAGCCACTGGACGGGGCGGGTTTAAAACATGTTTCCCTCAAGACGGTGATGCTGCTAGCTCTGGCTTCAGCTTAGCAAGTTAGGGACATCCATGCATTCTCAGTGCACCCGACATGCACCCAGTCTGTAAGAATGATTCTGAGGCCCAACCCGGTTTTTGTGCCTAAGGTGATGGGCTCATGTTCTCCTATTGACCTTGTAGCTTTCCCTGCCTCGTCAGGGGAATCACAGTCGCAGACTTTTGTCCAGTACGCGCGGTGAGCATTTATGTGGAGAGGACTAGGGAGCTCAGAAGAAGTGATCAGTTGTTCGTATGTAAAGACGTCATTGTGGTTTCAATGTAATATTCCTGCTAAACCCACACTGTGCCTGCTAGGTGACTTGTGAAATTAACAAGGTAATTAACTCTAAACGCATGATTCTCACGGTCTTATGTATGGCAAAGAAAACTATCCTTGTGAACTGGAAAACCAAAACTGCTGTGTATTCAGCAGTTTAGGAACATCTTATTAGACTAGGTCAGTAATGAGTCAATGTCTGCCTCCTCAAAGAATCAGCTTGCTGCATTTCACTCCCCCTGGTCCCCTGTGATTAGCTCCATCACTTAGTTTCAGTGGAGGATTTTGACCTTGTCGCTTAGAGGACTGAATGTTGGTGGGGGCCTTCCTCTGGCTGCAGGTCCCTGGTGGTTTTCCCATGGTGGGAGCTTGGACTGCTCCACTGGGAGGGCAGCACCATGTCTGGCCCTGTAGAGCTGTGGGGGGTCGCCTTGCAGTGGTGGGCTGTGGCCACCGGTGGGGCCTGGGTCGGTGGGTGTTGGCCCTTGGCCAGGTGGCCTGACTGTTCTGGGGTTGGGGTTCTGGGCTCTGGTGCCTGGGGGTGGCCCCCTGTCTCTGGGGTGGAGGGGTCGTTTGGTGCCGGGGGTTCTGGGCCTGCCTGGGTGTGCTGCCGTGGTATGGGCTGGTGCATGCCCTGGTGTCTGGTTGCTGCCCCGGGACTCAGGGTATGGTACAGGGGTAGGAAGGGTGTAAGGGTATGAAGGGAGGCTGAGTGGGGCTTGAGGAATTGTAGGGGAAGACACTGGGGTATGGGTACAAGTGTGTCTGAGAGGTTGGTGTGCGGGTGTGTGTGTGGTATGTGAGTGTGGGCATGCGTGTGTATGTCTGCGTGTGTTTATGTGCGTCAGGACTAGTGGGACATAGGCGTGCATGTGGGGAGGTATTGCATGAACCTGGCGGGGGGCCTGGGTGAACCTGGGGTTGGTGGGTTGTAGATCTGGGCTCTCCCGCTATACTCCTCCCCTTCCACTCCTTCGTCCCTGGGCAGGTGGTGGGTGGGTGGCTGCGGCTCACTGGCCAAGATTATGTGGATCCTGATCATCAGGGGCGGCTACTCCTGGCCTGTCTGGTCCTGGGGTCCTTGCGTAAAACAGGGGTGCCTACTGTCATCACCGGCTCATCCACTGCACACACACACATGTAGGGTTTTAGGAGGTGTGCACGCCGTGCTGGGTGGAGGGGATCATCTAAGTGTGTGTGTGTGTGTGTGTGTGGGGGGGGGGTCCTCTTACACCCCTGTTTCCTGGGCACTGTCGGGGACGGGCAGGGGGGGGGGGGCTGCAGCAGGGGCCTGGACACATACTGGGTGACTGCAGGACCTGGGGGGTGCCCAGTCTGCTGCATGTGGGTGTAGTAAGGTGGGAAGGTGGTGGGAGGGTGGTGGTGGTTGGCGGTGGTGGGGGCTGGATCTGGGGCTCCCCATCCCCTGGTCTGGTGGGGATGCTTCCCACAGGACATGGTGGGTGGGTATGTTGTGGGTGTGTGAAAGGGAGTGTTTGTGGGAACGGAGTGGGTGAGGTTGTGAGTGAGGGGTGGATAGATGAGAGAAATAGTTCGAAGAAGGAGGATGGGGTGAGGGGGTTGGGTGGAGGGAGGGTAGTGGTGGTGGTGGTGGGGGGGGTTGTAGGATAGTGGGGGAAGGATGAGTGGGTGTAGGAGGGAGGGTGGCGGAAGGATGGGGGTGGTGAGGGTGGAGCAGGATAGGGGGTGGTGCCCTGGTTCCCGGGGTGCACGGCTGTAACACTGGGTTGGGTGCTGGCCCCCATCGGGTGGCTGCCTGGGGGGGGCTGGTCTTCCTGGGCATGGTGCGGGCCCTCTGCCTTGGAGGGGGGGTGGCTGCCTCTGGGCTCTTGTGGCTTGGGGCCCTTCACTCTGTCTGCCCTGGATGACCGGTGCCGGGCGGGGTCAGCGGCTGCTGATCTTGGCCCGCTGGGGCCTGTGGCCCGGGAGTGCGGGGGGGCTCTAGCTGGGATATTCCTCTGCCGCCCTCAGGGAGGGTCCAAGGTAGTCTTAGGGGTGGGGTGGCTTGGGTTCGTGCTCTGGGATTGCTGCTGATTGCCCGGGTCTCTGGGCTGCCCTAGTCTGCCTCTGGCTTCCGTGAAGGGATGGTCATATCTGCATGAGTGAGATTGTCCTATAATTTGTAAGTGTATGTTTATATCCAAATTAAATGAGTAGCATACAACCTTTGCTGTATTTATTTTGACAAGTTTTTTAAGTTAAATTACAGATGTAGGTAAATAGCTCTACCACATGTCAGTATCATCACAGTCCATTGATTTCTTTCCTCTAACTATGTTGATCATTTCTTTTTGATTTGTTCTGTTCAACAAACATTGAATTACCTGTTAAAGTCTCAGATATAAAGCATTTTCTTACTACTAATAAGAGCATATTATTTTAGATGAATTATTCCATTATTTAGTGCCAGTGACATTCTATCAATGATTCTGCTTTGTAGTTTTTATCTACATATAGAAAAAAAATGGTTTTAGGTGTTTTAACCTGAGGATTAACTTTTTTTTTTTTTTTTTAAGAATGTTGTTGGGTCTAAAGTGATTCTGGATTTTGTTATGGTGGAAAACCTTAGCTTGTCAGACTCCCCATGCTCTTATGACAGGGCTACTAATTTCAGTCCTATGAGGGCAAGTTTCAGTGTGTCCCTGCTTAAACACACCTGACTCAAATTAAATGGATCCAATGGCCTATGAAGTTCTGCACATTGACTCATTAATTTGAATTAAGTGTGTTGGAGCAGGGGCACATTAAAAACCTGTATGACTGCGACCCTCATAGGACCGAATTGAGTAGCTCTGAGATATATGATAATGTTGTGCTTATTCCTGTTTGCTTCTTAACAAAAAATAAATAAACAAATAAATAAATAAAACAATAGAATAGAATAAAAATTCCTCATTAGGACTAGACATGTTAGTTTTTCAAGAAACAAACTAAATGTTTTTTATTCGTACTTGAAAGTGGAAAAGTTGTACTCCATCATTCACAGGATTCATAAATAGCTTCACCAGCTACTTTAAATCACTTAAATGTCTGGCCTATTAGAATAAAAACAAAATCTATACATGTATTTGTAAGCCCTTGCTTTTTAAATTGTGCTTTGATTTGTTATTGTGCAATCTAGTTATTCGTTGTTTCCTTGCCCCCTTTTTTTTTCTGTTTATTGTTGATTACAATTTGTAATGTTGATGTTTACACCCTGACTTGTACTGAATCTAAAAGTCAATCAATTCAGAAAAAAACTAAATGTTTTAAGAATATACAGAAAATAAATTAATAATTTGTTTTCTAAATTAATTGTTCACCTACAATGAGTAAATATTTGTTAAAATTGTGTGGTGGCGACATTATCTGCTACGACTTTAAAGTTGTGATGACGTTATTTCGATGCGCAAACAAGAAAGCCTCCGTTTCTGCTAGCCAGCGCCAGCTGTTTGCTCGGTGAAATAAACATGACGATGTTATTGACTACTTTTTCCTTAGTGCAACAGCCCTAAATGCACAGCTCAGCACAGAATACATAACCTTGGATATTGTGTATAACTATATTTGTGACGAACTGTAAGTGACGACGTAACACAAACCTGCTGTTTGTTGTTTGCTAAGAGAACTTAGCTACGTAGCTGATATTAGCAAAGCTAGTATTAGGTAACGTTAGCTAGGTAAATAACTAAGGTTCGGGGCGTAAACCCACATTATTTAGTATTGGCTCCGTTAGGATAGTGGTGTACGGTAATGTCGGCAATTTTAATTGCTCAGCAAAAGTTATCATTGTTATTTTTTTCTTTCTGTTTTAGAGACTACAGTTCACTATTAACGAGAGTATTTATTTTTGTCTGCTATGGGGAAGTTAGCTCTTGCATGGTAACTGACATGATAGCATACGGCCGCTAACATTTCCTTTAGCTTATTGGAAACTTGAAGCGTAATTTTGTACTTATGTATAGCAATAAAACACATTTTACATAAATTAGCCACTATTGTTTGCTTGCAGAGAGGTGTTTATGTAATGTTAACAATTAGATAAGTAAAGTTTGGCTAATGTTGCTAACTCACTTTTACTTTCACAGACTGGTGTACTGACACAAATTCACAAGCTGGGAAGTGAATCGTAGCCACTGAAATGCCTCTGCTGTTTTTGGAGAGGTTTCCATGGCCCAGCCTGCAGACATACACAGCACTGAGTGTGGCTTTGCTGGCTGGTAGCATCTTCAGTGCCTACACTACTGTTACTGACCCAGGGTTTGGGGCCTTGGAATCTGATGATATACCAGCTCCCTCAGAGGCCGATCTTGATCATCTAAGCAATGCTATTAGTAACTCAGAACTAGCAACAACTGTCCTGTGGTATCTTGTTACTGACAGTCTCTTTGTGTGGGTGAGTGTTATACTATTGATTGTTTTTACATATTGTGTTTAGTTGATATTGTTCTTGTGAAAACTAATAGTCACTGTTTCCTCCGGATTCTCATAGGTTTTAGTCAACACATTCTGCTGTTCCTTGATGTTAATTGCTAAAATGATTCAGTATGTGGTGTTTGGGCCACTTAGAGTCAGTGAGAAGCAGGTAAGTCTGTGTGTAATTAAGATATAATATAAATAAACTAGAGAAATTATTTAGATTTCAGCAGTTGTTAAGTTTTTGCCTCCATATGAGTACCATAAAGGTCATATTGGTCATACACCTGTCAGGAAAAGGCATCTTATTTTCTTTATTTATTTGCTTTTTTCCTAGCACCTCAAGGATAAATTCTGGAACTTCATCTTTTACAAGTTCATTTTCATTTTTGGAGTGTTGAACGTGCAGACAGTGGAGGAGGTGGTCATGTGGTGTTTGTGGTTCTCGGCCCTAGTCTTTCTCCACCTTATGGTTCAGCTCTGCAAAGACCGTTTTGAATATGTAAGTATGATTAACTATGCTATTCTTTTGCCTCAAAGTAGGGTTTATGGTAATTAAGGGCTGCCATTAAATTAAATAATCAAATTGCTGATGTTATATTTTTATAAATTAGAAAAAAAACAAAAGACCAGTGAGTCACACATGTTCAGCCAATAATATTTTCACTAGACATTATGAAGAGTCTATAAAGACAGATTGGAAATCCAATTTTTGTGTATAATTTGCTACATGTGATGGCAGTAATCAACATCAAATATCATGTCAGTGCTCAAGGCTATTTTTAAAGTCTATTTGCTTAAGAAGGAAACATCTCTAAACTGGATGTGTAATTTAAATGTCATTGTTGGCTTTATGTATTGTGAATGGCAGTCATTGCTCTGCCTTTATTTCTCAGTTTTAGTATGTGCTAGCTGTAAAAACAAGCCTCTGTTTGGCACAACAGAAAATGGCCATCTGAAAAATAGGTTTAAATGTTTTTTGTGTTTTAAACCTGGTTCTACACTGGTCACAGGTGTACTATCATAGGTATAAACCTATACAATTAACTGATGTGTGAATCATGAATTCTGGGTGTAAATGCCAGGTAGTGGATTGCTCTGTATTTGATGACGCATGATCAACAAACCTACATATTTTCCCTTTTTAAAGATGTGTTAAAAGTAGGGCCCAATATTAGCCCTTTTCAAAATGGCCAATATCGGGCGTTGTTTTGCTGATTATACGCTGATTTAGTCTTGCTTTCTCATAAAACAGTAAATGCTGTTAAGTGTCGGAGTCTGCAGAATGATGTCCTTGTGGCGTTTGTCCACTAGATAGAGCGCTGACTCTATTCAATCCCACAGTCATCATCCTGTCTTTTCAACAGGGTTAGCTAGTAGCTAGCCAGGTTACATTCAAACACTGGGTGGAGTGGAGCTTGCCTGCAAGTATTTTTATAACAATGTTGTGGAATTAATGACTCGGCATGTCTCCACTTTCAGTTTAACTCTGTTTGCCACGTGTAATGACGAATGTCAGTGCTTCGTTGTGTCGGTCAGCTTTTTTTATTTACTCTGGATTGCTAAAGTTGTGCTAATTAGCTTAAGGCGCTACCCTTTGTAATGTTTTGGCTAACTGCTGTAAGTGGAACACTTATTTTGAAGTGTGAAGCACCGGAACAGGATGCGCATGTAAAATGTTAGAGCATTGCATTAATCGGTAATTGGAAACTTTTTCTGCCAAATAACGGAATCGGTATCGGCCTTAAAAAATCCATATCGATTGGGCCCTAGTTAAAAGTACTCCAGAAGTCTTGTGTTACTCTACTCATTTCAGCTCTGGATCTATAAATAGTTCCATATACTGGCTTGTTAGACTACTGATACTGTTGCAGTCATCGCATTTACATGCCTCTGTATCAGGTTGTGCCATCCATGCTGGGGGAACACAAAATATCAAATATAATTTCTGTCTTGCAAGCAGTAACATTAAAAAAAAACCATCAAGTTTTTGCGGTAGCTATGATGTCAAACTGACTGGTTTAGTATACAAGAAGGTGATTTCTGCTTGCAGTGCTGAGAAAAAGGGTTCTTTTTGTCAATATCTTAACCTCATTCAGGTTAAACGGCTAAAGATAAAAGACTTGGCGTGTTGTCAGTGTGGTGGGGAAAAAAACGTGTGTTACCGAGCAACTGACACCTGTGAAATGTCTTCGAGTTCAGCTGTGGAAATTTCCATAACATGATTCCAAATTGTATTCTGTTGTTCCCCAGATCCTTTCAGAAGGAGGTTTTTAGTTTTAGGTCATTTTTTTTGTCTATTCATATTGTACGCATTAAGGATTAGTTTGTGAGGAGTTTATTGATGTGCATACCATGGTCCTACTGTGTTTTGATAGTATTTCAGATTCACCTATGTAGTTTTTAAAATATGATTTGCAAATGTGGTTGAGGTGAGCATACATTACCATACAGGGCTCAGGGTACAGCGAAGTGGTGCTTATAATTCTCTGCTTCTTTATTTAAGTAACAGAACTTCTTGCATCTCTTTTGCTGTACCAGATTGGTTTAGGATGGAAAAACAGTAATTGTCAAGCGATTATTGCACTAATGTAGCAGGCTGTCGTCATTAACTCTTGGTGCAAGGCCTCCTCTTTCCTGCATTCTTGTGTAGATAGAAGAACAAGAAAGGGTGTGGGGAGCAGACATTTTCACACTAACAGATTGAGGGAAGATAAGTTGTATGTCTACAGCTGACAGAAAAGCACAGAATGAGTGAGTGATTACACCAAATAAAGCATTAAAAAATACACGAAGTGAGTAAAGTTGATAACTACCATGAGATTGTTGTTATGACAAGTTTGCAGGTGCTGTCATTGACCTGTCAGTAAGTGCTCATGCCTGGCTCATGTTCTCTTTTTTTCCTTGCGCATTCCCAAATAATGATGATAGTTCAGACAAGATTTCAACATACGATAAAGCTAAAAAAACCAACAACAAAGGTCTGCATTTTCCAATAAGAATGGTTCACATATTGCAAGAAATGAGCATAATGTATTTTAGGTACTGCTCCTCATGATGTAATATTTGCAAAGAATATTTGATTTGCCAAGCTGACCACATACTTTGCAAAGTACTGTGAGGAGCTTAAACTATACAGAGATGGATGCAATGATGGACTGTACTGCAACCACATGAATCCAATAATCAGGCTGCAAAAAAAGGTGAAATTAGACCAAATTTAATACAGCCTGTCACACTGTCAAGAAGGATCTGCCAGGGTAACAGTAATGGAGCTGAAATGAAATTCAGTGACAACAAGGTGTGAATTTCAGTAGTTTAAAGTAGAACAGAATATTATTTTGGTTTATAGTCCACTAATTACAATAAATTTTAATTGTTTATTTTGATGTTGTTCCTGAATTATGTTCTTGTGTACATATGTAAGAATAACAAGTGTACCTGGTGGGAAAAGCTTGTCCAGATCTCAGAAACTCAGGGTTCATTGTTAGAATCAGTAGACGGCTGCTGATGCTCATCTACTGCACATATGTGGATTTCATTCCTTAAGTGTACATAAGAGCTATTACCATGTGCATCAATATAACCTAATATCACTAAGGACATAAGGAAAGAAATAGCTGAGATAATAACTAAAAGAGCCTCAGTATCCTAAAAACTTGTATATTTTTTCTTCTTCCAGCTGTCTTTCTCCCCCTCGACTCCTATGAACAGCCATATGAGAGTGCTTTGCCTGCTGGTCTCCCTGCTCCTGGACTGCTGTGGTCTGGCTGTGGTCTGTGGTCTGTTAGGAGCTTCACATGGCATGCACACCCTCTCTTTCATGGCAGCAGAGGTGAGAACTTTCAGTTATATTGTATCTGATCTCAGCACAAATATGTATTCATATGGTGATAACATTTTAAAGTATCAGTGTTGTCCTTTGTAAAACTTAGTCTCGCTTCTAATGGGTACTCTTATCTACCCCAAAGACGTCACAAAATAAAATTAAAGGTTGTAAATAATCTTATTAATCACGATTTAATTCAATTGTGGTGTGTCTGTTCATGTGCTCTGGTATTTCTTGAAGCATAGTCTGTATTCTCAGTTTAAAGCTGCTTTTAAAGTGCTGAAAGTTGGAGTCCTTGTGAGCGAGGTAACATAAGTTCAAAAAGTCTCCATGCATTTCTTAGTAAACGTGCCACAGCAGTACTTAAAAAAAAGCACGGTCCAGTTAAAACACCCTCGTCTTTCTGCGCAGTTCATAAAAATCTCAACATCTGCATTAGTTCTGCCCATTGTGTCCTACTGACTGAATGTTAGCACTCACGAAATTCTTACAGCTGGTTGTTTTGCTTGTGGACATCACTGGACCCATCGTGCAGCCAGGGTAAAAAGAAACACTGTTGGACTGTATAAAATGTTCTGATTAAATGATAATAAACGTAAGGTACTTTTTTTCCTTGTTTATTCCAGTTGACACATCAATGTAAGAACTCCGTTATAAAATGTTAGTTGATAGTTCAAAATGTTGATTATAGACTTGTGGAAAATGAAAGCTTAGCATGTCTGAATGATATTAACTGTTTTTATTTTGTTGTTTCTCATGTTGGTTGTGTTCTCCTTATTTGACAAGATTAACAGCATAGTGATAATGTTAGTGTCACTGGGCTCAGTATGCAGTGTTCATGACAAGTTGAACTTCATGACTTGCATCATTCAGCAGAAGTAATATCTGCTGCACAAATCACCTTCAACTATCATCAGGAATAATGTTGCAATCTGGCAACTACCTATCATATACAACTCAAGATTCCTTAAATCACTTAGATTTTCATTTATTTGATTTATTTCAAACATGTTAAAAGAAAGAAAGCACATACATACTATATATGCCACAGTTCATAATAACAGATATTTTGATATTCACCGTGTGGTCCAAGCTAGCTATATAAGTAGTTTCAGTCGCTCTCCCTGACTAAGCTAGCTGTCACATTTCTAAGTGAGTAATTTCCTGGTCTGATACACATTATTGAGAATGTCATGGAATGTTTTTACTAAAGAGGTTCCTGGTACAGGAAATTCCTTGGATTTATATATTTATATTCTCTGTGTAGTTTTAAGAGATAAGTGTTATGATAGGCTTAAGTTTTGCATTTTGAGACATGAAGTGAGCCTTTGAAAGACCTTTGGGACTTGCTGAACCTCATTGTGTTCATTTACTGACCTTAATTCACAATCTTCTTTTGCTCTCAACAAAGGGCCATGATCCCCTTGGAATTCTGAATAACTTTAATTTGTATTTTGAGATTATTGGTAAAGTTAACTGCCCCATAATCTCTGCTTTGGAACTTAGGTTTGCACAAAAACATACTACAAAAAAATCCCCAAAGAAAATAAAACAAAACAAAAAAGCTAAACTAGGATGAGCACAGTTTTCTGCACCCTGATTTTGCATGTACCTCTGTAGTAACGTTCACCAGAAACCTCCATTGGACTTGATTTGTTCCTTTTTCTGTTAAGAATGAGAAAATGGAGGATATTCAGAATCAGAATATCTTTATTGTCATTGCAACAAGTACAACAAATTTAGGTGTCTTCCTCATGGTGTTAAAGAAAATGGTTAAAGGTATTGTTTGGCACTGGTTAAAGAACTATTTAACAGGCAACAGTTTTTGTACAAATAAAACGGTATACATCTAGACTGAAGAATATTACATGTGGTGTACCTCAAGGTCGCAGCTTTTGGAGGTGATCACAGAGGAACTAAATAGACTGAAAAGGTGGTTTTATATACATAGATTGTCTTTAAATTTGAATACAACTAGTTCTATGTTGTTTGGTAGCCATAAGAGAAATGTCAAAGTAAAATTAATCATTGATAATGTAAATTTAGAAAAAGTAAATAAAATGAAATTCTTCTGTGTGATCTTGGACCGAAAAATCTGTTGGAATCCACACATTAATAATGTTCATGGGAAGTTGGCCCAAGGCATTGCTGTCCTGGAAAAGAACAAGGCACATATTAAACCTGAAAGCTCTGTACACTTTATTTTACATTAATTTCACCATACATGAGTTACTGTGTAGAGGTGTGGGGAAATGCATACAAAAGTAATATACAAGCAATAAATACAATGCAGAAACGGGCCATTAAATAATACAGGATGTAGAAATCTCGCAAATGAACTGGTTTCAGTTTAAAACAGCACAAATGATGTTCAGAGCAAGAAATAATTTACTTCCAAATTAAATAAAAGAATTGTTTGAGACAAGGGGGTATGATTTAAGAAGGAAACTGAATCTTCGATTGTGAAGTAGAAGATTTAAGTTGTGTAACAGCGATGTTGTAGTGTGTTGTAGAAATGGAGCACGTGTTATACTTCTACCTACTCGCCTTTAGACATGGAATGTGAAGATGTAAATATTGTTGATGACTGAACATGTCTGAAATAAATCTTTTGTGCTCCTGCATCTCCTGCTTGATGACAATAGGTGCAGCAGGTTGTGACTTGTGTGTGACGAGTCTTGTAAAATGTTTCTGGCTTTTGTGAGGCAGTGGGAGCTATGCAGCTCTTCACGAGAGAGTGCAGGACGGCCGATGATCTCCTGGACAAGTCTTTATGACTCCCTGCAGTTTCCCTCTAATTTTGACTTATAATTTTTTTCCCTTAGTGTTTGTTGGTGACTGTACGTACTGGGCATGTCATCATGAGGTAAGTCTGTTGTAGGCCTTGTTACACATGCGCACACACACACACAGAGCAGTGGTATTGATGACACGACTGCTGTAAATTTAGAATGGGGCTAATCTTAGCAGGACTTTTTGTTTATCCTTGGGTCCTTTAGCACTAGTGTGGCAGGCTTCCTTGTAACTTTGATACAACAGCTCCTGTCACGCATCGGACCCCCTTGGCCGTAACTTTTTAGTTTAACATTAGAAGCTGGGATGCTGTAGTTTGTTACTTATGAAAGTAATTGTAGTGACCCTAAAGCTGTATTCCTATTCAGTGTTGCTGCTCAAAGTTAACAGCATTTGCAGATTGTTTTCACTACTTTCCTCTATTCAGGCACATTTGAATAAAGATTAAATGGTAATTCTGAACACATTTTGATCTCAACCCACTAACACCACTCTTGTCGGTTCTGTGTGTTATTTACTGTGTGTCTGGTTCATGATTCTTTCATGCAGGGATTTGTGTCAAATGTTAATTTCCAGCCACCACACTTTGGTAAATACTGCTGGTGTTTTCTGACTTGAAAGAGGTGTGTTTCCATCCTCAGGTACTCCATCCATCTGTGGGATTTGAATCATCCAGGAACTTGGGAGAGTAAGGGCACTTATGTTTACTATACAGACTTCATAATGGAGCTGGCTATGCTCTTTCTTGACCTCATGCACCATATCCATATGCTGGTAAGATGTAGAGTAAACGGAGGAATCTGAACTTGTAGTCTTGTCTTTTGCTGCTCCTCTAATCTTCCATCTTTTCCATGTATACTTTTCTCTCATTAGCTCTTTGGTAACATCTGGCTGTCCATGGCAAGCTTGGTTATTTTTATGCAGCTCCGATACCTTTTCCATGAAGTTCAGCGCCGCATTCGCAGGCACAAGAACTACCTTCGCGTCATCAACAACATGGAGGCCAGGTGATGATATGTTCAGATGTGTTTATGTGGCTCTGTTTCCGGAACAGTTTTTTGCTCCCCCTACTGGTTGCTTTATGTCACATTGATCATGTGTTCCACAGATATTCATATATACTTAGATTATTTTTATTTTTTTGCAGATTTGCTGTTGCTACTGCAGAGGAGCTGGCAGCCAATGATGATGATTGTGCCATCTGCTGGGACGCCATGCTGACTGCACGCAAATTACCCTGTGGTCATCTCTTCCACAAGTAAAGGAGCAGCTGCTGCTGTATTATTGTGTCCATGCTGGAATTGTTTTATCTTTGACCTGTGACTGTGTACTCTAGAATAAGTTTATTTTGGCTAGTTTAAAAACTCAGTAGAAATTTATATATTTTCATATAAACACTGACTGAATTTGTCAGCTTTTAAAAAACAACTTTATTTTTAAAAATAATCTCCTCTGTTTGAGGTGTTGGTTGAATGATTTTCAAGGTTACTTTGTGTAGTAGTTTCTAGCTACTTCACCTTTATTGACTTTAATCTGGATGTGTGCATTTGCAGCTCTTGTTTGCGATCATGGCTCGAACAGGACACATCCTGTCCGACATGTCGAACCTCCCTGAACATTAATGGGGATGGGGGCCAAGTGAGAAACCAGCAGCAGGGCGGAGGTTTGGAAGAAAATATTGGTCCAGTTGGAGCTGCTCCAGAAGCAAGGCCACACATTAACCAACACAATCACTTCTTCCACTTTGATGGTTAGTCTGCTGTGATGATTGGTGGAGTGACATAATGCTGATAAATGAGGAGGAAAAGACATATGTTCTTCTTACAGGATCTCGCATTGCCAGTTGGCTGCCCAGTTTCTCAGTGGAGGTAATGCATACTACTAATATTTTGGGCATTGCTCAGGCCAACAATTCCCAGCTTATGGCCATGGTGAGTTCATTTCAGTATCATGAGTGATAATGTCTCGTTGTCAGTGAAATATATTGGTCAGTCTTACTGAGTGTATACTAAAGCACAAATGCATCATTACTTGTAGACGCATGGTAAATTTTAGAAGAATACATTTAAACTAGTAAGTGTTGGAAATGTAGGTTTTTTTTAAAACAAAAAAATTATAAAATACTTTATATTAAGGACTTTGTTTTTAAAGATTACCTTTAGCTGATAATGTTTTTTCACATTCTGTTTTCCTAAATCATATCCTTGTTGCTTTTTGATGCACTTTCTGGTCAACAGGCCCATCAGATTCAGGAGATGTTTCCTCAGGTACCCTCCTATCTGGTAATGCAGGACCTGCAGCTGACCCGCTCTGTGGAGGTCACCACGGACAACATTCTGGAGGGACGCATCCAGGTGCCTTTCCCCACACAGGTCAGAAAAATAAGGGAAAACATTAGCAGAGCAGCTCTTGTTGACACTTATCTTTTGTTTTCTCCAGCACTTCTGTCTGTTATTTTTTATTTTCTTTTGGTAGATTTCCATAATGGCAGAATGCAACAAACTGCTTCATGTTTATGTTTTCTCCTCAGGCCATAGAGCGTGCCTCTATACAAGGGAGCCCTGCACCAGACGAGCAGGCCGGTCCCAGTGGAACAGCTGAACAGAACCTCAGCGAGTCGGATAACTTGGAGGTCAGAGGTGGTCGTTTCTCCAAATCGGCGGAGGAGAGGCAGAAGATGCTAAAGCAGAGGAAAGAAGAGTTGCTTCAGCAAGCACGCAGGTTGAAACTGAACATTTTAGTTTTCAGCTTTGCAGAAAGAGATGTTGACATAAATTCTGTTTTAAAAGGATTTTTATGGTTGCATGTGCATCTAGACTAGATTGTGCACCAAGTTCAGCAGTAAAAATAATAAAAGTAAAGTGCTTGCTCACTCAGTAGCTGATTTTTTATTTTTGCTCTCTACATCTAGAGTTTTCTGTTCCCATAACTGTATCTTTCCTTCTTGTAGAAAATATCTGATTAAGAGTTCAGAGGATCAGGAAGAAGATTTGCCCAGACTGGAGGAGGAATCTGTCCCAGAATTGGACTCCACTGTGGTGAGACGTAGAACCATGGCGGCGGCCGCAGAAAGACGCATGCAAAACCAGCAAGATCCTGGACCCTTCTTTACAGGTCTGTTTTAGGAGGAGAGTGTATCACCTCATCATTACAAGAGGCAACGACAGAGCTACTTCAACAATCCCCCAGTTGGTGTATCTAATGATCATCACCTCCTCAAAACTGTAATTAAAAAGCATTTCAAACATGGCCTTTAGACTGTTTTTGGGCTGCCTAAAGAAAGGTGAGACGATTGAAAGTAGCCTCAGCATCACTGATTCCACTCTGAGTATAAGAAGCTTTATATAAATTGATGGTTACAACTTAAGACATGCAAGATTGTACTGTCTTATGTTCATGTGCCACACATTACAAGCACCAGCCTCAATAGACAGTATGTATCATGATTCAGACTTGCTGTCAAAAATGAGCATGATTTGCTTTCAGAAGACAAATACAAGAAAATATTTTATGATTAAGGGCTGCGAAGTTTTCATCTAGAGGTGAAAACTTTACAGCCCGTTTCATCTCTAGATGAAGCTATTACATTAGTCTTTCTTTTCTTTTGAATAGATGTTTGGTCACTTGTTTTGCTTACGTTATAAAGCTCCGTATTCTTGATGAAAAACTCATTTGATTTATCTGTTATTTTACGAGTTTCGATTGTGAATGAAGTAGCAACATGTTTTCATTTCTTACCTTGGAGTAAGAGAATGTCACTTTAGTATTGGTCAGCCTTTCTGTCAACTATGAATGTTTTTATGAAAATAATGCTGCAAACAAAGTGTTTTTGACACGCATGGGCTGTTCTGTATTTAGTGTGTAACATCACCCATTGCAAACAGTTTGTGTTTTATTTATAAACGGGGAGGTTGGTTTGTAAATTTTTGTTTTCCAATACTTGTGCCCTGAGAGACTCGTATAGAAAATGGGGATGGATTACATTTTGTACATTGGGTGTTATCCTTAACATATTTTTAAAATGACCCTGTGTTGATGAGTTGTGGATTTTTTTTCTTTTCTTTTTTTTTGAGTATTGGGGTCTTGGTCATTTTAATACGGCATGTAGAATAATTAAGTATGTGGCAGTTGGATTTGCTGTATCTATTTTATGGATGTTTTACCACCCATACAAGAGTATACATTTGTTTTATGGGAGAAGACTTGCTTCTGAATCAAAACAATTTCAAGACCTTATAGTAAATCCAGTTGCTTGTGCTTTGACTGCATTCCTTTGTATTCTACAACCTGAATGACTGAAAACCTATATACAGAAATTTTAGGGTATTTGTGCAGCCTTTGTCTATGTGCTAATTGATAAATGAAAAAAAAAAAAAACGTAGCAGGGAATGTAATCACCCTGTGCTCAAAGACATTATTGTAGCCACACACATTACTAGACAGCATGATCTGGCCTTTTGAAACTTTATAGGGGAAACTCGAATATGACTTAACACCGACTTTTAGCTAATTAAAACATATCAATGAATGCAAGTAAAGGCTGTATTAAAATAGTTTGATTTCTGTCTTTTAAGTGCATAAAGGCAGTTTCTGTGAAAAAGGCATGAATTGTAGAGAAGTGATTTTTGTTTCCTTTCACTCTATCCCAAAGAAAAGCTCATAAATTTCCACTGAAAGTTGAAGTGTTGTGTTTTTATATTTTTTAAAATTCTTTTTGGCTTTCTAAGTTTGGAGGTGCAGTAAGAAGATATAGGTTTAGGTTTTCAATTTCAATTTTTAAAAAATGTATAAAAGATTATAGAGTTTTCACTTTTTAATTAATTTTCTTAGCAATGTTAGAATCCATTATATATTTTACTAGTCATTGGTTACCTCTCACAACCATCATTTAATTTAAGCAGTTTATTTTTCTTTTTTAGTTTTTTTAAACTAAACTTTCCTGTATTTTGTGCCTAAATCAAGGATAGTTTAGTTAATAATTTCTGTAAATCTAGTTTTTGTAAAATATGTTAATATGATCAACTCAATAAACAGAGCTCCTACAGCTTTTTAACAAACAGTATTGTGTTTGTTTTGCTTGACACTTTCGCCTTTGAGACGAATACATCACAGCAAATAAGTGAATACTAACTACATGGAACTTGACCTTTGAGTTTATAATCCAATAAATGTGGGTAAAGTTAAATAATTAATTTAATAATGTAACAACTGATCAGGATTATTGCAATCACACATCGTAGTTGACTCAATGAAATAGTTTAATTTTGCATTAGATTGGGACCGTGCATATAATAGACCGCTTCAGGCCGCTGCGGTGACACGTGAATGCGTCTACCATTTTGGTCCTGGCAAGAGAGGATATTAGATGAACATAAGAAAAAGGTTGATCAGTTTAAACTGAGTTAAATAAATGTTTGTACAAAAAAATTTTTTAATTGGGTTTGAATATTTGAGTTATGGTGAAAAAAGTTTTAAGCTAAAGTAATCAATAACCAAAGACGATCAACGGGATAAAAGTAAAAGTTGTTAAATGCATAATGGGTGGATAAAATTATTGTCTAAAGGAAAGGTAAAACCAGGTGTTTATCAGGAGTGGATGTGGTCTATTTTTCCCCCGCTTAATACAATAGATATTTCTATGGATATTTCAATTATTATGGTCCATATGTCCCTGACGTCATTCGACTGCGCCATGGGGCAGCGGCATTTGCCACGTCATGCAAAGGAGCGCCTGTCAAGTGGAAGCAGCGGCTGAAACACCCACGTTCATGTTCAACGTAATAATGTAGCTCAGCCTCATTCAAATCTACCAGGACTGTCTGGGTATCATCGTGTCTGTGGTCTCAATCTGGGAATTTGCCTGGCGCGTCTGTTTTTGTTCCGCGTTTTACTGGTAAGTAGTAACTCCATCGCTACCCGCTCAGTTAGCGCAACAAGATAGTAACGTTAAATTTAATAATAAGTGTTAAGTTAGAGTTGTAACACTAGCTTGGATGGGTGTGTGTACTTATGTAGGTGTGCCCCATGTAGGTGTTTCACGGAAAAACAAACCAAATGTATGATTTTTTTTTAACTTTACCGTTCAGTGTCGTTTAGATGGTTATATTGAAGGCTTAGAGTGAAGACTTCGATATGTTAGCCGAGCAAATCTCCGTTGCCAGTGTAACTCCAGTAAGAGCAGTTTGGTTAGTGCACATTACTATAGTGAAATATATTTATCTTTTGGCATTCAGTAAAACAACTCACGCCGTCATACTCTTACGTGTTTGGCTTACTGATTGGGAAGTTTAAAGTGTACAATCTTGATTTGCTACCATGGAATCCAGATATAAGACACGTTAAAGCCATGATTATTAGCACCAGCCGTATCAAACCGGCTTTTGCCCTGCTAGTCGGCATGTGTGGGATGGTTCCCTGACTTATAAGACATCCCGGACAGAGTCTTGACCCTATCCTGGAAGAAAAAGTCATGAATGAATGCTGAGGAATGTACGTCACACTGTAGCGTAAGATGATGCGTATTATAATTTCAAAGTTGGTGTGCTTATGCCCAATATCTCCTAGCTGGTTTATCAACCTCTAGAGCACTGAATTGACTTTTATTTGTCAGGTCAAAGTTCTTTGTAACTCTGAGCAAATATGCTTCCTTTTCAGACTGATTGTTTTAACATTATAATACACACACACACACACATCTGTCAAATTGTTATGCTTTGTTATTTTATACTTTTTTTCTGGGTGTGTTTACAGACTCACCTTGCTGATCAGGCGTGTGTGTGTGTTTTTCCAGTAAGAGACTTGTGGAATGCTGCTGGACGAGACTCCACTTTTTGAGCCCTCTCTGCTACAGGAGTTAGACTGGAGTAGCAACACAGTCTCCTTCTCTCCTCCCATCTCACCATCCAGTCCAGGAGAAGGCCTCATGCTCCGGCCGCTGCGCTTAGCAGATTTCAATAGAGGTTAGACTGGGCAACATATTCCAGGCCTACATGTACATATAAATGTGAACACTTTATTTAATGTGGCAGTGTAGCTCCATTTAAAAATTCAAACTAAATGAATCTAAACCCCAAAGTGTAATGAGATTTAGTCATGTTCAACTTCTCTCTCGTGGTCTTTGTTTCCCAGGATTCTTCAAGGTTTTATCTCAACTCACCAAAACCGGCAATGTCACACCAGAGCAGTTTGCCAGTAAGCCACACTTAATGCTACTTTAACGAAACAGTCAAATTGTCATATTATTTTAAATAATATTACCATTTACACAGTTCTTAAATCTGTGAATCTTGCCTCAGTTATCATAGCTTGGCTCTGAAACCATAGCAACTAAAGTCATTATGAAAGATGGAATAAAATTACTTAAGATATATAATTTATTCAATAATTGTTGAGTTTAAAATAACAAAATGTAATAATAATGTAATCCCACACAAGATATTGGCATGGAAACATTCTGCTTGTCTGAAGCCTACTCTTGCAAAACACTACATAACATATAATGAAGTCCTACAGTAGAGGAGGGAGAAAGCTACTATCAAAAAAAGTGGGTCCTTTTATTGAAGGCTGTCTAAGAGAATTGGCAAGCAGAAAAGTTTGAAACCACCTCCAATTATCCTGGAGAACTGCAAAACAACAAATCTCAAACAGCACAGAACCCCTGTACTGTGGCACTTTTCATAATACATGTACCTTATTCAAGCATTTCAGAAGAGGCTAAAGAAACAACTTGAAGCACAAACAACTTGGAAAATTATAACATGACTCGTATTTTTTGTTAACTTCAGAGAAGTTTGAACATATGAGGATGACAGGAGACTACTACGTTGTCGTGGTGGAGGATACAAATCTGGGAGAGGTTGTTGCCACGGCAACACTAATCACTGAACACAAATTCATTCACGCCTGTGCTAAGGTACATAACACACAAGCAGTTTAATTAAACATGAGTGTAGCTTTTATCTTTCTACGTTTCTCCTTATCACCAACCCTATAAATAAATTAATCAACATATTGCATATTAGGTCAATGATTAATGTGGACAACCATAAATGTAAGTTACATTTACATGTTTTTCTTAAAGCCTAGGTTAAATAGGATTTAAATGGTTGACATTAATATTATGAAGGCATGGCATTTCATTTTGTTTGCAGAGGGGCCGTGTGGAGGAGGTAGTTGTCACAGATGTGTGCAGAGGGAAGCAGCTGGGGAAACTGTGAGTAGGCCTGTGATAGCATGTCAATCCATTTTAATCTTGTAACTGTTGCACAAATACCAATAAACATGAAGATAACAATTATTTAGGAATTGTTTTATTATTATTATTAATTAAATGATTACTTCCCTCTCTTCTTTCTCCCTATAGATTAGTTTCAACTCTTACTCTTCTCAGCAAAAAACTGAATTGCTACAAAATCACTTTGGAATGTGCACCCAAAAATGTGGGTTTCTACCAGAAGTTTGGCTACGCTGCTGCAGATGACGCTTACATGCAGTGCAGATTCTTCGACTGAGGACAGGGGAAGCTGTAAACCCTGATTTTTGGGGTATGGGCTACTGATTTCAGCACTTACAAAGAGAATCTTAACCATTGTTGGGAGCTGCCCAGGAATGAGTTTGTTGTTTTGACACAGTTGGATCATCTCTGATCACACATCCTAATATCAGAACATCTGAGTAAACATTTGTACGGTGGTGCTCAGTTTCACACAAAAATTTGCCCCTTTGGTAACTATGGCTACCTCTGCAGGGCAGATGTCTGCCATTATCTTCCTATCATCATCATCATCATCGTTCATCTTAAGAAATTTCAGTGACTGTAAATTTGATGTCTTATTTTGTTATATTTCAAAGAAGTTATTGCTGTCTACAAACCAGGGGGAAAAAAGTGACCATAACACTACTGTAACTGCAGGTGTGCAAGAAATGAAGGTACCAAATCTACTCATATTACCAACTACATAATAAAAATAATCACATGCAGGAAACTGCGTGTCAAGATCAGTACAGATCAGATCTGCTGAAAGAAGTTTACCTTCTGTCACCAAAGCACATTTAAGAAACTTGAAAATATGATTTCATTTGGGTTTCACTTATCAGCACAAAGTGCACTGTTTCTTATTTATGTTGCTGGATAAATGGAATGAAGTTTAAAGTATAACATGTCAGGAAGCATAATGAAGGCTGGTAGATTTCCAAATCATTTAAAGAGGTAGTGGGAAATAGGTCTTTTCAAGTTTTGTAATTTGGTTAACTGCTGGAATTAGACTATTGAAACGTTTTGAAATGGGAAATAGACAAATGATTTTTGTAAATTAACTTTTATTTAAACCTTTGTAGTTGTTTTATAATTAAAATGGGGACATATTTAATGAAATTTATTTCCAAATAACCCAAATAAAATATTCTATGATCTGCTTCTGTCATTTTTCATTATACAAGATAGCATCCCATTACTACACTATCGAATGGGGACACGATAGAACGGATAATGCTCCATAACCTCCAAGATACTAAGCTTAAAGTTCCGGAGATTTGTTTCCTGTTCCTTACAAAAAGTGACATAACACTAAAAAATAAAAAAGTGTGTGTGTATATAAATAAATACAGCATTTACACAAACAGATAAAGACAAAGCTGAACAGTACTCAAGACTTTTTTTTTATTAAGCAGTGAGTTAATAATCTTCCATTCCTGACTGTCCCACATTAAGCCTGATATTAGTTCATTATCCCATTACTTCCAAAAAAAAGCATAACTATTCCTCTTCTGATGTCTTCAACTGGGCAAGGTTCTGCCTACGTTCCCTTTTGCCAGCATCCCCCTTCTGGTCATCTACGCTAATTCAAGTATCGAAAGTGCATTATTGCAATACTGTCCCGCTGCAAATGCAAAATGCTTTAAATACTATAAAACTGCAAAAAATCTTCCATCTGTGCATACAGCTCAATGAGAGAGAGAAAAAACAAAAATGTAGTTATCAAATTTGCCCCATGTCCATCAGTACTTCATGTCTCAGACATGAGTGGTTACCCTCCCACCCTTTTCCTTCCCCTTAGAAAAAGTTCAAATATTTACATTTTTAATCCCATTAAAAATGTAAAAGAAAAAAAAAAAGTGCACTTTTCCACACATCTTAATATCAGCAAAGCTCATCCGTTCCGTGCTGTTGTGACCTGCATTGCCCCAAAATCTTCATCTTCCTCCAGGCTGCGTTTGCGGCTTCCTTTAAAACAAACAGATGTGAACACCTTCGTGACCCAGAGATTTTTCATCATTTTAAATGTGAATTTTCTGGATGTGGTAAACAAGTGGCTCAATCCCGGACTACCCTGTTTTAAATTCTCCTGTAGACATTCACAAGTTGTGTATTGATTTAGCTGTTATTCCCACTGAGAAATAACCTCAAACACCTGATCTGCTCCACTGTTATAAAGATTTAAGGGGACATGTGCGAGTGGATTTGGTACAAACCTGGCATTCCAGCCTGTAGAGAGAACGACCTGCCCAGCTGCATTGGTGACATCATTTTAATGGTCAATTTGGCAAGATAGATTGCTTCATATTCCTGTAAACAAAAACACCCCCACACAGACAAACTTCATTACATTATATCCACCATGGAATAACATCAATGACAGTCTGATCATTTGGCTGGACAGCTTGAGAGGTCCTGAGCTTTTAGATGTACTTTGTCATTCCAAAAACACGCTAAATGTGAGCAGTATCTCTAGTACATGAGAAATTTTTCATATTTAACTATATCAAAAGGGGTAAAAACTTCTACACAGGTTACCATCACTGGTCCCCAACCAGGAAGCTGCCATCAGTAAAATACCAGAGGCATTTGGATCCAAATGAACTCTTTACTGAACTGTATTTATTTAACATTAAATATTCCTTAGTTTCAACTCTTCCTTATGATAAGCACACACAAACTACTGTCTCATGACCGGCTCTACATACAAGACTCACTCTTTGCAGAGAACAAGTTGTACAAATTAAGTGGCTTTTCTAAAGTTGTTCTCACACATGAACTGCAGTCATGAAATTTCACTGACATTTTCCAGAGAGGGTGCATATGAAAACAAATATTTGCATGAACACATTTTTACCGTTTACCAGCCAACTCCCTGGTATTATCTGCTAAATATGGTGGGGTGAGAGCCAGTACACATGCAACAGGTAGTGTCAGAGAATTCATGTGAAGCAAGTGTATAAGCTAAGCAGGTAATACTCATTCCAGTGGGCTCGTCTGTTACTTTCCAAATTCATGTGGTGTTGACATCAACACAATAAAACGGTGCTGTGTACAAAACACATCCGTAATTATGTTTTTTACAACATATGTTTGTACTTGGGTGCGACTCAGGGGTGTTTTAAGTTGGGAGATTGCATCAGGGGGGAGAATCTGTTATACACTGCATGTGTGAAAACAACTGATTTTAAAGTACAGACTTGTATTGGAAATATATGTTTTGAGCCTTGAGAAAAATTTTGGCACTTGATATGCTGCTGCATTTTTGTAGCCTTTACGTATGTCTTTGCACAATATTTAAACAAAGACTTTCCTTCAATACTAGTTTGTGTGAAATGCCTCCACACATTGGATGGCAAATGTGGCAGTTTTCTGTAAAAAAAAATCTTTTAAGAACACTAATGCAACGGCATGATGTATAAAGTAAATTTACCCCATAACATTATCCAAACTTACTTGACTTTATGTAGTTGTAAGCTCAAGTGTGGCCTCCAGGGTTGAAGAAATCACAAGTTCATGTGATGGATGAACGCACAGTGCATGTAGTGGGTGTGGCCTCAAAAACAGTTTTAATTGTTTTAGCCAAAATTATGCTACAATATATTTTCCTCAACTATATTTAAGTTCCTTGTTAAGTGAATAAGCCTAAATTTTGTACATTTTTGGTCAATTCCCATATATTCCTGTTAAATCTTTATATTTCCATTAATTCCCATGGGAAGTTTCCAACTTTGAAAATTGTTTAGTGTGCATGTGTGAAAACAGTTCACTTCTGGACTACAGCAGAGGTAGTCTATGCATACTAAAGGTTAGGGTGAGGTTTGTATTTTCACACAACAAGCAGATCTGTCAGACTGGAAACGCCAAAGTTTTCTTATCATGGTTTCAGACCACATTCTGTACCCTTACATATACAAATTACATATCCAAACTGTCACAAAAAATTTTTTTGTAAAGGATATACAGAAGGCAGATTTATTTTGCAACAGTTTTTGGTACAGATCTATGATAAAATGTTAAGTAAAGGATGTTGAGGACATGTAGAATAATGACAAATCAGCATAGCATACAGAAGTGGTTCCCAAACTTTTTTTGCAGGGCCCCTTTTCATTGACAATGATGTCAAGCCCCCCCCAATCCCAGTACCACATGTACCCCAGAGCTTAAAAAGAAACATACGAAGAAATTATTAGCTACTTCTTCGTTAACTACAGTGAAAATAATGTCAGTGGCAGACTTATACTATTGACTACAACTATATTGTGAGATTTTTTAAACCAGGAAACTCTGCAAACTACTTCAGGTGAGTAAAAAAAAAATAAAAAAAAATAAAACCAAGATTTACCTGGAGTTGATGCACGAAGCCAACATTGGGGTTGATACAAAACCTCCTCTCCTGGACGTGGCTGAACGCATCCCTACACAGAGTTATAAACACAGCCAACTGATAATGCACAAAGCAATTATTCTGTTGCTCATAAAGGAATAGTTAGAGAGTGGTTAAATACTAATACTGTTTAGAAAAACAAAAAGTTGGACTTTTGTATTGAGGGGAAAAAAGGAAACAAAAAAAAATCACCTGTATTTCATCCCAAATGTTTCCATAAGGTATGCAATCACTAAGGCAGCACTGAAAGAACAAATGAAATAGAAAAAACAGGAAACCTGGTAACTAACAGGATACATCAATCCAAATAGCACTTCAACTGACCAGGTTGGTTAACATTCTGCCAGTTAAAAAAAAAATAATACAAAAGGTAACTAGTTAGTTATATTTATATGTTGAATCAGCTGTTAACTCATCAGTAGACACAGCAAGTAGGTTTATTCATGAACACATCCGTAGCAGCAGGCGTCAGCCTAAAGGCGGATTTATGTTTGCGTCTGCGTCACCGCCGTAGGCTCTGCGTAGCTCCGCAGAGGCTTGACGCGCACCTCTTCCAGACCTGACGTGCACCCCTGCTACGCAGACGGTTGACGCGGAAGTACCCCCTTGTGATTGGCCAGTTTGGGATCACGTGTTGCCGGATACCTGGATCTTGTGGCTGAATTTGTGTGGTAACCACCGTTTCTAAAACCATAACCAGTGATCAAGATGATGAGAGGCTGATCGAATTATTTATTCATTTTCTTCCACAAACTAATAAAGACACTTAACCATTCTAGATTCCATTGTTATTTAAAAACAGAAAATACCTACCGAACTGAAGTTAATCATCAAAATAACTCAGACCTGGTGAGTTAACCGGCCGATACCACCCCTGCTGCCACCTTCAGATTAGGAGGAGACACTGCAACAGATACCAAAACGACGCTCACCCCCTACGCTAGAGTGCGAAAGCAAACTCACCAGCGTCAGCTGCGCCGTAGCCGACTGCACGCAGACGCCGCGCAAGCATAAATCCGCCTTTATCCTCTCTATGCCACTGTCTCTCACTTCAAACCTTTCTCAGTTGTGTCGAGTTATTTTCAAGATAAATCACCTAAACAGATATTTTAGCTCAATTCCAAAGGAACCCTAATAGTAAAAGTAAGTCATATCTGAGATCAACAAACTTTAGATGTATCCTGATTTTATATTTTTTCTGCCTTTAAGCCTGTTGGCATGAATTAAATTATGAAATGAAGCAATAACAACACAAAAACACAACTCACCTTCTTGATATCCCTGCATTGCCATGAACTAGTACCTTTCCTAGACGAACAAGACAGGATCTGTTGATTAAATACTCAAGGCTAAAAGCAAGATAATAAGAACCGCACACATCCTTACCTTCTGTTGCTAAGCAGCTATCAATAAATTCTTTAGTCTGTGATGAGATGGAAGTGATACATCAATGTAAAGATATGTAATGATAAAGCCATACTTTATCAATAAAAAGAAAGCAGAAAAAAAATTAAGTTTGTAACTCACCATAGGAAAAAAGCGGATTAGATTTTCCACTGGATTGTCAGCAATATCTAACACAAGATACCTGCAAGAATAAACCTGTGAAATAAGGCTCACTGACTTAACATAAAACAGCAAAAGCAGATTATACAGCTGAATTCTTACCTAAATGTATGAGGAAAATTGGGTTTGATAAAATTGGCTTCAATGTCTTGGCGGACACACACAATATGCGTTATGCCGTGCCTCTCAAGAATTGGCAGCTAGATAAAGAAAAAGAAGTCAAATGAGCCCTACATATAAAATGTGATGTTTCTTTTTCTTTTAATTGCTTCGCTAAGATTAAGACCCAGGTGATAATGTCAACAAGAATTACCTTGCTTTTCATTGCAGCAGAGTAGGGACCTAAATACAGTCCTGGTAAAATCTCCTGAATAGAAATACACAGCAGCACAACACCATTTACAACATTAAAAACATTATTTCAACATTTTAAAAGGATGCTTTCTAATTTGGCCTATGCAGTTTTGTTCTAAATGAGACCATTAACATCATATATTAACCTAGATTTTTGACAGTTTGACAGACAGAAGTTTGACAGCAAAAATTACATACATGCAAAATAACTTTAGTCAGGTTAAGCTAAAGACACATTTTAAAGATTATGGTTCAAACTGCAGACATTGGAGTCGTCTCACACACCTGCATTTCTCGTCTCATTGGATAAGCCCAGTCCTGTAACAGAATTTAAAAGTGTGGATACATTTCTAGTTTAAACGGGAAAGAAGCAAACACAAGTTTACTTAATGTGCATTCGTGGCTAATGCTAGGAGGCTTCTCTGTCAAGAAATATAAACAATTACGCATTTAAAAACAGCGAGTATTGAACACAGCTTTTAAAATGTGTAATGTCAATATAATTTCACACAGAATGCCGCTTTCAGTGCATATTTTTGCTGATAAGCAATAAAGCAGGAGGGGAGGTTAGCTCAGATTAGCTGGTCATGCATTGCACAGTGGACATGTCGGCAGGCTGCTCTGCTCTCACCGGAAGCTCCTCCTTGGTTGCGGGCATTGACGGAAACTGAAGTTTGTTTTCTTCGTCCATTCTGGTGTCTGTTCGGGCACCGCGGGCCCGGTTTCACGCGCGGCTGAGATGTTTCGGGCGGCGGGTTAACTAAACAATCGATGCAATTTGTTTTGAGGATACACATGCATGTCCGCCATGCTGTCCGCTATGGCAAGCCAAGAGGGCCAAAATTCGCCAGTCTAATGGCGCGTTTGTATCAAAACGCAAAAAAGAAAAAGAAAAAAAAAAGACAAAACCTGCGTTAAAAGCGTCGTTTTTAATGGTAAGTGTGACATAAAACATGCGGTTTCATATAGCTTAGGTAAACGACAAACAAACAAACAAACAAACAAACAATGTTCTCTGTGGCCAGCACACATAAATTATTATTATATTATATATATTATATTAACATTAATTTATGTTTTGTTGTACTATATTTATTCCAGCCCATTTTTTGTATAGCCTTTAAAAGTGAACTGTGATCATCCAATTAGTAAAGAATAAGAGCAAACCACTCTTTGTCTGCATTGTTCAAATAAACCTGTTGTCTGCTTGTCTGTTTACATCTCTAACCAAATTCAAACACTGCCAGGATACAGATTCAAAAATAGATAGAAAAAAATTATTTCTTTCTTTAAAAAAAAAGATAAATAAATTGCATAAAAAGTTGTTCACACATGTTGACATACATGCGTTATTGTCTAAGTGCCAAACAAAGACTGTATATAAAAGATGGCAGGAGTCTCCGTGACATCACCTGTAGGTTTCTGAAATGCTGAATTGAAGCTCATTGGGCGGTTCCCATCGTGGCCATCTAAGCAGTGTCATGCCTGTCATCATTCCCGGAAAATCCATAAATGGGCAAAGAGGTGGAGCTGACAGGGGGACTATGAAGGTGGGGGTGGATGATTGACACCCATCAAACTCCGAGCTGCCTTTAGTTATGAGCTAAGGCGCGCTGTTAGCCAGGTAAAAACTGCGGTTGTGCTGCACTCTCTCTTCTTGCAGGATATTGATGCCTGTCAATCAAAAGGACACGCCCCTAACTATGCCAAATTTCAACATTAATTAACATCCAAATGGATGTTAGACAAAAATTTTGCCTATGGGGATTGACTGTTTTGGAGCCAGCCCCTAGAGGATGAGGGGTGAACTGCAATTTTTTGCACTCAGCTTCACATTTTACCGCTGGGGGTTGCCGCTTGGTGTCAACATATGCATTACAATGAGACAGACTAAAATAACATTGTCTATATTTAATAATATAGATACTATTAATAAAGTATGTACTACTATATTTACTATAGTATTTTGTACTTACAGCATAATAAAATATGTCACAAAAAAGGCAAGGCAAGGTATAGCACAATTCAACTACAGGGTGATTCAAAGTACTTTACAGAATAGAAGAAGCATACTTTAACATTAAAAACAAAAGTAAAAAGAAATAACATTGGATTAAAAGTATTAAAACATTATCAAGTTTAGGAATTTAAGATTTGGACTTAATAAAAACTACTGAAACGCAACAGAGAACAGGTAGGTCTTTAATTTAGATTTAAATAAACTGTTTCAGTTGATCTGAGGCTTTCTGGGAGCCTGTATCAGACATGTGGAGCATAGAAGCTGAATGCAGCTTCTCCGTGTCAAGTTCTGACTCTGGGAACTAGTAAGAAACTGGATCCAGATGACCTGAGGGGGTCTACATACTGGGCCAAGAGGTCACTGATGTATAGACGTTTCAAAGTTTGCAAACATTGTGACGTTTTGGGTGGGCAGAGCTTAGCCTGGAGGCAAAAGTGGCAGCTAACAATTTTCGGTGGTATTTTAGTAAATGGAGGGTTTTCAAGCAAGTGGTTCAGTCTCGGAACTCTCGAAATATGTACAGACACACTTTACGGGACTGTGTCAGCTTTTTTAGAAAATTAGATGGAAGCAGGCTGGCTCCTTACATCTTACAGGAGTGGCATGAAGATCTTTTGGGACTGGCGACGATGGAGTGGCCAGACATCTACATGTACCTAATTGAGACACCATGCGTGTACAGCAAAAAGAAACTCAAACCGTATAAATCACTGGATCCTTACAATTATGTCATAAATAGCCACGTTCAAATAATAAAATACATCCATTTACGTCCCGATCTTTGTGTGCCACGGTCTAAAGTTTAGCATTTATGTGCTTGCTAATGTGCTGATAAAGGCAACGTTATATATCCAACAATTTCCTTTATAATGTACAATTTGTTAATTTGGACTCAATAACAATTACTTAACATTGCATTTATCTTACCTGATATAAAGTGTGCGCTGCAAACACAAGAATTGTTGATTATCGCTTATTGCATTCAGCTATAATTGTCTTAGCTTTTTTCTTAACTTGTATCCTAAAAAACTTTAATTTACTGCCAGGAATGTTTTTCCTCTTATTCTGGCACCCAAAAACACAACAAGACGACATTTTTAAGTCAAAATAACACTTGAGATAGCTCGTTTCTACAGTGTTTTTTACGTGCTTTCCTCTTTTTTTGCCTTCGGATACAGGAGTAACGTCACTGATTACGTAGGCCATGAAAGCGTCTATTCTGGTGATTTTATTTTGATCCTAAACTTCAGAGCTTTATGGTAAATGGTCCGTATTTATATAGCTCTTTACTGCACCTGGAATGATACCCAAAGCACTTTACAGTATACATCACATTCACCCATTCACTCACTGACAGCAGCTGCCATGCAGTTCACCACGACCCATCAGGAGCAATTAGTGGTTCGGTGTGCCCAAGGACACCTCAACATGGCTGAGGATCGAAACCAGAAACCCTCAGGTTACAAGACGACCACTCTACCTTGCTGAGCCACGCCGCCCAGCAAGACCAGCCGGAGAACTTCAAAGTCTGTCCCCTGACAGACAGGCAACCAGTGTAAAGACCTCAGAGCTGGACTGATTTGCTCCACTTTCTTGGCTTATGGTACCTCTCCTCGTTTTGATATAAACCATGAGATAAGACAGGGATGTCCAATTTTACCCTTTTTTAAAAAAAAAATTTCTAATAGCTGCTGTACTTCTTAATTTGTTTATTGTTAAATGTGTAAATTTAGAAGGTATTAATAGGTGGCAATGTTCTAATCATCAGTCAGCTGGCTGATGACACCTGTTTGTTTCTTAAAAATGAATTTTCCTTATTGTTAGAAAGGCTTTAGATGCATTTTCAAGAGCCTCTGGCCTCACAATTAATAAAAGAAAGTGTGAAATAATAGCCATACATGTTTCTGACTTTGTTTTAATAGATTATATAAAGGTGACAAAAGAGGTAAAATACTTGGGCATCACATTAAGCAAATCTGCTAGCGAGATGATATCTCAAAACTTCGAAATCTATCTTTAACTGTTTGTTACAGAGGGATCTTTCTGTTATAGGTAGAATTTTACTTTCTAATGCAAAAGGTTTATCTAGATTAGTGTACCCTGCTTTATCTTTATATGTGGATCGCAAAACCTTATGTAAATTTATATGGAAACACAAAACTGAGTAAATAAAGAGGAAAACACTTATCAGACAGTATTCAGAGGGTGTTCTCGATGTCTTAGACTTCCAAACTATCTATGGTATATTCAAAATCAATTGGTTAAAATATTGTCTAGCACATAATAACGCTCCATGTTTTTATGCTTGTTAAGCATTCCAACTTCCATAAACAAGCCCTGGACACATGGAACTTGCTTTCAAACACAACTTCTCTCCTCACACGTGTATTTTATGGAATAACCAACATGTTCTTTACAAGACTAAGACCCCATTATTCAAAGACTGGTATGATCAAAGTGTTATGTTTGTTTTTGATCTATGTGCACTCCAGAATACTCAAAAGTATACCTACCGTACTAGCCTGTTGTCTGTTATTGGAGCACCTGTTCTGTACACACCTTCTTAGGAATGATTCCTGCTCTATGTCTTAGTGGAAAGGTTTGCAGGAACCCTCATGTAACAATGCTCAGATCAGTCTTTACTTCTGTTAATAGTCAGTATCCAACGATCCTTCCTGACATCAGTTAAAATGTCGGGACTGAATTTAATAGATTTTTTTGTCCCCATTGATATTATCCCTATAATAAATTTACAAATTTAGACCAGAAGTTTCAGCTTTATGTTACTTCTGCAAAACAGTGCCTGAATCTTTCTCTCATTTGTTTTATGGATGTCCTTATTCTAATAACTTTTGGACTCAAATGTCTTTATTTATCTGGGATTCTCATAAAGTTTTAATCACTTTCAAAATGTGGTCTTATTCTTAAATGTTGAATGTAATAATAAGGAAGTAATAATGTAATAAAATTGCTGTGTTTGCTGGGTAAATTTCACATCCATGAAGCTAGATTTCTCCAGGCTATGCCAAATTAAGCTTTGTTTTATGTTGAACTTAATTTTTTTTATTACTCTCTCTGTAAATCATATAAAAATAAAAAACGTTTTCAAAACGTCTTATGAAAAATATTATGGTTAATATTACTATACAATTTTAACTTTTTCCCCCTATTTGTTTATTTATTGTTCAAATTTATCTTTATGCATCATGATTCATTGTATTCTCTCATTTAGTTAACATTATTTAGTTATTTTTGTCAAGCTCTATTTAGCCCTCCATGTGCTCACCAAAGGTAGCCTGACTGCCATTAGGTACCGAGATAAGATCCTCAGACCCCTTGTGAGACCATATGCTGGTGCAGTTGGCCCTGGGTTCCT
>JBAMHW010000001.1:25784409-25798109 GCA_037177495.1 Rhadinocentrus ornatus | reverse complement strand
AGCAGAGAGCCCAGGACAGCCAAAGCGGGAAGAGCAGGGGTCCCACTCGGTCCAGAACAGAGGGGCCCCCAGACCCGCGCCCCCCGGCAGGGAGGGGCAGAGGCCCCGAGCATGGCTGGCAACCTTAGTGTAGCATCAATTTTGAAGCTGTTTGTTAAGAGGGGAGTTTCATTTTGGGATCTTCTCCTGCACTGTGGACTAATGTCAGAACATTAGACACATCTGTTGATATGCAAAATCAACATTGTGACATCATTTGTGACTCCTGTCACAGATAATGTCAGCAGTTCAGAAATGTACTTTTTCCATCCATCCATCCATCCATCCATCCATCCATCCATCCATCGTCTATATCAGGGCTACTCAATTTGGTCCTCATTAATCTGAGTCAGGTGTGTTGGAGCAGGGAGACAATCAAACCTGCAGGACTGTGGCCCTCATGCGACCAAATTGAGTAGCCCTGGTCTATATCCACTTAGTCTAATGCAGGACGATATACCTTGGACATGTTTCCAGTCCATCACAGGGCCACCACAGAGGAACATGGAGAACATGCAAACTCAGCACATAAAATTGTAAAAAAAAGAGAAAGTTTTACATGCCAGGATGTGATAATCCTCTGATTCTCACAATGCCTAAAAAGTAGGAAAATGCAACCTCAGTTAAACAACAACTTATCACACCATTCCATTATTGGCTTTACAAAAATCAAACCAAAATGTAGAAGTGGTGCGTGAAAAATGGACTAGACCCATCAGTCAATATCTTGTAAAGCCTCCTTTAACAGCACTAACTTAAAGTAATTGTTTTCTGTTTAGAGTCATCAGTCTCACGCGGTTGTGGAGAAATTTTTAACCACTTTTTTCAATATTACTTCAAATCACTGAGGTTTGCAGGCATTTCTCTCATGGATAGTTCTCTTTAAAGTCCAACCTTAGCTTTGTAATCAGGCTGATGTCTGGACTGGGTAATTATAGTAGTTTGTCTAACTGGTTTACAACAATCTAAATTACATGACCTCTTAAAACACATGAAATATACTTTTTGCTTATAGTTTGGGCAGGTTATAAAACATTACTACAAAAGAAACCATTACTGTTTCTTGTTCATGCAAATGAGATTCTTGTTCTGACAATGGTCCAATACAAGGTTGCAGTTAATTAGGAGCATGCAGCCAAGGTTGTACGGCTAAATTACAGATACTTTATTCTATTCCCAAAACAAATATAAATGAGTAACTATTAAATTAACAAAATTATTTTGTGGAAAGATGTGGATTGTAAAGTCTGACAGTCTGAGGAAAGAAACTGCTCTAAAGTCAGGTAGCAACACCGCAGATCCCTCTGAATTAAATGTCAGATGGCAGCAGGATGTACATGTCTAGTTGCCTCTGACTCTGCAGACACCTCGCTAATACCACTGATGCTCTGTAGATGGGTGCCAGTGATGATCTGGGCAGTTTTAATCACCCACTGCTGTGTTTTCTTGAGCCACATTAATACCAGGCCAATTTGTAATGTTTCCATTTAGAAGACTTGCTGTTTCTCCTTTTTAAAGTTAACATGAACTTGGTGTAGGACTTTTTAAAGTCATGAGGTACAGATGGTTTTTAGATTTCCTTACCAAGCTGGACATGTTTGATGTTCAGATTTTTGCTTTGTCAAATAGAATCTCAGTTTCTTGTAATTACATGTCTGCAGGAATTTTTTTTGTTTAAATTTTGCTTGTATCATTTGTGGTTAACGTGGGTGGAAGATAAGCTTATTTCCATTTATGTTCTATAGAAAGTATGTTTCTACCCCTCCGAGGGTCAATGCAATGAACATATCTGGGTCTTAGTGATGATGGACTCACGTCATCCTCTGTTTTCTTTAATCATCAAGCCACACAGACCCTTTCTGCTTGTTTTCCTCTCAAATCTTTGTTCACACACAGCAAGCTTCCTTTTAAAAGAAGTCAACACTATATCTAAAATAGCCCAGCGATGTTTGTTCTTTCAATGCTCAAGATCAGTTTCTCATTTGCAGTCTGATATTTGATTAGAGACACTGGTGAGAAATCATTAGCTATGGCAATGCATTTGCTTTAGAGCTGATTTGGGTTGTCAGGGAAACCACCATTATGTCTGTTATTTGTTATAAATCAACATCAAAGCACAGCTTAACCTGATCAAACCGTTTTTGCTTATTTGTGTGGATTTCATTTCACAGGAACTGCAATGCCTTGTAAATACAAGAGGGGCAGAATGAAGCTGCTGAGGAGGATCATAGCTTCTACTAAGCTGATTGTCCTCCATTTAAAAACAAAAACCACCTGTTGATGAAAGCATTCACAGCAACTCTTATTTGAAAATATTTTAGGTATTTTCATGACTGTTCTGTATGTATACAGTGAATATTAAAAAATATGACAATGTAAATGTGATTAAAAGTATAACTAATCAGAATCTTTAACAAACTTTTCATTATTAGCTTTTCAAAACACGTAGTGGCTAAAACCTAATAAACATGTCTGCTTTGATGATACCTAGGCTTTCATTTCTAGTTTCTGCTTGTGGGCATCACATGTTTTGAATTTCTTAGTCTTAGAGAGAATGCCTAGTTGCCCAGGGGAAATCTACCCAAGGCTTGCATAAAGCACAGCCAATCAAAATAAATTGGGAAGGCTCCTGTCACATCAAGTGCACCTGCTCTACAGACATGTTTTCATTTTTGACCTCCCTTTAAAGGGATGAAAAAATACTTTATACTGGGTATCCACTGTGTGTGTGTGTTGGGAGGGAGGAGGGGGGGGGTTGTCCATGTCATATGTAAAATATGGACTATTTGTCTTTTTCTATATTCAGAATGATATCAGTAGGGGAGGCAGGGGTGGCTAAAGTGCGGTTGTACCAGAGAGGCTGAACCTCTCACCAACACCTTAAACCCAGTTTGATATGGTTGTAAAGATACACCACAAATGAGAGAAAAGAAAAGAAAGTATACTACCTGAAAATTGTGTCAATTGCACATGCTCCCACAAGACAGCTTGGGGTATTTCTATATTTTACATTAAAAACAGCAAAACCAGGATGTCAAAGAGATTAGGTGTTTTTAAAAACATAGTACACAGTATAAATTGGATCTTTCATATCAACAAGTGAGTTTAAGATACATTTGAAAGACAGAAATCAGACAAAAAAATAAAAATTAATTTTCATCATAGTTAAATGCATTTTGTAATTAGATACTAATATTGAATTAGTTAGATTTACACAAATGACACAAATGAAAATGCAGCTATAAAAAAAACAGATTAGGCAAGTTTACATATTAAGTCTAATAAAGACTTTTAATTAACAATTTACAGTAATAAGTAACAGACACCATTTCCTACAATTATTTTTTTAATTTCCTACCTTTTGTCCATTATTTGTCAACTCTTCCTTTCCATTTCTCTTCCTTTCCTTTCCTTTCCTTTCCTTTCCTTTCCTTTCCTTTCCTTTCCTTTCCTTTCCTTTCCTTTCCTTTCCTTTCCTCCTTGCAGTCATTTCTTTGATCCAAGGATCCCACGCTTTTCACGCCCCTCTCCAATCCTCTTGGGGTCTTATTAACAGACACATTTCTCATGTTTTATTGCCTATGATAAACCTTGCCTCTGATCTCTCATTACTGGCTGACTCTTTGGAAATGGGTCCTGCACACTTCGGCTTAATATTGCCCGTAATGGGGCAAAAAGTTAAACGTACAATCTGCATAGAAACCAGGTCCCTGTGCATTAATAAGCCATAGCTCATCCTTGGTTTGGTCTGATTCTGGTCTCTGAACAGATTTAACATGTAGTGTTTTTTTAGCAGTCTTGCACGGTCTCAGATAGCTCTAAATTTATTAACATAAACATACTGACACACATGTACAAACATACACTTACATTAGAGTTGATCGTGTTCACAAAGTCGGTAAATAGCACTCATACGCATGCTGTATTATTCAGAGTGGTGTGTCTCACATTGTGTAATGCCCTACATGATGTATTTCATGTCAAGTCTGTCTTTCAGTTCTGTGGGGGATACTGCTATCCTCTCACTCCTTGCCACCTGTCCTTCAAATCCTTTCAGGCAATATTATGATATGAGACCACAGATGTTTGAAAGAAACTACATTTGTGTGACTAATGCTTTTTCCTTTCAGCTCCTGTTTTCCCCTCCCTATAGTTTTGGAATTTATATTTTCTGTGAGCCATTTGTGCATGAAACAAGCATTTTACTGTCAGAAGGATGTACATCAGTGGCCTGATCTGCATGTTTTATTCTGTCATGCTGTCCTAGCACTGGTTATATGTCTTTTAGATTAATCATCTGTCACAAACAATTAAAAAAAAGTACTACACTATGTATAGCCCACAGTTATACTCTGTATTATATTTGGTATGGACACTTGATCTGTCCTAACAATATTATAAGTAATATTACTTAAATGTTAATTTAAGCACAAAACTTGGGTTTCAGAACAGTAATATGACATCCTCAATTATTGGATAAGCCTGGTTTTCCTAGTGAACAGATTCTGTCTTTTTTATCTGCACATTTAAAGAACTACAGAAAAAACAAAATCATAAAAGCAAAAGCTTTTAAATTGATGTGGAATGGTATGAGCATGCAAAGGCGTGTGGGTGGGAAAGGGAATATCGAACAACCTATTTTACACCTTAAGCTCTTTAATATTTGTTATTTAATATATGTTAGAAAGCTGGAGAAAATTGAAAATGTCAGGTTATTATGTTGATGTAAATCGAGGAGTAATACAATGAGTAATTTTGATCATTTCTGTGCTATAGGAGGTTTTAAATGGTCAGAAATCATGACGTGATGCTGAAGCAGAGCTTTTCCTTGTGCTAATTCCTCTATTAAAATAATAATATTATAGATACCAGATCCAAATTAGTGTCCAGCTGGCAAACTGCAAAATATCATCTGGAAGCTGATGCGTAGCAAGCTAAGTATGCACCCAATATTTAATGTGTCTTAGCAAGATGCTGGAATTTAGAGAGTACCTTGGACACCTTACATAATTTGTCCAGGAAAGATAACAAGAAGAAGTGAATTTATTTTGTGAAGACTGAAGTTTAAGAGCTGCATGGCAGTTTTTTTGCCCTGCACCTCAAACAACCAGAGTTACTGGAGCTACACTCAGTGAACTGATTTAGTCATGCTGGTGGAGGCCACTAACCTAACAGTGACCACTTAACATCTTCTAGCCTTTTAAATTCTCTCTGAAGACACGTGGGATTGACACAAAAAAGATATGTCTTCCTAACATTATGTTCAGGATTGAGTGAGTTTTAAAACTCCACCAAAAATGCGCATTTTTCCCCTTAGATTCATTAAAACTGTATATACAGTGGTCCCTCGCCATATCGCAGTCCATCTTCAGCGGTCTCGCTGTTTCGCAGATTTATTTTGTATGCAGCACTGCAAATTTAAGTATATGTAAATCCTTTTTCAACCATTCTATGTCCAAATTTTACAGTAGAATCAGCCCACTGTGCTTTGTTTCTTGATTGAACGACGTTACACACGAGGGTGGGGACGCAGCGCCAGCAGAGATGCTGGAATATATTTTATGGGGTGAGTAATTTTTAATAAATTCACGTTGTTTAATATATGTAGGTTTGTGAGAGTGTAAAAAGTGTGTGAGAATGTTGAAAATTATTAGAGTTTGGGAAAAGGTCTATAAACACTCCAAGGAGGAATAATTAGGCTTAACATGCATTTGAATTGGGAAAAATTAATAAGGTCGTCATTTCGCGGATTTTTTTTTAATGAGGGGTGTTTTCAGAACGTAACCCCCACAATAAACGAGAGACCACTGTAGTTTATATATGAAGTAGGTGACACCAATGTTATCAACATAAATTCAAGACTTTTTAGAATATGTCCAGCTGCATTATGATATTAAACCTGTTTTGGAAATTCTCTACTGTATGTCTACCCGATTTATTCCAACTAATCAGCAGAATTAATATATTGTTAATTTTAGTCAAGTAATATCAGATGCTCTTCTAATTTGTGCACTGACTGTAAACACTCTAAAATATGTTATTATTTGCAGGCAAACACAACTTGACCCAGCAGCTGGGGGCCTCCATGGAGGAAAGAGTTTAAGGGGTTCGTTTATCAGCTGCAGAGTGAGAGAAATTCTTCTTTGTGTGTGCTTATTAGATGTTCTCAGTCATCAACAAGGGCGGTGGGGCCAAGAACTCGCTCTGTGGACTGCCCTTGTTATCATCCGTTTCCCTGCACAGCTGCTCCTCGTTTACTAATTAGCTTAGTTGTGTATAGAGGGCATATTTACATGTGCTTTCACCAAATTGTTATTGTTGATTTGTTGTACAATTAAAAATCAAAAAAAGAGAGTGGATTCTGTGTTGCATTTTTTGTCTAAAATCCAATTAAAAAAAAAACAAAAAACAAAATAAAAAAGCATTCCAGCATACTTCTTATATTCAGAAAGCACTGCTACCTACTTATTTGTAACTAATAGATTAGACCACAGAAAAGTTAAATGGGACACTAGGTTTTATGAGTCATAGGCTGTGTCTGAATGTCCACCCTACTCCCTATCCCTCGTTCACTACATAGGGCTGCACTATATAGCACACTACATGGTGCACTCATTTTCTTGGCAATTCAGACACGAAGCTGCCTATTTTTCCATCACCGCAGACCACGTGACTACCAGCCGTCCCCACGGCAACCACAACGCGAGTCAAGATGTCATTCCAAATCCAATCCAAAGTTGTGCGTAAATATTTTTATTTTTATTTCATATGTTGCATTTTATTCTTTGTTGCATATCTATTCAATAAAAAATGTTTTTTTGCCTCCTTGTGCCATGTTGAGCTTCTGCCCGCAATGCATTGTGGTCTATATTGACCTGTCTAATGACCATCGATGCTCATTACTTTTTAAGACGCATTGTCGGTTATTTTTAGTGCCCTACTTTTTTCTCTCTGGACATTCGGACACCCCTACAAAATGGCAGGACCCCTTATATAGGGCACTACGTAGGGAGTAGGGTGTACATTCGAACACATTGTTTTGATGTAAATTAAAGCAAAACAACAACAAAATAAACAAAGAAAAATTACAATCTTTAAGCAATTAGGCCACTATTCTGTAGACAAATATATCTCCCATCCCATTTCAGATTTGAGAGACAATATTAAGCCTTTTTATTATCAGTCTTTGCACTGCCTAAAGTCAGGAATGTCACTTCCTGTTTGACCATAACATTTTAGCAATACGTTACTAAGATATAATAAGTCCTGTTGGCTAAATTTAGTTATTCTAGGTAAAGCCAAGCTCACTGTCTTCTGGTCCACATGCTAACCTAGCTAGTCTCCCAGCTCCAGCCTCATGTTAAATGGAGAGAGACAGCTAATTATCTACCTTGGTAACTGTTCTAAAAACTATTCTTTATTCACATGATTGTTAGAGTTAATGTTATTTTCACTGGGTGCTAAGAAAGTTACTTGTACAAAGCACATAGGTTTCTGTTGCTAGGTGTAAAATTTGGAAAAAATTTGTAAAATGTCACATTTCACTTCAGGAAACAAGAGACTACAGACACATTTACATCTACCTGATTTAGACACTCACTGAAGACCATCTGTTGTGCAAGTAGCTACAACTGGTTAATAATTTTTTGTACATATTATCAACATAAACTTACCAACTTAAGTAAAGAAATTTGTTTTTGGTAGATTATCTTTTTTTGTTGTAACAATGGTTTTTGCAATATATCGTGTACTGTTGGAAAGCCTGTTTTTCTTTTTTTTCCTTTTTAGATGGTGTCTTTTATGAGGAAAATGCAATTCAGTCAGACAACTCGATAATGAAGGATGAAAGCTTTATTGAACATTGTTGTTTGGCAGTTAGGCTCTGATTCCATCACTCTTTGCACACGCATATTTTTTTTTCTTTTTTTATTAATTCAATTATGGAGTGAATGCTGAGCAATATTTCTTTTTAACCAGAGCCTACAAGTGGATTCTGAGGTGTCAGAGGGGCACAAAACAAATGCAGGCTATATAGATTAGTCATGGCAGCAGGTACAGCAGCAGAAGTAGTGGCAGCAAGCATGACGCAAACAAGAGAAGTGTGCAGCTTATTTAGATGGCCAAGATTAGATGGGTATGTATAACATGTAGTAAGAACGTTTGATGCAGATCACATGAGATGCAGGACAGCAGCACCAGTTGTCTGCCTCAACCAGCTTGCAGGTGTAGCTTCATTTGAGGGATGAACAGCAGAGTTGAATATTTGGGTTTTGTTTTTAGATAAACAGATTATAGAGCCTCTCAATGACAAATTGTTCATGGAATAACCAGACAAGTTTTTTTTCATTTTCAAATAACTTAATTTCTCTGTGAATTAAAAAAAAAAACTCCTTATTTTGTTTCAGCCCTTTTTTTTCCTCTTTGTCCAATTGTCAGCCGTCAGTCGTGGCAAGAGAAGAAGAGTTGTGAGGAATAATTAACAGGATCTGGCAGACTTCTTCATCTTGGGGTTGATTCTAGATAATTGACTGACAAGTGGAGTGTTAGGGTCAAACTTCTGTTGCCACTTTCTCTCTCTGCCTTGCTGTTCTTGTTCTATTAAATTGCTTGGTATTTGGAGCAGTTTAAAAAGATGACACATAAAGCTCTGGACTCTAAAATGGTCTGATGCTTGCTTTTGAGCAGTGTGGTTCTGTTTCTTTCATGAGCAGAGAAACAAAAAACAAATTTAAAGCTGCAAGGCACCTTCAAACGCACACTCCCTGGGCCTCAGCAAGCCTCTCTACTCTTTTTATTCAGCCAGTTCAAACACAAACCACCGTTATGGCTTATCTGTTCTTTTGCAGGTACTGTTGACTTGTTTGTTTTAATTTCATTTTCTTGAAATATAAGTAATTGATGGTGAAATTCCTCAGAGAATTACCTCACCAGCATCACCACCAGCAGGTTTTTTGTAAATTCTGCTCTTCTTGTTAAGTATGTGGTCCCCAGCTTAGAGAAAGTGCCTGCATAATGTTATATCTCTTGGAATTTGCTTATAATTCATGATCATTTCATCTGTTTTCATGCTTCTAAAGCACCATTTAGCATCACTACAGCTGTGGAAGCAGATAAGTAATCTGTATAGCAGATCCACTCTCTGAGACTTTTTTCTGCACATTTTCTCTGATTAATAAATTTAATTTAAAAAAGGGGAAAATATCCACAGAAAAGGGCTTCGTTTTAGAGTAGAGCTTGTCTTTCTTTATTGTGTTGCACAGTCTGCATAGCACAATAAAGAAGGGGAACTTGAAGGCTTAATTAGATGAGGTGCCAGATACACAGGCGCCCACTCGGCCACTGCCACCTGAGATTTACTTGATTGCAGTTAGATTTAGACGAGAAAATGAGAAATGGAGGGATGGTTTTAGCTCCACAATTACTTCCTGGATTTTATCAGATGTGATATGATATGTGGGCTTATTTCAGTAGCATTTGCTTCACCCTGGGGCTTTTGGAATGTATAGTGACACATATCAAAGAAGAGTAGACTGATTCCTTTCAGGGCACATGCAGAAAAAATGCATACACACAATGAGAGAGCACAACTGACAAGTTTCAGGGAGCCTTTCAGGGATCTTAAATAATTTAAAATGATGAACACAAAGATATGGCTGTAATTGTCTCCATAGAAGAAACACATTTATACATCCTTGTGAAACAAGGCACACACAGACAAAAGCACATACTTGGTTTCACTTTATAATGCAAGCAGTTTTGTTTTCTTTCAAGTGGGATTGTGTGTGGTACTTATGAGTAGTCAGCATGTTAACATGGATGTAACAGTCTCCCTCAAAAAGTCCTGAATGAATCTTGATGGTTGAGTTAAAGTTACACCTACTTTGAAAACACAAATTTCATAGTGGTTCAAATGAGAGGTACACTATGGATTTTTACACAGTATTTCAGACAGTTTACTATGTCATAGTATTTACTTAACTAAGAATATAAACACTGCAAGACAGTGTTCCACTCAGTGTACTGGAGATTCCCCAGAATCCCATTAAAAGCCGATTTCGGCTCCCCAAAGTATGTAAATAGGGTTGTCTGTATCAAATGATGTCATAAATATCAGTCCTATATCTTCCATGCATCTTTTGCATTGCCATGGTTGCTAAGGTAATTCCTCAACTAGTGGGCAGTGCTAAGTTCAGAGTTTATTCCACAAGCCGACGTCAGTTCCAGACACCGTTTGGCAGCAGTAATGCTTCGCTATAAAGTTTTTCCAACCAACCTACACGCCCTAAACACTCGCATATAGTCTTTCTTCAAAAGCTCATGCAGTTTCTACAGTTGTGCTTGATTCTTCTTCTGCTTGTTCCCTCCTTCCTGTTCCTCCTCTTCTTCTCTAGCTAATTTCTTTCGCTGGTCACAGGTCACCTATTCTTCTCAGCACTGCCCCCGCAATTTCTGGTGGTAATGCTCCGTCTTCTGTGTCAAGCAACGGATAGCTAAGCTCCGTAAAAAAAGAACCAACAGGAGATGGGACGAAACTGTCCGTCCGTCTGCGTATCAGTCTTCTGCGTCAAACATAAATGGGCCTTAAGCCGTGTCAACCAATCAGATACTTTGCTCTGTAGCTGCAACTATTTGTCAGAGCCAAGGAGAGGAAACAGAGAGGAGGTGCAAAGAAACTCCACAATAAAAAAACCAACAAAACAAAAACAGTAAAAAAGCCACTGGCAAATTTCCAAATATGATCTCAGCAGGACCTTCATCAGCTACCATGGATGATGATGATGATGATGGGAAAAGCTTTGGTAAGCTGCACTCCTTTAACATCATTGAGGTTCTATTCTGAGTAAAGAGCTAAGTAAACCCAGTAAGTCTGATCCATATGAGCCAGTTGGAGGTGAACATGCTAGCTGTTTACAGAGTTATGATGAAGTGATGATAACATGTGAATTAAACAGCTGCTTTATTACCACGTTAGCTTATCTCATATTTATGAAATTAGTTGATGACATCAGAGTTACCAGCAGGAGAACAGCTGGTTAAGTGGTTGTGTTAACTGGTTGTGGTTAGAACAGCAGATCTTAAAATTTAGTTCTTGTCTTCCTAAATTAAACCATCTTTTTGAAATTGAGAAAATTATTTTTAACCATAATTCATGAACATTTACAATGAGTCAGAAGCTTTCTGATTTTCTTTATTGGCCTGTTTGTTATTGGTTGTGGGCTGACAGATATTTTTGGGACAAACTATGTTTCTTTTTCTTTTTCTTTTATTTAGCCTGCACTTTAGTCCACATGTTAATAGTGAAGCAACTGTTTGCCTCCTTACCAGGGAATCCAATAATGCTTGACCTGATTGCATCATTGTGTTAAAAAAGATGAAGAAAAAAAAAGGAAACAGAGACACTGTTTTTACACTTTATCCATGAACAGTTTTCATCTGATTTATAATTTCTTTATTTATATTTCCTTTCTCCGTCACATACACAGTAGGGAATGGTGCTCTAATATTAGTTACTGTGCTGGTGTATAAATATGTTTATTTTATTAACAAATAACACTTTTTGGAAGTATTTGATAAGTCCACTCTCACTGCAAACTCACTGCATGGTTTTACTAGTTTTAAGAAGTTGCAAGGTTGATATTCACATCGAAGTGAGCACAAAGATTTCTGGTGTGCCTGATCATATTTGGGTCAGTCTGGTTCAAAATGCAAAGGCCGATTTTTTTTTTTGTCTCAGCCTGTCCCTGCTAATAAAATATGAAAAACCAGTGACACACCATAGTAGTCTTGGCCAGTGCGTTTTTACTGCCAGTTTTACATACTTGAGGCTCTTGGGGAACTCAAGGGGAGCTGGAAAGAAATATTCAGAGGAAACCCTCACAGCTGTGGAAACATGCAAACACCATATAGACATGCATAAGCTGGTTGGCAAGTTTTCATTCAGAAACTTGTTGCTCTGAAGCTTCTTTTGATCACAATTAAACAGATTCAGCTTGAATTTACCCAAGTTTGCCCTCTGCTTCTTAACTGTATATTATAGTGTTCTAACAAACATTTATGTACTTGCTGTGATTGGTTTTTAAGTTAAGTTTAAGTTTTAAGTTAAGTTAAGTTTAAGTTAACTTTATTTTGCCTGTACATATCTTACGAAACACACCAAAATTTGTCTTCTGCTTTTAACCCATCACTAGTTACACTAGGAGCAATGGGCTGCCAGATTAGGTGTATCTTCTCTTCTCCTAATAGTTAAAGTTAAAAAAGAAAAAGCTCCAAAGAAAACTCCTTTCCACCACTGCTATCCATAGTTTCATTCTTTCTGTAACTACCCCAATGTCATGACTACATGATTGGAAAGAAGTTGGACAAGTAAATTAAAAGCTTCATCTTCCAGCTCAGCTCCTTCTTCACAATGGACCACTCTAATTTTCCATCACTCCTGAAAAAGATCCTCAGATACTTGAACTCCTCCACCTCCACTTGAGACAGGAACTCATCCCTGAGCAGAGGGAGCACTCCTCTTATATTTTGGATGAGAAGCATGGCCTCAGATTTAAAGAGCTGATTTTCTTCCTGGCTGCTTCACACTCAGCTGTAAATCTATCTGGTGCAAGCTGTATGTCATGGCTTAAAGAAGCCAACAAAGCTGCATCATCCACATTAAACAGAGTTAAAACCCTGTGCTGAACTTCCACAACTTAAACACTTATACCCTCCGCTGTCTTGCTAGCCGAACTGCACATGTACGCGGATGTGTGCAGGTCTGCTGAGCCAAAGAGACACAGAGACTGTAATACACTGCTTTGGTAACACTGAACAGGACATTATGCCTGGTTGAGAGCTTAATGTAGAAAACTTTAGAAGTGAAAAAGGGTGTACTTTCTTTTTCATCTGGCCTGGGGTGGTCACACAATCAAGTGCTCTAACTAGATGAGCCTATTTTCTGTATTCTATTTTCTTACCAAGAAACAGTCATTTAAGTTCAGTATCACTATACATAAACAGTTTTAGTTGTTATTTCTTTGGTCTACATGTCTCCAATTTAATATTAATGAACAAAAAACAGTTTCAGCCAAAGCCAGGGGCTAATGCACCAAGACTCATCAAGATGCAAAATTTTGAGCTTTTTTGGTAAGAGTTGCTTTATTATTTACTGTGTCTTCTACTGAAAGTTTAACATTTGAGGTAGGCTGTGTTTCTCCCTTGGGGAGAACTCACACGGCAAATTATTATATGAACTCTAAACAAGAATGCTAAAATTAGCAAGTTTCTTACATGCTGCCTCAGAGGTGTGAAGTTATATCTTATCCCATGCATGCCTAACTGTGTCTGAGAAGTCAACTTGAGGCCAGGTCCTCTCCACACTGAACCTTCTGCTTCTGACATTTTTTAGGCATGAATTAAAGAGAATGAATGAGACGCAGGCAAAAGATGTTAAAAATCCTCTTAGCAAGAAAAAAAAAACTACCTTAATATATTACAGTATAAAATACCAGTCTAGCGCTTAAGGCTGTGCCCTATTTACAGTAGAGTAGCAGTACAACACTGACAAATATGCAGCGAAAGTAAAACTTATACTTTTTGTCTCCATATATAAAAAATAATGAACAGAATAACCATTTACTCTAGCAAGGTTCTAGCTGACTGTTAGACTCATTTACTCAAAT
>JBAMHW010000001.1:25768758-25783417 GCA_037177495.1 Rhadinocentrus ornatus | reverse complement strand
TATTATTATTATTATTATTATTATTATTATTATTATTATTATTATTATTATTATTATTATTATTATTATTATGTATGAACAAGGAACCTGTTACCAGCTTGAGTTAGTCAGCCATTTAGTTGAACATACCGTGAGCATCTTTGTGGTGAACTCTCCCCTCGGAACAGAGAGCCCCCTGCATGCTTAAACATGGCATCCTCCACAATTAGCATGATGATAGGATCCATGATAATGAGACAACCTAGTGCCAACAACACATGCTAATGATAATTGTAATAACAGCAATCATTTCTGATACTCCCCCCATCCTCATTTGCATTCTCTGCTTGCCTTCTTGACTGTCTTTTACTCTTTAACTTTTTCTCTTCTATTTCCTCTTTGTGTTCTGCTGTACTTTTTATGAAACTTTATTCTGGGTCTTTGTTTCCCTATTGCTTCTGTACCTTTTTCATCTCTGTTTTTTCTTTCATTCATTAGCCTCTTCCCTTGACACAAACAGCCAGCCAGGCAACAAATCAACATCTCTTTAACTTTAGCACCACTTAACTCATATTGTGCTTATTCTGCAGCTTGTTTTGTTGTGGGAGATGGATACCGGGTGTGATAAAGTGATACAGCTCAGCAGTGTGTGCGTTGGCTGGTTCAGACAGGGACTTAAATCAGTGTTATTGAGCCTTGCGTGGTTAGGTCGTTATGAAATACAGCTGTCAAGTTGTTGTAACTCAGCTGAATTTCCACTGAGACCCAACATTACACAAATCATGATTTGTTAACTGCTCGTTAGTCATAAATAAACCCCTAACACATGTAATGCATTGTTAATTGGACAGTTTATGAGAGAGCGGGATAGACTACAGGATGTGTATTCATGATTCTGTATTAAGCTGATGTTTCAATGTCAAGGGGGGATGCGTGATGTGAACAAAGGTGTTAAGTGAAGTGAATCTGGGACGGGATTTGGTTCTGCAACAATGTTATCTGAGTTACCAGTTTATTTGTTATGCCTACACAGTGCAACACATTGGAAATTGAATTTGGTTTGTAAAGCTTGCCAGAGAAGTCACGGTTGTTGATGTGGAGGTCTCTCTGGGGTCTGAATAACACAACATAAAGCTCCTGTTTGTGCTGTGGTCTGTAAAATGAACCTGCTTTTACAGACCACAGAGAAAATAAGGCTTCCTCCTATAGACTCAAACCCTTTTTACAGGATTAACCATAATATTATAATGATTTAGTACATGTAATCATACTCCCAGTCACTCCAGTTTATGCCAAAATGGAATGTACTCAAATATTTATATTTTTTTTTACATTGTGGCTAAATCCTCCCAAATGACAAAGCCTTTTGGATGAACCTTGAAATGTCATTAAAACGTACCTGCCTTTTTTCCAAAGGACAATTGCATGTGCTTTCTTTTTTGATTTATTTATTTATCTTCTCACTTTGGTGGGCACATCATCATCCCATTTATTCTTAAACCAACCCAACAGCTCAGCACTGATTTGTAAGATGGGTAATTTTAAAACTAATTAAAAAAAAACATCAAAAAAAAGAAATTTTTAGCACAATAATTTTTTTTGTGGAGAAGTTTTCAGAGTTTTACATGTAAAACATAAACTACTGCAAAACGTCTGAGTAAAGTTTTACAATTTTTTTTAAGTAAAGCAATGTTATATAGATGTCTGACCTGGTTTGATGGCACACAGACATCCATAATGTAGATTCCTGAGTGCCATCCCTGTCCTGTAGCATCTCAAGGCTGAGTAAATGCACTTCAAATATTTGTGTGCCAACTGGTTGCTGAGACAGATAATTTTTTCCCCTTATTATGTCATGCATGAGTCCATTGTTTATTTGCAAGAAGCTTTACACATCTGAACTAGAGTATTTCAGCAATATAAAAAATAATATGAAAAACGTAGTCCAATAAGTTACAATACAGTAAAAGAGCAAGGTGCAAATCTAAAATTGTGTCAATTCTTTTGTTTTCCAAGACATACCAAAAGACCATCAGTAAAATAAATGGCGATAATGACTAAAGTGACATTTGTTGATCAAAATAGCATCTCAACAATGCCTCCGCATGTTTTCCTTGCCTGTTGATATATGGGATGGTACTGGCTTTTTGAAATCTGATTTATCTCTATCAGGAATCACATTTTCCAGGCTGTGAGCTTGTGACTGCACTTCTGCACTGAAGGGTTCCACAAGGATGCCGAAGACAACTGACTCCTTCTCCCCAATAATGGAATATCTCTCCCTCTCTTGCCAGTCATGACCCCTCTCTTGCTCTCTCTCTCCCTCTCTCTCCCTGTTGTCTGATGATATCTCTCTTCTTTCGTTTTTCCTCAAGTCATCAACCACAAACGGCACTAAGTTGTCCTCTTCACCACTGTTCTCTCCCTACTCATCTCCCTGCCTATCCTGAACCTCTCCATCAGTGTCAGTCTGTGCTCTACTTCACTGGACAGCCATCGACACCCCTACATGCACACACACATGCACACACCCACACATACACCCCCCCCCCACACACACACACACATATTTGCCCCCACAAGCATGAGCATGCACACTATTTTTCTCTTATTCACATGCATGCACAGGAATAATTCTTCTCTTTCTCTTGCAGTCACTTTCTGTCTCTCAAACAGCAAAAAAGAAAAAAAAGTCTCTCTCTCTGTCAGTGTTGTGGAATGCCTGGACTCGCTTTGGGAGGCCTGGACTCATCCATCACCGCAGGGTGAGACTTGGATGCACCAGGCCAGCTTCTGTCTTGCATTTTTTTGCAATTGTGTAAATTGCAATTTGAACTTTTGGTATGCACATCTTTATTCTTTAACACTGAACTATTTTATGCAAATTTTCTTGCAATTTCTTTAAATAATCTTCAGGAATGCTGCAGGAATTATAACTAAATAATAGATGAAAAATTTACAAGAACACTTTAAGATAACAATAATGAATTCAGATTTTGTAATTTGATGATTTATTTGCCTTAATGATTAAAACGTATTTGCATCGGTGACACCGGGCCTTTATTAACTTGGTATTGGATTCATATTAAATCTTGCATTGTCACACATCACTAGCAAAAAAACTATTTTATGAGCTGATTTGCTATATTTTCATAGATGCACCAAAGAAACGAGAACAAATTGTGTCTTTGTGAAAGCCTAAAAGTTAAAGATGAAATTTTATATGGGTTCTTTGCTAAGTTCTTTGTTATTTGTGGACAGAAAACTGGTTAAACCTACAAGCAAGTTGTGTTAAAGATCACACAATCAGGTTACTAACAAAGTTAACTTTGTCTCAGGTTTTTGGTGAAAGAGCAGGTACCCATATTTGAACAGTTACACAGACAGGTTTGGGTACCCCTGGTTATTTTAATTATTTTCATTGTAAATTACATTTTCAAATTCCATCTTTTACACTTTTATATTAACAACGGCAAACGTTTATAAATCCTACACGGTTTATCTTTTGACAGTGTTATGCTTTTTGAAAGTCAGATTTCTTGGGGGAATCTTTTACCTATTATTAGTGAAAAATAGAGATTCTTGGTGGTCTGTGTCACAGCTGTATTGGTCAGTTGAGTTGTATTCAAGGTTTGGATTTTGTGGTGCCAGTGTGATGTGTTTGCATGCCATTAACCAATAAATACAAGTTGAAGGAAAAAGAACAAAAAAGCCCTTCTTGGAAATGTAAGGAAAGTTGACTTAAGGTGAGAGAGTAAACAATGCCATGGGATCAAACCAGCAACCTGAAAACCTGAGCTGATTGGAATTGCAGCGTAAGGAGACGGTTGTCAGTGAATCTTTAGTAGAAGTAGCAACCATCTGACTAGTTAATATCACATCTTAAAGTACCATAATCCCACATAGGATTCTTCCTTGCATGACTTAATTGGTTTTAGTAATCTAAGCAGATATGTTTTGGTCTAACTTTCTGGCATTCTTGCAAGGTTTGAAAGATGAACTGTTATCTTGATTCCCCCCTCCCTTGATTCCACCAACCTGAGCTACTTGTTTTGTTCAGATATTTCACACTGCAGCTGAATAAAATACATCAGTTTCTTGTTTTGCAATGTTTTGATAAACAAACCTCATGTTATGATCTGTACTGTCTTTGACATAGATTCTCTCCTATCCTATAAAAAAATATTGTAAACAAGTAAAAGCAAATGAACAATAAAATCTTCCACAACTTTCTCTGAGTTACATCCAAAATCAAACTACAAACATTATATTTCTACTTGAAAATGTGACATGTTGTGTGTAAAGTGTTAACCTTCTCTTACTTTTCCTTCATGGAAGTAGAAGTTATGCAAAATCTCTTATTTGATGTGTTATGATGTGTCTGCCTGCTAAACTCTGTGTCTGAACCGCATGTTTTAGCATCAGTCGCTTATTTTGCAAATGCTCTGATTGTCTTCAGTGTAACAATGTAGTGGTGTGTCATGCTGAGAAGCACACTTTGCTGTGTGTCACTGACGTTGCACAGTAATAAAATGCAGCACTTCCATTTAACCTCTGTTACTCAGTGCTGTGTTCATTATACGGTTATATAATTTTATATGGTTACATAAGACAGTCAGCCACGCAGGCAGGCTTCTAATTAATGAGAGATAGAAGATAAGGAATGGTATATGCAATAAAAAAAGGAATAGTAAGGGAAACACTTCTGTATTTCAAAAGACAAATACAAGGAGACGGACAATGCATTCCTCTTCATGCACTGCGGCCTCCATGACTGTGAGTGGTTTTACAGTAAGTGATACAGACAGCAAGTCGTTTGAAAAGCTATTAGAAATGTTTCAAATCTCCTTGGAGAAAATGAAATAGAAAATGCATAATGGAACAAGATGTATGTAATGATGCCAACAGCCAAGCACGAGCACCTAGATTGCTTCCTTTTATAAAGATGGTGGTTACCCACCTCTCTGCCCCACTCATCTGCTCCATTCCCTGCCTTTTTAATCTCACTGAGTGATTTTGAAATGCTGATTTGGATGTCAGGCATCAGCTTGAGGTGAGGCCTCCACGTTTTTCTGACCTCTCCATCTCTCCATAGGTCTCTGGTGGGTGTAATACATCTTAATAGATCAGCTCAGTACTGAATGGTACTGAATTATAGCCAAAAACAGTTTCTCCGAATGCTTTTAAGTAGGTAAAGAAGTCCTAATGGACTGACTGCATCTCTCTGGGAAGTTATTCGTTGACTGAAGCATCCTCTACAAAAAGATTTCTAGCATATATACTGTGAGCAATATTTCAGTCCGTATTTGAAAGCTTTCAGTGTGATATAGTGTAAATGTTTTCTCGCTGTCAAAACCATATTTCTCTGAGATTACATCAAAATAAACCAGGCACCACAGGAAGGTAAAACTACGCTGTCAAATGACTCTCTGATAACTGCTCTCAAGTACACATTGCTTTTGTCTGTGCCCTGTTACTAGAAGTGTTTTCTAGATTTTATAACTCCATAATGAAGTGGGTCTTTTGTAAACTGTCATAAGTTAAAATCAGGGGAAGACTGGACACAGGCAGACAGAAGATATGTGGATGTAGAAATAGTTGAAAATAACTGCACTTTTCTATGTTGACTTACTTTGTACTGTTGAAATTAGCCACACAAACAGGACATCTAGGGAATTAACTACACACAGCCATGTGGTGTAAAGTTTAATCTTGTCATCTGTGTCATGTTTCACGGGCTTATTTCTGGGTTTTTGTGGTGTTTATTTTCTGGTTAGATCATGGTTTGGGTTTTTGGTTTTGTCATGTTTAGTTAAGTTTTCCCAGGATTAGACATGCGCTGCAGCTGTGTCAATCTGCGTTACCTGCTGCACCCGGTTCCACCGCCTCACTTTCCTTCCCACAGCTGAGCCAGAACCACGCCCACCGCCACAGTAATTAAATTAAAATGTAATTACTGTACCACCATGACATGAAGTGCACATAAATACCCCCTCAGATTGTAACGAATGGTGGTGGTGGTGAGGATCCAAACGCAGACAGTCAAGCAGGAAGCAGAATGGTGCTCGTGACAATGGTTTTACCACCTCACTCTCCTTCCCACAGCTGAGCCAGGACCATGCCCTCCGCCACCCCCCCCCCCCCCCAAAACCTGACTCAGGCCAGGGGGACAACTGGCCGAGCCTAATAGTAACGGAGGGCCTCGACCGACCACCGGATCGCCAGATACTCCTCCACCGCTCAGACAGCTTCCGGCTCAGAAACAGCTTCCGAACTAAGGTCGGTCAGAGGGCTAGTGAGGTCCTCATAGTTCGGAATGAACCTCCTGTAGTACCCCGCCAGCCCCAAGAACCAACTGACCTCCTTCTTTGTCCAAGGCCGAGTGCAGGCAGCAATCGCTGCGGTCTTGTCTATCTGGGGCCACACAAGTGGTACCCCAAATACTGAACCTCCCAATAGCACACTTCTTTGGATTCGCAGTGAAACCAGTCAACCGCAAAGACTCAAGGACCGCAGCCACCCGCCGCACAAGCTCCGCCCAGTCATCACTATGAATGATAACATCATTCAGATGGGCTGCCGCATACGCTGCATGCGTACGCAGCACCTGGTCCATGAGGCACTGGAAAGTGGCTTCAGGAGCTCGTCAGCCCGGTGCATTGGGGTAAGCATCAAACTGGGAGACCTCATTCACCTTCCTGTAGTCCACACAGAAACGTATAGACCCGTCCCTTTTCCCGAACACGTCTGCAAACCGTCTCTGCAACTGGACGAGATCAGCTCTCTGAGAGGGTAAGAGATAGTTATCGCAGAAGAGAGGAGTGGGAACCACAGATTTAGTCACTTCCGGTCTTAACTACTCCTTATCCCTCACTCACCAGAGACACCGGTATCGCCTCATTCCATTTCTTAAGCAGGTTAAGGTGGTAACTGTGCTGCCCCGCCCATATCAGAACGCACCACCTCATAATCCACAAATACAATTTCATCACAACATGAAGGTTCTGGGTTTGGTCAGGGAATGTTCTGCTTGTGCCTTGTTGGGCTTTCTCAGAGAGCTTTGATTTCAACTTGAAGTCAAAAGAAATAAAAGTTGGATTATATGCTGGTTTTAAATTGGCTGTGACTGTACATGTCAGTGGTTGTCATTGTCTTTCTGCTTGCTCAGCAATAGACTGATGGCTTGTCCAAAGAGTGCTTTCCTCTCCTCTCCTGTAATCCCTGTAATCCTCTTAAAGGAAATAAATAAAAGAAGCCACGGCAAATTGGGATGGGATGGACCAGTCACACCACATTCATCTTGAAATTGATGGGTTTTTTTTACGGGGAAGACTGCTTTTCTATCATAAGCCTTACTATCTTAAAGATTCCTGAGTAAGGTTGCTGTGTGTAGAGATGCTCTGATCAATAGATAATTTAAGGAAAAGTTGTCACATTTTCATAAAATTTTTCATCAACTCATTCCTTATATTTTGCACTCATGCACAAACATATTATTTACCATGCATGTTTATACATTCGCTGTGTTGTCCTGCAGGTTTAATCAACAACAGCTGCAGTTATATTTTCATACATGTTTTTCTCAGTTCGCTCAGGTGCTCTGGATGATTGTCCGCTTTGTGTTCTTACAATGTTTTCTGTTATGTTTCTTAACAGATGTAGCAGCTGGTTGTCATTTTTGTCTGATATGGTTTTGATTGTGTAGTTGTATCTTTATTTGCTTTTTCTTTTCTTCACTTTCTCATTCTCCTATTTTTACTTACCCTGTCTGTTCCTTATATATGCAATTCAGCAATAACCAAATAATAATATTAAAAAATAACAATATTCTAGTGTGAAGAGGAGCTTTATATCCACAAAGATTCATTCATTTCCTTCATATCTATTAAGCCCTTCTTGATAAAGCAAATTTCTTTGTCACAGCACAAATAAAACAACCACAAAAAAAAGAAAAAAAGAGAGAGATTAAAAAAAAAATAATAATAAAATAAAATTGTTTGTTAAAGATTTTCTTATGTCCTGGCAGCAGTTTATATGTCTGGAAAGGACTAGATAACACTAGAATTACACTGAAGGTCTGTGTCCCACCACATGGATGAGGCACGTTGATCAAAACAGAGCCAGACATTGGACTCTATGCCTGTATTGAAAATAAAGTCATTTTCAAACTTTAACAAACATCTTACGTTCCTAAACATAAGAGAATTTGATTTAGCAAAAACAATAAGCTAGTGAATCTTTTGCTAGACAGCCACTTGTAATGAAATGATTAAACCTGTCCTAAAATAACACTAAGACAGCATTGAGATTTTTTTTCTCATAATTGCTTCTAAGTTAAATTAAAGCTGCATTTTTCAAGCTTGGAATAAGACAAGATGAGAGCATTAATCATTTTCTGCATATGGCCTGACTTTTGGAATGTTATTTAGGTGGAAAAATGTGTTGACATTGCTGCTGGACAGCATCATTCAAATGAATAAGAAATCAGTTTTCTCATGATGCTGGCCTGTGTGTGGCCTACGGGTCCACACTGTAAACAACAAACAGAATAAATCTCTGTCTGTCTAGCCTGAGGAATGAGGTCTATATTGACCGATTCTGCACCACAACCAATGCCATCCGTCTGTACTACAGTTTCCAAGTCTGAATTCATGATGTGGTTGAGATGGTGCAAAAATGAAAGATCAGAGTTAGTCTTCCATCTCTGACCAATCTTAGTTTGCTGAAAACACAGCACCTATACTAATTTAGTTAGTCTTTAGTTAGAATAAACACAACATTTGATGTATAAAGTTATTAATAAAATCTTGAATTATGTGAATTTGAATTGCCTGGTGATGTCTGGTGAACTGGCGTACGGAGTATTGTGAATAACTGCATATAATTACTACTTTAACTACATTTTAATTATAAATTAATAAAATTTTTATTAATTTTATAAGAAAAATTGCATTTTCTCAGACCTGATATGAATTTCTCACCTTGTTCCATGTACAGGTCTGACTGTGCAGCCTCACTGATATGGTGTAAGACACAAAATGGCAGCCAGATACACCTTGTTTAGGCTGCATGGATACAAGAACCTCCTGTTCAGAAGCATGTTATTTACTCCAGGATGTGAAACCACCCGTATAAAGCAGGGTTTACACTCTATTGTCAACCATGGTGTGGATACGGCTGTTTAAATTTGTGGCAATAACAGTAATCTGGGTGGCTCTCACTGCTAGTCAAGTGTGAGCCGTGATAACGTCTTTCTCCTTGCCTCTGGCTGCGCTCTTCCCTCCTAATCTCCTCCATGCTGTCTGGCTGGCGGTTAAGTGGCGGTTTCTCTTTTCGTTTGAGGTCCCTACAGGGCTTGGCAACAGTGGCGACGGACCCTACTGAGAAATGGTGTGGAAATTGCTTTGTGTTTTTTCTCCAGTCATTGCAAGCTGGGCAATTTACACCTGGGCGTCCCCTGCCTTCCACTTGACACAGGTTGAGAGCACTGAATTTTCAACAAGGTGCATCACAGAGAGGAAAGAAGGAAGCTGTAAAAAGTGACAGAATAAGATTGGAAAAGTTCAAATAAAAACATGAGACAGAGATTTAGGAAATATAAGGACCATGGGGGCATCTTTGTAAGAAACTATGTTGTTTTCCTGAAAATACACTTTTGTCTATTAGAATTGTATTTACATCTGTATGTGTGGCAGTTCCCTAGTTTACAAGATTTTCCCTCTAGTATCAACTCGTCCCACATACACACACACCAGGTTTTCCTTTAAGTGGTAAGTGAGCTGAATAACGTTTCCCAACCAGACAGTAAAGACTCCCACAACAGTTTGAAAACACATCCATCACCGATCACAAGCCAATGATGTTTTTTAATTTTGTCGTGTAAATTCATGATTACAGTTTTACTGGGAAAGGACCCAAAGAAATCAGCCTCCCATCAACGTTGTTTTTTAATTTTTCTTGTTTTTTTTGCTTTAGAAGACAGGCACCTTTCACCTGCAGCAGCTGTGGCTGTTTTCTATAATTTTGTCTTATTTGCCAGCTAGTAATTTTGATTAACAGTTGCAAAGCTTATTATGTATTGGACCACTTTCAATTTATTGTTGCATATCTCAGGACAGCGTTGTTTTTCTGCAAAATATAAATAATTTAATCAAACCATGCACCTTAAGACGATTTGCTGCTCCACATGAAATGGTTGACTTAAAGGTGTTTTCCTGACCTGCTCCAGGTGCTGTGTCCGAAAATTGTCACAAGCAGGATGGGGTGGAAATCTACATCCCACCATTTTGTCCTTTTGCGGACCATAGGCACCTCACTGAGCTGTATTTTAAATTATTAAGTTGAAAAACAAAAATTAATATTGTTTAAACCACAAAACTTCTTCCTTATGATTGGGCTCCAAATCTGCGATGTTGCTGGCAGCTAAAGCTGATAAAAAAAGAAGAATGCTGTAAAACAGAAAAATGCAGAGAGTGCACTCCTACAAAGCACTCCTGCTGCTATTAAATAAAAACCCTTGCATAACTTAAGATACGAATGAAGCAAAAATAAACCTGCTGAGGTGATAAACTGAGCAAACAGAACAAATCTCAAAGAATGCATGAGAAACAGACACCCAATCTTTCAATTTAACAAGCTCATTTTCACCGCAATTTCAGGATGGAACTCAAAAAGATTGAAAAAATAACTTAAATGAATAGTGGATGTTCATGCCTTTTCCCCCTCCTTTTTTAAAAACTATTTCTTGTATGATAAAACAAATTTTTATCACTTAATTACACCTTACAAGTGTAATCCTGCAGAATACAGTGGTGGCCAGGACGAGGATTTTGTCTTTAGCCACGAATGTGTACAACATATGGTGAAACAGCTGTGGCACAAGATGGCAAAACATGGATGGGACCAGGTTGCATATTTCTCCCAGGAGAAAATAAAACAATGAGGAAAATACATGAAATTTAAATATATAATAAATTAAGCTAATTCACTTATTTTCAGCAATTATTCATTAATATTCAATGGGAAATGTTTTATTATGTATAAGAAATGAATAATGATGAGAACAAATAGTCATTGTTGTTGTAGGTAGGAAGAAAGTCCTGCATTGCTCCTTATTGGGCAGGTGACCTGGAAACCCTAAAAATATCTGACTAAACACATACTATTGTGTAATGTTTGTATAGTGTAAAGAATTAATGTTGTTTTTTGCTACGTCTAACAACTTATACATATATATTTCTTACACAATGAGCTATAGAGGTTCAAGAGCAGCCCCCATTACAGCTCCTTATTTAATCAGTTTGTCAAAAGAAACATGGTAGTTGTTGCTGAAGCCTTGAGCCCTTTTTAAGCAGTTTTTGTGGTGTCACTAAACAAGTAACTGAAGGTTTCACTACAGCTTGAGGTTCTAACTGGTGAGATACTCCTCACTATCTGTTAAACAAGGTCTGTGGGATCTTCTTTGAATGGAAAAGTCATAACAGCCATTACAACCCTGAACATCATGAGCCAGAAAGCCATGCTAGCTTGCTAAACCCAAGTTGTGCTTTTTCTTATAGGCTTCTGAGATGAGTCTAAGATGAGATTCAGTTAGGATGTAGCTCTCCAGTAAAATCCAGAGAACCTAAATTATGAACTTGATCAACATCTGAATAAAATTTTCATTGCTTTTGTGTTTTATTATGTCAACTGTTCACATTTCCAGCATTAGAACATCCATGCAAGCCTTTTTGTATGTTTTAAACATAATTTCAACCTATTCTATGATGCTATCCTCACACACTTACCATGCACATGTGCTTTTTAATCAGGAAGCGAAAAGTTAGTTGCTAGGAAGTAACAAAGTGACAATTTCATTATGACAAAAGCAGAATTCTCATATGTGTGGCATGCTAACAGTTGATGATGTGCATTCCAGATGTTAGCATTGAAGAGATGTCCAGTCAGATGAATTGACTGGCTTGTGCTGGTACTACCAGTTGTTACATTTTTCTCAACTTTCCTTCACAACCAATGCAAGAAAACATATGACTCATAATTTAAATAGGCATCACAACACATTGCCCCTTTCAAAGTGAATGACAAGAAAGACCCATGAAGCTAGAAACATGTACATGCATATCTGGCCTTGAGGAGAGGGGAGGAATGCATTCAATTAGGAGGTGAACGTAGAAGACTGCATCGATTTCCAAAGATTCTCCACATGTCAAGATTCTGAGTAGAGTTTGTGAGTAACTTGAGCCCAAAACGATTTTTCCAAAGAGATCAATTTTCAGTGATATAAAAGTGTATTTGTGTTTAGCTGAAAAGTAAAATATAAATACCATTGTACATGCAGACAAAGCCTCACATACAAATCAGACCATAACTGTTTATCACTTTAACAAACGTATATCTATGTGCGGTCCAACACAATGTATTGGAGGGGTGGCGCTGGCTTTGTGTACGTGTTGTTTAACTCTGATGTAAATGGATGCACTATGATTGTTTATTTATAATCAGATGAATCTGAGCCAAGGAAAGAAAGCAGCAGCAGGCCAGATCAGATGGAAAGTCTGAGCAGAATAGCAATGACCATGAAGAAGGGCAAGAATGCTAAACTCGGAAGGTAAAGATTGTATGGTTACTAGTGCATGTATGCGTGTGTGTGTGTGTGTGTGTGTGTTACTAATGTTCTGAGAAAGCTAATCTCTCAGAGGGATTTCTTTATGTTTTAACAGGGGCAAGAATGATTGCTTCAGGTTAGAGCAAGTCACCAAGAAACTTCTACGTATACTTTCCTCATAAGCATGTAGAGTACATGTGAGACTGAGAGTCTTATGTTGTCTGATGAATAGGGGTGAGAAGAAAAGATCAATGCATGCATATTCTATCGATGGAGACATTTTACATACTGCATGTATGCCTGAACAGTCTTCTTAGATGTAGACCGGTACTTAGTAAATTTACTACCATGTTATCCTCACAAACCCTCCAGCTAGATCAGTTTACCAGACATGACGTAGCAGCCTTTCAGACTGAATCTCCACGAAACAAATCTGAGCCTTTTTAGTTAGCTCAAGAGAAGGTGCAAAAGGAGAAACAGAGTTGAGGGGTGCATAGAAAGAGTAAAATGAGTAAAAAATTCTTAAGTAAGAAGCAAAGTCAACATCTTCATTTGAAAAATAAAGATGAAATTGTGGGGGTGTAACAAAGACTAGAAACAAATGGATAAATAAAATCTCTAGAAGGCAGAAAGGGAAAAACATCACAGCAAAGACCTCCTAGAAGAAAAGCAAGACAGGAAGGAGCAAAGCATCTTTGAGAGGATAAAAGAAGAAGCATTATCGCCCAGTTGTTTCTTTTCTCCCACAGGCCCCTTAGAAAATAACTGGTGCTTTAAGCTTGGACAGATAGCAGACAGACGGATGACAGTTAGCAAGGAGGAGAATACTGCAGGGAGCTGGGAGGCCTATGCGCACACACACCTACCCACATATATACACACGTCAACATGCAAAGACCTACAGACATGTAAACATACTATCTGAGATAAATGCATGCATTCTCTGTCAAACACAAGAGGGATGTTTCCTTTCCAGCTTACTCTGAAATAAAGGCAGCAAGCAATTGCTAAAACATAAGCTAGACACACACACACACATGCACACAAACTCCTCCTTTTATGTCCCCGTGGAGCTGTGATGATGGAGATGGAGAGAAGTGTGTATTGACTGTGACTGTGACACAGAGCTGCATCCAACATCAGAACCTCAGAGGAAAAAGGCTCTGCTTCAAAAACAAGACCTTCATTGTGCTGCTCCAACACTGTCTTAAATATTGTAAAGTGAGAAGAAACTGAGATGCTGATAGAGATGTGGTGAAGATACAATATGTCAATCAAACCACATGAGAAGGACATGTTTTTCTTTTCTTTTTTTTTGTGTCATTTGTAAAGGTTTCATGTGTGAATGAACTCAAAAGTAAAAAAGAACCAAATGCAAACAAGTGCATGTTTATCATAATAATGTAAAGAGTTTTGGGTCTCTTGCAGGGATTTACTTTTCATGATTAGACTGTTTCTACTTCAGTCAACCCAAACTATCTGTTACTGAGTTACTTATTTTATGTGTTTGACATAGAGCTGTCTAATGATTAAAAAGTTTAATTAGAATAATCACAGCTTACAAATAAAGTAATTGTCATTAGTCACTATTCGCAACTATACCTGAAATATGCCAGTTTTTGCTGTAGTGTATAAACAGAAAGATGTTTACAAATATTTAATGTTAACTGATCTTCTCTTGGTTAAATGCCAGATGTCCAAGTACAAGTAAATGCAGCATGTAATATACTCATTGTTTGGCATCATCGCTACCATGTGCTAGATTGTAATGCAGAATTCATACAGCATCATCTCACCAACCATCTCCATGGTAATAATATCTGTCATAAAACCACCAGATTGAAATTAAACAACCAAAATTGATGAAGAAACTCTGATAAAACTGATGATCTGGTTAAAAACACATTTTTTATTTTATCATTGAAGTGTAAGTGTTTGTTCAGCAGTGACAACAGTCCTACAGGAGCATCACCCAAAGTAAACTACTTAAAGCACGAAGTTGAATAAATAAATAAATAAATAAATAAATAAATAAATAAATAAATAAATAAATAAATAAATAAATAAATAAATAAA
>JBAMHW010000001.1:25747088-25758299 GCA_037177495.1 Rhadinocentrus ornatus | reverse complement strand
TTTTTAAAAAGTCGGATGGTATAATGTCCAGAGTGCATGTTGTTGATTTCAAATGGCAAACTATTTCTTGTAGGATCAACCATATTAAATTGTGACAAAATATCAGAATTATTTCCAGGTTTTAAACACAGAGTAGTTTTCATGTTTGACTGTGTGGAAATAATATTTTGCCTAATTGTTTTCATTTTTTGGCTAAAAAAGTTGGCAAATTGGTGGCATTTCTCAGTAGAAAGGAGCTCTGGGCATCTTACAGGAGGATTTGTAAGTTTTTCAACCTTCTGTAGACAATAAAAAATAGGATTTTTGAAACCCCCTTTAAATAAAACTAAGATATTCAAAAGAAGTAAAATCACCTAAAAAAGGCTGCTTCTCCTCCCCCTTTCCTCTCATTTCGACATTTATTCGTAAAACTTAAAGGGGGGGGGGGGGCTGTTTCATTAAGAACTGTAGCACTTGTGTCTTCTTTTAACCATGTTTCGGTCAGGAAAACAAAATCTAAACTGTGAAAAATGATGAAGTCATTAAATAACAGTGACTTGTTGGACAGAGATCTAATATTAAGTACAGCTAACTTTATGAAGCTTACACTGATCTCTGTTGTATTAAAGAGTCTGTTGTATTGTAGAGTTATACATGGTACAGATTAGATCGTTTCACACCACAAGTTGACCTTGTTCGATTCCTTATTTTACTAACTAACACAGGAATCCTACTGGGCCCAGACTTGATCGCAGAACAGCTGTCTATAGTAGCTTTACTACAGCCATTACCCTGAACGCATAATGGCATGTTATCTTTGTTGTGAATTCTGGTGAAGGGGAGAGCTGGGAGTTGATCGTCTCTCTGCTGTGTCCTTTGCTCTTATCTGTACACTCATGTTTGGGTTTGCCATCCCAAACATGAGTGTACAAGTGTGCACCAAGTAATCTGCATCCAGTTTGATTTGAATGCACACCATCAGGTCTGAGTCCTTACAGTTCCAAATGATATTGAAGTTATCAATGAACTTTATCCCATGGGCGATACATGCATTTGATAACCATGTGTTCAGACCAAGAAGTCTGCTGAAAAGTTCAATTCCTTTACCCGCTGTAGGAATGGGTCCTGAAATGTGAACATGGTGTGCTCCATACTGAACAGCAGAGAAAAGTCTTTCATAAGGTCTCACAATCCAGTTTTTCTCCTCATAATATTAAAGGCCCCGTGTGGACAATAATATTTATACCATCTGAATGTAAAGACAGAATTGTTGGCAAGATCTCTATCAGTTCCCTGACTGATGTATCAGAAAATGTTAGATTTTCCGTCTTTGCCTCCTCACATGCTGTGTTATAGAGTCTCTAACCAGAATTGTGTCTATTTCTTTTTGTGTGGAGGCACTGATAGCTTCTCTAGTCCTCCTGTTAGTAGAATTTTGGTCTCTCCTCCTTGTTTGGTTAGCCCTTGGCCAAGTTTTAGGACTATTTCTCAAGTTTTTATTAATCCTTGCATCACAAACATAATCATTCATTTTAATGAGTCAACATATATTTATTATGCAGTGAGACTTCAGGTGGTGGAGTGCTGCTAAATTTCCTGTTGGATTTACATCTGCGATGAACAAAATCAGACCTGGTTTTGGCTGGGGTTGATGACTTTGTTCTGGCACCAACACTGTTCCAGTAGGAGAGATCAGTCTGACCGTCCAGTTTGGGATTTTCCCCAGCTATTTCAGTGTCATTTGAACACATCCAAGGAAGTGTATCAGCCAGGTCTGTAGCGGGAGGCTCCACATTCGACAGCCCTTTGCGTATGAAGATTTGACTTAGTCCATTTGACAACTCAGTAGCTTGTACAGAAGCTGCAAAGGAATCCATAAATTCCTTTCTTTACACGAATGCCTTGTAGCATTTCGATCCTCTGCTCCAGCTGTTATCCTCAAAGAAAGTTGCTCACATTCAGTGCAGCTCACCGTTACTGCAGGGTTAGGAGACATTATTCCACTACTTCTCCGATGATCAAAATATATATAGTCCAGTGATTTATAAGTGACCAGGAGTCGGTGTTCCTACATTTCTTGCTGGTAAAGATAAGAAAAAGAAGAAAAATTCAAGCAAAAGGGAGAGCAAAGCAGAAAGCGTCCACACGGCAGCAAAGCAGGACAAGATTACAACATATATGTACAAATATTATGGCCCTGATTTAGCGCCAGAGGTCAAGTGAAACAGATTTTCTAATTAAACCAGGTCAGCTGTGAACAGGAAGCAAAATAGAATAGAATACACAAGGGGAATGATCAACAAAATAAAACAAAATAAAAATAATAACAAAGGTAAAAGGTAGAAAAACATTTGTAGCAAGGTTAGAGCAGATCGAGGTCGAAAATAAATTCTGTGGGAAGAGTGGCAGCGTGCAAGCTCTACATACAAGCGTGTCAGAACTCAGCATCCTTAAGTTTTAGTCAGGTCAGGGGTCAACCTGACTTGGGAAGGAGTGGACGTTAGGTTATATCAAGATCTGGAAAGTTTCTTGAAATTAATCTTCTGCAGCTACAACCTGTCATGATTTGCCTCACAACAAACTCAATGTTTTATGGATTTTAGATGGAATTCATCACCCGAGAACGTTGTCTGCTTTTAAACTGTTATCTCCAAGCTGTTAAGCTTAACCCCCCCCCCCATGCATGCATGCCATGCATATATTCATTGCTTTTGTACAAGGTTTAGTCAACAAGCTTGATGTATTTGATCTGAAACTTATTAACCTGTGTTTATCTCTTTAAGGTAAGACATTTATTTGATTTCAATTGTGTGATTATTATTCTTTTCAATGTGTCGTTCATGGTTTATTAATGCTTCATTTAAGACTCAGAGATATACAGATATATGCACGAATACTTAATTTGGTATTCTTCCAAAGGAATCAGAAAGTACCAGAGACAACACCTCTGTTATCTGATCTAACCAAAACCAGCCCACAAGAATGTTCATTGGTTGAAAAGGATTTCAGACCAACACCCTTGAGGCATTCCCACATCAACTTTCTTAAACTTACTTAGAACAAAGAAATTAGTTTTGGAGTTTAGTTGTCTTACTTCAGTTTTACTTCTGCTTCTTTTTTGGGTGCTGCCCTGCGGCACTTCGGACCTCCTTGAGACATGTTCTTTTTCTGACACAGAACCGCTTACTGAAGTCTCTGCAGTGAGAGAGATGAGAGAGCAGAATTGAGTTTTGCACTGATCTAAAGCGCAAAACAAGATACCAAGTTCGGGCCTGCATCTTAGTATGAAGGATCTGCGGACTGTGTTTCTGCCAAATTAACTCCGTTTAGCCGTTTTCCAGTTTATGTTCTTCTCTTTTTGATCTTTAATCTTGATTCTAATTTTGGAAATTTAATTTTAAAACTGGTTAAATCAGACTTGCCACTTTTCAGAACCAATTTTGCCAAGTTTTTCTTTTCTGACTGATTCAAAGCTAGACTCTTTGATTTTGCCATCCTATTGCAAATCATTCATTATCCTGCCATCAGACGCCACCGAACCCGCCGAGCCGCGGAACTGGACCGCATCAGCAGAACTTCCTGATCTAAATCTTCAGACCACCATGTGACAAGCCTTCTGGACTTGGGAGTCTACCGGGATCCAAACCACTGGTATCAACTTCCTAACATGCCCCAGAGAAGTCACTCCAACCGTCTTAACTTCACTTGATCCGAACAGAACCGGACGAGTCCTGCCTGGATCAATCCTCTGCTGATCTGCTTAAAAGAATGGCTGGGTGTGTCACACCCAGATGGGTCTCAGTGAAGAAATTTAGGCTTTTTAGTTAAACTTCAAGCTTAAAATAGATGAGACAATTTTTCTTTCCTTTTTAGGATTTAGAAATTCTTTCCAGTTTCCCCTAAACATTAGTTTAATTAACATCACAGGTTAATTAACTTTGGTTTCACATCTTGCACACATTTCATTCATTCTGACACATTACATGGTCTTGAAATAAGATTCTGGTTTTTTGAACATGTTATTTGCATTTCACAATGCTGGATTCATTTCCCTATTCGAACCTTTCTAAATACCCTCTGACATTTATGCATGATTAGACTAGTAATAAATATTTTTTATTTATCCTAAACTGGTCTGGTTTTGTGAATGCTTCTCCTTTGATTCATGTTATGGGTTCCTTCCAAAAAAGAATTCATGTTATTAGCGTCCTGAGACTGATTGATAACTGATTGATTTGACTAACTTGAATTAATTAATTATTTTTATTAATTATTTATCAATTAATTTAGTACCCTAATGGTGTCCACACAGCCATTAGATTAGTAATAAAGCTATATGTGTGGTGGTGCTCCCGAGGTATGGTCAATATTAAGATTAATAGTTTATAATTTTATGTAATTATTAAAATTAATATTTTTATTAAACATTTTTAATGTTTAATGATGCTAAATCACTACATAATGACCTTAAAAGTACTAGTAATATACATTTTTATTTATTTTTATTGTCATTAGCTTGGAAACTATAGACTTTACTATAGACATAATTTTCCACAAGTATCTACATCCCAAAGAAGGAAGTCTGTTTATTTTCATTTTGCAAAAGTTTGATGTCTTTCTTTCTTCTAAAACCTAAAAATAGAAAAAAAAATGTGGTTCTTCAAAAATGACAACAAATTTCTTATAGTATTGGTAGATATTTATAAAAAATATACACAATGTCTTTTTTCAAAGGAAAAAAAAATCATTTGCACCTCTAAATGAGTTTTATTTATATGGGTTGAGTAAAAAATGGCTCTTTGGATCGTAAAGGTTGCAGACCATTGGCCTAAGGGATAGATGGTGGGGGCTCCACCCAAGAAAAGGCAGACTCCTAATAGTATATGGAGACCCTGGCCAGCTGTCTCCAATTTGCCATCAGCACTGTTGTAGAAAAAAAAATGATTAGTCTAGATAAGTACAGTTTACAAGTTTATTACAAAAAAAAGAGACTTGTACAAGGAGAGTGTTGCAATCAAACTCTCAGAGAATCTGAGCAGTAAAGACAAAGGAACGCTATTTTCTACCCCATGTTTTCCACAATAGTGTGAATGACCAGATAAGACAGCCTGCTTCTTTCTCATAATAATATGTCTTATCTTGCAGATGTACTGTCTTTATACAACCCAGTATCTCTTATGAGAACCACACTGTTCCCAGTCAAGGGTCAGATTCTTCCAGGTCATCACTTGTATAGTAAAACTAGAATAAATCTATTGGAAAATGTGTAATAAAAATTAATAAAGTGAATTATAAAAAGATGATTAATTAATAATAAAGAATATAAGGAAACATCACCCACAGCACCAACACAAAATACAACACAAAATACATTCATAAACAACAACAAAATCCAAAGAAACCCAAAGAGGTCTAAGGCCATCATAGTATAAATACTTTATTATTATAATTATTTTTTTAATCACTTTTACTTTTTCCGCTTAATCTGAGACAGCATAATGAACATAGTGCAACATATATATACTGTATATTCTTTTTTCAAGTACTATAATAAAAAATGTATTCAGGCAAGACTGCTCAGTCTTGATGGACCAATAGGCAAGGATCTGGCCCAAGACACGCCTTGAAAGGCCGCCCCCTCATTTACATAATGAGGCAGAAATGGATAAAGAAATGTAAAAAGGAGATGTGGAAATGTAAAAAGGAAACAGAGATATTTCTATGCTTTGGAAAAAAAATGTAAAAGGAAAATAACATAAAATAAATACAGACATACAAATAAAGGAGGAAAGAATAAAAACATCACCAAATAAATAAATAAATTTACTGGAAATGACAGTAAATAAATAGGGCTAACATAAAGTTAATTTAAAACAGCTGTAAATGACAAAAGAAATATACATTTGTGTCGTGTTTTATAGGTTTCTTATTGGAAAAACTATCTTTTACATTTTGTTGTAGAATTTATTGGTACATCAAATTGTTTACTAAGCCATTTTTATATTTCTGGATTTATTTTTGATTTTGACAGTTTCAGTCCTCCATACGTAAGGTTTTCGTCCATCACCTTGACAAATATTATTTTATAATTATAAGACAGTGGAGACACCATGGAGAGCTAGTTGTTATATTTTTACTACAGTGATAAGACCATTGAGACACATTCACCAACAATTCTTACAGATTTATTTTTAAAGATGTAACTTTCCAATCGCTTGACGGCACAGTGACATTTGTTATGTATATTCCTGGAGGCATCTCTGCCCAGCAGCATCCCGAGTAAGAACTTTACAAATTTTTTGTCTGGGACGCTGCTTGGCATTGCAACTGAATTTTGCTTTACCCACCGAATCACATACTAGCATATCAACACACCAGTTGTTTTGAATGCACACCGTGGCTGATTCAGCAAAGAACGCAAGAAGACAGAGGCAAAAAAAAAAAAAGAAATAAAGAGAGAGAAAAAGGGACAAAGCAAGAGATAAGACAACATTCAATATAAGACTATTTGTCTTAGGCTGGAAAGCTCACAGTACAGGTAGGATTCAAGATGGATGCTTAATTAGCCGTCATTAGGGAGTGCATCACCGAGAAAATCTGCCAAAGTTCCATGTCTTTAAGTCAAATGAACTATTATGAACTTTTATGAAGATTTTGTCTTGATGACAATCTTTTATCTCTGATTATAATCCAAATCCTACAAACACTCAGGAACACTTTTACAAATATTTGAGTGCTGCCATGTTTGAACAAAGTCAATCTTTTGCTGTTAAGTAAATTAAAATATAATTATAAAATCAAAGCAATTATTTAAAAATAACATAGCAAATTAGAAAGCATTTTGCTATTTCAAAATAAGAACAAACTTAAGAAGATTCATAAGAAAATAAAGGTGAATGAGACCTATTGTTCCTAATACAAAGGGCATCCTCAAGTGTGATCGTCCTCACCTGGGCCAATATGTTCTCCAATTGAATTCCACAACAACATTCAGATTTTCTGAAATTGCAGAATAAGTTTTTTAAATGAATTTACAAAAATACAGAACGAGTTATTTGTCTGTAAAGGAAAAAAAATATTGCGGTGACTATAAAGTCTTGAACAAAAGTTGGGTAATATGACATTTTTATTCCACCCTAAAACCACAGCAATTATGATGTCCTAAATGTGTATAATGACCTATATTTCTGTTGTAGCATAAAACTAAACATAAAGTGACATTGATTTTCCTAACAGACTGACAAAGTTATATTTTCATCACAAACCATTTTGCTAAGGGGGTTGTCAACTACAAAATATCAGAGTTTCTAACTCACTACTGTCACTACTGACACAGGAAAATACAGGATTTAATTGTTAATAACATGGAAGAAAATAAAGGGTAAATTAAGATATATCAAATATTTATAATGTAAGGAGCTTATAATGTTTACCTCTTGCAGTACCTCCTAATGTTTACCTCTGTTTGCACCTGAAAATAGGAGCACTACTTAAATCATCATTCACACACATAAAGGCATGTCATGCCTGCAGTGTGAACTAGTGGTCAGATGCAAGAGTCTGTAGAGCAAACAGCTTAAGAAGGGAAACCCGGACGGGGGAGTTCCCAGGCCAGCCGACAGACGTAGTCCCTACATTAGTAATAAAAAACCCTAAAATTTAATTATTCATGAGTCATTTATGATAGCTAGTTTTTGAGTAATCACTGTATTTTTAAGATGTCCCAGCAGCTAAAAGAACCATAGTCATGTCATGTCGCTACAAAGTTTTTCTCTATCTTAACCATAATTCTGGGTGTCACAGAATTTACAGAAGGTAGAATGAAGGATCTCAGTTGTGTTTTCAACCTGTTCAAAAGGTAACAACAATAAAATAATGTCAGATCACATATCTGATCACATGTAGTTAGCTGTTAGAAGAGCTGAAAGGCTCTTTTAAAACCAGGTTTTTCTTCTAGCTCCAACTCAAAGACGTGGCTAAAAATATTCTGCCACGTTGTTTAGTGCAATGTGGCAGCCAGACCAAAAAAATACAACACAAAATACATTTTAACTTAGTGTCAACATTTCTATCGGATGCGATTTTAGCATGATATGGCACACAGTTGAAAAAAACATCCACATGCAAATGTTTATACACAAAACTTGCACAATCCAAAAGACACTGACAATGACGCATACCTCCAACTGTCCTGCTCTGGGATGAGCGCACGTGTTCTGCCTTACTGGTCCTTCCCTGACTGTTGCCTGTCTTCAGATGTTGGTGGTATTTGTAAGGAGCCTAATTGCCCAAGTGTCTGGAAAGTGGCAGTTGATAGTGTAGCTGGCTAATGATCTCCCTTGGAGAGGGTCAGTAGTTAGCTGAAGCAACACTGGGCTTTGCTCTGTGATAAAGGTCACATACCTCGAGGGGAAAATGCCACAGTGTGATGTGGCGACCACAGGAAAGGAAACTGGCCAGGATTTAACTTGGTATTAAACAAAATAGGAATTATAGAGAGGATACAATTCTTCTGGGTGAGGTGACAGGTCTTCTATTCAGTATACTCCACTATCATAAAATTGACAAACTTGTTGGCAGTAAGGACCCTTTTGTAGCACTTAAGTACTTCTGTAGCTGCTGTGTTTTGGTGACTTTGAGTCTGGATTTGTCTGCTTTGGTCTAAGAAATACCACTGTAAGTGAAGCATGTAAGAGCTTAAACATATAGCTGAAAATGGAATGACAGTGTTGGACTGTATTTAAACGCAAGTTTTAAAGAAAATTAAAGTATAATGTCAATGCCTCTCCTTTGAAGCTCAGCTAATGGAAGCAATGTCAAGAAAGATTACTTCATGTTAAATAAGTGACACTTGGATCTGACATAAATTTATGATTTCATATTGGTTATAAAACAAGAAAAAAAATTGTGCTCAATATTGAACCAATGTGTATATATAATATATAAAGTGATTACAACATTTAAGGATTGTAAAAGCAGTAGAAATGTCCAACTGAAACCAGCCCACCTGATTACTGTAATCTAGAGAAAAACACATAGAAAACCCTTAAAAGCCTCTCAACATACCATGAAAACACTCCACAACTCATCATCTAAACATATTTTTCAGCTCAGTAGCTGAACAGGTGAAGTAGGGACATTATCAGCCTTGGTCAATAAACCCATTAAGGCCATTAGCATAGATGCTGCATTGCTTTCCCCTTCTTTCTCTTCTTGTTATTCTGGTACCTCGCTCACCTTTCTCCTCATCAAGTTCTCACTCATGGCTAACAAGAAGAAGAAAAACAATTCTGAAGCTTTGGCAAAGTTTAAAACAGAAATGGGAAAAGTAAAAGCACTGACAGCTGGTTAATAATGGAAAATGTGGAAAAACACTAATGAATATGTAACCCCTCTTCTTCTCACTTCACCCTGCCATATCCTCCTTTGAGGATCTACTTTTTGTCTATTTGTCTAGTCCTCTTTGTGATTTCCTTACTCATGTGAGGTATAATAGTTTTTTATTTCACAGTGTCCATTGAAACCTGCAGCAAGTAAAAAGCTTACAAAAACAGGGGCTGTTTTCGGCACATATTATTATTAATATGTTTTGTACTATTTACAGTCAAACACACATGTTCTTCAAAATTTCCTTTTACTGTAATTTATGTACTGTACTGTACTATGTAATGCACTTTTTGTTGCAGTATTTTCTGTTGTTAAAATAGATATCGACACTAGTTGACTGGTAATATATGAATACCAGTTACCATTTTACAAGTTAAAATAGTTTCTTTAAATGTATATCTCAGTTCACATTGCTAATGGTTTGTGCAGCACATCAGCATTTCAATATGGCACATTATAAACTTAAAAACCAGGCCTTCACTCTAAAATGTCACGTAGTAATAAAATGCCTTCACTCAATTTATTCAAAATAATTCATGACCTCAGTAGACCACTGCTTTAAATTGAGATTAACTTTTAAGATTAACTTAAAAGACAATATAACCAGTTGTGCTCCAGTTTTACCATTGCCCCGTGTGAGAGGGTGAGGAAATCCAAAAATTGAAGTAGTGCAATCAGCAATTTATCCTTGCTTTCTTATTTACCAGTACTGTATAACTGCAAGCATGTTTGTTGTTAGTTGCTTACTGGGATCAGTAAATGCATAAAGTTCTATTACATGGCATCTGTTTAGACTATCACTGGTGCCTTTGGCTCTGTTTTTACAAGAAACTATGGCCTACAGGTCAGAAAAAAAAACACCAAAAACTCAGAGAATAAGTAAATAGTGATAATAAATGCTGCAGAAAACTGGCTGATACAGACTGTGGAAGGGATTTATGCCTGAACATTTTGGTGGGGGTAATGCATGTGTTTGGGAACTTGAATGGGCAGTTTGCCAACGGTCTCAAGGTACAAGGGGGAGTCTTGTTAAATATAAAACTCCTGAAGTATACTGCATCTTCCTGTAGGTAAACTACAAATGCAAGATTGTAATCTTTGCATATTATAATAAATGAATTAAATTAAATAAATTGAAAAGAAATTTACGAAAAATCAAGTAAAAAAATTCTTTTTTTTATCCCAAATGTAAATTTCAATGCTTCAATTTTTCAATTTTTTGTTTTAGATAAAAACAATATTAATTAATTAGAAATACAGTCGATTTAATGATGAAATACAGTAGACTTTATTGATGCTGCAACAAGGTAGGATAGAAACACCAGAAACAAAAGAATAATGAATTTAGAAATAGAATCAACACATAATCTGTCACTCTTTAATTCAATGAGGCCGCCTGAGTCAAAGGAGCTGTCAGGAGTCTCATAAAAAAACAACACTAAACTGGACTGGATGATGGTGAAAGGTTATAGTCACACTGCTCTCCCTATCTTCCTCATCTTCCATGCTGGTAGATGGTCTACTGTGGGACAGTAGAGAGAATAGTGATGTGTCTTTGAGTAAGACTGCTTAGTGACAAGAGTCAATGAATCACACAACTAAAGGCGGATTTATGCTTGCGCGGCGTCTGCGTGCAGCCATCTACGGCGCAGCTGATGCTGGTGAGTTTGCTTTCGCACTGGAGCGTAGGGGGTGTGCGTCGTTTTGGTTTTTTTTGCAGTTTCTCCTCCTAACCTGAAGGTGGCAGCAGGGGTGGTATCTGCCGGTTACTCACCAGGTTGGAGTTATTTTGATGATTAACTTCAGTTCGGTAGGTATTTTCTGTTTTAAAACAACAATGGCGTC
>JBAMHW010000001.1:25711727-25729488 GCA_037177495.1 Rhadinocentrus ornatus | reverse complement strand
TATTATTATTATTATTATTATTATTATTATTATTATTATTATTATTATTATTATCATTATTATTATTATTATTATATCAGTTTTTACTAAGTAGAAATATTTAAAAATAAGAATAGAATTTTACCTCTGACAAAGAGGAACTAAGTAGTAATAAAAGTAGTGCTATAGCAGAAACACTTTGATGAAAAAAAAAAAGTAAAAAAAGTAATTTATTCATTTTCTATACCACATACTCCAACTCAGGGATGCAGCAATTAATTCAGTTAAGTAAGTAATTGAATGATTTATCTCAGGGAAAAATTTATTTACTTCTCATAGTAACTATCTAGGACTTAAAACATGCAGAAAGTATGCTGTAAATAAAACATACTGTCCCAGCTCAGTTTTCTATTAAACTAATAAAAAAAAAAAGAAAAAAAAAGGAAAAGACTCCTGTCTCCCCATCTTTTAATTCATGCATTATCTATTACCAGACAGTCTATTATTTATATTTAACCTATATTTAAAAATAAATAAATAAATAAATGGCCACAGAATTTTCCATCTTCTCAGTAACTGCATCTTTTCTGGCCTCTAGATGATACAGCACACAAGCTTTAGCCCAAGTTCATGGATTATGGTCACACAGAGGAATTTTCAGGACATAATAGCTTTATTTAACTCAAGATGTCCGAATCCTATGGTGATAACTGTCACAACTCAGCTTGAATGGTTCACTCAGGTGAGACAATGGCCTACTTTGCAAATCTAAAGGATTTCTTCCAGGTTGGTTTACAATTTAAATACTTAAAGAGCTGAAGACTTTTTAGCGATGAAAAAAGATAGTAGTTAACTGAATAAACTCAGTTTAAGATTAGTAAAGGGGCAGATCAAAAATAATAAAGTTATTTTTCAAACAGGTCCATAGGTGACATCTAAGAAAAGCTGAGTCTTTAACAGGGGATGATGGACAGAGGATCTTCTTTAATAACAGACATGGAATAAAATCAGTACAATGTTTCAATGTTTCTCATAAAAACATTGAAAAATTCCCATTATCTTTCTTTTTGTATTTTTTTAACAAAGAAAAAGCAAAGAAAAAACGAATTTTTATTTGGTTTTGGCCAAACAAATCAACTTTTGCTGTCGACTAAATTAAAATTACAGATGGAGGTGGTACTTGGAAAATAAATATGAAGCTATAAACTTAAGCATGCCATTTAGGTAGGGAAGCTGCTTCGACAACACTGTTAACATTTACTTCACGCAGTCCTCCATACTCAGTCTTGTTGGAAATGTAAAAAAAAAAAGATGATAAATGGCAGTTTAGAAAAAAAAAGTAATGTAAAATTTAACAACTGTTGCACTTTTTTATTATAATTTTTTTTTAAATGCAGCTTAAAATGAAAACAGTAACACATAACAGATATTGTGAATTGTTTTGAAGTATTTTTTCTAAAACTAAAACAAAACAAATTACACCTCACTGCTCACAGCTCAATAAAAGCCACAAGTGTCAAAAATCCTCAATATAAACTTGAATCAGAAAATGTCAAGACTAGGCTGCTGTAGCAGAGATGTAGCCCTTAGCTTTAAAGACTGCAACAGGTCTTTGAAGATTAAAATGGCAGATGGGAGTGTTTAGTGAAGTAACATTCAGGAAGAGGTTGAGTTTGTGGATGTGAAGATGTGTGGGGCTGGAAAAAAGGAACCACTACATCAAACAGCTTGCTCATCTTCATGTAACAATCTATTTGTTGCTTTTCAGCCCCTCGCCTGTAACCGCTGCCTGACTCTCCTCCATCACCATCACAATGTCTCTCTCTTGCTGGTGATGCAGCTGCTCCCCTTGCATTAACTCATCACACTATTTATTTTGTCTGACCATAAAAGCTCTGTCATGCCCCTCAGATCTGTGTTCATCTGTATCTTCCTACTCTTGTTGGGTCTGAGGATGTTAAAAAAAAAAGTGTTTCAGCACCAGCGTGTGTTGGATCAGGAGAGAGTGATGTGTCTGTCAAAAAACGCGAAATAAATGTTGTAAATTCAGATATAAATCACAGATCATCTTATTACTATCAGGTAAAAACATACAGCATGTACAGATCTTGACTGTGAAGCAAAGCTGTCTGAAAAAAGCTAGAATAGCGTAACATTACTCACTGTTTGGTGGGCTTTGCTGCACTGTTTCTACTCTATCATATTAGCATTTTCGTGTCTGTAGCTGTTAGCTAGTTCATTTTAATACTGTTTGTTAAATCAGCAGCATCATAAAAGGGGAATTTAACCATTTCATCATATGCAGATGCAGAAGCTCAAGTTTTGTATTGTTTTCTGCTTTCAGTTTCCATGAGTTTACCAAATGGCACATCCTTCTTCTGTTTTTTCTCCAGTTTTATTTTCTGCACCTACGACATGGACAGATTTAGACATCAAAGCTTTGGGACACAAGCTGAATAAAACTGGTGCCTTTAAGTCCCACTAATTCGTGGGTCAAGGCACAGGTTAACTAAATCTGATTACTTCATAAAGTGATTATATTAGTCCCAAATTGGACCTAAGGGGTGAAAGGTGCTTGGGAATGTTATAGATCATCTAATGTGAGTTAAGCTTTTGCAGTAAATTTCGATTGTCTTTATGGGAATATTATCCATTTCAGATTATGTTTAATTAGAAGGAAAACAAAAAAAACAATGCATTTTTTATTTAAGTTCATTTTAAAGGATTCACTTATTTCGTTTACTGTAAATGTGCCATTATACTGCTTTATAACTACAATGTTCCTAAATGCTAGCAGTTTTTAGTCTACTGACAAGAGCAGACATGTGAACACCACATATAAAACATATTTTGTTCTTTCTCCATTAATTCTCCCTTGCATGCTTGCCTCTTTCCGTCTTTGACACATGCACACACACATAAACACACACAATCACACAATGTAATCACAATCAAGGGTTCAGTGTGTGTAAATGTCAGGTCATTAGTGTGCTCCAGTCTCCTCCTGTCTAATTGGACAATGGTAAATATAGCTGCTCAACATTGATTCCTGCACATCATGTGCTCTCATTTCCTCACTTCCTTTTTATTCTCTACCTTTCACTCTACTTTTCCTAACAAACTTAGTAAACAATGTCATCTAACACCACTAAGAAATACATGCATGCACTCCAAAATGCCTTTGTCTGTCAGCTTCCTTGGCAGGATCCTGCTGTCTGTTATGCATTTAGAAGTAGGACACTGATTTCATAGTATCAAGTCTCTTTCCTCTACTTCTATTTCCATTTTCTTTAAAAAATGTTGCAATTTATTGTTATTAAACAGCCTAAAGTGAAGAGGCAAACAGGAAACAAGGACAGAAACACAGGGGCAGACAGTGATGCAACAAGGAATAAAGTCCTGGCTGTACTCAAACCAGGGACATTGATTACGTGACATGAGCTGCAACTCTTTTGCCTTTGTGGTGCTCATAAAAAGTCTCTTAAGTCAACAAATAAAAAAGACAAGTTTGCCATTGGCCAGTCATGATTTATACTGGTTGGTGTTTGAATTTATTCTTTCAAGGCCTTTTCTGCATCCACAGCTTTTGAGCTGTATTGTGTAAGCGTCTGATCTCAACATTTCTTGGATATTATGTTACACTGGTAAATCATACACCCTTTGAGACAGATCGGAGTCTGTTTGAGAAAAGATTAGCCAAATAATTAGCGTAGTGCTGTGGGGTACGATGTAACACAGATGAGCGTGCTGCCGAGCTGATTAGACACTAGTAGTTTTGATGGTGTGACAGCTTTTGGCAGTGACCAACAAAATAATACAGTCTAATTTCAGTCAGTAGAACCAACAATCAATAACTAGCTGCCAGTTTAACATGTTCATGTGCTTTAGTGTTGTAATCTGTTTGTTCTATCTCCACTTTTGCCATTGCCTTTTATTAGATTACAATTTACAAAGAATTGACAGCAATCTGGAGCCCTGGGATAGCAACTTGACAATTCACAGATTAGTTATTATTCTAATGAATATTGCAGTTGTAACAGAGGAAAGCCTGCATTGAGCTACAAATGCTACCTGCAAACTGAAGTGGAGAAAGGAGAGGAGATTACCCTAGAAAAGGCAGAATTGACTTCATTTCATGTGGTTTGAAATCATCTTTCAGTTACAACAAGCTACCAAGAGGGGGCACAATTGTAAAAGACTAAGTAGGATCCACACATGAGCATAGCTTTAGTGACTGGTGATTTGTGTGTGTATAAAAACACAGGGAAGTGTGTGTGCTTGCCACTGCACACTCACACTGACTACTTTTTGTAACAAAGTGAGAGAGTTATTGGGCGCGACAGGAAGTTCTTTACATGCTAAAGAACAGATTGTATCTGTTAACACCTGCCAGTGCCTGAGACATCTGAACAACCACAGCTAATTATTGAATCAAGTGGACTGTTTGATACAAGAAGGACACCCCCTGCATTAGTCAGAGGAACAAGTTGAAAGACAGCAATGCAAAAAAGTTACATACAGCTATATTACGGCCATAAAGGCATAGTTTTTAAACATTGTACATGAATTTTTGTACATGGAATTTCCCCATTGAACATAACAGAAATGATCTGCACACAAATCTATGATGTATACATGGATGCTTTAAATTCAAGTAGTGTACTTTACAGCAGCAAATTCAAACTAGGTAGCAAATATACCTCCAGATAAAATAATATTCTAGCATACACAAATGTGGACAGATCTATGTCTTTGTCTGAAACAACATAAATCAGCTAAAGGAAAGGTGGGTAGTTATTTAATTTCAGATAAGATGGTGGACTCGCCTCCCACCTGACAGCAGCTGGGATAAACAAGCACAGCATTTTTTTCCATTTGTTTAGGTTGCATGTAAAATATATTTTGAAAGGAAAAAAAAGGCATATTTTGACATTATTGTCCTCCAAGTCCAATGCCTAATTACTTAATAGACATGACCAATTTTCTAAAGACCAAAATCCTAAATAACTACCTTTTCATGACTTTATCTGCACCTAACCCCTAATTAAAGGGGCACACCAAGTTATCTGGCAATACATTGTGCTATTGATAGACCTTTCAGAGTGACTAAAAAGAAATAAGGTAGCATCAGACAGCAAGTGAGTGGGCTGAGACACACGAGTGCCAACTGTTTTAGATGTGTGCATCTGTGTGTCTGTGTTAGGAGATATGTGGGCAGAAATAAGGAAGCAGCAGCTCAAGCCTTGACAGACAACTTAATTATGTATTTGTAAAAAATGTATAGGAGCATACAATTCAAGATCCAACCTCAATAAATTTTGTTGTTCCAACAGTACATTGTCTCAGGAACGGAGAAAAGACTATCACAGTTTTGTACGGGAACATTGGAAGAACTAATTAAGCAGGATGTGTGTTTTTGTCCTTTTTCATGAAAAAGTCCAGTTAAAAGTACAAATGTGTTTGTCTTTTAATTTCACTCCATATTTCCTACCTCCTACTGCACTGCATTACATGCACAACCAGCTGCAAATCAAAGTGAACTGTGCCCTCAAGGACATATTTAAAAATCAGTTCTGTCTTCGATGTCGCTAAAATATTTATATCATTCATTGGTACTGCTCTCTTCAACACACACACATACACTTGAACACACAGAATCATCCGTAGATTCAATACCTATTAGTAATCATTGAGGAAAAGTCAGGTTAGTCACTGATCTCTGTGAGAGCAGCGACAGCGGCTTAAAAGCTCTGTTGCTTAAGAATCAAACTAATACATGGCCTCTTATGTTTCATCATTTTCCACAGGTCATCATTAGTGACTCCCCTCATGTCACCTCATGTTTGAATTATATCCCTGCATCACAGGATCTTCAAAAGGAGAGTAGAGCAGGGAGATATGCTTACACACTAAAAGCCAGATTTACAATTTCAATATTTATAATTGGCTTCATTGCAAATCTCATAAATTATACTTATATTGGTTTGATTCAATCACATTATTCTTACTTACTGCTGCGGTTTTTGCTAAAAATATTCTTAAGTGAGAAATTGATTCTAGTCTTCCAATCAGAGTAAGGCTTTCAAGTAATTCAAGTTTTTAATTGCTGTTAATCACATGACTGTCAAGTTAAAAATTGGTTGAGGCCCTGATTGTTAATACATACGGCTCCACCGTTAGTGCCACCTTCCAAAAATATTGAACAGCATTAAATCATACTAATGCTATGCTCGTACCATTGTTATTATATACTTTTTTTAATCCCTGGGAAATTTATTAAAGCTGGGAAATTCTTTCATTGCATTTAATCCATCCTAGTTGCCAGGAGCAGTGATGTGCCAGATTCCAGCACCCAGGGATCAGTTGGGGGTGGAGGGCCTTGCTCAGGGACCCACATTGGTTTACCTTAGTTACCAGCACGGGGACTTGAACCCAGGTTCTCTAGACCCAAGCCCACCTCTGTCACCACTAGGCTACCATTGTATTACCCCCCTATGTTAACCTTTTGTCTTTAAGTAGAACTAAAGGAAGAGGCTAAAGACTAAACGCCTTTGATAACATTACCAGTGTCAGAGTCATAAGGGGATCCTGAGTCATGCTGATGAGGCCAGTTGCAGGGGGAAGAAACTGTATTTATGGCGTAAGGTTTTGGTCCTGATGGACCGCAGCCTCTCACCAGAGGGGAGCATCTCGAAGAGTTTGTGTCCTGGATGGGAGGGGTCAGCCACAATCTTACCTGCATGCTTCAGGGACCTGGCGGTGAATAAGTCCTTGAGGGAAAGCAGATTGCAGCCAATCACCTTCTCTGCAGAGTGAATGATACTCTACAGTCTGCTCTTGTCCTTGGCAGTGGCAGTAGCGTACCAGATGGTGATGGAGGAGGTGAGGATGGACTCAATGATGAAGGTGTAGAAGTGCACCATCATTGTCTTTGGCAGGTTGAACTTGTTGCAAGAAGTACATCCTCTGCTGGGCTTTCTTGGAGAGGGAGCTGAGCTCCCACTTGAGGTCCTGGCTGATAATGGTGCCCAGGAAGGAAAAGGACTCCACAGTGCTAACTGGTGAGTCACACAGGGTGATGGGGGTGGGTGGGGCTGCATTCTTTCTGAAGTAAAGTAGGATAAGTTACATTTGTCCTGCAAGACAGCAAGGTAGTAGATTTGAATCAGACATTAGTGTTGCATCTGTTTGTAGTGCTGTATGATAATGCATGTAATAATGCACGCTGCCACATTTTTCTAATGTTGCCATTCATCATTACAAGTCTTTTACTTGCAGTGTACAATTTGCTGTGTTCAATTTAAAATAAACTATCAAAAAGTAAACACTAAGTATATCAGTGAGTGTGGAAATTGTGCCTCATGTAATAAATACTGAGGTTTCATTCACATAACCATCTGCACTGTTCTATTTTGACTTAATTTCTCTCAGTGCAGACAAGGCTTGCCTGTTCACAATCATGGCCTTCTTGCATTTGATGTCATGTGTGCCTTTTAGCATGTGGTGAATCATAAGTAAATCCTAGACTAAGCAGCTTTAATGGCCACCAAATTCTAGATTTGTTTATCATGTCTAAGTACAGAAGTAGTGAAGCTACTTCAAATAGTTTCCTCTGTACTTGAACTTTTTTAAATAAAGACATTTAACAAATAAAGTATAAACAAATGACAGATTTACATAGAAAGGTTTCAGGTTTGAATTTTGATCTGTAAGCAGTTTATATGTTCTTCTGTGGCTTGCATGGGTAGTTCTCCACCTTCCTCCCACAGTCTAAAAATCATGCATGTTAGGGTAACTGGGTCAGTCTAAATTGGCTGTGGATGTTGTTGTTTGTCTCAGTGGTCCAGAGAGGGAAAGGCAACCTGTCGGGGCCATACCTTGCTACTCGTCCCATGACATCTGAGATAGGCTTCAGTCCCCCCCTGAACCATATAAAATGAGTATGAAAAATGAAAAAATTAGGTTTTTGTTGGATTTTTACAAAATGTCCTAACTTTTCTGGAAATTGGATTGCACAATGAAATCTTTTATCAAAAGTTTTATCTGCGCAGGACAGTTACACTGAGGAAAAACAAGTTTATTTCACTGCGTGGCTTTTATAGTTCACTTTTCGTATTTTGCTATGTTAGGAGTACAAAACTCAGGAAATATAATGTCAGACTGTTCTTGCACAGCATATCTGTTTGCAGGAATTTAAATAAAACAACTTTACAAACACTCAATTGCTCATTTATTTAGGCTGGTATTGAACCACAATGATGCTCGGCCTTTATTAGAGTACAAGCATATATTTTATCATTGACTTTAGAGTGACATATTTTATATATTATTTTATATATTTTCTTTCTTCCTTACTTTTTTTTTAACCTTCATATTTTTTTTGTAATTGGTGTTGTTCTTTGGTGCTTTTATAGCAATAAAAAGTAATAGAAAAAGGATTGGAGGTGCCGGAGGAGGTTATGGCTGTTTCCTATGTTGGCTTATGATGAGGCAATAAAAAAACAACAACTCTAAATGCAAGGCTTTCCTTAGCTTTTGTCTTAACTTTATAATTATTTTTTTAATTAATCTTCATCTAATGTAATTTACGCTGTGACTTTTTGTTTAGCTTTTACTGCTGTTGTTTTTAAAAACTTAAAGACCACTTCCCCTGTGCAAGTTACTGCACATGCAATTGTTTATTGGTATGCTACTGGATAGTACTTGAATTAAATGGCTTGTCCCTGAGTTTAAACCAGCACTGTTTCTTTCCTTTGATGTGCGGTCCAACCAGCCCATCCAACCTCAAAATGTCATGGTGACTATTGAGGCATGCAACATGGCACTGCAGCATTTCCACCAGACCACACCTGCCTCTAGCGACATCAATTCTACTTAGATATAGAATACCCTTGGCGATATGGAGTTATATTGCTCCCAGGTCGTTTATTTATGTAAACCTATTATACTTATCATCCCCAGCAACATGAAGCCTATAAGAGTGCAGACATTAGTCTAACTGCACTTCTATTGGACCAAAGAAATTCACATATTACATGAATGATTTCCACTCTTGCAAAACATATTACAGTAACTATAAAACAGTGCTTTGATATCGCTACATAGTCTAATTGCTTCTTCCAACAGGACTATTGTTTAGACACTGACAGAGCCCTAACATGATTATTGGATGTACTGCTATCCCATTTCAAATCAATGCTGTATTTTATATAACAAATTGTGCCAGATAAACATTGCACAGACAGCAAGTCTCCAAGATGTTTGACTGGAATAATATATCACTTTTACTACCTACACGGATTTCAATCTAAGCACCACTGGATGCCCTTGAATTTCCAGATTATTTTTTATTATGCCTGCCAAGTAAAGCAAACAAAACTTTATATGCCACAAATAAAATATGCTGTACATTTCACAATACTAAATGTCTGGAGGAATTCAAGATGGCAACACTTTTGTCTAACTAAAATGAAATGTCTTTAAAACTCAGATAGTTCTAATCTTTTAATTTTATGCCACAGAAATGCTGGCTGGGTTACAGTCAAAAGCAACATTGAACAGCACTGGAGTTGGAAGGAGGTAGATGGCAGGTTGGCGCACAAGGTTCCCAAGCTATATTAGGATCTACTTCTATGTCAGGTTTTGGTAACAAAAACCATGTGTACATCAAATTATGTTCCTGCAAGTTTAATTATTTCTATGCATTTTAATCCAATATAATAAAAATAAAAAATAAAAATCAAGGGGGAAAAAAAATATAAAAACAGAAATAAAAGATCCACTCCAAATGCAAATTCCATCTCTAAATTATATTACCATCCTGTGTAAAATCCAATATGTCTCTGAGACTCTGTAAATAACACAGAAAGTTATTAAAATCAAAATGCCAAAATGTCATATTGTCATTTCATCGGACCTGGAAGCCAAATAACTTCACTTTCACACTCATGTTGAAACTTGTCTTTCAATGCAGTAATTTTTGCATGCCGATTTCTTTTTAAAGGAGATTTTTGGGAAAAATTTTAGCATTGTCATCAGCTAGTCCAAATGGTAAAGGACAAAAGGCTGAACATGTGACTGATATCAGGTAACACCAGAAACTGTACTGGCTCAATTAAGAAACTAAGAAAAGTAAAAACCGGGATTTGCACAAGACACAAGTTAACTTGTTCTGGCAATTATTGGTAGTCGTTCAGAAACACAATATAACCCTCTGACCTTAAAATATGTGTTTCTGACTCGTTTTGACGGCCCAGTGAGATTTATTTTGTACATTTTGTACATACGAACAGCGTCCTGAGGCTGAAAAATTGGAATTCACAACTTCTTCTGCCAGGATGCTGGGTCCCTTAACAGCTGAGTTTCGCTTATGCACTGCGTCACACTGGCAACTGGATACCAACACACTGGCTGTTTTGAATGTGCACCGTGGGTGATTAATAAAGAAATGCAAGAGAACATTGTCAGAGGAACAGAAGAAAATAAAAGGAAGAGAGAAAGGACAACAGTAAGAATTAGGACAAATGTCCAGTCAGCTTTTACTGACTGGAGAGAGCTCAGAGTAGCGGTAGGATGCAAGACAAATGCTGAATTAGCCATCTATGGGGGTTCCAGTGATGTGTGAAGCAAAACACAGAACACCTGTGATTTTCCATTAGCCTAATTAAATGAACATATTTTCAAAATAAACCATAAACACCAGAACCTAGTTTTGGATCTGTAGGTTATGTATCTGCAAATCAGTGTCACGCCTCCACATGAACGCTAAAGCAGCTACACAAAAGATAACAGGAGACTTCACAAACACAGTTGTAGCAGTGAGCAGGACTTATCCAATGAGTCCAAGTACCACTAATTAAAGCTGTAGTGGCGTTCTTTCTAAACTGACTTAATAGATAGTATATGTGCAAAAGCAAGGTTAAACTTGGTCCATGCATCCAGTTGGCACAGAGGTTATTAATGGAAATATTAGTCACAGGTAGGAGACCCCTGGTTCAAAGCTTAGTATGGGACCTTTTCGTTACATGTTCTATCCATGCATGGGTGGGTTCTCAGAATGTTCCAGCTTTCTCAAAAACATGCATGTTGGATGAATTGTTAGTTCTAAAGTGACTCAAGAAGTGTGTGTGTGCATGTTTTGTCTCTATGATAAACCGGTGACCTGTCCAGGGTGGACCCAACCTTGTGCCTGATGGGCAAGTGGGACAGACTCCAGTCCCAACAGTGACCCGAAATTGGATTAAACCAAATAGAAAATGGATGGATGAATTAGCCTTACATGTAAGCACAGTGTTTATTATGTATGTGCAGACTCAATATCAGCACAAGCTAATATTGAGTCTTGGCACCCTCTTGTCGCTTGTGATACAGGATACCATTTAGGACCTCAAGCTTGTTCCACTCCCTCAATAACAGACCAATCTCAGGTCGCTTTTCTCCCAACTCTATTTGTCTAAAGACTTCTCCAATACAAGTGTCTGCTTTTTGTTTCTCCCTCAATTCAGCTGATGTTAACAAGGGAATGACAGGTAAGCCATCTAGCTGATCTTCCTCTTCAAAGCTTTCTGGGAGAGCCTTGGGTGGTGCTATAAGGTGATGTTTCCCAAGAGCAGGGTTCTCCAATTTCGTCCTACGAGGGCCGCAATCCAGCAGGTTTTCCATGTATCCCTGGTTCAACATACCTGCATCAAATTAAACAGATCTAACAGCCAATCAAGTTCTGCACAATGACTCATTAATTTAAGTGGGGTGTGTTGAAGCAGGGATACATGAAAAACCTGCTGGATTGCGGCCCTCGTAGGACCGAATTGGAGAACCCTGCCCTAGAGTGATTGTTGATCACTTGGTGAACCAAGTGCCTCTCACAGATGGCTTTGATGGCATTTTTATTCAGGTTTGCATAATCTGTTTTTGTCAAGTGTCTTTTAGCAAATTGTTGTATTCTCTCCAACTCTTTTTGTGATGATGTGTCATCAGTTAAACTGCCATGAGGACGCCCTGACAGCCCATCTGCGTCTTGGTTTTGCTTCCCGGCTCTATATTGTAACTGGAATTCAAACGCTGCAGAGCAGCTAACCACCTGTAGCTCGTTGCGTCGAGCTTAGCAGAGGTAAGAATTTATGTTAATGGGTTGCTATCAGTGACAGCGAGGAATGGGCTTCTATACAGGTAGTCTTGGAATTTCTCCATTACTGCCCATTTGAGGGCTAGGAATTTCAACTTGTGAGCAAGATACCTGGATTTACATTTTGACATTTCACGTTTCACAATCTTTGAGTAGTCTTTCACAAATTTGCGGTAATAACCGCAGAATCCCAGGAAGGTTCTTTACTCCTTTAAGTTGTGTGGTTTTGGCAAGGTTTTTAATGCTGATTTCTTATCAGGGTCTGTTTTAATACCCTTTTCAGACACAATGTGACCAAGGTATTTTACAGAGGTCTGGAAGAATTTACACTTTTCTGGTGATAGCTTTAAGCCAAACTCCTTCAACCGGTAGAGCACCCGCATCAGTATTTCTTCGTGCTCCTCCAGTGTCACGGAAAAGACAATGAGGTCGTCAATGAAGACATAGGCTTGCTTCAAGTTCAGTTCCCCCACCCAATGCTCCATAAAACTCTGGAACGTGCTAGGGGCATTTCTTATCCCTTGGGGCATCCTGTTGAACTCAAAGAAATCAAGTGGGCAGACAAATGCAGTTTTGTGTTTGTCTTCTTCCTCCATTTCAATTTGGTAGAAGCCTGATTTGAGATTGAGCACCGAGAACCATCTGGATCCGGTCAGTGCAGAAAAAGATTCCTCTAGGTTAGGTAAAGCGTATGAATCCTTTACTGTTTGTAAACTTCAACTTACGGTAGTCTATGCAGAGTCTGACCTCACCATTCTTTTCCTAATGACTACAATCAGTAAGGACAGGCGACTTGGATTTACGAATGACTTCTGCATCGAGGAGTTGCTGAAGATGGTCGTGCACAGCTTCTATATCTTGTGGGTGTATAGGTTTTGGCCTATGTTAAAATGGTGTCTCGTCCCTGAGGGTTAAGTGGTGTTTTATTTTGTCAGTGCGGCCAAAATCAAGCTCATGTAATGCAAACACCTCCAGCATGAAATTCAGTTTTTTTGTTATCCTCTCTCTCCACTTATAAGGTACAGGAGAGTCTCCAAAGTTGAACTGGAGATTTCATTTTTGAGAAAGTTTTGTAGGAGAGTCTGAGTCAATGGTCTTAATGGATCTAACACTTTTGATGTGTGTATCTCTGCTATCACAGCTTTTGGGGACAGGGAGATATCATGATCTGACTCGTTCTTGAGAATGACTTATATACAGCGTGGCAGCCTAGATGTTAGACTTGCTACGCTGTCTACCACCAGGATACAACCTGGCAAGGAAGCTGATCTTGGCGACTCTACCATCACACCCTTTCAATTATTCGGTGTCCTGTAGGTCACAGATCCTTGAAGGACTTTGGCCTGACTGGCTGCAATAGTCTCAAAGACTTTGCTGTGAAGCCTCACTTCTCCTGAACTGGAATCTGCAGATTGTCTTTTTCTACTTTCAGGGGTCTTTAAGATAACTCTGTAGCCATAGGGAAGAGACTCAGTTCTGGGACACAATGTCTGCATACTGCTCATAATGAACATCCAAAGTATTTGTGCCTATCAACACGGATGACAAAGTGGAGCACATGTCAGGTAACACCAAGGCTAAGGTGGGCACTTCAATTTCTGCTCCAAATGAGCTTTTGGGGAACTGAATAGTAACCTTGACATAACCAAGGTAAAGGACGCTATGACCATTAGCTCTTTCTATCTCAAGCAAATCGTTCAATGAGTGGATTGGTAGGTGGGACATGTACCCTAGGTAGTAAGAATTGGGGATTGTTGTTACCTGTGAGCCTGAATCTAACAAGCAACCACACTACTTTTCACCTATGGGTACTTGTGCGGTGCACTTGTCCCCAAACAGGCCCTTTGGCAGGGTTACAAGCAGTTTTTTAACTTGAGAGTAGATGTAGGCTCTGTGCGGCTTTCTTTCGGGACGTTTTATCTGTATTCTAGTCCCTGTTTGTCCCTCAACCAGAACTTGTTCTAGTTTAAATGATGAGGCGTTGGGGTGCCATTGCTAATCTCCCATGCTAGCTGCTTTTCCTTTAGCTGCTTCCTTTTTGAGGCAACAAGAGAGGGGTTTGGCTCACCTTCACACTGAGGCTTAATGCAGCCGTCCTCTCCACAGCTAAAGCAATACCAGGTCTATTGCTTGTGCTACTGTTTCTATCTTGGCTATGATATTATAGCTTTTGAGATACTGGTGGGGCGACTGAGGGCTTTTTGGTAGCTGTCTGAGGAGCTACCGTTTTGGCAGCTGGTTTTGCCTTTCCACAGCCTTTCTGGGCAATACGTGTGAGCTGGGACTGTAGATCAGCTATTTGCTTCTTTAGCTCTTGAATTTCAGACCTGTGCTCAAGAGTTAACTGAGATGACTTGCAGTCCTCTTCATACTGCATACAGATGCCTTGACAATGGGAAGACACTTTTGACTTCAGAACATTAGGATGCTGTTTCATGCAGGATTCTTTGGATGTCCGCTTATCCTTATATATTAACAGGAGCAGTTCCGCAAAGGTGAGTTGGTCACTTTTCTTTTGTTCAAGTTGAAGCTCAGATATCAAGGTGTTGTCCCAGCAGCCTCTAACAAACTGCCTGAGAAGCTGTCGGTCTAGGTCACTTGCATTTACACCTACCCTCCTGAGGACGGTGTTCGGCATCACTTGCAGCCGCTGGAGATAAGCTGAGGGTTTTTCACCATTGTCTTGCATTGTTATGAGATATTTTGCAAAGAGGTCATCTCCGTCCTCAACATTGCCATAAGCAGAGTCCAAGATCCTGTCTGACTCAAATTCAGGTGAGTCAATTGGGAATATTCCTTCAATAGAACCATATTGTTTAAGGTAATCTTATAGTTCCTCATCAGCTTCGGTGCCCATTGTACCGCTAACTATTACTGAGTTAGAGATTTTCACATTACTCTTCTGAACTTCTTTCATACTGGATCGCTGAGAATTGTTTTATCAGATCTCTGGTTACTAGTTGTATATTATTTTAGCCACTCCTGGCTGGCTTGCCAAATTATTATAGCACTTGTGACAACTAACACCACTCGCTGTGCTACTGGACCAGTTCTAGGTTCTATGGAGTGGGGAATAAAGTAAGTAGGAAAATAAACCAGAGACCGTGACTTTAAATACAAAGGCCAGCAGCTTATTGTTGAACCATAAATGTGGTGAACAACACATATAAAAAACAGCAACAAAAAGATAGTAATATAATAATATCACTCTTGCAGGTTCTGATGGAAAGGTAAGTAAGGTAATAAGTAAGTATTATTTACCTTTTCTATTTTATCCACCAAGGTTGGAAGTAATTCTAATCAGACTAATTTTAAATATAATTAGACTGTTTGGTTCAGTTGGTATTTGGCTATTTATATAAATAGATTGCACCTATTTTGGGTTTACTAATTTTCTTTCGTTCTCCCACAGGTAGGAAAAACACTTTCACAATTCCAAAAGCAAATCAAATTGGACCACAATAATTCCAGATCACAGTATTAATAATCTTGAATAAAGAATACAATGAAAATGTGGGTTTTCAGTCATTTCAGACTCAAGTCCTGTTGTGCAGTTAAAAAAAAAAAAAAAAGTTCAGTTCCGGAAAGAATTACAGTTCAGTTCAGTTCTAAGAGAAGAAGGGGAAAAATTGTGGAAGATAGCTCACTTCCCAACTTGGTTTAAAGCAAATCCTTTTCACTCCTACCACTCTGACAGCGAGTCACCTCCAACTTGTATACAGAAGAACTCCTCACTTGTGTGGTGATGAAGATGAATCCAAAGTCATCAGATCTGGGTCTGGCTTGCCATCTTAAATCATTCCCATGTGCCGACTGCACGCCGTGGATGAATCCTCACGCCGACTGAGCTTCCAATCGAGCAAACCAAAAACCTGACCAAAACCGGTGTGGTCTAATTCTTATCAGTTCCCCGTCTTGTCTTGACTGTATAAGTGCCATTTCATAGTGTTTAAATCTCTTTTACACACTTTGTTGCTAGTCGTTTCTGCATTTCTGCCTTCTCCTCTGCTCTCCTTCACGTCTCACCAAATCTGCCCCGTCACTCAGCCACAGCAACTCGTCTCTTAAAGGGGCAGTGACCTAAAGGCACAATTTTATTCCTACACATTAATTTGTTGTTCCAATAGCATTTTATGAGACTTGAATGAATTAAATGTACATTAATTTGGACTTTAATTTATTTAACTTATTTGTGCAACTTATTTATTGCTATTTTATGTCTGATTTTTAGCATATGCCTCGTGCTGTCTGTTGTGAAAATTTTCTTTAACACCCAATGAGAAGCGAAGTTAAAGTTTCGCAAGATAAATCTTTTATTTTGATTAGAATGGCAAAAAGTCAATAAAAGACACACAGCTGTTCTAAGGAGTGTTCCTCAAGGTCAAATGTCATTCTGCTTTTTATGACACACTTTCAATACAACAGAAGACAGACGTCTAGATGTCTAGCTAGGCCCTATCTGGTCCCTGAGTGGGGCCACCACCACAAGTCAGGCCATCATGACACTCCAAGGACAGAGCCCAGGCGAAATTGGACATTACATTCTTTAAAGCAGATGTGATGAGTGCATAATGTCAAAATAACTGAAGAAATATAAAAAAATAAAATTCCATTACATGTCATTATCAATGATATGTATTGATTAACTTGTGTAGACACACACACGCACACACATGTGAGTTTACAACTCAATCTGTGGCTGGCCAGAGGAAGATGTTAGCTGTGTTGTTGGAGGCAGGAGATCTTAAGAATAGCAAGTCCTACCTCTGCTGTAATGTGTTCATGTGTGGAGATGAAAAAGGTCCCGGAGAGGAGAAGATTAAAGACAAAGAAAGCAATGAGTGTGCATTTGTGTTTGTGTACAAACAAAAGCAAAACTACAATTTCTCATGCTTGATCACTGCAATTCTCTCAATTGGGCAATTTAGTTGAGCTAAATGGTCTTTTGATGAACAGTGTAAGCCTCAGTTCTGTAAAAGCAGCTAATAAGATAATACCTGAGACAGTTAATGCTTGTTCTGCACAAATAGTTGCCTGGTCTTTGAATCACTTTGTGTTATTGTATGTTTGTGTAACAGCAATTACAATCATTATACTGGCTCTGCAGGACTGTTAGTGGGTTATCTGCCATGGTAGAAAGTGTGTGCAGAACGAACAGAATAAGTGGCTGTGTGTTTGAGACAGTGAAATTGAGTGAAATAGTAAAGTCATTCCATTTGCACAATAATGAAGTGGGGTCAGAAGCCGCCAGCAGTGTTTGCCTCCCACCTAATTGTGCTCATGTTTTAATGCACTCTGTTCCATTATTTTGCTGACCCTGGCTTATCACAGAGGCCTCAATTATAAAGAAACAGAGACAAGTGTATGTGTTTGTGTTCATCCATATTTGTCACACTCTAGTAAAATTGTTCTGCTTGACAGTAACAACATTTATTTCAGACTATCTGGATCATTGTTTTGAAAGGATTTCCATCAATAATCATATGGGTTTTTTTTTAACAACAGTTTTGTAACAGTTAATATTTGCAGACATTAATGATCCTTTGACTTTTTGTTGTTACCATCAAGCGGACTTTCATTTTTTTGTTTTATTATTATTATTATTATTATTATTATTATTATTATTATTATTATTATTATTATTATTATTATTATTAT
>JBAMHW010000001.1:25675933-25691306 GCA_037177495.1 Rhadinocentrus ornatus | reverse complement strand
TTCTATTCTATTCTATTCTATTCTATTCTATTCTATTCTATTCTATTCTATTCTATTCTATTCTATTCTATTCTAGTGATTTGGCAGCCTTACATCTAAGAGTAAGAACAACACAAGCAAGAGTTCAAGCAGGGTGAGACATCATCATTAAGTAGTAGTCAGACTGCTATGAGTCGAGTTGGACCCAGGTGCTGTCATTTACAACTTAAAACACTCGTAAATATTGTGTTTTACATCTGATTGCCTCAAGGCCTTATGATATCCTCCACACTATGCATTTGAACATATAAAAGTGACGATCACCTCGCTCACTCACTCACTCACTCACTCACTCACTCACTCACTCACTCACTCACTCACTCACTCACTCACACAGACACACTAGACAAGTGTCTGTTATGTGAACCCATCTCTTTCCCACGCTTTTGTGCCCACCCCCCACGTGAACCACACCTTCCAGACTAATAAATGTATCATCTTTACACAGACCCCATATATATAGCTGTATGTTTGACTTGCACTCCTTTTACTCTGAGCATAATGAGTAAGCGACTCACCAAGCGGTTTTCTGTCAAAGAGGTTCTGGTCCTGGTTTTTGCACATGATGAAGAGGGCACTGAAATTGAACCAGAGATAGAGGAGGATGTCTCGGAAGTGGAAGACAACAAGTGAATTTGATCCAGACTTTGAGGAGACTGACCAGTCAACAGATGGAGACGGAGAGGCACCTGAAGAACAGACACCTGTGGACACATTCCAGTCCAAGAATGGACACTTGATCTGGTCTTCATCCCCCCAGGACAGAGGAAGTAGAGCGAGAGTGGAAAACAATCATAAAGATGACGGCATGGCCAACACGGCATGCAACATTTTGTGTGGATGACATCAAGTCCAGCTTCCAAATCTTTTTACCAGAGTCCATTGAGGGAATTATACTGGAGTTGACAAACCTGGAGGGGAAGCGTGTGTTTGGGGACACCTGAAGAGAATTCGACCTGGTAAACCTTCAAACCTACATAGGCCTGTTGATTTTAACAGGAGTATATCGCTCTAACACTGAGGTTTTCAAAAAGTCTGTGGGATGCAGTCTGGCAGGCCTTTATTCTGCTATACACATGCGCGCACACACGCACACGCACACACACGCACACAAGTTCATGTTGAGTTTGGTCTTTGGATTCCCATTTATTTTTTACATTACATGTTCATTTTGTAATACAATTTCAGTGCCTATTTGTATTTTCACTGCAGTTATTTTATATCTAATTGTATGAATTCATGTTAAACACTACTTTAAGACATTGTTCACAGTTAAAGAATGTTGAAATAAAAATTAATTGGTGAAAAATGTTTCTGTGCTAATTTAGGAGCAGTTAAAACAGACTAGTCAATTTTGACCGGGAACACTAAAGTAAGGGGCTGGAGGTGAACATGACAGGAGGGTTAATGGAAAAAGCTAAAGCTAACTCACCCCACACCATAACAAACTCTGACATTTTGTTGAGAGACCAGTTTACCCAGAATGTGAATAATTCTGATCTGCGTAAGGAATTAAAGCACTATGTTCATGAGAATCCTACATGTGCTCTTTTGGATGTTAGAGCTGAGGCAATTACATGGGAGCGTGAGGGTGGGGTAGAAAATAAAAATGCTGTACCTTCATTTTGTGCAGTACAGAGTGCCAGTGTACCTCCTCAGGTTGATCACCCTAGTTCTACTGCTTCACAGCTTGTCACTCTGACTGTTATTGTCCAAAAGCAACACGAACAGTTGCCCCTCTCCATCGTCTTGTGGCATAAATGGCTGGGTCAAAGAAGCAGCGAGGACGAGGGCCCCCACTGGGAGATGTGTGGACCGAAGACTGTGAACAGAGCTTCAGGGAGCTCAGGGCCCGATTAGTAAGTGCCCTCACGCTTGCCTTTGCTGAATTTGCCACTGCCTTTTGTGTTGGAGGTTGAAGTCAGCCACTGTGGACTAGAAGCCGTGTTGTACCAGAAGCAGGGTGGCAAGCTTTGACCAGTTCCTTATGCCAGCCGAAGTTTGCACACCGCTTAGAAGAACTACAGTTCCGTGAAACTTGAAATGTTGGCCATGAAGTGGGCCATGGCAGAAAAGTTTAAAGAGTACTTGTGGGTCCATCAGTGTGTTGTCTGGACTGACAACAACCCTCTGAGCCATTTGGATAATGCCAAGCTGGGCAAAACAGAGCAGTGTTGGGTGGCTAAACTCTCTGCGTTTGACTATACAGTCAAAAACTGCCCAGGCCGTGTGAACAGAAATGCGGACGCACTCTCCAGACAGAGGACCAGAGGGGACACAATCCAACTAGAGTGCCACCTTCCAGGTACTGCCATTCCAGCAGCCATCGGTGAGAGGTTCGGGGGGGCACAGGAAGATGCTGTCCAGTTGACCATCACTGCTCTCCGTCCCGCAGTACTGAGGACCTGAGGTTGCTGCAGAGAGCTGACCCCGCCAATGCTGTATTTATGGACTTCTGGCAGCAGCAGAAAGGGAAAGGACTTTACCCTGGTGCCTGAGGCCTAGTAAAGCAGTGTGACCGGATTGTCAGAAGGAAGGTCTTCTGTACAGGCACAGCTGGAGACCAGATGGTGAAGAAGAGATCCTCCAGCTCCTTCTTCCAGATAGCCTGAAGTCAGAGGTGTTGCAGGAGCTTAATCAAAATCACTGCCACCAGGGGATAGTGAGGGCAACTGATGTGGTGAAGCAGAGGTGTTTCTGGGGATGGACAAAGATGTAAAGGACTGGTGTCAGCAGTGTAAGAGGCACACTCTATCTAAGAACACCCAGCCTAGAGTCCATGCTCCCATGGGTCAGCTCCTCGCTTCAAGGCCAAACCAGGTACTAGCCATAGACTTGACGCTGTTGGAGCCCGCTCGGGATGGAGGGGAGCTCGTGATGGTAATGACTGATGTGTTTTCAAATTTTACCCAAGCAATTCCTACCCACGATCAGAAGGCATCAACAGTGGCAAGTGTCCTGGTCCGTGAGTGGTATTATCATTTTGGAGTGCCGGCCCAGATCCACTCTGACCACGGGAGGAACTTTGAGGGTGTCTTGGTGCAACAGCTGTGTGAACTGTATGGAGTCCAGAAAAGCAGCACCACACCCTACAACATGCAGGGAAACAGACAATGTGAACCCTTTAATCAAACTATGCACAACCTGCTACGTTCTCTTCCGCCGGATGACAAACTAAGCTGGCCAGAGCACCTCCCACAGCTGGTCTTTTCACTTACCTGTGGACTTCAATGGCAGAGCACAGGAGGCGATTAAATGTTGCCATGGATGTTGCAAGAGGCAGAATGGAGTCTTCAGCCCAGAAGAGAAAAGACAGCAACTTAAGATCGGGCAGAGGGTGTATCTGCGTGATGTTGGCCCAGGACACAGAAAGATGAAGGATGCATGGGGCTCTACTGTGAACCAGGTCATGAGGGCTCCTAGTACTGGTGGTGTTGTATACTCAATTGTTCCTGTTGATAAGCTCCACTCAATTATAGGTTGCATGTCTGGTATATCAGGCTAACGATATTCTTCCAAACTAGATTGTGCTACTGTGTCTACTGTGTGATGTCCAAGTCAAGCTGCGTTGCTCAAGAAAGAGGTACAAACAATTCTGTAGCAGCTAATTGTTTTAGTTCTGACTGCTAGCATGTATTTTGGCTAACTGTGGTTTCTTTTAGTGGAACAGATTTCCTCTGCTGCCTACTATGCTCTCAATGCTCCCATCAGTTTTATTTTAACTGTATGCACAACGCACTTTAAGCGTTTGGTAATTTGGGATATTTTTCTGTTTGATTTAGTGTTGCAATTTATTTACTAATGTAGATTTTGGTTTGGTTACTTATTCGTTACAGTGTGTTTTGTGTTCAACCCAAGTAACTTAAGCTAATTTTATTTAGGTGTTTACTGTTTTTCTTTTATATTATTGTTACTTCAAATGCTTCATTTTTACACTATCTTGCTTCTGTCAATTTTTAGCCAGACTTAATCTATGTTATGTAAAAGGGAAACCTGGACCAATTTTAGACGTTGGGTTGGTCTACCATTGGGATCTCGTGGTCCCGTCCCTTAAAACTGAAAAAGCAAACATTATTAAAGAAAATAAACATTTATTCACCAATACAGGGTCACGGGGAAGCTGGAGCCTAGCCAACAAAGAGAGACAAACAAGTAAAAATCTAAACAAGATTAAAACAACAAAAATAAAATATGAAGAAGTGCCAAAAATAGCAGTGGGTGTTGTGTTGAGGCTTATAGGTGGTCTTTGTCCTCTTTGAGTCATTTAAGATCTTTGTGGTTTGGAAATCCAAAGTCTTATATTTTAATATATTCAAAGATTCTTCCTTCACACGCTGTCATCTTCAATTACAGAACACCCGTGGCTCCACAGCCATATCAGTTGCTAAAGTTAAGGCAGGATTTTTTCATTATGAATAATAGTATGGGAAAATGAGCATAAATTAAAAGGGACAACTCAATAAACAAGTTGGGGTGATCTCTTTAAATATTCTTCTTCCCAAATTTTGTGCTCAGGAAAGGGTATTCCCTTAAATACGTATGTTACAAGATTCTAAGGACACAGTGTCCATGGATTTCCCACTGCAAATTTGCATTGAAATATTTTGGTAAATACAAACTGTAAAGATGTTGTGCCAAAATTTATGCAGTGACAGGGACAAAGCACAAGTATATCAGTGCTAAAGTGTCTTGATTAACTTTGATTGGCTCTAAGGATTGTTCTCTAATAAATAAAATCTTCTGTCTTGCAAGCTCAGTTGGTTACAAAAATCCAGTTTGGCATGTGATAAATGCTAGTGGTTGATATGGAGACAGTAGTTTAGTACAACAAAGCAAGAGTTAGTGTTGCATCAAGCACATAGGAAGAAGTAAACTCAAATCTGATGAAACCCATGACTCGTCTGATAATTTTTGTGCATGCAAACTTTTTTTTTTTTTTTTTAAGATATGGGTTTTGGGACTAATGAAATGACATTAATTCCTCATTGTGATACTGAGTGTGTTTGTGGCTTTGAGAAACTTTCTACATTTGTTTTATTAATATTGATGGATTTTTTTTCCATCAGTAATCCAGAGCTGATGCAGGCTTTAATCCAATAATATGACTGGAGACTCTGACTCTCCAGTGGATCAATTTAAAGCCACACAACATCAGATAGGTCAAATGCTTAATCTGCACAAACCAAACAACTCTTTTTATATAAATTCAAACATATCACCTAAAGTGTCTAGTAATAGCATATATTTTTAACTGAAGATACATGAGAAACAACCTGAATCTGGTCAGAACCAGGGAGAAATTTGATTCTCTGATTTTGATTAAAAATCCTTCATTGGTTTGTATTACTTTACATTTACTTACCTTTTTAAAGTCCCTGGAGACATTTTATCATGAAAAATGAAGATACCTACATGATCATGTGTACTGTATGACAAAGGTGTGACCACCTGAAATATACCAGACATATTATAGTGTAGGGTCTATCTTTCACTGACTCCTTTGAACACCAGTACTCCCACAGTCTTCTTTCAATATTAATGCCTACATCCAGCTGTGAGAATCTAACCTGTTTGAGTTGGAAATCAATAGCCTGTGTGAATCCATTGTTTTCCTCTTGCATATCACATCCTTTGCAATCAAAGCAAGTTATGAGCAGCAGAAGCTGTCGGATGTTTCAACATGATGCTTATTCTGTTCCTCATGTAAAACAGCACCCAACTGCTTTATATATTCCATCAGTGTATTGCAGTACATTCCACTTGCCACAGGCAATCTGTCATTACAGCCTCAGACAGAAATCTTTCTTTACAACTGCTGGCTTTCAGTATTTGTCAGAAAAGTTCAGTAATGAAATGGCACAGGGCATTTAGTGGAAGAAGTGTGCAGAAGCACAAAACAATAAACAAAAATGGAGTACAATCTCTGTTATATAACTAAATAAATAAGCCAGTTCTTCTTAAATAAACATTAATATTCAATAGTAATGCATAGATAGGAGTTAATGTGCTTGTTTCTGGTGTTCACACTGATCGTAAAAAAGGGAAAAGCCGAATGACATTAGACCACATTTCATTGCAATGAGTGATGGGTGTGAAATGCTATAATATGTAGCCACTTTAAAGGTCCCATATTTTACATTTTTTCAACAATTTCATATGAGTGTCAGAGGTCCACAGGAACTATATTTCCCCAAATTCAGCCTTGGTCCTTAATTTTAGCCTTTGTAAAAGTGGCTCTAGATAGTTCTACTGAGAGGATCCAGTGTGCTTGTGTGTTTCTGCCTATTAGGAATTGTTAATTTTCGTGACATCTTTTTTAATATGAAACATTTCAAAGTGATTTGTTTTTTAATTTAATCTGAGTTTGGGTTAAGATAAAAATAAAAGAAAGATTAAAAGGAAAGCCTAATTAGTTAAAAGGGAATTTTATATGTTTTCTTAAAAAATGATTACCACAAGGGGTGAACTTTAGCTACCTATCAATTTCTAGCTCCTTTTATTTTAACTGAGCAATCATCAATAAAGATGGGCAAGTAACTCTTTGACAAGAAAACCCTTTTTAATTCTTACTGATGAATAAGTACAAGTACAGTTTACAATATATGATTAGCCCTGCTTTTATGACAAATATGGTGGCTCTTTGGCTGCAATCATTGGGTTTGGGGAATGGAGACATCTTTCCCTAGCTTGTCCTGGCCTGTCTGGGATATTGGGAAATGAGGATGCCTGCTGTCACCAGTCGGTTGGCTCGCTCTCTGGGGCAAGTTTCCTACAACTAACTTGTATGTTTCCTACCCTCCTTAATCTCTGTCATTTTCTTTTTTTCAATTGTTTTCAACTTCTTGCCCCCACCAACCCTCTTGCCAGGTCCAGCAAAAAATATGTAAATTCAGCAACAGACAAAATGAAAAATGAAGAATAATGTTTAAATTATCAAGAGGGGTGTTATATTCATAAAGCTCCTCTTGGCAAAGCAAATTTGTTCAGCACAACACAGCAGCCAGACCATCATCCTGCTTGCTATGATGCTGGACAGGACAAGGTAAAAAATAAATAAATAAATAAAAATTAGGGCACCATGTAATGCATACTAAAAGGGCTCAGGAAACCAGAATCATGGAATCAGCTCAAAGAACGATAGCTAAAACATCAGCTGCTGCTGCTTTCAGAAATACAAGCCTTTTAGAGGAATTCAATTTCCGTCCTTTGCTGCACGACAGCTTACTTGAGTAAAATACTGGAGTAGAAAAAAAACAACATCTTGTGGACTTCTTGGGGTGTTTATTATATCACTCTGACCCAACTCATTTCAAATCACATTTAAAACTAGTGGCTTAAAACATGATACTATTCCCTTCTACACTTAAGCTTTGGTTTATGTTAAAAAAAACCAGACCATCTAATATCTGTGCTTTAACTGGGTAAAGTAGCCATGACATTGTCTTAAATGGTGTTATATCCTAGCTGTTAATTTATTTATGAAACAAGAATTTGACTGAAAATCGTAAAATACTTGACAAAGCTGAGGAAAGCTGAGGATTCCACAAATAAATATGACAAAATCAATCACAGTGAATATTTGTTAAAGTGTTCTTGGTTCAGTGATAATATTGTTTGTTTAGTTCCAGAAGCACCACACAAACCTTGTGAGGGACTTTCACGATTAATGTTTAGTGACAACACCATCACCCAGAAGGCTTAAAAGGCTCTGTCTGATGCTAGCAAATATTGTGTTGGAGTCGCTGTCAGGGTTTAATGAAATGGGTATTTATGCAACCATGCGCACAGTTCAAACCGATGCTAAGCTTGTCGACAGAATCTGTAATCAGTCACCAACTCAGGGCCCTGGGGACATGCTGTTCTAATGAAATCAGAGGAAAAGCTGCAAAACCTCAAGGAATAAACCAGAATTTGGAGATGTTTGTAACCTTTTTTTTTTTTTTTTCCCCCAAAGCTTAAGAAGAACTGACAAGAATCACAACAGGAAGCAGCACTTATACAGTAAGTCCGGGGAGAGCTTTGTGTAGCTTAACAAGGAAATTGAAAATAAACCATATTCAGAGATTTTCTTGTGGAGTTTGAGCTTTCATACTGGAAATACTATCAGCAAGCACAAACCAGAAAGTATCATCAACAGATCAAACTCACATTAACATTATCTTCGGGGAAACAATGAACTGATTAGACAGCTACTATATAAATATGCAGCATAGAGTAATGCTTCTTAGACACTGAGGGCAAAATATATCGCAGCTTTGGAGGCTTTTTGACGGCTAGTGTAAAGTCAGTGCAGCTATCAGCCATACCTCCCCCCGCTGCATAGGACAATGAATCACTCCTGTTTCATTATCCAGCAAAATGCTCATAAAAATTCAACCAAATGTAGTGGAGTGGGATTTTCTCACTCAACTTCCTCACTCACACCTTACCACTGCAAGGTATAGCGCATATGGCATTGAATGCTGGGCGGAGTAGAGCGTCTTTATATGTGGTGTTTGTCCCTGCAGTAGGCACTGTATGCTGGCGGGTTGTGTCAACATTATCTTTCCTGCAATCCGTTGCGGTCCACTGGCTGTCCAGGCCGTGTTGAAAGCCGCATACCATGCAGTTCCACCTCGGCGGTGTACTGCTGGGTGACTGTGTTTGGTAGGGCAGTTCATCAAGACCTGTCGCGATATTACTGGTCTCTTCTTCTCTCTCCCGCCCCATTTTGGCATGTACTGACATGGGAAGTAACATGTCCTATGCTACTGTGCACGAGGAGAGGCTGCTGTTTTGTATCCACTTGGATTCTTGTCTGTGCCTCCAGTCCATCGGCGGTTAGACTACTGGTTAGGCCACTGACAATCCGCTCTTACACTGCAGCGCAAGGGGGGAAATTCAGACTGATTACCACGGTGGATGCAACCCCTGATTTTTGTTATTATTTGTAGTGTTTTCGTTGCATGTGGCTTATTTTTGGTTGGCATGTTTGGACCCCTTTTTGTTTACAGGGCTGGAACCTCCGTGCAATCTAAAACCCGGCATACAGGGTATTTTGGGGAATTGTCAGCTTTTATTTATATTTTATGTTTTATTAACTATGTTCTTAAAAGGAAATTGTTTAAATAAAATATACGTGTGTGTCCATCTGCCCTGGTGCATTTATTCGAATCTACCTTTTAGTTATTTAAGTTTACTGGGGGGTTTAACTCCCCTAGTTGGCGTTGTCACCCTCATTTTAGCATAAAAACCTTTGTAGTCTTACCACCATCTCTTGCCACACAAACATTGCATTATCATGAATTTTCAACAGCCGCTTGCTGGCCCCTCAGAGGGCTTCATTATAAAACAGACAAAGATACCAAAGCAAAAAGTTGTCTCAAAGCATACCTACAGAGTGGCAAAATGTTAAACTTAATAACTCACATGCCCATTAAAGTAAGCCCACAGGTTTGTTCCCATATATGTGCACATATTAAGAGAAAAAGTGTCAAATGAATTTCTGCATTTTATGTCTGCAAGGGTAAGATGAAAAGTAAAGTTGCTTCATGGAAAGTAGAATTAAATTACTTGAATCTTTGATGTATCTGAATCCTTAGAACATCAACGTTATCAAATGATGATAGGATAACTTGTGCCAATGGTACAGATGGGATATTTTTGATGCAAAGTAATCTGGTACTTTATGTTCATGGTAATCTCAAAATAATGATGCTTTGAAAGGTTGAGTTTCCTTCTCCCTCAGAGCCTGTCACTGCTCTTTATCATTTATATTTCATACAACGGTCAGATAAATGGATTTTCTTAGGAAATTTCTCCATTCTGTGAGTCAAATGACAGAATAGCATAGAAAAATCCCAGTGCGGGTAACCGCTGTAATAATAATGGCTTTATCTTTTAAGCAGAGGGCAAGTTCTTTAGTGAGGAGATTCATGTCCTCATTTTTTATTAGCACTAAGACAAAAAAAAAAGAAAAAAATAAAAAAAAGAACATGTTGCCTGATACTGTACATCATGAGTGCGAGACTACATATGAATTGGTAACATCCTGCTATGACTTAATAGCACATCTTTTTTTAAAATACATTTATATATATTTGAACAGCCTGTGTTCAGATTTACTCTCAAATATCAATTATTGCAACTACATAAAGCAATATGCAAATAAAAGTAATGCTAGCCACTTTCCAATTCCACATACATTCAAACAGGAGCAGTGTGTGTTATGTAAAGCCCACCACTACAAACCAAGTGATGTCTACAACAGATACAAATGCCGTTCACTATTGCAAAAAGATGTCCCAATATTTTTCATGTTCATGTCTAATGTAAAGGCCAGAGGCAAATAAACTCTTTGGAATGTAGAGGCAAACTGATATGGCTTTACATCATAGACTAAAAATATATAATATATAAAGTCATAAACATTTTGCAGGTGTAAATAAACGTCTGCAAATAATTTCAGTTTGTATTTGTAAATCAAGTTTGTCAAACCTGCATGCAAAGCACTAAACTGCGCTCCAGACTGAAGTTGCGGCTGCCAATTTTGTCCCTGTCTTTTTACGTCTATCTAATTGGATGATGACTATTCAAACTGTCTAATCAGAGAGCAGACAGCTTTCTGTCCTTCCCCAACACTGCAGGTTCTTAAAGAGTAATAGATACATTTTGAAGACGGGTTGTGTCTTAAAGTGAACTACGATAAACCGATATTTCTTAGTCCGAGACTCAAGCAGCAGGTGCTGCAGACTCTCTCTGCAAACCATCACTTTCGCCTCCACCGGCCGTTATTAAAGGTTGCTCGGCTTGTTTTTCTCTAGCTGATCTCCATGCACCGCAGTTACAATTTCAACGGTGCTTTAATTCTGAGGTGGCTGCTGCATCATCCGGTCCCACCACTACCCGGGGGGCCAACAACCACATACAAGCACGGCTTGTTTTTGGAAGAGCTAGGGAGAACCAAGGTGATTGTCCTAATGGAACAGCGGCTACCCTGGAAACCAAGCACCGTTAAAATAGTTACTGCTGCACACTGAAGCTAGCTGAGGGAGCAACCGGGTGGAGAAAAAAGTGGTGGTTTGCAGAGAGAGAGAGAGAGTCTGAGGCACCTGCTGCTTGAGTCTCAGACTAAATAATATCAGTTTATGTTACAGTGTGATGTCTGTCACTAATGAAATCTTTCCACATGTTCGCATAGTCTGAGTTGGGGGGAGCTTCGAACAGCTTATCACATTCACTTTGCAGCTTCACACTTGGACTGAAGCATTTTTGTCTGATAATGTTACAAACTTCATCCCATTTATATTGTCACAGAGTTTGTCGCACCCAGTGTAATTTAATAAACCCCTCTGGTTGCATAATCACCCATCTTTAAAATGTTATCTACTCCCCTTTAAGAGCCTGCAGTGGTGCGGACGGGCAGGAAGCTGCCTGCTCTCTGATTGGACAGTTTGATTAGTAACAATTAGATAGACATAAAAAGAAAGAGACAAAATTCACAACCGCAACTTCACAGTCTCACACACAGTTTTGTGCTGCGCATCTGTGAATGGGATGTTTGCAAAAGAACTTCTATTATTTTCCACAAATACAAATCTTATTTACATCCATGCATATCATTTTTTGCACATTCACCAACTTTAATTTTTTTGCAGGATGACAAACTAGATTTACACATACAATAAATACAAATGAAAATAATTTGCAAACATTCTTTTACAGCTGCAAAATCTTTATGACTTTATATTGAGCCCATGAAAATATCCTCACTTTCTAATCTCATGTTTACATAGACAACTGCCTAATGGGCTCGACACGTTGGAGGCGACGTCCCTCCTTCTCCATTCATTTCCTATGGAGCTTGCGTGATGAGGCGAAAATCGCTGCCGCACACTTTTGTAGTGTATTACTTGAGCAGTTGATGTGGAGAAATAGTTTGTGATGGCATTTTGTGGTTTCTGCAAGGAAGTAAGTGATAAGGTGGCTGCATTGAGTGGTGACCCCCTTTCTGGCTCATGATGCCAATTTGCTTTTTATTGTCTTTGACAACATTCTGTAGTCATGATGACTTCATCATATGACAATCTTCTTCTCTAGATCACGCTATTTTGTAATAAATTACTTTAAGCTTTATTACAAAAAGTGACATCTTTAACAGATCTCTGCATTCTTTACGACTCTTCACACAAAGTTTATAGCAGCCGCATGGTGCCATTGTGAATTTGTCCAAACGTAGTCCTGGATTTATCTGGATCAGATTTGAGGTCCGCCATCAAATGATGACATTCACCACACTGTTTCCTTGTTTGTAAAATCAGATGAACCCAGTGTTGTTTTTTCTTTTGTACAACAGAGTCAAGAGCAAAATTTCTGTCAGTCCGAGCAAAATTTTTTGGCGCTTCATCCATCATGCCTTGTCTGTCACAAACTCGTTTGAAAATGTTAAAATTCCCTCCATTATCATAACCATTCAAATTTATTGGACAAAAGCAATCTCAGAGCACAATGCGAGATACTGCCGCTGCTGCTAGTTGTGTCCTGTGTGTTCAATTTCACCTGGGTGGAGGTGAGTTTCACCTGTCGCTGTTGTTGGTTGCCTCACGTGTGTCGAGCCCATTAGCTGTCATTGTTAATATTGACCTGTTACAAGAGAATTTCACTCTAAGCCCACTTGCAAACACATACTGTAAGGAAAAAGCAGCACTGAGAGTAAATGGTTTTTGAGGTGATACATTTTCCCCTTTTACAGCCTCTAGTGACAAACTTTATCCTGCATGTGTGTGTGTATAGTGTTAATTTATGAGGATGTGGCTAAATCAATACTCCAAAAGGCAAAACATCACTCATAGCCATATATATTTAAAATTAAGTTTCCTGGCTGTTTGAGTTTTGCATGCATAATTTAATTGTCTCTAAAATACATGAGTGTATCATTTATAGATAGAAAATATTCCAGAAAACCTAAATTCAGCTCAATTTTTAATTTGTGAGATGTTGAGGGTTGGGAAATCTCTACACATCCCTCCAGACATGCATTTTATGGACTAAATAGCCAAACAAGCCTGGGCTTGGTTTGGTGTCACCAATTTTATTTTATTTTATTTTAGTCAAAACCATGGCCATCGTTGGCGCTGTGTGATTTAATGAAAATCATCTGAGCATCTGAACAGAAAAGACAATACCAGAAAACAAAAGCTAAGTGTTGATAAGAACATATAAACAGAGAAACACGTCTAAAGCAGATGCAATAAGTCTCAATTTACTTAATCAATGACTGCAAACGCAGAGTGAAAATTTGATCTAACATTACTTTATATTAACAAAAAACAGTGAATCACTTTGAACTAATTTACCTTGTGTGTGCTTATGAAACAACTTTGATATATGGAAAGGGCAGAAGTTCAAGCAATCAAAAGACCCCCAAATCATTTAATTCTCTGGAGGATAAGTCCCTTTTTTTGCAGCTCCAGTGGCATGTAAATTTATTGTTTGCCCCAAGGTACTATTATGGGTAGTTACATATATGAAACTTTTTCCATCACTGTGGCTGACTGGCAAAAACATCAATTTGATATTTTAGCAGTTCACATCATTATAGAATAAGAAGAACAGGTGAAAAACATTTGTGCTTATATGCCTCTCTAAAAGTGAGTCACCATCCTCAGCCAAAATTATATGGCAGTTGGCAGGTGAATTTAGGTAATTTCATGGCCTTAAAGTAGCTGAGCACAATTAAAATCACATATAAAAGCACTTGATAGTTCTGAAGAGTGGATTAATTATAAAATGTTGCTTGAAAGCTGCATCATAATGAAACTGTGAAACTTGAAACCAAGTTTTGACATCAGAAGAGAACACTGGATCAACAGTTACTTAACAGATATCCACAGATGGCAAAACACTTCACACACTCTGACAGGGCTGACATGGGTCCTCTTGATAATAAGGATTGGGGCATACAGTGTTGACAGGGTTCTCCATGGTTGAAAAGTTTATTTCTTTCCTTCTCTGCTGTCAGTAACAGCCATCTATATTTAATATTTCCATTTTCTTTCCAGTCTGCCCTGTTGGCCTGAGCTTGAGTAACTTGCAAACCATACACCCATTTGTTAGATTTGACTGAAATTTCTGGACGGCTATAAGATTTAAGATAATTGATTTTTCTCAAAGTTAATGAAAACAAAATCACATACTATACTTGTTTACGCAAAGCATTGTGGAAGATTAAGATAAAACGGAGATTTACTATAATAACAATTGTGTGGTCAAAAATTAGAGCTTCCTCAGTTATTCGGGTTGTTTTTTTCCCTGAGGTGTATGGCGGTTTCTTTCCAGACTCAGAAACATACCATTAGCATTACAGATATTCCATGAAGATTTATTTCTGTTTTGTATGTTTCCAAAAACTGTGAGATTTCATATTGCATGCATCATATCAGGCTCTGCTTGCTGTCAATCTCCTGACTCTCTCAGGAAAGTGGGAGTTTATGCATGAAAAGTTTCCTCACGCAAACCATTTTAGCATTTGACAATGCATTTATTTTAAATCTGCCTTTAGTAGAAGAAGCGTGGCCATTTTTTATTGGTTTATCTCTTATAAGGTTTATATATTCTAGGCAACACTGAAGTAAACAAGAACTAGCCATCATTTCTTGCATTAATTATTCAAGTATGAACAGCCTTAGATTTTTATTTGCTTAGTTTTTCACTGAATCAGGAAACAGTACAATAGTTAAATCATTCAGCTTGTGCAATAATTGAATATGAATTCAAAGTTATGTACTACCCCAACTGCCAAAGTTGGGATCCCATGTAAAAAATAAATAAACAAGCCAAAACATATTTGCAGATCTCCTTACAACCAAACTTATAAAACATGAAACATTAAAAGTAAGACACCTCCTCTCATGACAAATATTAGCTCATCTTGAATTTGATGACTGGACATGTTGTAATATGTCTCACTAGGGATGTTAGCATTAAAAAAGCACCTTGAAGAGGCGGTCTCTTCGAGGTAAAGATGGGTGGAGGTTTAGTCATCTACACAATGGTATGTATTACAGTGCATTTAAAAAAATCTCTGTAAATTTTAAAAGACTGAATATTACCTTAACCCAAAAAACCTGCATCTTATCTAGGCTCATTTTAAACTCATGGCTGCACGGTGGTGTGGTGGTTAGCACCGCAGCCTCACAGCAAAAAGGCTGCTGGTTCGAGCCTCAGCTGGGGGAGGTTTGAATGTGGGGGTTGGTGGCCTTTCTGTGTGGAGTTTGCATGTTCTCTCCGGGTTCTCCGGCTTCCTCCCACCGTCCAAAGACATGCATGTTAGGTTAATTAGTGACTAATTGGTGAC
>JBAMHW010000001.1:25649045-25670391 GCA_037177495.1 Rhadinocentrus ornatus | reverse complement strand
CTGTCTGTCTGTCTGTCTGTCTGTCTGTCTGTCTGTCTGTCTGTCTGTCTGTCTGTCTGTCTGTCTGTCCGTCCGTCTGTCTGTCCGTCTGTCCGTCCGTCCGTCCGTCCGTCCGTCCGTCCGTCCGTCCGTCCATCCATCCATCCATCATATGTGGTACATCATTGCTAATTTCTCAGCATGAATACACATTTGTACCAGATCACCCTGACTTTTCTAAAGAAAAAGTACGGGACACCTCAGATCCTAATAGTTTTTTTTTGTTTTTTTTTATATCATAATAGTTCACTTTTCTTACTGTAGCTTTAAGTTAAATATGACAAAAATAACTACACTAGTAGAGATATTTACAAGTTCATGGCTCTACAACGTACTTTGTGCTGTTAACACATCTGTAACACATATTGAGAGGCAATACAAAACTGCACATGCTGAAGTGCTGAAAACACTGCAGTGGAAGGCTGTTACTGTGGTGTGACATGGCCGTAGGCATCTAGCCAAGGTTCCTGCTGTTGGGGTGAACAAAATGAGGGCATGTTTAGTAGGGGAAGAACAGGGTGAAAGGAGGAGAGAAGACACATAAGATAAATAGATAAGGCAGCAGAGGAAGAGAGAGAGAAGGTGAAAGGAAGTATGAGAAAGAGCAGAATAGTTGGACAAGCCACTATATAATCAGTTTCGCTCGTATTCAGGTTTTCTCTGTTGTTTGGTCTGCTGGTCACAGGCAGGACATTTACACTCTATGTCTCTCACATAAATCATGTCACATGGCTGAATGAACAGACACTGCCAGCATTTTAGCTCTAACAACACCCTGCTCTTTGTAGCCCACCCTGCTGTCACACACAGACACCACAACAGAGTGTACAGTATCTGGATCGACACATTCTATGCAGCCAAGCAGAGATTCAGAGAGTTTGCACATCATTGTGCTTAGGGATACAGAACCACACATGGATGCACACACTCCATGCCCTCCATGTCCCTGCATAGAGGCAATTCTTTTTATAGGGTCTCTTATCAATTCCAAACTAGAGAGAAATTCCAGATATGACAGTGTCTTTCATTGTCTCTGTTTCTGTCCCCCCCACATCTTTCCTTTTGTAATCATATTCCACATGACTTCCATCTCTCTAAAGCCTAACTGTGGCACAAGATTAACTTTATTATTAGGAGACTGAAGAGTGACGTTGCGTTTATAAATTTTCTGTCAGGTTGTGTTTGTTGTGCAAAGGAGGACAAACAAATGCCACCGTCACAGTCTCCTGCTTTCTGCATTCTTGTGTCCCTCCGTGCTAGATAGATGATATCTGGCACAGGTTCCACATGCCGAAGCGCTCTCCTTTTGATGCCTGTACAAACATGGGAGCTGAGACAACATACTGCAAATGCTTTGATGCAATTAGCCAACAGAGTGTGAAGCAGAAAACCTTTGTAGCGTTATACACAGCTCATGTAAGCAGTGTCAACACAAAAGGACACAGAGATCAGTAGACACAAGCCGAGTCTCTTTGTTGATGCCACTCTATCCCCTGTGTGTCTGTCACACACTGAGAGTGAATCTAACACTCATATATAACGGGTAACAAACAGGAGGAAAGACGGAGGCTCTTTTGGGAACTACGATGCCCAGTGGTGTGTGGTTAGTGAATGGTATGATCATACAAAGAGTGTGCATGGATTTTGGTGGAAACCTTTAAAAAATGTTCTGTTGAATATATGAAAAAGGTCAGGTGATAACGAACTGATAAAGAAATAGCATAAAGAGAGCCACACGAGAGCTGCCATTTAATTTTGGCAAAAAAATATATATACATAGATTTTATCATTTCGACAGGTCTTTGTATGGAAGAGAATCAATTTCTATTAAAATTAAATGCAAACCAAACTGTACAATGTACTGAATGCATCTGGTGACTAACACCTTTTCCTGAACCAGAATGTCATATGCTTTTACGTGTTAGTTGGTTATTTAGCAATACACAAATCGTAATCTGCATAAGATCCATACCAAAACTAGAGGCACTCAGAGAGCACAGACCTCCGCCAAGAAACTGTCATTTTTTTCAATGAATGTGGGAATCATTTTTGAGTTAGAAGCTCTAATAATGGCAAAATTATTCCTATCTCCTCATATTTAAGAATCTTTTTTTTTTTTATTGCTGGATCCAGGTAGTGATCCAGATCATCCGCCAAATCTAAATTCTTTCTTTACTGAAAATGTTATCCAAATCTGTCCATTACTTTCTGAGTTATGTTGCTAACAGACAGAGAAACAAACCAACGCCACCGGATTCATGACCTCCGCCTTGGCAAAGGTAACAAGCAGGATAGTAAATTCCGACATTGCTTCTCATATTTCACATGGATACTGATCTGTTGTTACGTTTCTTTTCTGTGAAGTTTTACTAAATGTTTTGGAACTTGGTTGCAGGTAAAGGTCACTGTTTGTCCACAAGAATAACTGTGACATTGAGCACTGATGCAGGTGAGGGTTGCGTCCCTGTAATTCATTGAAAGCTTTAAGTCCTATGAATTTAACAACATACACACATGAATTTACACCCCCAAAACTCATCCAAGTGAAAACATCTGCCGTTTTTTCCATAACTTATGATTCCATCCTATGAAGTATCATTGCTACAAAGGTAATGAAATGCACCTCAAAATGATTACCACATTATGCTGGTAAGGAGAAATTGATGGTGGAGCTAAATGCTGCACGTCAATTATCAGCTTTTCTGTCACTAACACAATAACACTATGAAAACATTTTTCTCACATTCTGGTTAAGTTTACACACAATCAGCGTTTTTCTAGAGGTACAAAATAAACAACTTAATACTAAAATAGACTCTTTATACAGTAACCAAAACTGTTGTGGATGCCAGTTTTATCCTTAACATACAACTGCTCTCATGACCAGTAGAGGGTCCATATCCTTGTAATTTAATAATTATCCAGACACCGTGTGTCTGCATGAACATATGCCACATGAACAGGTTTTTGGGAGTTCAATACCCATATCAGCAAGACCTTAAATCTGTTTACAGATATTCTAATGCTATTAAAAATTAAACGGCTGCAAACGACACCCTCCCTCCCAAAAGGTGCCAGACAGATTTTACAGAAAGCTCACACACCTGCTTCTCCTCTCAGCTTTATCACCTGCTGATGACTTTCTCCTCTGTACTGTGCTCAGTTTCTCTCTCTCTGTCACAGGTAAGTGCTCAAGTAAATTCATCACAATATGTTTGCATAAACTTTACTGTTTGGTGTCATATGACACAGCCCTGCTTCGAAAAAGAAATTTAGAACCTAAACCATGAGCACCCAAGCGGCTGCTTACCAGATATAAGGAAAGATCAGTACCTTAAATTGTAAAACATTTTATCATTGATGAAACTGTAGCATCTAGACCAGTTGATCTCTTTCTCTGAGGATGCTTGTGCAGTAGCTGACTATCACTGCTGGGACTTCCCTCTTTTGCTTCTTTTGCCAGTAATCAACAAATCCTTGCCAGAGGAGGTGGACAGATAAGGGAAAAGAAGAAGAAGGAAGGGTAAGAGGAAGGAAAAGAAATGGGAGATGTGAGTGAGGATGGTGACTCAGTCTGAAGGAGTGATAAAAATGAAGTCAAAGTTGGTCATGGAGAGAGAAGGAAATGAGGGCAAAAAAAAGTGACTGTAAGCAAAAGTAAGAGTAAAAAAAATAAATAAATAAATCAGCAGGGCAAGAGTTTTTGGCAAGCTAATTCCCAGATATCGACTCTGCTTTGATTAGTAACTGGAGGGAACCTTTTAATGAGAGGATTCTTTAATCAAACCCCAACATAACACTGAGCTATCAACTGCACAGAGCTTCAGACTTTCTCCCCTGTGCAACAGATGATGATCCTGCTGCTCTCCCCCAAACTGAGAAAGTAATCACCTGCTCAAGTATATTCAGACACTCAAGTAATTTATTATCTTCAGTCGTCTTATTGCTTCAGATTAAAACCTCCTATCTGGGAGCTTAAGGAACTGTGTATCAATGCTTGTCTTGGCACTCTGGAGCAATAATGGGGCATCGTATTGTGTAATTGTTTCCAATACCTGGGCAGTGATTATCTGTGTGGAGTCCCGTGTCATGATCTCCTGGGGAAAAAAATGGCTTGTTGTTGCAAGAGAGTGATGGGCTTGGCTGCAGAGTGGTGGTATATCAAATCTGAAGGAGAAAGAGAATAATATAGATGTAGAAAAGAAGAAGTGAGACCTTTAGGGAGAAACAGTTTGAGGCACATTAAGTGTACTGTAGGCAGAAATACCGCTGTGTAGTGCCGGTCTAGCCAGCAAGGGTTTGTCTCGGTGGTCTCCAGTGCGCTCATTAGGAGGCAGGGACAGCATCGCTGAGCCCCTCCCTTCCCAGGAGAAAGAAAGCAGCTAATTAGAGGTCTGTCCTCCTCCCTGACACATCCATGTCCCCAATGGAGCATCATATCAAACCACTAGTCTAACTCAGCTTGTGAACATGAGTTTATAAGTGGGTAGAAGAAAATGCCCAGTACAAATGATTCAAAAGCAAATATGGCATTTGTTTAGTAGTTACACAGTGATAAGGTAAAGATAACTACACTTTCAGCTTGTAGTGATTGTCATACTGTTAAGTGGGGCTGGTGTGTATTGACACATAGCCATTTCATTTAGTCTTTTTTTTAGCTTGTTTACCTTACCCATTCCATTAAAAGTTTCACTGTCAGAGTTATACTAATGAATGTTTAAGTCATTCAAAGCAACATTTTTAGGCTTCGTTTGGCACACCAAAGAAGCAATAGTCCCCATGCAGTGGGGCGGTGGTGGTTAAATTGAAGAAAGGCATGTCTAAAATAAGGGGCAAAACCAGAGAAAAATGAAAACCTCATTCATCTATATTTTGTATAGAACGGTTTAGTTCTAACGTATACACAAACACATCCACACGCTTTCACACAAACCTGCTGAATAGAGAGCTATGACTCTGCTGAGAATTAAACCACCACACTTCTGCTGGTCTTGACATGAATGAGGGGGGATGCTTTTTTATGATTCAGTATATTCTGCTTGATCAGCTGTAATGCATGTTAAATTACACTGGTCACAAGTAAAAATAAATCTGCAATAATAAATACATGTTTTTCCCAAGGCGTGATCAAATTACACCTAAAAGTGGTGTTTCCTTAAATATATACTAACACATTTTCTATTATAAATATAAATAAATATGTATGAGAGGGTTGCACAGTGATAGCAGCAGCACACTTCCTTCACCATCAGCGCAGCTCTCGCTCGAGTTCTGTGATTCTTCTTCCTTTTTTCCACCTTTTTTTCCCATCTGGACCTCTCTTCATCTGAAACATCTATTTTCTTACAGGGCACTGAACTAACAAGGAAAGAACATTGGCCAATTCTGCCTTGAAATTCTGGTCAATACACAGATTGCATGTTAGGATATTTGATTAGATCTCAATACACTCGCCTCTCTATTGCTTCAACTCAAAAAACGATTTTGCTGAGAGAATGGGTGTGTTGGTGCTGGTCTCCATGAAAAGAGTGTTGCTTCTGCTTTCATTGATTGTGACACTAAACAATGCATTTACCTTAGAACATCTACTCCTTCCTCTCCTTCTACAACGCCAATGAATCAAAGGCTGCAGTGGGAGAAAAGCAGAGCTCGTTAGCAATGCTTTCCAGAGAACTTCTCCCTCAAAAATCTGACAGCTTTGCTCTGATCGATAGCTGTCTTTATGTGCTGTCTGCCTTTGCTCAGGCTTGTGACTAAGCTAAGCATTGCAGTGCTTCAGAATAGATGGACTGAATTACTCTGAGCTCCACAGGGATGCTCAACTTTGAACAAGTGCTGACTCCAACTGACATGTTTATATATTTTATTTCTTAAGGAGAATGAACTGTCAGCCCCCTTTAATATTTTATTGTATGAAAGGCACGCAGTAGGGGAGATGTACAATGTATTGGTGCTGTACTCAATTGTGTGGTTTGACATAAAATAACCTTGGAAAAGCCCTGCATAAAATCACACATATATTGAAGGGTGGGATCAAAGTAGTACTCTAGGAGAGCACAGGCTCATAACAGGTGACTGTCCACACTGTTCACATTTTACAAAAAGGATGTAAAAGTCATAAATCTGCCAGGTATAATGACCTCCAAGTCAATTGACTTTGACTGCTAAATTAAGACTGAAAAATCTCTGGTTGGCCTAAAAGCATTTGTTTTCTCCCCTAATATCATTAAATATACCTGTAAAATGTACCTGTTATTCATGTAGTATTTTTTGTTTTCTTTTTGCTGAGGACACCCACCTGAGTGACTAAATCTTTGCTGGCAGATTAATTCCCTGAAAAAAACATTTTCATCAGTATGACAAAACTTTATTAGTCCTGTCTTATGAGGTGCAATGAAGTTGACTGATGGGGATGTTGGGTAAGTCCTGATTTTCTCGCACCCATACATTCCCAATAAAATGTCTATCCAACTAAAATGTCACCCATGTTTGTTTGAATTTCATTACTTTCATTACATGGCCACGTCAATATTGTAGAGAGACTTTTTAAACTTATTCAATCTGTAATATATTGGTTAAAGTGGATAAACAATCTTAAATTACAAAATACAGAAAACTGACCAAGAAATTTGTACAAAGATTTGTTTGTTCCTTTATCCTGAGAGTTTTGGGAACTTTAGGGTCATTCACTAAATAAGCGACCATTCAAAGTTTGGCTAAAGGGCAGCTGAAGCGATGTTATCTCTTTCTTTTTTTTTCTCTCATGACACCCCTCAGTGGAGCAGGTCTGCAGAGACATTCATACCACCTTGAAAAAAAACATTTACAGATAGAGGATGACAGAGAAAGATTACATAATAAACTTAAAGAATATAGTCTTAAACTTGTATAGTGATAAGTTAATTAAATAGGTTCTAACTATAGATTAGAAAATGCTGTTGGTTGAAGCAGGTTGTTTGGGAGAAGATCCACTTTAAGGTTTTGGTGAAGTCTTTAAACTTTAGAATACTTATTTTAGTAATATTTTACTACGTTTTTGATGATATAACATTTTAAACAAGAAGTTACTGCAAATAATGAGGAACATGGGATGTGATGCCTAATATACTGCAAATTTGCCCAGAAAAGAAGCATCTCTTGTATCCTGTAACCAGCATCAAGCTGAGTGTCAGTTTAGCAGCACTGGAAGCTGCTGTTGTTTCAGAGCTATAACACCGCTGTCACTCTGCTTGTCGGTGGGCCTCGCCATCACTGTTGTGGAGTTGTGTTTAGCTTGTGGGGGATTTTTCAAATGTTAAGTGGAGCCCTTGAAGCTGAAAGACACTTTCACTCGGGCAAAATTTGTGTGCCAGTCAGATGTTTTTCTATTACTTGCAGATTCAAAAGCAGTCCTTTCCGGCCGTATGATCAGTCCCGTCTAGCTGTATGATCAGTCCCGTCTGGCTGTATGATCAGTCCCTTCCGGCTGTATGTGTCACGTGGTCCATGATTATTTGATAAGCTGCTGTTGCCTCATATACTGTATGTAAAAAAGAAGCTATGTGTTTGTCTGGGACTGGCATGAACTATGGGCAAGTTTTCTTTTTTTCTTTTGCTTTCTTTGTTGATACCTGTGTGGTGTCCAGATTAAACTCCAGAAACTGGTAAGGCATAACTCCTCCCTTAAGTTTGCAGACCTGAGTAAGGAGGTAAAGGTGGTAGAGCAGGAGCAACAGCATGCTGCTGAAGAAGTAGGTGCACGGAGGACTTATGCTCCCACCCAAACTACAAATCATTCTCCCATGCCAACCCAGTGGCGAGAAGCAGAAAGCAAAAGTGCTTACGGGGGACAGGACATCAGTTATCTACCCTAAGCAAGATTTTTGACTGCCTCGGCAACTGTAGGGCAGGTGGTCGAGGAAGAGACCCCGACAGGGATTTCCCTCAAGCCCGCATTGATTGGCCAGTGTCCAGAAGTGGAAGTAAAAGTGCAAGGTAGGACCATTCCCTGTATTCTGGACACAGGTAGTCAGGTTACTTTATTCAGTCAGTCCCTGTTTCAGCACCATGTGAGGCAAAAGCAGGTCGTGGGGCTGCGGAAATTCCTTGGCTCTCTTTAAGAGCTGCCAATGGGCTGAACCTGCCGTATCTTGGCTATGCCATTCTGGATTTCTATATGATATTTGACACTTGACCTGGCCAGTGGCTTCTGGCAGGTTAAAGTGACCCACTTGACAAAGAGAAGACCGCTTTTACCACACCAATGGGTCTCTACCAGAGGAAGCCTCCCTTTCATCTCTACATTAACGTCAGCCTTCAGGGCCTGCAGTGTTGGCCCAGGTCCAGGAGGGAAAGGAGAGAGTGACAGCATACTCCAGCCTTAGTTTACACCCCGCGGAGCGAAATGATAAAAACTACAGTTCCTTTAAGCTGGAGCTCCTAGCACTAAAATGGGCAGTGACAGAGAAGTTTAAAGATTGTCTCTGGGGGACATCTTTTAAGATGTACACGGATAATCGCCCCTTGACTCACCTACAAACTGCACGTTTGGGTGCAACCGAACAAAGGTGGGTAGCCCAGCTAGCAAATTATGATTTTGAGTTGTGCCATAGGCCCGGGTCTACCAATCGGAATGCTGATGCCCTCTCCAGGCTGTCAGGGGGATCGAAAGCAATTTGGTCAAGGCTCCATTTGAACCCTTGCTAATGGAGAGGGCACAGGTTGCATGGCCCCAGGGGGGTGGAAGCTTAAATGTGAGCTGGGAGAGCTCCCAGGAAGCTGATCCTGACCTGGCTCAGTTGAGGCAGTGGAAGGAACAAAGCAAGCTCTTGCAACAGCTGTATTTGGCAAGCCTTACCCCCAGTGGGCAAAAGTTGGGGAAAGAATGGGACCGTCTAGGCCTGTGTGATGGTATCTTGGTGCGATGTAGTCGAGACCCTGAGACAGGGCGGGTTTTATACCCAGTGGTTGTGCCCAGTTCAGAGCGCCGCAAGGTCTGGGCATCTTGTCACCAGGCTTTTGGCCATGCACGAGGGCAGTGCATGGCACAAGCCCTTAAGCCTCGGGTATACTGGAAGGATATGGTGCAAGACTTACAGCGTTGGGCTGCCGAGTGCCAGCTATGTATATGGGGTCACTTGAGCCAAGAAGTCAGAGCCCCACTCCATCCTGTGGTGAGCCATTATCCATTTGAGATCTTGGCATTAGACTATCTTTCCCTTGGGCTACCCATACATTCTGGTGATGACTGATATGTTTTCCAGGTATGCAGTGGCAGTCTCGACCAGACAGCCTCCACCACAGTCACAACCCTTTGGAAGCATGTCCTCCAGGTATTTGGGTGCCCTGAACGCATTCTCGCAGATCGTGGAGGAGCTTTTGAGTCTGAGGTAATAAAGCAGCTCTGCCGGTTGTATGGGTGTATTAAGAGCCGCACAATGCCGTACCATCCCCAGGCGAATGGTGCTTGTGAGCGGTTCAACAAGACTCTTCTGGGGCTATTAAATACCTTGGACCAGGAGAGGCAGGCCCCATGGACTGAGCAGTTGCCATATTTGTTACAAGCCCATAACAATACTCCACATAGCTCCACATGCCTTTGCCCTTACTTTGTTGTGTTTGACAGGCATGCTCAGTTGCAAAGTGATGCCGCCTTGGGGCTATCTCCACCCCAAGCTCAGGTTCCCTTGGATGATTGGATTCAGCACCATCAAAGACAACTGACTGCTGCCTATGACCAGATGTTAAAGCACAGTCGCCACTGCCAGGGGTGGGATAAGTGCCGTTACAACAAGAAGGCTCAAGCTCTCCCCCTGGTGCCAGGTGAGAGAGTTTTGTGTAGGAACTTGTTGTTGTCTCACAGTTGAACCCAGGGCATCCTGTGTATGTAGTGTGGCCTTAAGGTAAGGCTGGGCCTACAAAAACCCTACACCGGAATAATTTGCGCCCCTGTCCCGACGGTTGGGTTTCGGAAAACATTGGAGGGCCGGAGCCACCAGGGGAGAGCCCTGGGGTTGATGAGTATTTTTGGCCTGCTGACCTCCGTCAGAACGGTGGGGCTCCTGGCCGGATGTGGTAGATTGCAAACAGGGCTTGCCAGTAGTTGGTGGGGTGGGCTTAGGAGGTACCAGGGTGGTAGAACCAGTATTGGAGCCTAGGCGCTCCCAGAGGAAGAACTTGGGTGTCCCCCCGGCGAGGTATGGCCATTAGCTGGTGGTCGGGACGACCATGAATAAAGGAGGGAGGATAAAAGTCACGTGGTCCATGATTGATTGATAAGCTGCTGTTGCCTCATATATGTAAAATAGAAGCTATGTGTTTTTTCGGGACTTGCATGAACTATGGGCAGGTTTTCTATTTTTCTTTTTCCTACTTTGTTGATACCTGTGCAGTGTCTTTACCTGGAGACCAGTGGTTCTCAGTAGAATTGGACTCCAATTACTGGTTTGTGGCAGCCAGGTGGGCAAATCCAGTAATCGGGACATTCAAGTAACCACGAGGGATGGCATGGGATGGATCCTACATAAAGCAGTTAGCAGGAAGGTGAGGGGAGCGGCAGAACCGAGCCAGGCAATTTCCAGATTGGGAGAAGATTGGCGGCGGCAGGCTTTAAGATCGACTGCTGTGGGCCACTTGGGGAGAAGTTTGGTGACAGCACGGCAGCGGCTCCAGGATTGAGTTATCCAACGCTCTCTAAGTATCTGAAGGAACGTATGTTGGCCTAGCGGCGTGGATATTGTCCCGCTTCGCTGTGGCTTATGTGAGCTGAGTGTTCCCGTTTTGTCTGACAGCTGCTGCGGGCCACGTGGAATACACGGAAGATGTTTTGGCAAGGACGTTGATCAATGTCCCCCTGAAGAGTCTGACATCACGCCGGGATCCCTCTTCTGGAATAAGGACGAGGCTGAGGAAGGGCTGAGTTACAAATGCCCAGCTTAAAACTGTGAATTCGGAACGATGGTTAGGGTAAACCATCCCGTACAGGATTTATTTTTTTTCTGTTCTTTTTTTTTCCTTTTGTTTTTGTTTTTACATATACTTGACAAATAAAGCTTTAACTTTTATTACAGCTACATGTTGTCTATTGCTTGGGAGGATCTGGTAACTGAACCACAAAATATGATCAGTCCCTTCCGACTGTATGATCAGTCCCGTCTGATTGTATGATCAGTCCCTTCCAGCAGTATGATCAGTCCCTTCTGACATCTTGTATACTGCACTAAAATGAATTGCCTTTTTTTTCCTGCGGTACACAGCACCAGACAATGGGCAAAAACTGTTCAATAATGTTGGAGACATATTTATTTTTTTATTTATTATTTTCTTAATTTGGCTCTAGTAAACGAATGGGAAAACACAATAAAAATAAGCTGTGTTCTATTTTGTTATACCAAATACTGATGCTGGTACTTTTTCCGACACCATTGCAAACACGACACTTTAAAATGTTATATTCATTAGGTTTGCCATTTAAATATTAATGTAAGCTGATAAAGTTTCCAATATCCATTTTAACAACCTCAGAATTAACTGTAGACTGGGGTTAGAATGAGTGTACGCGGTTAGCGTCAGAGCTATATGGCAAGCGTTCAATGACCAGGATTAAGTTTAAGGTTTAAGGTTTTGCATTATTGACACTTCCTAATAATCTTTTATGGTCAATGTTTCCACAAATTATAAACTCATGTACTAATGTATTATTGTAGTTATATTTTTTCACTTATATAATTAGTTAATGCCATGTTGATGACAGGTTTTTGATGAGTCGTGTTGTCTCAGTTTATGTCATGTATTAGTGTTGCAATAGACTAATATTAACAATAACGAATACTAGATAGAAAGATATTAATAGAATGAAAATAAAAAATGTTGAGGTTTTGTTAGAGATGACGTTGTATTTATTGGCAAAAGATAGTTTATCAGTATGCACCTGTAAGCTATAGGAGACCTATTTTATTTGACTTCGGCATCCCTTTTGTTTGATTAAGCATAAATTAACATTGGTGAGATGGTTAAATATATGTAAAAAAAGAAGAGCTAACATGGAAAGACTGAATTTTTTAGTTAATGTTATATAAAACATACTTTTACTAAGTATTTGGCCTTATAGTAAGCAGCAGCTACCTAAAAGAACTTAAATATATTTTGTGATTGGCATGTCTCCTTGGCCGGAAGTCCAGTGTGAGACATATCTTTTTACTCACCAGTCTCGGAAGGGTCCACCGAGCCCTCACGCAGCCAACTTTATAACATAAATATTTCTAACTGCTTGGACTGAACATGTCAATAATCACTTTCAGTTTTCATTCATTCGTTTCCAAACCCCCGCCCTAGGTAGACCCTGAATAGGTTACCCTGTAATCAATCTCCATTTATGGAAAAAAAGGAGCAACATAATTGCTTATTTTGAGGATATAATTTGTGTAGGAGAATGGATGCTATGCACATCTCAACAATGTACTCTTGACCAATTACACGCCCCAGCATTGGAAACCTTGCAGCGGACTTTTGGGTCAGCTACTGAGTTCATACCCAAGATAGTATAAACAGAACTGTACACAGGAATATGTGCTCTTTCGTGACTTGTGCATCAACAAAAGACAATTATCATCTTTTAATGGTTTACTAATACATTAAATACCACAGATCTAACAAAAAAATTAATGTAACCTCCTCAAATAACACATAATATATCATGATGATGCAAAATACAGTCTTCATAATCACAACAAGGGGTTTGCAGGTCATACTTAAGATTAGACATTAGATAACAGTAAAAGAAATTCTCCCACAGGGCAGAGTTTCATGACTCGTTGGTTCAGTCATTTACCACTCACAGCAGGCGTGTAAAGGATAAAAAGCAACTCTGCTCTGCATTTAAAATTTCCCCTGTGCAAATGTAGAGTATTGGTGGGCACAGTACAACAAAGAGAATTTTATCTAACATGTATGGTGTCTGACAGCCTCTTGACACAAAAGGGCAAAAACCTCTTTCCTTCTTGCTGCTTGCTTAGAGGAAGGGCATGGGGAAAAAAGAGGTTCTCAGGGTGCCTCTCGTGCCTGTGTCATGCTGAGCTGGCCTCTGTGAGTCTCAGTGGGCACTGGTCTAAATTAGGCGCAACTCGCTGTTAAGTCCTGCTTAATATGCCCCTGACAGAGAGAGAGAGATGAAGGGGAGCTAGAGAGAGGAGACTGAGAGCAGAGGAGAAACATCAAGAGGATGTAGAAGATGAGGTGGAAAAAAGCAAGAGGAATCAATGAATGGAGATAGAGAAAAAGAGAGAATGAAGTGCCAACGAGTGCATATGCAAATAAAAGAGACAAAGACTGTGGTTCAATGCTGAGACAAAAGAGGACAATAAAGAGAGGTTAGCTAACATAAAGGGGAGAGAGAAACAGTCAAGCAAGGAGAATAAGAATGAACTTCAAGGTCTATATTGAGTTGGCGGTGGCAGCACCAGAGGACCTCAGTAGAATAGCCTTGGCATCGCCTCTTTGGCCAATTAATGTGAAGCTGTCTGGGTCCAGGGAAGCTATTAGACTCTGGAAGAGAAAAACACATTAAAAAAGAACAGGAGGAAAGTTCACTGCTGCTTCCCCACAGTGCTGCTTGTATGTAAAGCCCCTTGTTTTTCTTGACTGAATAATAGTCTTCATCCCTTCTCCCTCTCTTTCAAAGCCTGTGTATGTGAGCAGAACATTTCTGCTTTATTAACCATCTCACTAGAGACAGGACACCCTCGCCGACAAGCTGCAGCCTTTATTAAAGATGCCAGCGAGAGAATAGGAGTGAGCATTGAGATTCAAATTGAGAGAGACAAGAAAACACTGTGTGGCCATAGCTTTAGTTAGTTAGATGAGAGGAAGAATTTGAATTGATGTTAATCAAACAAGCAACTGTTTCCTCTTGTTTATTAAGCAGGTCCTGAATTCAACATGCAAGGTGTGTTTACCACTTGCACAGGATAAGTGAGTACGTGTTTGCATGCATGACTGGTATGTGCACGTGTGCATGTCATGTTAAGATAAATCATGGGTAAGAATGCACATAAATACCATGTGAATGCAGATTTGCCTGGGATCTACTGGTCAAATGTTTAAATAAAAGGCATAATTTACAAAAGCATAAAGTTTAATTAACTACGTTGCCTATAATTCAGAACAAAACCATACATATTTCTTTGGGAGTTAAAGATCATTCTGATCTAGCTGCACTGAAGCAACACCAGGTTTGCATTATTAACATCATGAGAGGTTGGTTGTTTTAAGCTTTGAGTGAGATTTGTCAGTGTTCCCTGAATCAAAGCCCAGATCAAAGGAATAAAATATGTGTTAGATTCACTCTTCATAGAAATGTGTCATTATTGGCAGGGCTTAGTACTTGGACAAAGATCATGCACCATTTGTATATGGGTTTAAATTCACTTTAGGGGAAAATTTTTGTTTTAGTTTTTTCTTTCTTTTTTCTCTCTCTCTCTTTTGGTCTTTCACACAACATAAAATATGGTTCAGTCTAAACCAATACTTGATGACAAGTAATCAATGGCAGCTTCTTTTGGTGTAGGATGTATTTTAGTATGGACTGAACAGATTTGAAACTAGTTGGATCTCTTGGCACAAAATTCCATCCTTTTCTAATCAATAGTGGCAAAAATGCTGTATTTGCTTTATAAATGTAAAAATAATGTACAGTGGCTTCCAAAAATATTCCCCAGACTAAGTCATTAGAATGGCTGAAAAGTAAAATTCATGGCTGGGACAGTCAGTCTTGCCAGTTATTCAGCTGATATTGGTGCCGACAACAAAGGGAATAGGTTTTAGTTTGGCAGGGCTGGTCTGGCACAAAAAGTCAGGCCGGGAATCGTGCACTCACCCAGGCCACCTTAATTCAAATACTGTACATATATGCTCAGATGCAAGTAGACACCCGCATGCATGCGCACACACACAGGCTAAGTAATCACCAAAGCTCAATATCTATATTCACACAACTATTATCCACCAGTCCAGTGCTTCTTTCTTCTACTCTCATGAAAAGACTCAATACAACAGTCGCAACAGGACTCCATTATTCATATCATGATATTATGTTAATCTGTGATTGTGTCATTTTTGTAAAAAAATGATTGAGATGCCAGTTTGCCATAAATATATGTTAGCATCACTAATTGCTGCAACAGTAAAATCAAGATAACAGCAGCTTTACCTGATGTGATTAAACTAACATTAGAAAATGAAAAAGTCAACTCAGCTTACACAGATAAGAAACTGTTCAAACTAAAGAGGGGTTCCCAAACTGACCGGTTGCCATGATTAGTGACAACTGACGAGCACAAATGATTTTCTCTGTGCACAGGTGTCAGTGCCAGAGCAGACTTATCAGCCACACGATCAAGAATGTATGTGCACATACAGTCATTTAGCAAGCCCAGCAAGAGAGAGTTAGCTTTCTGTCTATCAAATAATTATCTGATTTTCTTATCTGCAGTGGTGCTTAATTTGAATGTCCCTCTTAAATGAATGAGTTTTAGATTTAGTCTTCATTTCATTGTTCTAAGTTTCTCTTTTGTCTGTTCTAAATTTGGCTAATTCAATCCTTCCTCACCTTAAATACCCACTCTACTTCATCATGGAGCTCTGGTTTTAGACCAGCCCTAAAAAAAAAAACTTGAATAGAAAATTGATGAGAATTAGTTTGATTCAGTATAGCTCTGCAGTGAAGAACAACATACTGTAGTTCTCAGTAGTTTACCATGCTTTAGGCAGTTATGATCTAACATGTAACATGCTTTAATGAGTTTTACTCAGAATTTAAGCTATTTTTCTGACGATCAACTAAGATACTGCAAATGATTAATTACTGTTGTGTGGATATAACAATAATGATAATAAAAAGTGTTGACTGTTTAAAAACCACAGTAAGATGAGGTAAGTCTCCTTTAGAATTGTCTCAGTGTGACGCTGAGGAAGAGGAAGAGGGTGAAACAACAGAATCAACAGAATGTATTGAAGAAAGACAAAGTCAAACCTTAAACAGATTTATGTAGAATTTTAGTTTGACTGATGCATTGATTTGCTTAGTACTTCAGTCCACATACATGTGATATTTAATCTGTCAAAATGCAGCAATAATAGCACTTCTAGACCTTTCTGAAGTGGTGGCAGAGGGTAGTGCACATGCAAAGTCAGATCAATCATACCTGAATGAAACCCCTTTGTCTCTTTGTGCATGTGCGTCTTCTGTTTGCTCTCTAGCTTGCTCACAGTGTCAGGACAAAGGGCACAACTCATCAGCCAAGTAAATTCCACTTTTGTGTGCAATTCAGATCATAAATAGTACTACAGGCTGGTTTTATGATTACGAAGAACTGTGTAATTTTGCTGTTTCCTGCAGCCTAAGAAATATCTTAGAAATACATGAGTTGTAATCCAAGCGTATATAAGGTGGTGTAATTCTGTGCAGTGGACATGAATAACATAAGAAAAAACTTATGTTTAATTGGTCAAAATTGCAGCAATATCCTAATTTATTGAATTCTGATCTGAGTTAGAAATGTAGTAAGAAGAAATTATTTTGAAGGAGGGTGCCTCCCATCAAGGCATCTCATATCTAACTCATCAGTTTTGGTTTTCTCTGCCCCTCTTCCCGCAGTGGACTGGCTTTTCAGCTGTCCTCTGATCAAATATTTTTCTCCAGTTTCTTTTGGCCCCATTTACCGTGTTATGCATGGAGCTGTTGCCTGCTGCTCCCTTCACAAATCTTCTTTTGAAAAGGTGTATTGTTGCCATCTGTCTCTGGCACAGAAATGCACATTCACATACACACAGACACACACTTGCACACTTTGGCTTAACACCAGATTCTGGGCTTATCTGGTCAAGTGTGTTTACCACTACAGCACATCTTGAGCTTACGCTGCAAGTGCCCAATATTTTGCTGAGAGATTATTTGAGGGATTTGTGCCTTAGGTATACTATTTCCCAATTGGGCAGCCTATTGTAGATCAGAGCAATCACTTAATCATTCTATCATCTCAAATCAATATGGCACAGCCTGACACAGAAGTTGGAGAAAAACAAGAAACAATGAAGTGCCATGGTTAGGAAAATGTATTTACTCTGAGACTTCGTGATAAAATTCGTAGTGATTTCTATTTTCTTTTTTTTACACCAATTCTAAAGATAGTGATATTAAAATGGAAATTGTACACAAGTTGACAATATATTTCACCTTTAAATGCATAATTAAAACATAAATAATTTTTTTAAAGTGCAAAGCATGTTTTAATAAAGTTTCTGTTTCATTCCACAAAATGATAAAGTCATCCATGGTCACATATGGTAAATAATGTTACATAGTGTACTGCATATTCCTAATAAAGACTGACTCAACTATTGTGAGTCCAACATCCCTGACAGCCTGATGAGTAATGATTAAGGCTCATGCTGTATCTCACCTCATTTTGATATGCTTTCTCTTGCAGGACCTGCCAGCTGAGCTCATACATGATGACTCTACTGTGCTAAGGAGCTGTCAAAACTAAAGAAGCAAAGCTATAATAAGATCTATTACAGCATCACAAACCAGCGATAGGCTGCTTCTCACTGAAGGGTCACTGACAAAGTTTGTATGACATCTTTAGATACTGAACATGAATTTAAATTTAAATTTTTTTTTTTTTTGTGTATGTTAATTGTTAAAGAATACTTTAAAGGTACAGTGTGTAGCTTATTTGTTTTTTAGTTAGCAAAAATCAAGTATCACTTCCATAAATACATATTTTACCAAAGTATAATCACAATCGGTTGCGGTGCACCCAACTGGGGGCTGCCATGTTGCATCAGCATCTTTGAAAACGGTAGCCGAAAGGGGACAAACTTGTTGGGCGGGGGGGAGAGAAAATGGCCAAGAAAAGAAAAATAAATAATAACTGGGAGAAAACTAGAGTGTACGTTGGTGGAGCATTTACCAGATGGAGGCAATTACAGAAAACTAAAGGACTTGTATCTTGACTTGCCACTTGTATTTATAAACTTGGGATTTGACAAGTTAACATCATGCACGAGTGAACTCCTGAGATCCATCAGGCATGTGTCTCATTTTATTAAGAAGAAGCACCCAAGACTTAAGCCTAAAGAGAGAAAGAAGGGGGCTGAACACACATGAACACACATATTGATGCTGACTCTTTAACTTCTTACAGCGCATTGTGTATTGATTTCCAATCCATCAAGTTGCTAATGCTAGACAAAGGACTGAGGTCTTTGTCTTTTTTCAGCCTAATAATAATACTAATACTACTACTACTACTACTACTACAAATAATAATAATAACAAAATAACAAAAATAATAATATCAATAATAACAATAATTATAATAACAATAAAATAATAATTATTATAAATAATAATAAAGTGCTCTACAAGAAGGGATAAAGTAAGTTAGAGCAGAGATGTAATTATATACACGGGGGTGCATTTGGGAGGAGGACAGTATTCAAAATAGCTGCACACTGTTGAATGAGATAATAAATTAAAAAAGGACCTATGCCCCACTGACTGTCAGTTGTAGGAATCTTATTACTAATAACTCAAAGCATTATCATTGCTTACACTTATATTTCTGTCATATTATATATTTTGATAATCTTATGAGCCCTGTTCTGTAAAACAAAGTGGCTAGTATCAAATTATTTACAACTGGGGAAAAAAGCATTATGATATACATCTATTATTTCTAGTGGAGGTATTTTTCAGTTTCTAACCATGCAGCAACCGCAAAACAGAGCAGAATATATTTATTAGATACTTTGACAGACAAATATTTCTATCTGTTGAGAGTTTTTAATAGCTTTGGCATAGAAGCAAAAAGCAAAACAACAATATGAGATGATGGATGAAACTTATTGTGCAGGAAATGAGAAAGAAAAAAAGAGAGCTTTTTATCAAGGTGTTTTCATTTACAGACTGTTTTGCTAAATAAATCAGAATATGTAAGTGAAAAAATTGGGTTGATCGCTAGAAACAAAAATGTCTGAATAAAGGTTGTGATTCATATCTATGTGTTTAGTGGGAGTTACACTAACACTGACTCAACTTACAGCTGGTTAAATGCAGGATAAATGGTAGAGGCAGGCCATTTCTTGTCATGTCTAAACAATTTTAGGGTGGGACAGGGATGGATGTGTTGCTTTTAATACTTGCTTTCTTATTTTGTTGTTGTTGTTTTTGCATTGACTTTGAGTGACAGAAAAGAAGGGAGGTTTGTAGATGATTGGGTTCCCACATGTAATGTTTGTTCCTATTAGTTCACAGTACTTCAACAGCAAGTCATATCAACATGGAATAACCTCAATGAGTGACCTCTTTCTATATATAAATTTCAGGAATACAGGATCAAACTCTTTGTATAAAAATGTTCTCTCTTTTTCGGGACGGGAAAGCAAGGACTCTGCACTTTGCCCAAAAGACTGTTTTCCATTTATCTGTGCCATCCGTTTGAATGTCTGTTCAAGTTTTAGGAGGCGGAAAATAAAAAAAAGAGCAATCTAACAAGAAATAACACTATATTTGCTTTCAATTGAGCTCCAGCAGAGAGCTGCCCAGATGGCCCAATCAGAAAATAGCCTGGCAGTTGCATCTGGAGCCAGCAGGCCAGATGGAGAAAGGGGCAGATATAGGTTGAATCATAAGAACAAGCAAAAACATCCATGAGTGAAGGACAGGCGTGTCACCTTTTGTGATGCAGTCGCTTTTGTTTTCCTTTAACCGTATTATTTGTTGATGGAGCCTTGCTAGATAGATTAGTAAGATAAATGAATAAGAGTCTTATAATCCCAACAATTGAACAGTAAAAACATGAAATTCTGGTGTAACTGGGAAAATAATGAGCCTGAATACTTGTTTAATCAGCCTAACTGGCCATCGCCAGGAGTTTCAATAAGAGGCCATAAGTTTTACAATGAAAATGTCACTGTCAAAGTCTTGGAAAAGTATAGGTCACAGAAAAGACTAAAACAGAAGTCATTTTCTATGAATGAATGAAGGTTTTTGCTTTAAATGCAGTGTGTGTAAACTTACACAAACATACACAAACAACCACCTGTGACCTATCTCTGACTTGCTGACTGTGGTCCGGCAGTCTTTATGAGAAATGTTATTTTCTTCGAGAAACAAACAATATATGTCACCACTACAGATGCTTATCATGCTTCAAATTGGGAAAACACTGAATAGAATTTAACAAGAATAAAATTGTAACGTGACTGAAAACAAATTCTTACCACTTAGATTCAATCTAGAAAAGCACTTGCATTCGATGAGTTAGACTGATGCCATTAATAAAAACCAAATGGGAATCATGAATGCTATACAGTTTTGCTGGTAATTGTAATTGGATAAATAAGGCCAGGAAATAACAACTGACATACGATAATAGGTTGCAGGCAATGAGACCGTAATTACAAAAATAATTACTTGCAAATGAACAATAACCTTGCAACCTCAAAACATGCACCAATGATCTGGATGATTAATCCTGGTTAAACCAAAAGGGTTACTATAGTCAATCCTAAAAAGGTAATCTGTTGAGTTTAAACAATGCAGAGGAGTACACACAGTTTTGATGGATGACATATCCTTACCTGTTCGACAGCTTTGAGAGCACACCTAAAGACTTCTTAATCTAGTTGAGTATAATTACACCAGAATTCTACACAGTAAAAGAAAACTTTGCCCACACTAACTTAAAACAGGAATGCATCTGCTTCCTTTGATCCAGTCTTAAAGCTCATAAACAGTTGTGTTTGAAATGCTCTTAACTACTACCTACTTAGCCACCTAAACACCTGTGCAGGACTGTATGCATTTAATCTCTACCCCATGTGTATCTTGCAGAGCAGAGATTGCCATCTATCCTTTAACCTCACACAGTGATGCAACACAGCAAGACAGCTACTTGCTAAGTACTATGAGGGGAGAGGTCACAAATCATCTGCACTGGTTCTTTGGCTGTGACAGCTAGTCAAGGTTGGTCCTACAATGGGAGTGAATTCAAAAAGAGTGTATCATGGTTGCGTGAGGAGAAATATGAACATGAAGAAAAATTACAGCTTTTACAGAGCCACACGTTACAGGGAAAATAAAGTGCTTAATATTTACATTTTGTAAACGAATAAAAGGAATCTGCACAATGCCTTTCACAAAGAACTTTCATAATGAGTCTGTTAAAAAAGCTGATCAACTAATTCAGAACAGATAGATAGATAGATAGATAGATAGATAGATAGATAGATAGATAGATAGATAGATAGATAGATAGATAGATAG
>JBAMHW010000001.1:25625360-25648982 GCA_037177495.1 Rhadinocentrus ornatus | reverse complement strand
GATAGATAGATAGATAGATAGATAGATAGATAGATAGATAGATAGGTAGGTAGGTAGGTAGGTAGGTAGGTAGGTAGATAGATAGATAGATAGAATATGTTGCTCTTTAATATAACCTTTAATAACTAAAAAATAATTTAGTAAAAATTAATCCTGAATTATTTCTGCACACGTCAATTATTATACTGCAATTTATTATTCTCTTTCACTAGTTTTAGTTTCTTTTTGTTTCTTTATAATAAACTTACCCACATTTGTGACCTGCAATAGAAAGATGGTATGTTTCATCTCAAAGAGCCATTTCAGATATTCAAACCAGCCCTTTTTATTTATTTATTTTTTTAAATTTTGGAATATTTTGCATTTCTGAAATTACACATAGCCTTTCTAAGCAATCTAAGAAAACACAACATTTTTTATTTTGGAGAAAAACATCAGAGTGCATTTCTCAAAAAAGACTCCTATAACCATACACCAAAGTGGTCTATACATGATCAGCTTTGGTGCCAGAGTCCTGACCTGAATCCTAGTGATGACAAGAAGGACCTACAGCTTTGAAAAAACTTGTAGACTATTGGAAAAAGCAAAGTGATGAAAAACTGTGAGATGGGTTCCAAAGAAAGATTCTTGGCAATTATATGAACTATTAGATTTTTGTGACGTTAAATAGGCCTCACAGCTAATTCCTTAGAAATGCTATGAACGATTTGGGGCTATACATTTTTTTCATGAAAAAAGACTACATTTTAAACCAAACAAATCCAGCTCAATCATTACAGTCCTTTATATTTTGTTAATGTTAGTTCAATTAAAAAAGAAAAATAAATCATCAACGGATAGCCCCTCAAATGGAGGGTTGTTTGTTTGTTAAATATGGGACAACAGCCAGCTGTTAGTTAGCTCGTAGCCTGGAAAAAGCACAACAATGAAAAGGTCTTTATAATCTGGGGACAAGACAAACAAACAAAGATTAAATGGCTATCTTTTTTCATTGCCATGAACTAGAATTTGAAAATGATGATGTCTAGCTTTACTTGGAACTACGCAACGCTACTAGCAGTAAGTTAAATTTTTATCAATTTATTTGAATTATCAAATTCAAATTCAAAATGATAGCAAAAACAATTATGTCAGGCCATTTTGGTTTTGTTGACCAGTCTTTGGCCACTCTTACATCTCATAATCTAACACATAAAAACATTATTTATAAAAATTCCTCTCAGTGGGATCAAGTAGCTTGCTTCTCTAGAGATCTCTCTGTGATTACTACAGTTTTGTTTTTTGTTTTTTTCTAACCTGAAAAGGTCAGGGCTACACTTGATGCTTTACACGCCCACAGTAATACCTCCTGGAGCTTGTTGCAACAGCAGCTAACCCACAAGCTAATTAATCCAACCTGTCTTACAACCACCCGTAGAGCACTTCATCAGCCCCGGTCAGTAGCTGCGGTAAAGGGTCAGTGGCTCCCGAGCAGCTAGGGTGCTGAAGCGTGAACACACCACTGTGGAAGCAATTGTCAGCAAAGAAAGAGGTGTGTGTCATGAGAAAGCTTACACACAGCAGTGTGGATCATTAGAGAGCAAATTATGCTCAGGATGATATCACGGGGAACGTATGCAAGCCTGTAAAAGCCTTTCATCCCTTTATTTCACATGTCCTGTTTTCTTTCTTAGCTGAATAATTAAATGGCAATAATTCTATTTAAATGTATTTGATTTGTCATTTATCATGTCTTTCTCTTCACTTTCCCAGGTACCGTAAATCTTGTATGGTGAAAATAACTATTTACATTCCTGCCTTTTACAGGTTAGTAAGAACACCTTATAGAGATCAGCCACAGATCATCAATAATAAAATCACAAACCACATCTTATCTCATATTCACTGTGCTAAAGATGAACCAATTAAATGCTTGGAAATGATCGATGTGGTCTTACAGTAAATACGCTGCTAAGTCCACGCTTGATTAAACCTGAAAAACTTGCTGCAGTGTGTCTTTCATGGCAACCTCACCCTGGAATAAAGTTTGAGTGAATTAAAAAGAAAAGTGAGATGAAAATATAATACAACAAACACAAAAATAATTGTCTGGTAGGGTTCAGGATAGACACAACAAAGGTGACAGAACAGAGCTAATTAAAATGTGTGAGAAGAATCTGAGTCTGAAGTACTGCAACACACACACACATCGATAAACTAATAAATTAAGCAGAATTATTTCCCCCCGGTGTGCTTGGTTTAAGGGTCTATAGAAGCTAAAGCACAATACCTCCGGTAGACACAGTGTAATGAGAACAGATTCAGCTAAACAAGCGAAGGGATTATGACAGGTGGTAGTTTTCTGTGTCATGCTTTTTGTGGCCGATCGACTGATGTTTTATTTCAACACCTGTGAGATCTCTTTCTGCCATTTTATGGACTGTTAAAACTAAAATGGGACTTGTGTGTTTTACAAAGGATTGTTACACTTTATTGGTATGTTCTTTAGATCATTTATGAGAGTCCTGGAATCATTTAATGTTTTGCTCATAAACTAAAAGGTCATCTATAAGTCTTGTCCCTCTTCTTAAATGACTAAAGTTTTTAAATTGCACTAGCATTAGATTAGAGTTTAGATACTTTTGGCTGTCATGAATCTTTAAAAACATGTATCTGAAATAATCTCAAAAGTTAAGAGTTGCTGTATTTTGTAAGATAAGGCAGTGTGGTTGCTACATGTCATTTTTTTTTTTTTTTTTTTATAGCACAGATACGTTGGTGGACTTTTTTTCTGCTCTGAGAAGTAAATCCAGTAATGACTAGATGCACACGCTGACAAGGCATTATACAACCTAGGATAGCTGTCCTTCCATGTGAAACCATTATGCAGGATTTCTGCCTCCTGCTGAATACAGGTGGGATGGGGGACCTACTTATTACAGCCCAGATGTGCCTGTAATCCATCACTGTCTCCCCTGCCCCCATCATACTCTGGAGGATGTCTGGAGCACAGCCCCAGTTGTGTGTGTAGGTTTGTGTTTGAGTGTAAGCATGTTTGTGCATGCATGCTTATATGTTTCTCTATCTAGCCTTTCGTCAAAGCCTAAAAAAGAAACTGTCAATCCATTTTTTTTTGCCTATGCATTCAAATGCATCATCTGTGTGTGTCATTAGTCTGTAGTCACACTTTGTATCTTGTCAAGTAGAATATACAATATTAATTAAAGTCATTATAGGTCTCCAAGAAGTACTGTAAATATTAATGCTGCTCATTTTGAGCATCTTCACTCCACATTTTTTAGCCAGACTCTCTAAAATTAGGTGAATTATAAATGCAGTATAAATGAGTTGTAGTTGTAACACTTTTGCCCCAGCCAGTGCCCCGACGACTGTGGTGCAGATGGTGTGATGGTGATGGCCTACTCATTTTTCCTGCTGCTCATTATTTACTCATTAAATCTGTCACTCTTCCTTTATCTACAGCAAAATTAATGATACATATGGTTTCCTTTGTTAAATAATTTTCTTTTTCTACGAGAGATCACATTGTTAACCAAAACCTGCAGAGATAAATTTGGGAGTATAAGAGACCCTGACAGATTTGCATCAGTATCATGAAAACATTTATTTTTTTCCTCTCCTAACCACTCAGTTAAAAAAAAAAAAAAAATAATCATAATGTTATTTTTTAAGGCAACTCAGTGCAACTCATTCAGCTATAACAAGTAATTAAAGCAAAACTCATGATCCTCTACTGTATCTGGCATGGTCTCTCCACTAAAGGCATCTGAAAAGATGATAGTGAGTAGTGTGGCTAGCTGCCACTCAAATATCCTTTCAATGTGACAATACAGGCATATTCAAGAGACCACTTAAAGCAATATTCACTCTCAGCTTGTGACTAACTCACAAAGATAGTAATTAAGGGACCAGACTGCTGTGATAGAGCTGGAGATGACCTGATCTCTGTGAAAGCAACATGGATACTTATAAGATTTGCAAACTCTTCAGGTCTTTGGAACCAAACAATGTTCTCTGAGCACAAAAGCATTAAAGATATTAGAAAATCCTTTCCTAACAAAAAACTTTTCTTCGTTTAGTTGGTTAATGTGGTCTTTTACTCTGCTTAGCAACCTGTATACAATATATTGCCTCCTGCTGCTGGCTACACTAATGAACAACTAGATAAGGAGAAGCAGGGATCAATTTAATTATGTTTCTAGTAAAGTCTTTGTGTTGAGGATATTATGGGGTTATCCTGGTGAGGGCGTGTGTTCCTTATGTGATCAAAACTGCTTGAAACTGAAAGATGTATCTGCTCTCCATCAATACAGAACAATTTTCCCGGTGCAACAACACCACATGTGCACAAGCTCTTCCTCTTTCAGCTCTTCTGAACCTAGCTGTCTCAAGTGTTGCAATAATTGCCCAATCAATGCGCCTTATGTCAATTGCATCATGCCAAGAAACCAGGAAGCAAAAATAAGAAACAGACGCAATCTGCCAACGCTGCTCCCCCCGGGGGCTAATCTGTCACGGAATCAATACAAACGATGACACTAGATGACAGCAGAAGGGGTGATATAATCTTTCATCCAGAGCCACCAAAGGAGCCTCAGTGTATGATATGTTGCTGCTTTAGTGGAGTACAGCTACTGATTCTGCCACTATTTTTCAATGTGTCCAGCTAACATGAAGGAAAAAGAAAAGAAAAAAATTGTTGTACTTTTGAGAGTCAATTCTGGACATTCACACTCAGCACAGATACATATATGTAAATGTATATATATGAGATATATTAAAATGATAACATTTTTAATCAGATTAATCACAGCTTTCAAATTAATCATGAATAATCATAGCTTACAGATTAATAATCAAATCAAATGATGAAAAACAAATAACATATGTTGCCATAATTACACAGATGACATATAAATTTACATAACCATCTTACCAGGAGACATTGAAATTACGAATGTACCAGAATTTTCTTCTGTTAAATGAAAACAAAACTAAAATAATAGTTTTTGGTCAGTCTACTATCACTTAAAGAACATATAGAGGATTAAAGCATTGATGTCTCAGCAGGATTTAGAAAAACTTGTCCACGTGTGGCAAGAGCAAGACAATTCAGGTTTGGTTTGACCTAAAGGTGACAACGTCAACTACAGGGGGGCAATCTACCCTCCAATAATCCTAAAGATAAGAAGAAAAAAAAGACTACAGATTCAAGTGATAGCCACAACTAAACTCATCCACGACACTTAGATACTGTGGAGATGGACAGTCAGTATACAGGTAGGAGGGGCCAATCGCCCATCGGCCACCGGACCAGGATAACTAGTGGGCGGGGTCCACTTGACTATGTAAAAATTGACCCGGGACAAAACGGCAGGGTGTCCTTCAGCACCGTAGCCCGATACAACCCAATCATTCACTGGCCTACAGTGACACAAACACAAATTTACACTTTTTATTGTGTCATTCTGTCTGCAGTCAGTGCAGTCTTACCGAGCGCAGTCCCTCCCCAGGAAGATGGAAGAGCAGTGAACCAGAGACGCTAAAAGGGCTGAGCTGCCAATTTACCTGCCACTGGAGCAGTCAGGCAACCCACCCGCAAAGGGTAATTTGCTTTATACATGTGGCTTTCACCGCAGCCATGATGGCCAGAGGACCACCACACTGCGGAGAAACAAAACAGGGATAAATAACCAGAAACTACCAAAGGCCCAACAAGCAAGAAAAAGATACTGGCACTTACAATTGGGAATTTAGCAGAGTTGCCTAGCCATAACAGCCACACCAACTGCCAGCATGCAGTCAACCACGAAGAACGCATACTGAGGGGCAACACCCTCCCAGATATAAAGGCACTGTGCCCAGCAATCAGTGCCATATGAGCCACATCTTGGAGATGCAGTGGGAAGGGAGAAAATCCTGTTTCACCACACATGCATTTATTTTTAGTAGACTACACTGCACTACTGTAACGCTGTCCTTACAGGACTCCCTAAAAAGTCCATCAGACAGCTGCAGTTTGTTCAGAATGCTGCTGTTCAAGTCCTCACTAAGATAAAGAAAGTAGATCATTAAAATCCAGTCCACAGATCTTTGCAGTGATTTTTTGTTTGTCAAAAAACTGAGTTCAAAGTCCTTGTGTTAGTTTACAAAGCACTGAATGGGTTAAAGCCAAAACACATTGAGGATCTTCTGGTTAGTTTTGAAACAGCCAAATCCCTAAAGTCATTAGGGTCAAGTCTACTTTCTGTTTCCACGCTTCAACTTTTATTTCTTGCATTTTATCTGTCTTATTCTATATTAGCTTTTCCTGTTTTTATTTAATTTCTTCTCTTTTTCTTTTTAAGTTCACTTAAATTTTTTATGCTTCTTCAGCACCCTGCTATAATATGTTTTATTTAAAGCACTTTGAATTGTCTTGGATGTGAAATGTGCTATACAGTTAAACCTGCCTTGCTTTGCATTGAATGACTTGCACAGTATCAGTTGTGAAATCCACCTAGGATATGATTGTGTTATTTTTAGTTGTGTGTCAGCTATTTTCTCATTATGGAAGATTGTTCAGAACTCAAGACAGAAAATCTAGCTGATTAAGAATAGGGTCCTTCCATTTCCTTGTCACCCAATATGTTGGAAAATAACAAACAAACTTGGAAACAGATGACACATGATCCTCAAATTAATTTAATGCAATAAAAGTTTTTTTTGCGTTTGATTCAGTTAATATAAACCCTGGTGCCTGATAAATCCCAAAGCTTACAGCTATATTCTTCTTTGGCAACTTATTTAGTAAACCTTCAGATTAATGTATGTGAAGAGCCACATGTGAGACATTTGAAAAAAACAAAGCTAACAAAGATTTAGTCAACAAAGTATCTAAAATCTATCAGAGGTAGATGATGGTAAGATTTCGTCATGTGAGAATGTATCAAAGAATCTCCCCAAAGGATATTCCAAAAATAACCTTAGCTTCATGATGCATGTAATAATGTAGTAATATATATCCAAGAGGGTTAAATAATTTATGTTTAGGTGCTGGGGAATCATTCCATCTCAAACACATCCTTCAGATATGTGATGTCATGAGACACAGTTGCTGACTTATTATAAATTTATGTGCCTGCATCTTTGAAGCTGTGTGAAAAGAACTAGCAAACACAAACAATCAAATATATTTTTAGACTTTTGCAGTTGTCATAATGTTTTTCTTCCCTATTAAAACATCTATGGATTTTAACTCCAGCAGTTTATCCATAAAACTGTTATGGAAATTCATGCACCTCAAGATTGATCTTAACAATCCCTATGGTGGTGCCAATTCTAAACACAGGCTGCACAGATGCAGTCATGCAGCCAATCAGTGTTGTTCTTTGGAATCAATGTTGAATCCCAGCTGCTTGTTAGCTGGCATGCTGTTGACTGTCTGGATTTTGCTTAAGGCAAAACAACTTGATTGTTTACCAGCATTTAGGATCAAGCGTGTATATTTAGTGAACATGTATGTGTAGATAGAACTGTGTCATGTTTTTCATTGTTTTTGAGGTTGTTCAGAGAGATGGAAGAACATCAAGAGACTTGAGGCATATTTCAATACACGGGTTGGATTTTTAGAAGACCTCAACGCATCAATGAGAATACATCAGTTGCATTTGCAAGTACATGTGAGTACAATAGATCCTGCAGTATATAAATAAATAAATAAATAAATAATGTATTGGTGACATACATCGTCATCTAAGATAAAAATAATAAAAATTAAATAAAATGAAAAAAAAGGATGTCCTTGGAAAATTTTTTTTTAACACACTAAAGACAGGAGAAAGAGTTGTACCCTCTTCTGTTGCACCCTCTGAGAGACCATCATCATTTCACATTTTTTATAGATGACACTTTTTTGAGGTTTACGGTGGCCTTCTCTTAGTGTGCTGTCTAAGCAGGAAGGAGGAAGGCTTGAGAGATGGATTTACTGTGGGTAGCAATTTGTCAGTAAAAGAACAGTGAAACTGAGAATGTGTCCACCCACCCTCTCCACCACAGGATGGGAGGCATGGGCATGACTTCAGCTCCAGCAGCTAACTTACATCTGACAGGAAGCTCAGCTTTCAGTCATACAGATAAATGATTTGTCTCAACTTCTAAGTCGTTGAGAGCTGCATTTTCATTTTTTACTCAAATTATTGATCACCTATCCACTGAATTGCACTCATTTTACTGTGCTGATATAGATCATGCATGTTATTCACTTGCAACAAATTTTGTGTACATTGTATCGATACTGATTGAATGACAATAAATTGGCTCAAACTGATTTGTCTGTAAAGTACCCTCAGATTACGTTGTTGTGAATTGCCGCTACACAAATAAAGCTGATTTGAATTGTTGTTTTTTTACATATAACTAATAAAGTCCTTAAATTTGAGTTAATATGCTTTATTATAGTTTTTGACAATGTATGTGAGTTAAAACCATATTTTCATTATATTTCACATCATTACCTTCATTTTCTTGAACGAACCATAATTGTTTAAGAATGTTAGTTACATCTTTGTTTAGTGTTTTTTTTTTTTTGGTTTGTTTAACACATTTGCTTCTGTTTATTTGGTAAAATTGCTTTAATGGTTACTTACTCATTAAATTTACTATATTCATCATACTTAGCATGTGTTCCAGGAGCAAAAAGAGGAAATTGAGATTGCTTGCAGTATTTAAAGCATTTTACCTTGTAATGTCACCCGAACAAATCACTTCTCCTGGTCAATATTTAAGGTTACTGGAAATGCTTCACATTATTTTTTATTTGTGCATAGAGAACAGACCGACCTGTCAAGTGGTAATAGTGTAAGGAAACATTTTTAGAGAAGGAACCAAAGTTGTTAAGCCAAGCCTGGAGGAGGCCTTGTAAGTGTTTCTGTGTGAATGTAAGATTATTTTGGTTTCTTTGATTTTTCTTATGTTTTGTTGGATAAAGTGAACTAATGTGCCTCTTTGCTTTGCAATTTATAGGTATAAAATTGTTGCAGCATGAAACAAACAATTTGTAAAGACTCATCCTTCTGCCATCTTTAACCCAATCTGGTCACACAACCCATCACCTACTTAGAGAAATTGAAAGTAAAAAATAATGAGGATAGATGTTTTCCAAGTTCATCTTTCTTTCACACAGCAAATAAATAACAAAAATTAAAAAACAGCATAATGTTAAATTTAATTTAGCTCATTTTAGATGATTCATGCACAAATAATGATATTCTGGGACAAGCACATCGCTTTGGTTGCTTTTCAAGTGTCACTTATACACATTCAGCTTATGGTGTATGGTTTTATGTTGTATAGTAACATATAGGTTACCTTTTACAGTGTATAGAGTAAAATACCACACAAAAATACAAAAACTACTAGTATTGATATATGACTAAATCTAGCCAGTTCAGGGGCAAAGTCATGTCAAACAACTGGGACACACAAGATTAATATTTACCACTTCCATCAGTTGATAATATTTATTTATTTTTGCTGATATGCCCACAACAAGGAATATAAAGGCCAACCCACCTTTGCATTCCTGCTTGAGAGCACTTCCTACAAAGTCACCATGAGCATTGTACATTCTTGTTGTCCAAGCAATCAGAATAATTTTTCCCAAACAAAAAATATTAACTTAAATTTAAATACTTTATCTCATTTATCACCCAGTTTTTGTTTTAGATGCTTCTTAGACTGATCATTTAGGATATAACCCATCTTCTTAGCACACTGCGCAAGATACGCCTTTAACCATCATAATCTTTGCTTTGCACAGTCAGCACATCACAGATCAGAGGAATCAGGAAAATCCCAGAAAGGGTAGAACAACACATTGAATAAAGGAGGACGGAGAAGCTTTTGCTTTCATCCTTCTCAAATTGCCTTCTGATTAACTGATGCCTCATTTAGCTAAAATGTTACTTGTGTGCATAGACTGCGAATCAAGCCCAGTTGCAAATCACATCAGTGACTCAGCTTTGACTCCACCACAGTCTTGAAGAGGAGGGGGGCAGGGTAAGGCTTGATTATATTCTTGAATGAGATGAATGGATAATGGGCAGAGACAAACATTAAATTTCTTACAGACTTTTTACTTGACTGACTGGCTGGCTGATGGCATGATTGACTATCTAAGTAGTTGGTTGGCTCAGTGGTTTGCTTTTAGCATTTGAATAAGCCTCTGAGTAAACCTCCAAGCATGATGAGAAGAGCAACATCATATCTTCTGTTACAGTATACGGACATGGACTAAATGACAGACTGATTTGTGTAATTTTTGTGCGCAAATCTTTTATTTGCAAGGATAAACAAAAATTAATTTGCTGTCAAGCTTCATCATCTTAATCTGAGAAGATCTTGTAAGTTTTCAGTGTGATATTTAACCTCAAAATATAAGAATAAAGTTGAACAAGAGAACACTATTCCCACAAAATAAATTTAATTAACAAGAAACTAAAATACTTATAGAACTTAATCAGTGGTCTAAATGCTGGCAGTAAAACAGTGAAATAATATTTTAATTTAAATGGACTTATTAGACAAAAGAAATGGGCTAAACAAAAAGAAACAAGGTGAGACTATACTGCATCGGTGTTGCCAACTTAGCTACTTGCTATAATTAGCAAGTTTTCAGACCCCTCTAGAGACTATTTAAATAAATAAAATAAAATACAATAACTAGCAACAACTATAGTGACTTTTTCTGGTGTTATTTGAGATTTTTGGGGACTAACATGAAAGCTTGTTTCATTCTCAATGGCCCCTCCCCCTTTTTAAAGCACTCGCAGGCGGTTCAGCTTTGTCACAGCAACCCCTCCCACCTGCAGTTAGATCTCATCCATGTCTACAATTGATTTGCGTTTGCGCAAAGCTTTCGCTGGGTTGTGTGTAAATGTAAAAATAAAATAAGTTAATGCACTAAATTAAATGTCTGCTTTTGCCTCACACAGACTCAGTCACTTATTCACCATGTCCACTGTGTGTGTGCCAATCTGTCACATAAGCTAAACTAGCTAGCCAGCTCCTCATGCCTCAATCTAAACTATATAGTCAAAAATACAGAAAGGAGTGGGAATGAAACCCTGAATCCAAAAGTTGGCTGAAACTGTTTATTGAGATGATAGATGGACATACTGCCTGTACTGTAAAGCGGATTTCTATGCCAAACTTTGTGATATAAAAAAAAGAAAACACATGGCAACTCAAAAACAAACTCAAAAGGCAAAACCTTATAAAGGTTCAACTCAAAACAAGCTGCCATTTATGGTTTAAAAAATAAACTAAAGTCTGAGGCTACCCTGGCATTAACTATTGCTAAACATTGTTCCATGTAGAGCTGCTTTCTGGAACTATTCTGCTGCTGCCCACTTCATAATGAACAGGACACAGTTTACAGAAATTATAAACAATGTTCCAGCACCATACTTCCTGAAAAAGATGGTTGCAGATGTGGGTGACCAGTGTTTCAGCCTATTCATTGAGTTCACTGATGTAAGTGTTTCTTAGTAACTGGGGTTTGTAATAAGGTACTTTGGTGACACCAAGCAGACAATTGCGTCAACATTTCTGGGGCTGGTTGAGATGCAGGAAGGGGATACCAGTTCTACAGTATAGCCTAACCCTAACCCTGTACTGTTGTGACTTTTCTTGAGAAGTGTAGAAAAAAATTAACCAGTTAAAAAAAAATAAAAAATTCATTTGTTCGCAGTTTGCGTTCCAAAAATGGTGTAATAATGTGTCAGTGTACAGTTTCCAGTACACCAATTAAATTGATGGACACCTCAAAGCTCGGCTAAATCAGTGTTGCCAATTCAACTACTTTGATGCTTTATTTAGGAAGTTTTCAGAACCATCTAGTGACTATTCTAAAGAAGTGACTAGCGACAAATCTAGCAACTTTTTCTAGTGTTATTGGAGACTTTTGGAAGCTGATGTAAAAACACGTAATGTTTTTTCTTCTCAATGAGCTGCACTTCCACCCCTCCCCCATCTATGACCGCTTACAGCTACAGTCAGAGCAGGAGACGTTCACCTCTGCTCCATGACCAAACTAAAAACGAGACGTGCAAAGCTGACACTGGCTGATCGCGCCTTGGCTCACTGTCAGATATTATTGCCTATTAATGACGAGTGTGGACAAAAGCATTTAAAAAGATAAAAGCACTGTAACATGTTTTAGACTCTTAATCAAAGAATAGCCGGAGCTGCTAGTTTTTACATACATTGTTGGAGCTTGAGTTTATAATATTAATGTCTGTGTCTATTATTTGATTCAGTCGTCCACTAAAATCCATTTAATCAATCCAAAAAAAAAGAGCTTTTTGGGGCAAAAATTGTTTTATGATTAAAATGTGTTTAATCAGGTTTAATTAATTAGAAAGCCTCTAATTAATTAGATCACTTTTTTTTATTGAGTCCCACCCTTAGTTCATACATATGATGTGTAAGCTGGTAAGGAAGCACCATGATGGTCTGCCATCTTAAAACTACAGCCGCTTGCAAGTCACAAATAGCACCAATGAGATAATGAGGCTCAACAATGATGGGAGGAGAAGATAAGCGAGTGCGGCTAACTACCTCGGCAAGTTGGAAAATCTGTTAAATTGTTATTGACAAAAATGCAGGACCATGCATATCTATGCAGCAGCAGCACGGGAGCTATTTTCACCATCAATTGGTAAGCGAAAAAGGACACTTAAAAGGCACGGCAACCAGAGGATAGAAAAAAGGAAGATCAACATCGGGCTAGCCTTCCCCAGGTGGAAGGAGCTCAAGAAGGAGAATAAGGAATGCTGAAGTTGCCAGCTTTGCCTGCAAAGAAAGTCAACAGTACTGCCTAAATTAGCCTAAAGCTAACTTTTTTAATTTGGTTTTGTAAGACAGTGTTGCTCATTACCATTGGCAGCATCACAGTAGTTTTTGCTAAAATGCACCAGCCTTGTTGGTACAGAAGTGTGACTTTATGTGGAGCTAGAATGGACTAAACGTCAGAATGCAATACACAATTCCAATGTTAGATGGTAGTAATTCTCACACAATGTCTCTTTAACACACTTTGCAACTTTAAATTCTATGCAAAATGCTCCAAATATTTAAAACCTATAGTTCCTTAAAGCAGCAGCATGCAGCTAAAAACAAATCAGCACCATGATTGTAGTTTTCCGGTTTTCCTATAGTTTGGCAAGATTTATCTCCATATTGGGGATGACCAGACATCAGTCCTCCATATTTATTTTTTACTATTATATTACCACATAAAAAAAGAGCATACATTATCAGAAAACTACAACAGAAATAAGGAATGTGCACCATCACCATCTGTAATAAATGCAGTGAAAGTTTTCATCTTAAAAATCATACTACTTCAACCATCACCTCAGTTCCTTCTTTTAACATGGCATAGCACTAAATGGCATCTTTCTTTAAGTGATACATGCTCTTCTGCATCACAAGATCAGAGGAATGTGAACCACCTTCATGTGGAAGCACCATGAGTAGACAAAGGGCTGGTTGTTTTACAAGCCTTGAAATATAAGATAAATGATCTTATGGAGAAGGAAAATAATGTGCAACAAGGTGCTTCAGGAAAATGTACACCTCCTGCATACTTTAAAGTCCTTCATCAAAGGGCAATTGATCAATGATTTTTTGCTGGAGGCTTTTCATATACATTTCTATTTCTTATCCATGGACGGCTTTTTGGTTTAATTGAGATTCTTACCTATATTAATTTATTTAGGCTTAAAGACTCAGACTTTTGCTAAATAATTAGATGGATTGGATTTTACCAGTCTGCATGGTGGCTAAAACCTCACTCTGCTGTGTAGGTCTGACTCCCACAGTTCAGTCAAAACTAAACTCAGAAAGGAGTTCTTATAAAATGTGGTTCAATACAGCCTGCAGGGTTCAGTGTAACACACTCTTCCTGTTTCACAAGATTACAAAGTAGTCTGACTTAAGTTCTGAGCATAGTCCTCTGTGCTCTGGAGATTAGGGGGTTTAGTTTCCTTAATTTAGTTAATCAGTTTTCAATCAGCTGTACTATAACTACTATAAAAACTACTATTATTATACTATAAAAAAGTATAATTACATATATAGCATAAACCAATTCAAAGGCAGAGAATAAAAAAATCAAAACAAACACAAATAGTAGATATAAAGTAGTCTATAGGAGTCTCTAAAATTCAGCTTCTTGTCATTAATACTTCACATCTTCATCTCCCCCGCCTCCTTACTGATAGAAAAAGAAGCCATACTCATTAGAAGTCTCTTTCCTCTTTTATCATCTTCTGTCCCTTAATTGCCTCTACTTCAGAAAACACTTTCCAAAGCTGGCAGATCGGTTTTTCAGTAACTGACTTAGAGACAAAGACTGATTGCACTTAACTTTCTGCATTTAAATTCAAATGTATGTAAAAAGCTATCAGTCTTGTGTCAACAAAAACTGTAAAACAGGACAGTGGTCAAGCGTTAGCACCCACACAAACACATTTAAAGACACTAATGAAAGAAATGTTTATAGACCACGTTCTGATTGCTACTGGTTTTACAGTATTTGCTGAAATAGTCCTGTTTCTATTTAAGGGGTGGGTGTGTGTGAGTGAGAGAGAGAGAAAGAGAGAGAATGTTTTTTTGGGGTTTAAAGTAGCAGCGTGGCTGTTTGATTCCATTGATATTGGATCTAGATGTGACCTTGCTGTTATTTAAAACCAAGCTTGCATACAAAAATTTAACGACTTACAGCAAATAGGAGCTCACATTTTAAAAATTTTACTTTACTTATTTCCTTTGATAATTATACTCTTCTAATAGCAATTTCAGCTTAATGCCCTTTAAGGTTAGAGGGTTTATTGCCCAGAATAATTGGAATAAGAGTTATCCAATCCAATTTTTTCTCTCTCTTTCCTTTTTTAATGTTTCTAGGAAGAGAAAACATGTCCTTCAGTGCTTGTCTTTGACAGATTAACATTTTGGGAAGTGTTAATTGCACTTGAGGTAACACGTTGTCAACTCTAGTTGTCAACTCTAATGATGTCACCTCGCACCTTTGCTTGTTTAAGGCAGTGCTGCTCCCTATATACTGTATTCCTCCTAAATGTGAAGAATATACAAGCACATATGATGAAACAGAGTGAAGACGAGGAAAGGAAGTAGTAGAAATTAAATGAATATGTGTGCTATAAGCTTTATGTTGGTGAGCTAGGCGTTACAATTCATTCATTTTACAAATAAATGAATGAATGTTGTCAACATAAATTTAGTAATATAGATGATAAAGTTTTAATTTCGTCTTTGCAATAAGAATAATATGTTAAGTTACAGTTGCTTACTCTGTCTCCGGTGTGTGGCACTGCCTGTCTGCCTGCCGGTCACATCCTCCTCTGGTCATTCATCCATTGATTCCCCAAATAAACATTTTACTCATTTCCATTCCAGTGTCTGCGCTTGGATCCTGTTTTCCACCTTGAACACACAACACTGTCTATTGAGGGAATGGACAACTCCGGTCCTAAAGTCCAATGTCCTGCAGGATTTAGATGTTTCTCTGTTTCAACATACCTGATTCAAATCAAGTGATCCAACACAGTGACCCATTAACTGAACCAGGCATGTTAAAACAGGGAAATACCTTCAGTACTGCAGCCTTCCAGGACCAACACTGCCCATTCCTGGTCTATTGCCTAATCTTTTGAACTTAACTCTTATAGTCATGTTTTTTCACTGCATTCTGGGGACATCATTCATAAGCAGTCTATCGATGGTCCCCAGAGTGACTTAGTAAACACATCCCCGCAACATGAGTAATCCAAATAAATACATACACACATGCATACCTGGACTCCCACGAGGCCTCACCAGATATCAGTTTGATCATCCCAGGTTGAATATGACGAGATCAATTGGTAAATTGAGAATTCTGCCTTAAGACTCCTTAAACAGACAAGTCCTCAAGAACAAACAAACAATCTATCAAATGGCAACGATCTGATCACGTATAACAAAAGCTCTGATGTTTGTACAATCTTAAAACCAAACAAAAACAATCCCCCATTTTTAATAACTACTCTACAGTGACTTTAAAGTGTGCTCATTACTGATCACTATCAGGAACCCTGTCAGGAACTACAGAAAATTCTAAGGCATTAGTGTGCAGCTCATTATTAATAATTAAGGTCAACCAGTACTTTGCTAGCAGGCTAATCCACTGTTTTTGCTGATGCAGGCTCAGATTCAATGTAATGATGGTAAAGCTCAGTTACAGTATGTTGCTGGCCAATTACAGGCCCATCCCATTTTCACAACTGGACCCAAAGGGCTAAAACTCCAAAGCATAATCTATGTTTTAACAAGCAAAACTTTAAACTTGCTAAGTGCAGTCTTTTAGTCATAATTGAGCAGCCCTTTGCTGAATCTTTTGCCTAATTTATCTGACAGCATGTCTGAGCCTAGTTTATAGTAATGTCAAATATTCTACCTCATTCTGCTAGATCACAATGCAAACCCTCACACAAGTGCAGCTACAACAACCAAAGTGTAGAGAATAATGACTTTCAGACATAGTAAGCATGACTTATTACAGCCACCCTGTCTTGTAACGGTTGCCCCACACACCATAGCTAATCGCTGATACACCCACTCAGTGTACTATCAGTCTTCATCCTGCCATTCAAACGAAATGTCTGGTATATTGCTCCATTTTATTAACAACTCCGTAATATTAAATCTGGATAAGTATCTTCCCATTTTCACATTTCGTGTTTATGCTCAGCGTCTTTCGGACAGTCCCTCTGAGGATGAAGATAAAGGCACAGTGAGGATAGAGACATTTATTTGCAAGAAAAGCTGATAATATGACACCTGAGGTGGCAAAAAGGAGAAGTAAAGATATTGACAAAACCCTTCCTTAGAGAGGGGTACAGATATAAATTAAGTGAGTTCAAGAACCAAAGAGGAGGTTTGAAGAAAATGAGAGAAGAAGTATGGGAGGATGATAGCAGCTGAAATAAAGGCCATCCATGCATTTCACTAATATGAGGCACCAACGGATCTGCCTTTTTTCCTGGCAGTGCACATACCATCCATAAAGCCCTGTCAAACCAAAGAGGGTTGCTCATTTATGCTGCAAACATACTGATCCAGACACACACACAGGTGGCAAGCTCATTTATGCTGCTGTTTATTACCATTATCACCAGACGAGAGGCAGCAAGCAAAAGCCAGGCTGCATTTCGCTCCTTGACGCCCATCATCATCGTCTGAGTCTCAGGTGTTTATCAGGCTGTCACTTTGGAGGAGGCCCAGCAGGCATCCTGACACTCCTTCCTTTATCATCCCTCTCCTTGGCCCACTCTATCTGTTGCTCTATATTGTTTTTGTTTTTGTATAGCACTTTCTGTGTCTGATTCTCATGGTGGTTTTGCCTTTTTTTTTCTCTCTCTCTTTAATACCCTTGTCAAATGTTCATACTGTTATGTCTTTTTTTCTTTTTTCACTTCTTTTATTTTTTAAACTTGCTTTGGTACCTCTCACTTCCAGTATATTTGTTCAGGTAATAATGGATCTATTTTCAGGGCTTATGCTTAAGGTTTCAAAAGAGAAACTGTTCCAATTAAGCATTAGGCATTTAATGATCTCATTTTATTTTTTCATGTTTCTTTTTCTTGTGGTTTAACCACTCCCTGATGCATTTTTATCACTCAGGTAAAACATCATGAGTCTAAATTAGGTATTCTGCTTATCAAAATTCTGTTACTGGGCCATTTTGGTGCCCATTATATTGAAAGGTAATTATTGCCCCTGATAATTACATAAATGGAAAATTTGGGAAACTAACATTATCATGGTATAATGGGGGATTGACTGCTCTTATTGCATTGGCAGCTATTAGTGGAAAAGGCTTAAGATGCTACACCACAACTTCATATACATTACTTTTTATGTTAATAATGTTTTAACTGTTTTGAATAACTGAAATATCCAGACAAATACAAGGCAGAAAAGAGTTTGTTTGCTCTGCCCAAGGACAAATATGGCAAAGAGAAACAGATAAACTGCGAAATTAGTCTAAAAATAAATTATACTAACACTTAACAAAAGGTCATTTTAGTCATTTGCACAAAAGGCCATGCAATTATTGCTGCAAGGATAACTGCAAGTATTCCTTTCTACTGTCCTGCTTTTGCACATCTGTGCTGTCTTACCCAGTCTAGCTTGTTAAGAGTAAAAAGTAAAAATTTTGTCTCTGTCCTGGCCTTAACAGTTCGAGTAGCAAAAAAAAGAGGTTAATTCCTTTTTCCAACTCCATGAATCCTTTCATCATCAATTTTCTTTAAAAAAAATCATAACAACATTTGGACCTAAATTAATTGGGTTTGCTAAAAATTGCACTGAACACTGACAAAAGGCTAAGGGCAATTTGCAACAAAACAGTTGCTTTCAAGTTATCAAATCAAATTACTAACAATGAATAATTTCACCATTAAAACACTTGAATTCTAATTCTGCATGGTGCTGATGTTGTTTTAGCATATCTAGAAATGAACATAGCTTCAGAGCTTACAAACTCACATTTTGAGTTTTACTATAAAAATTTTACATAAAAGATTACTTTAAATTTCCTAAAACTTTTCCTTTAGTTTCTACTCACAACACTGATGTGTGAAATGTTTTTTGCAATAGTATAAGTGGGCACATTATAAAGAAATATCTGGTTTGAAAAAACATTGCTAACAAAGACTAATATAACAGGAGCTGCAACATAGGATATAGCAAACCAGCTAACTTACATTAGCGTCATAGTCAGGCTTCAAGAAGGTACCTTGGTATCTATCTTACAAATTCTTATTTTATGAAGCTCTGGTTTGCTAGTGCTAGTATAGTAGTATAGTTGGTATAGTCTGACTCTTTTCCCATCACTTTGTTTCTTGATCTTAATGGATCCTCTGTCAGCACTTCGACTTCCGCCACAATGCCAGCTAGAAAACAGTAACTTCTTAACATTAACATTAACTGCTGGTGTGTGGCAGAGTGCTGTTAAAGCTCTGCCTAACTTTAGGGGGAGTTCGTACCTGAAATGTTCTACAGCAAACTCCCATGTGTCGTTTTTTGCTTCGGCAATACATTTACTAGAGGGTGGTGCAGAGTTAGAGCTCAATTCCAAATTTTGATGTCAGTTTCAGACTATGGCAGAAGATGGTAGACAAGATCATAAAGATGCGCATGAATCAGAGTGACGTAAAAAAAAGGCAGCGCAGTAGACGGCGGTGGGCATTAAATACATTGCGGTTTCTTCTTCTTTGTTCCTTCCGTTAGTTGCATATAACTGTGCTGCGCAACATTGTGTTTTCCAGTGGTACTGCTCTGTTTGCTATGCCCGGGTACATGCCCACAAGCTCTCTGAAAATTGTTGTAACATATGCATGTAAACAAGCAGGAGATGGACAGAAGGCTTTGTATGCAATATATTGCACTGCACATATTTAACTTTGAGCATAAATGAGAACCTGTTGCCAAGAACTCTGTATTTGTACTTGAGCTTTATTTAAAAACAGTTTCTGGGGCTGTACAATGACAAGCTTTTAAAAGTAAATGACATGATATTTTTAACAGAGTTAACAGCTGTATATATTTTACTACATATTAATATCAGATCACAGCGTGCTTTGAAAAGAGATCAGTGTGCATGCAATTGCATCCCAAACACAAATCACATGACATCAATGATAAGATGTGACTGAGGGCAAGCCAATATGCAGAATTCACTTTTGTTTAATGCAGGGGAATAAATTTGTATTTTGACAGTGATACATATTTTCTAACATTAAAGTTTGACCTCTAACTGATTTCACATATAAATGACATTAAGCAGATGTGGGCTGGAACAAGCATATTTGTGATGGCTTAGATATTAAAAGGAACATTGTGTGTAAATATCAGGTTGATATAGGAAAAAGTAATTTTATCCTTATCCTTACCTTCTCCTTCTTTGTGTTTATCCAGTGGTGGGTGGGTCCTCTGCGTAGTCTCTGTGTATATTTGTTTAACTCATCTACCTTCTTGCTCTTTTCTTTTCCGTTAGATGTTGTCCGGATACTCCCCCAAGTCAGCCCAATTTAACCACAAATTGTGAAATAGGATCTTTAGTCCACATGTTTAATGTTTTGCGGAATTTCAATTAAGGCTTATAAATTTGGAATTGCTAACATTTTGGTAGGCACTTTGTGTCAGGCAGCTTTATGTCATACGACTACGACCAATGAAGAATCAGGGGTGAAAGTAAGCCGGTACGATCCTGTACTGCGTACCACTAAAAGATTCACTGGTGGTACGCAGTACCGGGAAGATGGTAAAGTGGCTGCCTGCTATAAAGGTCAGAACCAGTCACGACTACACTCTGGGTCAGACAATAGATCCATTAGCAACATGCAGTTTTGAAAACCACTTATAATACGAATTGTTTCTGAACGGTCTGTGTTGTTTTATTCCATACTGGACGGAGCTTTGACCAGGCATCTCCCTCTCTTCCTCGAGACTCTTGTTTTCAGTGTTGGTTTGCTTAAATGCTTGTGGTTTAAATAAACTTTTGTTTTCCTAAAATTGGTTTTGTTGAGCTTTTTACTGACATCCTTCTGGTTACAAGGTTGTATAATGTGTTTACTGATACAAGCAACACACAGCATGTACTGAACAAACACTGACATAAGATGATTTAAGGGCTTAAGGGGTTAATCCTTAACCATGTGTTTTAACTCCAAAGCTTATCCATTAGTGAGTAGGAGCAAAGTGGAAAGGTAAACAGTTAAGGAAGTGAGTAATTACAGATATATCAGATAGTAGAAAACTAAAAAAACTATGGAAAAGATACAGTTCAGGATTTAAAAGAGAGGTTTCACACCAAAGAAAGGAGGTTTTAACACTACCCACCAAACCATGTTTCCCATTTTTTGTTGTACTTCAATGTGACAATACTTGTCTAGTCTAAAACCCTTTTGTCAATAACTTAAAAATGAACACTTTCACAGCATTTTATTAGGAGATTTAAGCACATTACAAACCACAAAACACAATGAAAATAGTCTCTTACAATAAAACATAATATTGTTTTCAATAAGTCTCATCACTGACTTCAAATCTTGTAAATATATAATTGCTTTATTGCAGTAGAGACTTGAGGAAGTAAAAGGAAGCTATTTCACTTTTTTTTTTTCGTGGTTTTTTTTTTTTTTTGTAACAAATTTATGTGTATCTCTTTCCCTTTTCTGGGATTAGGTTGCATTGTTCTTCTCCTTCTCTCTTGAACATCAGTTTCTGGTGGAGTTAGATGTTCCTCATTCTTTTCTTATCTCTTCATAGGTTTAGTTATTTGTTCATACCTGTGATTCCTATCTAACAATCCTCTTTTACATTCCCCTTTGTTCCCATCTGTTTTCATTACTCATTTCTTTTCATGTGCCACTCTCTGTGGGTCTCAAACAGCCCATGAGGGGAAAAAAAAAATTGTTGCTGGATTCTCTCCTTCACATATATCTCCACTCTTTCATTTACTTTTCCCAATCCCAGCGGTCCCAAATTCTCATCTTTCTTTTTCCATCTCTATCCCAACCTATATCCCGCCCGTAACCATCTTTCTTTATGCTCCCTTTCCTCTACGTTCCTGTGTTCCCATGGGTGCAGGTGGTAGAGGATGACGTTTCGCTTTGATTGCTACATGGCTGCAGGCATTCCCGGGGCAGAGCAGCTACAGAGCTCCAGTCTGCTAGATGTAGTGGTAAATAATCCCGATTGGGGAGAGAGGAACAGAGAGACACTGGAAGGAAAAAGGAAGGAAGGGAATATGTGTGTATGTGTTGGAATTATGTTCATGTGTGGCTGGGGATTTTACTTTGACAAGGAAGTCTTATCACCAACCTACTATATTTAGATGAGTGATCAATAGGCTGAAATGTAGATAATTTACTTATACTATATATACTATACTATACTTATGTGTGCTTTATTAAAAGATATATCGCTTAAGTAAATTTTGATTTAAATTTACTTTGGCATGATATTCCTTGACTGCTATACAATGAAATGAAATGATTCAAAAGTAACACACATTATACTAATCGAGTCTGTGGCCTGAAAGCAGTGAAATGATAATGATTTTTTCTTCAAAATGTGACATTGTTGCACTGATTAATATTCACATCAGCACTGTTTGGAACTGACAAACAAATGTTTTATTCATCACTGACACGCAAACAAAACTGTCTTAACTTTAATCAAATGACTAGATGAAAAAAATAACCTAACGACAGAAAACTTTCTAGTTAAATAGATATTCACAAGGTGGCCTATCTACCATCGTTTGAAGAAATTAAATTTTTTTATATGGACTTCTGATTAGACTGAATTTTGAGATAACATGAGTTCTCTAAATTATAATTTATTAGCACCATTTTTATAGCATTATAAAAAGGCTGCAAAATTGGTACACTTTGGCTACAACTGCAGAGAAATAGAAGGTAATTTTATACAAGGGCAACTACAGCCTGCGTTACTTCTAAGTTTTACAAAAAACAGTCCAATACACTTCTTAGTACAATTCTTTTTAAATTTAATTTCTCATGCTATTTCCTTTAACCTAAGTAATGCAGAAGCTGCTTATGTTTATTTATGTTTTTTGAAACAGTGACATGAACAAAATAACTATATTTTAACCACTAAATGTCCCTCTTCGGCTCTTAAATAAAATTCAAACCAAGGAAACATCCTAAATGTAATAGAAACCAGCTTGTATCTCAGTGGGGGAGTTTCAATACGGTGACTGCTCAAACAATCACATGAAGATTAAAAATGGATAGCAAATACACAAACAACTCTAAATATTTCACATTTGTTTTTTTTTTTAGCTTTTTCGTTCTTAAATACTTAATAATGTGACCTGTATTTGGTAATAAAGTCTCTTAGAATGTTATCGACATTTGTTCTTAAATGGTCTTTATTGGCATCTTTGTTTAGTAATACAGACAATAAAAACAATAGATTTATACTGTGTAATATCTTGGTGTAATTTTAGAGAATATTCATGAAAAGAATTCTTTGGTTAACCACTGGGCAGTAACAACTGCAAAGACTGAATCAAAACCTGTTTTTTAAATAGCCTCTGGCCTCCTACGACATATTGCATTAATATACACTTGGCATAATAAGGGAGGGAAGTACTTTCATATTTATATATATGCACTCCAAAAAATTCTGGGCAGGATCAAGCAGTGTTAAAGTATATGATGATGAGAGATGCATTTGGCTTTCATGGCTGGACATACTGTATGCAACATCAAAATTATACAGTTTAAGAGCCCATAGCATAGCTGCAGACGACATACCTGGCAGACTGCAGTCTTTTAGAGTAATAATGGAAAAGGTATTCTGATGCTATAAAATTGTTGAGGTGCTGCAGCTTAAAGGAAAGTTCAGTAAAATTAATAAAGAGGCATATTTGATATTGATACTCGTAGGAGTGCACGTGCTCACACAAACAAAAAAAGGAAAAATAAAAAATCTGGATTTACGAGAGAAATGGAGATGTATGTTATAAGAACTTCAACCACT
>JBAMHW010000001.1:25601722-25617973 GCA_037177495.1 Rhadinocentrus ornatus | reverse complement strand
CGGTGCAGCTGCTGTACCAGGCGGTGATGCAGCCAGTCAGGATACTCTCAATGGTGCACCTATAAAAGTTGCAGAGTGTTATTGAGTCCATGTTGAGCCTCCGTAGCCTGCGGAGGAAAAAGAGCCTCTCTCTGGCTGAATTTGTAATAAAGTGAGTGTGATGAGTCCAAGTGAAGTCCTCACTGATGTCGACCCGAAGGAACCTGAACTTGTTGACTCTTTCCACCGTAGCCTCGTTGATGGAAAGGGGGGCGGGTTCCTCCCTCTGCCTCCTCCTGATGTCCACAATCAGTTCCTTAGTTTTGTTGATGTTAAGATGGACATTGTTGTCCTGGCACCAAGATGTCAGGCCTCTGACCTACTTTCTGTAAGCCGTCTCGTCACTGCCAGTGATTAGGCCAATGAGAGTCGTATCGTCAGCAAATTTAATGATGGTATTGGAGCTGTGGGTGGCCACGCAATCATGCGTGAACAAGGAGTACAGCAGAGAACTGAGCACACAGCCCTGGGGGGCACCGGTGTTCACAGTCAGGGTGGAGGATGGGGTGCCGCCCCTCCGCACAGCCTGTGGTCTGCCGGTCAAGAAGTTCAGGATCCAGTCACAGAGGAGGCTGTTGAGCCCAAGGTCTCTGAGCTTGGTGATGAGTTTGGAGGACACAATGGTGTTAAACACTGAGCTGTAGTCAATAAACAGCATTCTCACATATGTGTCCCTCTGGTGTAGATGGGAAAGGGCAGTGTGAAGGGGGAAGGCGATGCATCTTCAGTTGACCTATTGGGCCTGCAGGCAAACTGAAGTGGGTCCATTGAGTCCGGGATGGAGAAAGGGATAAATGATTTGACTAACCGCTCAAAGCATTTCATTATGGTGGTAGTGATATATGTCTGTAAAGACATCTGCCAGCTGGTCTGCACACACCTTGAGAGCTCTGCTGGGGATGCAGATAGGGAACTTGTACTACTGTCATGACAACCGACGTGAACTCACGCAGAAGATAATAATGCTGATCATGAGGTGCTTCAGGTCTGGAGTACAGCCCGTAGAAATAAGTCCCACATCAACAGACACTACCTCCCTTGCTCTTTCCTGAATGAATAGTCCGGTCCAGCCGGTAAACAGAGTCCTTCGGGAACAATGGCATCCAAGTCCAGGATCGAGGGGTCGAGCCAAGTTCCGTTAAAGCAAAAACGTTAATTCAGTAGAAATGCCATCCTGCTCCAGAATTCATCCAGCTTATTTTCTGATGACTGAACATTTCCCAGAAGAATACTCGGTAGCCAGACCAGGACTCCAGCTCGTGACTCCAGTGGTGGCAATAAAAGACTTTTTTCCATCACGATCTGATGCATAGTAATTTACCTCTATCATACTTTATGATAGGGCTCACTTTAACAGGTTGCATAACTAAAAAAAGAATGAATAATAAGAAGAATAGGAATAAATAACGTTAGGGGAGAGGTAATTTGATCCATGAGGATCCATGGATTTCAATGCCTCTCACATAATGTTGCTGTTTAGGTTTTTTTTGTGAACTGATCTCAACCTCTGAGAGTTTGTCATTTAATTTGAAAGTCAGATTTTTAGTTGAAATGACTGAACTGACTTTGTTATTCATAAATTAAATGTTCTTTTTCCTGTTAAATCTGTTCTGTTACATCTAATATCTGCTGGATCCAATTTAAATTGGATTTAATTTCAGAAAAAAGGTTTGTTTTTTTTGTTTTTTTTTGGTAGAAAAAAAACAACACCTTTTTTTTTTTTTAAATTGTATTCTGTACCTAATCTGCTTTGGCATGGGTCAATTATTAAATTATTAAACTGGAATTTGTCATCCTATAAAGTCAAAATTCATTTGATATACTGGGCCCACATCAATGAATTGCCCACTGTGGTACTCTGTCGTGGCACCGGGACTGGCTTCTCATCATAACAGCTGTTCTGGTTCTGCAGAACACAGACCCATATGTAAAATTCCATGAAAAGATGGCCCTGAAGGTAATTTAAATCCAAAGTGGATTTTTTTATGGTGTAATGCAGCTTTACTGTCGTAACCAACCATTTGAAGGCACCGCAGTTTTTAAATTTTACATGCCAGTGGACTTGGGTTGGGTGAGGGGTGTAAAAGAAATGTTCAACTCAAAGATCTGACCATTCTGAGCACATCAGTCATTAATTTGATTGAGACTTGTTCTGACTTGTGTAAAAGTAAAAGCAAGTTAAGTAATCATGAAGAAAATCCTGATGGAGGAACATTAATATAATTATATCGTATCTAGCAGAGCTTGCACAATCTCGATTTTGCATTTTATGAACACTGTATTTAAACTGTTAAACTTTTATAAAGGAAATACGGATCTTTTAAAAAAAGATTTAAAAAACAAGTTAAAATTTTCAGCTACATCTTTATAGGTAGAGAGACTAGAATAGAGACAGAAGGATTTATGAGGCAACAGCAGGCTGTAGAGTCATTTTATGAGCTGGCATCTGTGTTTTGTGAGCAGATGCTCGGCCATGTTTTTACTGCCATTGCTCTCTTTCTCCTCATGCTCCACTTTCTCCCTTTCCCAGCATTCAGACAAAACCCAAATTTCTCGTGAAAGCTAGGCAGACACAGGTGGCTCACCTTCTACGCTCTATTGTACATCCATTACAATAGTGATCCCCAACCCTGTTTCCTTGCTGCAAAACACCTGATTCAAATGAAATGGATCTCTGACAAGTCGGAACAAGTCTTGAGCTATTTATTTGAGAAAGTTGTGTTGAAACAGGGAAACATCAAAAATCTGAGGGACAGTGGGCCTTGAGGACCGAAGTTGGGGATCCCAGCATTACAATACACCTACTTGTGGTGGGGCAAGTTTTCACTTTTTACCTTGTTACCGATTTGTAGTGATTGCTGGGCGGAGCAGACAGTCTTACATTTGAGCAGGTATCTACTGCTCAACGTGCGTATTCATCTCTTCTGCTGCATGCCGGCAGTTGCTGGGTGTGGTTCTGCCCAGTCACTCTGTTTATCTGTGATTTAAAGTGCCATCGCTTACCTGTTGACAGCAATGGTTTTTGTTCTCTAGGTGTTACACCTGCTTCATTTTTCTGCAGTGTGGCGGTCTGCTGGCCGTGGCCAGAGTGGTCTGCATCACACGGCTTTGCCTTTAAGTGAGCTGGCTTACCTGATTCCAGCAGCGGTAACTTGGCATCAGGATAATTACCTTTCCTATTGATCTTTCAGCAGCGTGGTATCTGACTGCAGCTCTTTCCCTCCTCCCTGTGGGAGAGGCTGAGCTTCACTTACCGGTAGAGCTCCTAGCATTTATAGTGGTACCACATTTGCTGAATTCTTAAGTAACTTGCATGATTTGTGCTTTTGTAGTCGCACTGGTTGGCTGTGTGCCACGGTGCGTTCTGCTCCAGCACCCCTGCATGGTCTGCTGTCTTGTCTTTTGTTTTGCTTGATATAGTCTATTTTGGGGGGGACAATCCTATCCCTCTTTGTCCCACCAGAATAGCGTAACCTTTCAAAGGTTTGGCTCATTATCACATCAGCCACCACGGCTCTTGCGGCTCAGTTCTTGACTACATGTCTATGGTAACCAAGTGCATGGCTGGACTCGTGCTGGTGGTCCCACACGTATGGCCTGATTTTAATGGCCTCTTACGGTTTAATTCTTTTTGTATTTTAATTTAGTGTGTTTTGTTATTTATGTTTTTTTTTTGCATGTATTAACCTTTTTGAGTTGGCAGTTTGTTTTGTTGGCAACATCCAGGTCCCCATGCCCATCATTAACCTGGAGAATAATAGACTTCTATGGTTTGTTCTGGTTTTTATGTTATATAATAAAACAATGTTGAATATGTATTTTTAAAATAATAAACCATCTGTTGTCCAGTTGGATTGTTTGGGCCTGTAGCCTTTATTTAAGGGGCGACATTCCACATTTGGTCTTGGTAATCAGCATAGACTTTAATTCATCCCTCTCAACTTGAACAATTTCTAGCTTAACTTTCTCTGAGAGAAATAAGTCAGGAGGAAACAAATCATGTTTACAGCCAATTTAAGGTGGGCATCAGACAAATTTAAATAAAACTATAATTCTATCAATTCTTTAACTGGCATTGTTCTTCTGCTGTTCTATAAATGCATAATGTTCTGCTGTTCTGACTAATGTAGGATGAATTTTCTCAAAGAGAAGAAACATATTGATTTTATGGACAGTTAAAAAATTTAAGGAAAGCTGACTTTCTTGCTAAAGGTGTTCAAATTGCTAAAAGCTTTAAAACTCTCAAGTCAGCATCATCACAAAAATGTAGACATTTACCTTTTTTTTATATTTGCAAATATAATGCTAAACAAATTCTTGTTCATGGTCAATAATATGCTCATCTAATATGTTCGTCACTGACAATTCATTTTACATCAAATGCAGCATTCCTAGAGAAGGTAGAACCAAAACACCTCGTAGTCTAGTTAAGGTCAGAGGATGCTAATTCACAAAGATGATGTAATATAGCTGTCATCACTAATCTTCAGCAACTTTGCATGGAAATTCTGCATTTCAAATTATACATTTGATTAATTAGAAGTGTTCATAAAGTTGTCATTTAGGCCTGTTGACTTAATTTAGAGAACACTATAAAAAGGTAGTTTACACGAGAGGAGCCGCAGATTGTAAATTATACAGCTGAATCTTTACACCCAAAGAAGGTGTAAGGACAGTCATCACCTTATTAGTTTATTGCCTGGGGTAATTTTAGCAATTGCTTCAGATTTGACATTGTCACCCTCTGTAAAGATGTTGCACTTGCCAAATGGTAGGTGTCTCTGAACGCTCTCAATTGTCTGAGGACAAGCATCAATATAAAAGTTACAACTCCACTCATTGGTCCAGCTCAACTGCTAAGTCAAAGCTAGCTGTAATGTTTTAAGGACCCAAGGAGAGTATGCCCTGTACAACAAAAAAATAATTATATCCATTTGTTTTATAAAGAAGGCACAAGTGAGGAAGAAATGATATCTTTAGTGATGCTGTGATTCCATTTTACTTACTTATTTTTTTTTTTTATTTATTAAAGGTACCATATTATGCAAAACTCACTTTCTAAAGGTTTTCTAACAGTCTTATGTGTCCTCATTACCTGTACATGAAGCCGAAGAATTAGAAAATTCTGTCTCCTCTCTCACTTGCTCCACTTTTTAGCAAATGTGTGCTAAACGGATGAATCTGAGATCTTTCCCTTTGTGACATCAAAAAGGAAAAAAAACATTCCCTCCGGCAGTGGATACTGTCATTGACCCGTTTCCCCAGCTAAGCTTATCCTCTAAAATCACAGATTGGGCGCCAGCAAAAGCCAGATCCTTTTCCATTTAAGGGAGGGGGGTGAACAGGCACCACTCATTAACATTTTTAAGGTTCACACACAGAAACAGCCCGTTTTCAGTAGAGCTTACGAGTACTACTTTTGGAACGGCTGAAATTAAGGACCAAGGACACTTAAACATTATTCTTTAATTTACAACTTGTCTATTGTTGATTTTACATGCTGGACCTGACTAGACGGTTGGGGATGATGGAAAGGATAAAGTAAACGAAAGGAAGTAAATAGAGAAAAAGAGAGAGAAGAGAGAGAGATAAAAAAAAGGATACACCAGTTATAAAGGTAAAAGCATCAGCATCATTACTAATTTTCAAAGTTAAATATGCATTTACTCTGCTTATATCATAAATATAGAATAATTTTCTGATTTCTGTTATTCTGAGGCTGTCTGTTAAACTGACCACTCGACTTACCCTGGAAGAACACTTAGTGTCAAACTTGTCCATTTATCAGCAACTTGCTGCTGTTCATGGGTGACCTGCTGAGTGAATTATCAGTAACTAACAAGACTGACCCTAGAATCTATTTTCAGTGTTTTGTCACCAGTTAATGCTGCTGATACTGATACTGCTGCTAGGGGTGCACCCTGCTTTCATTAATAGTGTCTAACCTTACTGACCGGCTTTGATTGATTTAGTGCAGTGGTTCCCAAACTGGGGGGCAGGCCCCCCAGGGGGGGCCCAGAGCCATGACAGGGGGGACACAGCAAGGTTAAATAAAACTCATAGGCTGTGTCGGAATGTCCACCTTACTCCCTAACCCCCCGTTCACTACATAGGGCTGCACTATATATGTATATATAATATTGATTCGGAAACGAAGCTGCCTATTTTTCCCTCGCCACAGACCACGTGACTACCAGCCGTCACCACGGCAACCACAACGCACATCAAGATGTCAATCCAAATCCAATCCAAAGTTGTGTGTAAATATTTTTATTTCTTATGTTGTATTTTATTCTTTGTTGCATATTTATTCAATAAAAAATTATTTTTCGCCTCCTTGCACCATGTTGAGCTTCTGCCCGCAATGCATTGTGGTCTATATTGACCTGTCTAGTGACCATCGATGCTCACTACATTTCAAGATGCATTTTAGGTAATTTTGAGTGCCCTACTTTTTTCTCTCTGGACATTCGGACACCCCTACAAAATGGCGTGACCCCTATATAGGGCACTATGTAGGGAGTAGGGTGCACATTCGGACACAGCCATAGTTTTACACCGCCAGCAAAACATGGACACATTTGTGAAAGTAACAATGGGCAAACAATGATGAATCAAGAACAGAGATTTCAACTTAAAAAAAAAAAAACAACAAAAAAAACAAGAGGAGAAAATATGATGAGGCATAACTTGCATCCCTAGGCATGACCAGGTAATGGTCAAGGAATGTTAGCGGTCAATGGTGGGTAATGAAGACAGACCAAAATGTGTTGTATGTCTCAAAATATTATTATCTGACAGTATGAAGCCAAACAACTAATAACGCTACTTGGGGACTTTTCATCCTGAACACAAAGAAAATACTGTTGATGATGTTAGAAATAACCTACTCACCTCTCATATATAGCAGAGTTGTTTTACTAAAACAGCATCTGTCTTTTTGAAAGCTCAACTCACCGGAAGTAGTTTGCAGAGTTCCCTGGTTTAAAAAATCTCACACTACAGCAGATGAGTTGATCATTCCTTCTGCCACTGACATGGCTTTGACTGTACTTGACAAAGAAGCAGCCAATAAGCTAAAGATTATCTCGTGGCACATTTCTTCGTACGTTTCATTGAAGCTTTGGGGTGCATGTGGTACTGGGATCGGGGGGGCTTGACATTATTGTTCTCAACGAAAAGGGGGCACTGCAAAAAAAGTTTGGGAACCACTGATTTAGTGGCCCAATTCCCTTCTCGTTATTGATCACATTATGGATCATGAAATAATTTATTTTTCAAAAATGACGACCGGTTAATTATCCCCCTTATTATAAAGTTACTTACAAAAACCATAAAAAAAGCTTCACATATTTCATTTGAATGATTTTATTGTTCTGCCAAGGAAAAATGGTCCTTCTAACAAACAGAACTATAAAGTTGCAGGTATTGCGTCGCAACGTGTTAGATACAAATTACCTTGAATTTCTGTTACAATAAGTGAACAGAGTCCAATTTAAGAAAAATCAGACAGCCCGTTCAATTTTTTTTTAATTTTCTGCAGTGTTCTGAGGAACCATATAAAATACAAGCAAAACGTACAATGTGACTGTAACGTATAACGTAACACATGGTAGAAATGTTGTGGAGTAGAAAGTATAGATATTTGCTGTAAAATGTAGTGAGAAAAAGTCACAAGTATCCACAAATAAGTCTACTTAAGTGAGAACAGATAAATGAAAGACAAACTTAAGTATATTAACAAAGTTCCCCCACCCCTTTCAGCCTCGTAATTTTTTCAAAGTTTTTACTCATTTCCATGCATCACTCTGCTTGTTTTGTTTTAAAGCATTGCAAAGATGTATGAGAGTCTGGGATATGTTCCTCCAGCCATGTCTCAGTTAAACACATGAAACTGCATTTTCTGTATTCCTTCTGTGTCCTTGTTAGCACTTTGAGCTGCGGCAATGCATGCTCTTTTTTTTCTCTCTTGAGCTTGTTATTTCACTCTTGAGCTTGTTATTTGGTGTGCTACCTCACTTATTAATTTGGTTTTGGAGCGCTTAATTAGTCAATCCTACTAAAACACAATAATATATCATCCAGAACTGCTCAACCTTGCACAACAGCTCAGGATCCTTCCCCGCCTGAGAGGTGGTGCTCCACATTCCTAGAGCTAGCTTCAGCAGCTGCCCAGCTCACACTGCACCCGATCCCTATAACCCCTCCCGCAGGTGGTAAGCCCACAGGAGGGGGGAGGGCCCATGTTACCCTTTAGGCCATGGGCATTGGCCCAACCACAAGGTGCTAACCCCTGTGCCCCACCTTCAGGTCAGCTCCAGAGGGGGGCCTCGATGACCTGCATCCGGGTAAGCGAAAACTCATTCCAGTGTTTTCATACATCATAAGGGTCATCTGAGCTGCATTTTGTCTGGTCCCTTTTATCTGGTAGGGCTATGAATGACCCTACCAGGTGCATTAAGCCCCCAACAACATGACTCCAAGAATCTTAAGGATAGTGTTTCACAAAATTAAAATACATTCTGAATTATTAGAGGGTGTGCTGTACTCTCTTTTTCACATGGCTGTAAAATAGGAAAACATAACAGATAAGAAATGATAAAGACTGAATCATGATTATTTCATGAAGGCTTCTTTTGATTTCTATAAAGTCAGCCCATTGTTTCTAACGTAAGACAACAATCTCAACCACTTCTGCTGTGGATGAGAAGGTAACACTTAAATCAAAAGGCAGGTCACACCTTCTTACCATCATGATTTATTGATCATATTACCGTGTCAGCATAAGCATGCCCTCAAAACACTGTTATGCTTAAAGTTTACAAAACAGATATCTTGTGCTACTGCTCTACGCCTGCTCCTTGTAAACAATGCAGTGGTCTGTTGACTAAATAGGCTCTATAGGCCGTCCCTTGGGGGACAGTTTGCTAAGTAGTAAACCTGTGTTCTGTCAGGTGTCATTAAGGTCCAGCAAGAGTCTGAGGGGACCTGCCATGACTTGGAGTAATGGATGTCTTCTTCACTGATTGCTGGCAGGGATGGAGTCAGCACAAACAGCAAATTAGAAGTGACATCTTGATAGAGGACAAGCGGGAGGCACAGCTGGGCACAGAAGGTAAACCTAGGGACGGAAGGGACCAACAGAAAAAGAAAATAAAAGATAAAATAGAAGTAAGAAGGTGACAATATTGAGAGAAAATGCTTCAATATATTGTATGTGGTGTGTGGAGAGAGTTATTTCAATTCATTCAAGAAAATGACATCTTGAACATGGATGCTTCAGGGTAGCTTTCCACCTATTAGCCCTCTATAAAACAGCTGCGGATCAAATGTTCTGTTCTAGAAAGGTAGTTTACGTTTTATCCTGTTTTCCTGCTTTGAATCTCAGTCTTGCTTATATACTAGGTAATAAGGAAAAGTAATGAAACTGACAGGTTTTATGCCATGTTTCAAACTAGAGGTTTAAAGTGGGACCCTATGAACATTAGGAAATATGTATTTTCTATTAGGTTCATTACACATAATCATTTGTGTTGAAGGGCAGCAACTGTGCTGCATCAAGCACAACATTACCGTACAGTCCACAACAACCAACCAAGCAACAGTTACAACAAATCCTCAATCACTTCAGGCTAATAACACAGAGAAAACAACATCAAGAGAATCACTCATTGTCACTCAGGAGCCTCGGGGTGAGATGAGCACCAGAGCCGACATTATGAAATGGATTAGATTTGAGACCAATTAAAAATGAATTGTTCGAAATGAGCGCTGACCCTCACCGAATTGGATGCCAGTGATCTCATTAGGCTGGTTTCTCACTCTGTGTGAGCCAGTAGCTGGAGAACAGGCCCACCTGACATGCTGTCAAAGAGGGAGACAACCCAAAGGGCTGCTGCCTCCAGAGCACTGAGAGATGAACATCCTTAAGAAATGTGGCCTACTGCGTACTGAATTTGCTTTTTTATCTGTTTGTGTAGATGGATATTCTATGAATATGTATATGTGTGTGTATAAGTTAAAATATTTGTAGCAAAATTGTTTATATGATGATATTTACACTCATTAGGGAACTGGGAGTGTAATTAGTTGTCTGTGTGTATTAAACACTGTAAAAGCTTTCATTTTAATTTGCAGTAATGAACCTGCAATGTATAATGTACTGAATAATTTACAGTTTCTTGCTGTTTCATGAAATTACTGCATTATTTTAAAAAAATGCACAATTTTTTCTATATCCCTATATATTTACAATGAAATGGTGGTGATACTTTGTTGGGGAATTTTTTTACATTATAAGTTTAACTATAACTATAGCTATATAACTATAACTATAACTAACAGTATTATAGTAGGCCTATAGAAGCAATAGTTTGTAGCCTGTATTTATAGTAAAAAATAGATAATTAACCAATACTGCTTCTGGCAATATGACTATATGTAAAAATAATGTTAAATATGAAAATTTCAAACTTAGACACTTTAAACATTTATTGTATTACAGCTCAGTCTATACAAAATCCTCAATGATTTCCTTTTTCATCCGTGTCTTTGTTTCTGTCTAGACATAGTCAATCCCTTCTCCCTATCTTTACTTGGAATCATGAGCAATTAGCTACTTGCCATCTTGGTAGACTGTATTTTGACTGGCCATTAAGTGTCTGAGGCCTTTATTAGTGACATTAGAGATATCTTTATCACATGGAAGAAATTAGCAGATGTACCCAGAAAAGAAAAAACAAAAATGAGGCTTCTAGTCTACACTGGATGTAGATACTACACATTGTACAGATGGCAATGGATCTAATTTTTGGTGTCTGATCTGTGGAGCAGCATGTCTGAGAGAAAAATGTCCAGACTTGTCTTTACTACATATATAATAGGTAATGCACTGATTCTCTAACTATGCTGAGCAGTCAGTGTAAAGGATTTTTCTCATTGACAGACTTGACACTAATCCAACATGCCGAATGTCCCTTTGAACATGTCCAGCATTACATTACACAAGTCCTTTAACACCATCAATCTGTTAATGTGTGTGCACCAGTTCTTAAAGATGCTACCAGGTCCTATGTTATAAACTCTAAAGTTACTCATGATTTACAGCACAGAAAACTGTTTTGCATGCATATGAAAATAAGTGGTGTGGTACCATGTATTAATCATAGAGCATTAATCATGTTGATAACATTCTACCTTACCAATACTGCTAGTAATAAAGGATGTTCTACAAAAGTTCCATAAAAAGTTCTGTGTTCACCACTTTAAACTCAGTTTCTGATTCAGATCTCTCCATCTTCTTGTGTTTTTCCCCCCACAACTTCTCCCCCTTTTACCCCATATATTTACTTTACCTTACCTCTGCTCTTGTAAACTTGTCAGCCACTCTTTCCTCCCCCGTCCTTTCATCTCATGTCCCCTCTGTTCCAACCTCTTATCCTTCGTTGCTCCCCTTGTTCTTTGAATTAGCATAGAGAGCCGGAGGTGCATGTATTATTATGTATTGATCTATCCATTTTTAATGCCCCTGCACTTCCCAGAGCAGCAACCATCTAATGCGGGTTCCGTTAGACCAGTGACGCTGTCAGGGCTTGTTGCCGCTCAGTGTTTCTTAGAGCGAGAGCAAATGACCTTGGTAGTGCATTAAGAGTGTTCCCAGGAGACATATATTTTTCCATCAGGCCTGGTCCCACATGGCAATGAGAGCATAGTTAGTTTTTACCAGACATAAGTAAAGAAATAAAGAAAATAGAAAATTTGTGTGATTAAAAGTAGTAACTTTACAATACAAATTTACTATGGTTTTCTGAAACATTGATCAGTTTCTGAGTTTCTCTGCTGCTTGTGTAAATGTTGTTTTTTATTATTATTATTATTATTTAAAGGTTCAGCAGGGCGGCTCACCTTCCACACCCCACACTAGGGGTCGGAATCTTTTGGCACATCATGATTCAATTCGATTATTATTCAGATGACCGCGATGCGACTATAAAATGATAATTGGTGCATCTTTTTGATGCATAATTTTCTTTGTTTCTGTGACTACTTGACTACGACTACTTTCCAAGTAGAAATGTGTAACATAGTTTCTCATATTTGTCGTGACGAACAACAAAGAAGAAAACTACTTAATCTATTGGTTAAAATTGGACAACTTCTGTTTCCACCACATAAAATAAAACAATCTTAGCGGTTTTGGGTTGAGCATATTTTTATCAGAACCCTTACCGTGTCTGACCACAAGCGCTTTTTCCCAGCCAGAGTCTCTCATCGTCTGGCACATAGGTTTGTTTTGGTTGTGTTTACCCACAGTGCCCGGTGTTGAACCCACAATGCACTTTGCATAGTCTTCTTCTTGTATTTAGTTCACCTGAATCTAACCGCAAGTAAGGTTTGTAGGTGGACCAGAGTTCACTTTTTTTCTGTTTTTTTTCTTTAACCTTTATTTTACCAAGCAAAACATTTACAATGTTGGCCTGGTGAGTGTCAGAAATAAATAAAATAACTATAATGCTTCTTTGATTCACAGCATACTTTGTTTATTCATTCACACCTCCCCAAATGTCCCGAAGCGCGAAGTACTTTTACACGCTAGCTTTAAATGCAGAGGGTGCCGGTCGGATTTCATACCTGGCTATTTTATTTGTTATTTGACTTTCCCCTTTTGAGTTCCGCATTTTGCAATCCTGTTAATATTGAACATTTTTAAAATTTTTGTACATCAGTTCAGAATTGTCCCCCCATAACGATGCATCTAAAAAACTACTTAGCCCCCACCCATAGCCCTTCCTATACCGAACCTCCTGTGTGTATGAGTGGAGGACGGGGTGGGGGTTGATGTTTTAGATGCAGAATAAATTTGTAAAATAAAATTAGATAATAGATAATTAACAAAAGACCAAGGAGTTAAAGGTTTTTCTATAAATTAATAGCACAAGGAAGAAATGGAAGCTAAACGTACAATTAGAGTGGATTTACAAACTATTCAGAGCCTTCACTTTTGGACATTTGAGTTTACAAAATGTAATTAAATAAACAAAACTGTCCTCTCTGATTTATTTCTTTATAGGATAAGTCCTCGCAGGGTTTTCATATAGTTTAATTCAGGCAGTTCTGCCTAGCAGAGGTAGAGTGAGAGGGCAATATTTAAAAATTCATAAATGACCTTGCTCTAAAACACAAAGATACATACACACAAACCCACACAGGTTAAAAAAGGTAAAAAAAAAAAAACAACAACAAAAAACGAAAAACATACGTCCCTGAGGAGCTTAAATACTATCAACCAAAATCTATAAACAGTCACCATCACTATGTGAAACAGAAGTCATAAAAGCATCAAATACTTTTAAAGTGAAATGCAGGAAAAAAAGAAAAGGATAAGAAAAGGTTAAAGCAACTCTAGGTTTTCTGGTGGTAATTTAACTATGCAAAGTATATTACTAAAGAAATCCATCAAATCAAATTCATTGACTTCTTTTGATCATCATCTCTTTTTAATCTCTCATTATCTTTGCAACCAACATTTTATCATTGGTTTGACATGTTTGTGAATAACTTGAGAATTTTTCTTGAAGTCATAATATTTATAATTTGCATTCTGAGCCTGTCATACTGTAAATGCATAATCAGAAAATGACTCTTTGTGGCTTTTTTTTTTTATATCACAGATGTGTCAGCTCCATTTAAAGGAACCTTCGTTTTTGTCTATTTAGCTCCAGAGGTTCATGTACATCTTCAGTTCACCTTTGTGTCTTACTAAGAATAAAAAAGATATTTACCTTTGCTAAACAATAAGTTGTCCCCTCATTTTACTTTCAATTGACTAAACCAGTTATTCCCAACCTGGGGTACTCTTACCCCTAGTGGTACGTGAACACTCTACAGAGGGTATGTGTAAACATTTGATATTTTATTTACCAGATGATAGGTACACATCATCAGTCATTCCCTAGCATTTGCTGTGCCCTGGTTAAAAAATAAGAAAAAGAGTAGGGCTGGGACCCAAAATGATTAAAAAAAACAAGCTTTTATCAACCAAAAGAGCAAAAAAATGTGTGGGAAAGGCTAGAGCAGGGCTGTGCACCTGCATGACGCTTCACTACCAAGAGAGGGTGTGAGAGATAAGACACATTCACAGAATAAAATTATTTTCAGTTTATAATCAGTTGTACATTCTACTTTTAGGGAATCATCAACACATTTGACTAAACTTGACTAAAGGGATACTTGTGGTATGACAAAATGGCTCAAGGGGTATACAAGTCAAAAAAGGTTGGGAAACACTGGACTAAACTATTGTATTTTCATATGAAATGTAAAAAATATTAAGACGGTTCAGACTGGAGTCTCATAGTAGTCAAAGGTGGTCATTTAAATTTTTATTGCTTCATGAATATTCCTCAGGCTTTTTCAAGAATGACTTGCCCTGTATTAATAGTCAGTAAAAGATCAATTATCATATCAATCAGGAGTGCTGGTGAGAATTTTGACCAGCAGCTGAAAAACATGTTCTGTCCCTCAGTAATAATCTTGTCCCAAAATTCTTGTTAAATCTCATCCCTGCTTGCTAAACTGCCTGAATTTTCACTAATTGAGCCAATTTGCATTTTAGCGGTTTCCCAAGTAATTATTATTATATGATAAGACAATTAGATGGTTTATTAGACACAAAGAAAGACAGGTACAAACACATAGAGCCTTAAAAATATTGACAGAAGTTAGAGCCAAGCTCTCAATTGGTGCTCCACAGGGAAGAGGTGAAAATTGACTGAGGGAAAAATTACAGTCAATGCTGTCTGGGTTTAAAAAACATATACATATTTGATATAAAGGGTGGCTTAGTTTTCTATGTTTTTTATTAGGACCTAGTGATCTGCCTATTATGTTACTGCAGTTTCATGTTACCAGGTAATGCAAAAATACTGTGGCCACAGGAATGATCCAGAATAGATAAAAAATGCGGTGCTAATGCTGTTTCATCTTTTGTCTTCATTTTGTAAAAGAGTCATCACAGTTAAATAAAACGTATTAAAGAGCCAGACATCTAATGAGCTGATCTATTTATACCTGTTATAAATGTCTCTTTAAAAATTATAAATATGTAATAATTTAACTATAAAACACCATAAAAATAGTCTATAATGTGTAACTTATAAGGCTGAAGATAAAAAAAAAAACACATCTTGTTTCTAACATTGTTACAGCCTGAATATTCTCATGTAAAATTGAGCATTGTGGAGCGGAATCGTGCGCCAAGCACTGTTCCAATTCGAAGGAGCCTCCAAATCCACCTTACAAATCTGATCTACAAATCTAAACAAAGGCTGCTGGTGATGCATCCTTCATAGCCCTTTTTCTCCCAGAATTCATTGAGCACAAGACAGTGGCAAAAGGGCAACCAAGCTGAGAAGAGTAGAGTTCTTTTTTTTTTCTTTTTTTTTTAACTACACTTTAGTAGAAATGTGACAAAACTAGGTACATTAAAAACATGTTTGTTAAAGGGTGGCAATAAAATTCTGTGATATATATCAAGTGGTGAGCATCCTGTGGGTTCACCACCTGCAGGAGGGGCCGTAGGGGTTGGGGGCAGTGTGAGCTGGGCAGCTGCCAGAGGCGGGGACCCTGGCGGTCTGATCCTTGGCTGCAGAAGCTAGCTCTAGGGACGTGGAATGTCACCTCTCTGGAGGGGAAGGAGCCTGAGCTGGTGCGCGAGGTTGAGCGGTTCCGGCTAGATATAGTTGAAGGACTTGGGCTCTGGAACTACTGTCCTTGAGAGGGGCAGTACCTTCTTCCATTCTGGAGTTGCTCCCCGTGAGAGGCGCCGAGCTGGTGTGCTCCTTGCCCCCTGACTTGGGGCCTCTACGTTGGGGTATACCGCGGTGGACGAAAGGGTAGCCTCCCTCCGCCTTCAGATGGGGGGACGGGTCCTGACTGTTGTTTGTGCTTATGCACCAAACAGCAGTTCAGAGTACCCACCCTTTTTAGAGTCCTTGTTGGAGAGCACTCCTTCCGGGGACTCCCTCGCCCACTGGTGGACTTCAATGCCCACGTGGGCAATGACAGCGAGACCTGGAGGGGCGTGATTGGGAGGAATGGCACCCATGATCTAAATCCAAGTAGCGTTCTGTTGTTTGACTTCTGTGCTCGTCATGGATTGTCCATAACGAACACCTTGTTCAGGCATAAGAGTGTCCACATGTGCACTTGGCA
>JBAMHW010000001.1:25571649-25584330 GCA_037177495.1 Rhadinocentrus ornatus | reverse complement strand
ATTTGCACAGAATGTTTATTTCTTGACTTGAATTTTTTTGTTCCCTACTTTTTTTTCGTCTCTAAACGTCCTCCACGAATAGTGATTCCATATCTTTTTAGGCAATGATGGCAATTTAAGAAGACAAAAAGTGAAGTCTTAATAACCATTTTATCAAAACAAATCCCCTCTCATTGATTGAGTACTCATTACCATGTAAATTACAGCCCTGAATTAATTGAGAATGAGTGTCTTTTATTATGCAGGGTTCATTTAAAAAAAAAAAGAGTCTGAAATAAAGAATTTGGAAATACAGGGAATAAAAGTATTTGGTATGTTGGAAAGATACTAGAAAAAGGATGCCTGCAAACAACAGTAAAGTCTGGAACTACAAACCTTCCTGGCTAGCAGTGAGCTTCCTGCCCAACCAAGTCCCACAGTGTGGACAATCGCAGAACCCGACCATCATGCAAACCTCCAGGTTTTTCTGCATTCACACTCCAGAAGAGTCCTTTTCCATCAACAACTCCTTGGAGGATGAGGAATGCCAGCCTTTTCTGTTGAAGTAGTCGGTGTGGTAGTCTTGTGGTGCTATTATTGGTATGTGTGAGCCATCAATAGCACCAACACACTGTGGAAGGCCCCACCTGTTCTCAAAGTATTCAGCCATGTCTTCAATCTTCTCCTGGTCAGGAAAACAAATCATTTCAGGAACTAACAATGTGCAGGCAGCCTTACAGAAGTCCTGCACACACGACACACTGATGATTTACTGATACCAAAAACAGGACCGATACTTCTGTATTCACTGTTGGTCGCCAGCTTCCACAGTGCGATGGCAACTCTTTTCCTCAGGGGCAAACAGGTTCTGAAGTTGGTGTTTTGCTTCTGCATCGCTGGACGTAGCCGTACACAAAGGTATGAAAATGTTTCCTCAGACATTCGGAAATTGCGGATCCACTGCATGTGTGTGAACCCCGGGACTGTCACATCCCACCACTCATTGGCCCGGCTGAAAGCCCAAACGACTGGTTTGCGGCACTGCTTCAACAAATGAAGAAGCATCTAAAGAAAAGGAAAAAAAAAAAGAAAAGGAAAAAAAAGTAACACACTGTAAAGTCAAATGTAATACAACATAAATAAGGAAATGTGTGATTTAACATCGATATATATGAAACCTGTATCTTGTTGAATCATGTATATCCTTTCCATCTTATATTTTCTTTTTTTGTAAAGTGACTAATTTTATGTTATGTTTTCATAAACATAACATGAAACAAGACGTACACAAGACGTAAACAAAAGACAGCAGCATTGAAAACTGAGGAGTTGGAGAACGTATCCAGGGACACGCACGTCTCCTTTTCATTACTGTACAGTTTATATTTACGTTACCCATGTAATATTTTGGGGGTACAGAGGTTATTTTGTACAAGTTTGTAATCATATAAGTACAACTACATGAAAAACATGATAACATGGCATGAAGTTGCTTACCCTGTGGCGCCTCTGCCTTTGTCGCACAAAGGCGTATCTCTCGTTCCACCTCAAGACCCAAGCCAGAAGTATTCTTCTCTTTTCCACAACCTTCTCTCATACAATGCGGCTTGTGATGTTCGTACAAAAAACCACAAGCTAAGCAGAACAAAAGCAATCTGCTGAATGGCCTCCATTGCTGTTTGTTCAGTAGCGTCACGTTTGCTGTCGTCGCACTAGTATGACGCCACGCTAGGCATTTGGTCCAAACACCCCCACCCGGTGGCGGTCCGAATTGCAGTGGAAACGCCTACCAGAATTTGCTAGACCATTTAATACCGTACCGGACTGTACCTGCCCGAACCAAACCGCTCAAATGGCTAAAGACTGTTGTAGAGTTACAGAATAAATAAAGAGCAAAGAGGATGATGATATGCTTTGTCATTTATTTAGACCCTCTGCACAGCACATAGGCATGTATGAGTTTTGCTTTGGACATTTTTAAACAGTGAATTTTGTCTTCATCTTTTGAAAGGAGTGTGTACCGAAGGCTACATCATGAAAGAGACAACAGTTATATTCTAAGAGTTAAACATGCTCAAATGAGTCAGGGAGAAATGGTTTAATCCAGCTGAGGGGCACGCACACACACACATACACACACACATATAAATATCTAAAAGAGAAAGAAAAGCAGCTTACATCAAAGGTAATTGTTTGCATTATTTGTGATTTTTATTTCTTCTCAGTAATCCTAAATCAAAAATTGTGGCATGCCATGTGTTTACTTATTGATGGACTCAGCTCAAATTGAAATCGTGTCACCTGTTCCATAATCCTTGACAGGCGAGTATATTAAATGTTAATCCCTCACCATTAGAAATAGTGACAATAAGAGAACAGTGGGTTGGAGAGGAATTAAGGGTTGGATGAAAAGAATGAAATGAAGTATTTCATGATATAAAGGCTGAATTATGAGGTAATAAAGACCTTAAATGATTGAGGTATCCTAGTATTTTTTTTCTATCTTCTCAAGTTCACCTGCACAATCACAAGTATCATGTTATTAGCTTCCTCTTTTTACTCTGCGTCTACTGAGAATGTCTGAGATTAGTCTTGGATCGGAGCTCAATATTACTCCCTTCTGTGGTCAATTTGTATTCACTCGGCAGCAGTCCTACAAGTAACAGCACAGAAGAAACAATTAGAGCCATAAACGCTGATAGCTTGGGGCTCTGCAGACCAACTCTGCTATTACTGAGTTATTAGACAGTGAGAGTGGGGAGGGGGTCTTTAAATGAAGGCATAGGGTGAAGCAGAGTAGGTAGAGATGAGGACTCAACAACAACACAATGAAAGAAGGAGCAAGGCAAATGTTGGAGGAAAAAAGCTGACACGAGAGGAAAGGTGGAAAGGTATTAAAACAAAAGAACAGATAAAAGAACAAGTGAAGTAGTGCATGTCTAGCAGTGGGATTCTGTGGTTATATGAATTGGGCTGGGATGAAGATAACACAAAAGAACAAGGGATGAACTAAGTGAAGCAGCACACAAGTGACTGCAGACAAAGAAGAACAGTTGTTGAGCAACTTGCTTCACAAGAAAATCCTGCAGAAACCAGAGAGAGGAGAAAAAAAAACTCCCCTTAGCCCCTTTAAAGTTTATTTTGTTGTATTCTTTGTAAATGAAAAATTCATTGCAGTAAATTATGGGTCGGAGACTCCTTCAACATGAATGTTCTGTCATGTGCAGGTGGTCTTTTTCTTAAAGTAAAGACCAAAGTACTTTACGATTATAATACTAATATAATACAATAATTTTTAACATGTAAAGTATCCTTCATGTAACATTTTATTCCCAATTATAATATACGTGAGTGTATATCAAATTGTACAATACCCAATATACAAGTGAGTTGAAACAAAGTATTGTGAACAGATAGATTTCGTAAGGCTGCAAGAACAAGTACATAGTTTGTTCTGGCCTGGTTATTTTATTCTTCACAAGAAGCTTGAACATGGACATGGGGGAGTTTCCATGTTTTTCTGTGCCTTACATGTGTAAATTTCTCCGCACCTCGGCCAGCTTAAAATGATCCACTCAACCTTGTTGAATGTTTCGCATCAGTGGAAAAGTGGAAATGACAACTCTTTGCTTCCTGCTTCTCTGCATTAATCATAGTTCTTCATTTTTCTGACCAATCAAATAATAGTTCTGCGACACAATTTTTCTGTTCTAATAGAGTATGTCATGGCCTAAACACCTACCTGGGGAACCAGGTGTGAAGCTGTAACAAAAGGTGATCATTTGTATTAATTAACATAAACCCAACCTCCTCATTGGTTATCAAAAAGAGCACTGGAAACCCTCTTTGGGGAGATTCAGAAAGAAAAATTAATGTTAAACTTATGTTATTACCTTAACTTTGGTTGGTAAATAAAACAGATAAACATCCATTGCACCTGTAGCTAGGTAGCATTAAATTCATACCTTGGATGTTCTGAAACTCACACCATAAGAAATTGAAAAGTTTTCCTTCCGTATAAAGTATTTCTTTATTCTGCCATAGCATTTATAGTCACAGTTACAAATCTTCTCCATTTCTCTTACTTTGTTGTCTTCAAATGTTTAGATAAAGATAATTTCTGGAATCTCAGATCTCAGCTCCTCCACCTCAAGTCCAATGACATATGTCTTCCTAAACAAGTCCTCCTAAAATGTGCTCTAACTGCCATGACGTAGCTCTGATGCAATGCGTTCTTCCTGGTCCGTCTTCATTCACAAGAATGATGATAACACATACAGCTTCCTAAAGTAGCAGTATTAGTAATAAGGCTGCATTAGTAGCCATGTTCCACTGAAATGTGCTGCTTTTTGGCCTGAAGAAAGTAAACCAGTTAGGGAGGAAAGTGTTGCAGAGAAGAAATGGACCCATGTTAATACAATGGCATTGCAACTTCTCTCTGGGATTAATAAAGTGTTTCACATTTAATTAATTTAATTTAATTTTATGAAGAAATGTCCCAGGTTAAGTACCGGTGTCCTGCATCAAACATTGCTTATTATAATACAGCATCTTAGCAACAGCTTCAGCTGGCTGGCGTTTTGGAAATGTGGCTCCAGTATTATTCTCAATAGGTTTGACTTTTTGTGTCATTTTTCAATTGCAGTCTCATGCTTGGCTTTCAACCCTGGAGCTCTAGTATATATTGCAGTTCATGGTAGCCTATAGGCTTAATTACGACTCCAGGTTACGACTTTCTGGTTAGCCTGGCAGTTTTTAAATGTCTCATGTATCTTGATTTATCCCAGTTTGTTTCTTCTTATAGCCCAAGAGACATCTTTACAATTTTAGGACAATGAAACTTTTTGATAGCATTACAAAGTGTTGAAAAAGAGACGTGATCTTTGGTGTTCTATTAGAATTTCTTTCCTTTGAGCTCTTAGACAGCTCTTTTGTCTTCCCCATTTTGAAAATACCTGGCTTAACTCTAAAACCAGTCACTTCAATTTGCCTTCCTACCATTTTAACTTTTACCTGCTTCCACTCTCCTCATTAGTCCTCCGAATATGTACTACTCATTTACCATCTATTCTGTCAGCTCTGTGGACTATGTCTATAGATAGCTTGGCCTTTTTCTAATTTTTGTCCACTTCCTGTAAAAGATTTAAATGAACCTTTCCTTGTAATCTGACCCTTGCAAATATTAATTTAATCCAGTGAACCACAGGTATACTTTTACGTACCTGCCTCTGTGCTGTGCATTTAGTTCTGTCCATGTTATCAGCTTCAAATTTGAAGATATCACATTCCTCACTGATTATTGCTGATTGTTAAAATAACTTTTGTACTAGAATCCTCATAATCTCTGTCATTAGACAGGCTTTGGAGAGTAACTATTTTTTTCCAACCTTTAGAAATTTTTTTTCCTATAATTTTTGTTATGGCTCTAATGCAGCATTAGAGTTAAACTAATGGGGAAATATGGAAATAGAAAGAACCAGCTGATGTTTTCCATGTTATTTGTAAGCTCTCTTCTCTGACATATACTTACACGTCGTGCCAGGTTATAAACCTTATTCAGTCCTCAATATCTTCAGCCAAATGTAGATCTGGTTTTTGCCCTCGCAGTGTAGTCAATATTTATCAATTTATAAATTACAAACTTTGTGAGATGCAAGGTCGTAGTCTGTAAATTAAGATAAAATAAAAAAACAACATGGATTTCTACACTGGTCTGAATGTCTAAAAACCTCCTTTTCCCCCCTGTGCATTTTATGCATTATTTTAACTTTTTTGCCTGTTGATTACCTTTTTTTTTTTAAATCATCACCAACTTGTTCTTGTGATCAGTTTTATTATTTTATGATTATGTAATTATTTTTTTTATATAGACAACTAGTTTTATTACTGTAAATACAATAAAGAATTTATGAGGAAGAAGCCATTAAGAATTCACTACCACACTTATTTAACATGCTTGAACTTGTAGAAAAGCAAGATTTTTAAGTGTTCTTATACATCACCATTTTACTTCCTGAGGATAGTATGTTTGTCAGTGTAGTTTAATTTATCAGGGCAATACGGTATGCTACAATAAAGGTCCCATATTATACACTTTTTCAACAATTTCATATGGGTATCAGAGGTCCAACAACATTGTTTTCAAATTCTATTTCCCCAAATTCAGCCTTGGTCCTTTATTTCAGCCATTCCAAATGTGGCTCTAGTGAACTCTACTGAGAATGGGCTGTTTCTATGTCTGAACCTTTAAATGTTCATGAGTGGTGCCTTTCCACCCCCTCCCATCTCTGGGAGAAGATCCAGATTTTGCTGGCGCCCGCTTGGTGATTTTAGAGGGCAGGCTCAGCTAGCCGAGGGGGCGGGTCAATGGCACTCTTTCCACTACCGGATCAAGTGGTTATTTCCAGTGCTGGGAAAGTTCATTTTCTACATGAACTAGTTCAAAGTTCAGTTCACACATTTAAAATAAACTAGTTCAGTTCATAGTTCATAATTAAATTTTTTAAACTAATTTCACAGTTCTAAAAATGAACTAGTTCATAGTTATTTTACCCCAATATGTTGCTGCAAGCTATTACCCTCAGAATACTGGTATTTTCCTGTTGTCACCCACTGTTACATCTATATACATATACACCACCCGTTCCTCATCATCTCACCCTGCCACAGACACTCTAGTCATGCACAATAGCCAATCACTCTCCAGATCCCTAATCATTCACACTTGTCCCCAATCTCTTCACCAGTCCTTATCTACCCCAGCATCACGTTCACTCCCTGTCGGACCTTAACCAATGCATCTACATGGACTTATCCTCTTCCCCAGCCCAGCGCCGTGATTCCTGCTCCTCTGTCAGCTCCACTGGTTTCCTCCCAGACGTAAGACCATTCATCCGATCTCTGTTGTTTAAAAGTCTTGATAATCTTTCTTTGTCTCTGAGGAGTCCATGCATAACACCCATTCACACCACGCTCGTAGCCAGCTGCAGCTCTCACTCCTACAGTATAAAAACATGAGAAAAATCTTGATGCTTGAATGGTCTTTTTTAATGAGGAATTATTAAACTATCTAATGTAGGAACCAGGCTGAGGGAGGAAACAAATGAACCTCAAAGTGCAATATTTAAAGTGCAAAACATTTTAAACATTATTTATCTTTTCATTAAGTCACTTTTCAATGTTTTGTGAATGTATTTTTTCTGACTAGTTTATCCAAAGATAAGTTCTAGAACTTGGGTCATAAAGGTGCAATATATTTAGACCAAATGAAGAAGTAAAATGCAAAACAAAGAAAGACATGTAGACCATATGTCTGCATTTGTCAACTTTCTGAAAGCTGAGAGTTCCTCTTTCCTCAAAGGCTGCAGGTCTCCGACAATATCCTGCAGACGTTTTCCCACCTGCGGCTGGAGATGAAGACAACAGGCCAAATTTCTCCATCCTGGATCATCACTGAGCTTTTAAAAAAAAATTATTTTAAGTGATAATATGAAGATGCTGTAATGATGATTGAGGCAGAGGTGGAGCTGCTGCCTTCATTGGATTTTGCCTCCATGTTTCGCAATTTGATGACACATGCGCAGTGTGACTCTGTCGTGGCGCCAGATTTAGTTTTTTCAAGGCCTGTTTACCATGTGTTTTAGTCTGGATTTTGCCTGGAAGGCTTCATGGAAATCTGGCACTCTCTGTAGCAAAGTTCAACTGTAAGAGAATGCTGTTCACAAACACCAGAGTGAGCATGCTCACAATAACGTTCATCAGGCAGAAATGGAGTACGTTCAGTTCACATTCACCCAAAAAATGAGCGAGTTCATTAACGATCGTTCAATGAGCATCTTCAGACACAAACTAGTTATTTCCCTTCATGAGGTCACAAAAGTAAAGGTCTTAGACTCAACTGTTTGCACACACATTTGCTAAAAAGTGGAGAAAGCAAGTGAGAGACTTGACAGAACTTTTAAATTTTCGGCCTCATACACAGTTTATTAGGACACATATGACCGTTATTAAACCTTTTAGCAAGTAAATTTTGCATAATGTGGGACCTTTTAAAGTAGCACTGTATAAGTTTCTGGCTTAAAAACTCTGCTGTTGAACCGAGGCTGAAAAACCACATTTCACAACTTCTTTTTTTTCCAGCTTGATGCATCACTTTACAGCAGCTTTATGGCATTGCATCACATGCTAGCAGTTAGATATAAACACACTGGCCATTTTGAATGTGCATCACGGCTGATATAGCAAATAAACCCAAGAAAACATTATTGGAGGAAGCAAGGACAGAAAGAGAGAAAGTAATAGCTCAAGAGACAAGACGAGTTGACAATGGACAAACTTTTACTTGCTAGAGAGTTCAGAAAATAAATAGTATGCCAGACGAATGCTGAATTAGCCATAGTAAGGGCACCCTCCTGTGTAAAAATCTGCCAAAGATTACCGGGATAAGATAAGTTTCCATTATGACAAAGTGCTACAGTTTCTGCATGAAGAGGATTAGATACATTTTTTTTGTGAAACTTGGTTGATAAATATCTACACTCTCCATTAAACTGTATTGTTTCACAATGCATGCCTTGGTTTTGCTTTCACAGAACTTCAGCAGAAGGTTATTAGGCTCAAGATTCTTTATCTGAAAATAAAGTGCTGACATAAGAGCTATTACCTTGCTCTTCAGCTTTCTATGAACCACTTCTCTGCTTTAATTACAATAACATTCCACTGCCTGTTTATGAGAGTTATCCAGATGAACATAAAGGGAACAAATTGGGATTACTGGATTATAGACAGAATTGAATCATCACCATTAACTACGTCTTATTGGATGTACTAGGAATAAGTCTGAGCATAAATCCCAGTGGTCTTGCATATCTACTGCATGTAATAGAGAAAATATTTTAACAGAAAAACAAAGTGGTCAATGTCTAATGTTATTATGACTGATGAGAATAATCCTTCTTCTGTTTCCCTGTTGTGAGCATTTATAAATTATTCATTCCTTGACAAAAATCCATATGCTTTCTTGAATATACAAATAGTTTTGCAATGAAAACAAACAAGATAAAAACTATGAGTTAAGGCGTGTTAAACATTTTTTATTCACCAAGGTTTAACAAGGATCATCCAATATGTTTCCAGTTTTTGATGTGAGGCAAGTCTTTGAAAAATTCCTTGCACTTGTGTATATTAACTGGGTTACTATAGATCAGTGGTTCCCAACCTGGGGTCTCCTAAAGAGCATTGGGGAATGGTCCCTGAGGTTTTGAACACTAAGAGCCATTGTGAATATTGTCCCCAAATTGTCCCTGTTGTAAGGAAAAATTAACACGGCTATATGTTGTTCATTTAACTTTGGCTTTATCAAAGGACAGGGCGGAATAGATTATTTATGGTGAGAATCTCACTTTTGAAAACATAAAAATTAGTAGTTTCAGCACATGGTGGCGCAGGGGGTCCATGGCTTTTTAGTATATGCATAAAGGGGGTCCCCGAGGAAAATAGGTTGGGAACCATTGCTATAGATTATTAACCCAGATCTACATTGTGGGTGACAGACACAAAAGCGCTTAGCAAATGTAACTAGTCTTCCACTAAGTCCCAAAGAGATGCGTTACATGAAGTAAACTGATCTTGTTTTGTATGCTTTTTTCCTTTTCATAACAAACAGAATTTAATCATGGGAAAATTCTTTACTAAATTAAAATCTCTCTTGAGACAGAAAATGTTTGATGGTCTTGGCTGCATATGACTGTTTTTGGTCCTTTAGCACCAGTTTATTCTCACTTAAAACTCGTCACATGATGATCCTCAGCTGGAGTCCTTAGTGTCACATTTTAAAGCATCGCGGTCTCTGTAAATATCACTTTTCTGTCCAGAAGTAGTGATTTTAACATTTTGTTTAATGAAGATGCAAAAGAAAAAATTCTGCTTGGGGTCAGATGGCGTGTGAGTCTGATCAGAGACAATTATTGTTTGTGTTTATATTTTTATGACAAAATTCTGTTTTCATTGAATAACATAATAGCAACCACACGCTCCATGGCTCATATTTTCACATGTTTGTTATTTTGCGACTTTTGACTTAATTGTAGCATTTCTGTTGTGTTTTACCATATGCCATGACTGCGTGCCATTTAGTAATAAGTGTAAATGAGTGTAACTTTTTTGTAACAGAAAAAAAAAAAATGGCTTTCTTTTAAATTTGTGTGAATGTAGTTGCTATTCCCTAATTTGTATTCTCTCCCCTTTATTTGTTGATTGTGGAGGCTCTTAGCCTCACCTTACCCTCAGGGGAAATTTAGAGGAAAGCTTACAGTAGCATATTTTAAGAATGTTTGGCTTCACCTTTTATTTCCTGTCCCCTTGTGTAGTACATGTGTGCCAAGTCAAAATAACGTTCTTGGAGGCCTTAATATTTAAGCAAATGCCATATAGTGATGAAACAGTTAGAACTGGGTGTTAGGTAACTGTGAACTATGAATTCAAAATGTTAAAGTTAGAAAGAAAAAAACAAGGTTAGCTTGAAATAAATCTGAGACAGAAGTGGGTTTGTTGCATTGGTTATTGCTTATAGGCTCATATATTTATCAAAAGCTTGAGCTGCAGTGTGTTTAGGACCCAAGTTCTGACCATCATTTATAATATCTAATACACCTTCTCCCCCGGTCTCCTGTTCTTGCTCCTTCATTTCACCTGGGCCTGGCTACATCTGCCTTTTAATTGCCTGTGTTCCAATCCCTGCAGTGAAATTCAACACCTCATTAAAGCCTTAGGCAAAACCTGAATGATTCAGGGAAGATCAGGCAATTAAAGGGATGTTGGCATGGTGTTCCTTTTGGCTGATTTATTGATTGGCTGACTGTGGTTGGTTCTGTCTCACATCCAGCCTCTTTGTTCACATGATGTCTCTCCAGACTGCCATTTTTGGAAGCAAATTAAAATCTGGTTAGTACTTACAGTTGTAAAATACTGAATATTGTGTCTAGGTGTGCTTGTATATTCATTTAAAACGTTAAAGAATATTTAAAAAATGTGAACACCTTATTCAAACTGCACAGCAACATGAAAATGATGGATTTCCTCAATCATGCTGATCAATATTAGAAAAGGTGGAAAGACAAAATTACCCTACCTCCAGATTCAAATTAAAGATTACCACAAACTGAGCAAAGAGCTGTACACAACACACTGTATCACACTTCATAATTCCTGCCTGTAGCTTTCATCTTCCTAGGGTGTATGTAAGCAATCGTTAAGTTTTCAAATTTTCAGTGTATTGTTTAAAAAATAACAGTATGTATGTTTCAGAATGAGAAAAGAACCCCATGTTAAAAGCAGTGTTTTCCTTTTCTGTGCTTGTGAGCACAAAGCTGGGTCTTTAATTTGAGCCGCACACTGGCAAAGATGATTAATGGATTTTCTATTCACTCAAATCAGTTCTCAAAGGTGATTTAAAGGTATAATAATCTTTTACGGTATTGCTCTGTGGTTTCCAGGCCATTAAAATAACACCAAATGTGTCAGGGAACACAAACAGTTCATTTAAAACAGATTGCTGGCCTAGCATGGGAAAGCGCCTCAGACACTGGGGAGCTATTGCAAAAGAGCCACTTCCCTGGATGTTAGCACGGAAGGAAAATAGAAAGCCTTGGATATGGCTCATATCTTGAAATTCTTTGTTAATCCTCATACAGGTGAAACATTTTCTGAGCAACGCATTGCTCCACATCAATTACATGCTTTTGACATGTCTGTGGTACCTGTAAAGGCTAAATGAATATACAAATAAAACCTCTGTGAATTTTTTTTCTTTCATTTCTCACTGAAACTATTGTGTGTTTTCTTAATAGGTTATTGTCCCCGAATAAAAAAAGTAACAAATATTTGTAATGCTAGAATTGGGAAAAACTGTCCTGGAATCTTGCCAGGCAGACAAATATATAAGTATTCAACCATTTCTAGGAAAGGGCTTGAATATTGGCTATATGAAGGAGTCATTTCTGAGCTTAGGGAACCACTGTGTGCTGCACCTGATTTGCAGTAACTCATGTACACAAAGTCAAAACTGAAAATAAAACTTAACATTGTAGGCTCTCAAACAGCTCCTAGATCCCTCTAATGGAAAATTAATGTATGTTTTTGGCAGTTTTAGGTGGAAGAATATCTTTTTCTTTGACTCACGCGCTAGCATGCATAAGTGGCCATCCCCTGAGCTGCATTTCTTTTAAAATCCTAGTTTTTAATGCCAGTTAAGTCTGGTCAGGGAAATTCTTTTACCCCTGACACACAAACTTCTCACAACAATGTAAAAGTGTAACTGTGTGTGTGTGTGTATGTGTGTGTAACTACTGCTGATATATTTTTATCTATGAGGTTACTGTGTTTCAGTTTAATTTATGTTACTGATTCTCTTCTAGACTTTGTAGATATAATCTGAGATGTTGGATAGGAAAACTAGAAAAAAATCAACAAAAACATTTTCTGTATTTTCTGCATTTTTTTTAAGTGAACCTTGCTGACTGAGTTGGTACCTGTGAAAAGGTTTATAGATATTTGTAAATATTGTGAAATATAATAAATTCAATCAGGTAACATACAGACTTCTAACAAGAGTAAGATAACATTTTGTACCCAAGCTGGGCACTGGTTGCAGGATAGGAGTGTGAAAACTAAAAGTTCTGGCTCCTGTTTAAGTCTTAGAACTTT
>JBAMHW010000001.1:25538512-25549647 GCA_037177495.1 Rhadinocentrus ornatus | reverse complement strand
CACCCCGCGACCCCTAATGGGAACAAGCGGTACAGAAAATGGATGGATGGATGGATATATATATATATATATATATAATGGCTAATGCTACTGTATATTAAATAAATGATCATTCATTCAACTTGTGTGTGGATTAATCATAAAAATGATTTCCCATACTAGATCAGTCTCAGGAGATGATTAGGGGATGAAGAACTGGGACACTGATGCTCTAGTCTTCTGTGTTCTTACGTGCAACCATGACCACAACACACGCAGGCAGCAAGGAGCAGGGTTGTGCCTAGATCCCGCCACAACAGTTTTGCTTCCTGTGTTTTATTTAGTCCATAATTGTTAAATTTAGTGTTGATATATGTGTGAAAGACGTGTACTGTTGTGTATTTATGAAAATATGGAACAAATTACATATTTTACGGGATGGTTAGCAACCCTACCGCTAGCTGGAGCTACAACTGCTTTGCTGGCTATCAGTACCCAACCAATTTCTAAACCTGTTAGCACCTGCAGCTAAATCAAATTGCGTTTTTAAAAAGTGCTGTCACATGTCTAATCTATCTGTCTAATCTTCATCACCACTGGACTAATACGTTACTTTACAGTATAATTGCAAAAGAAATGAGCTTGTCCTTGCACAGCAGCTTTGTAAGCCTTCTTTTTTTTTTCTTTTTCTTTTTTCTGCAGATGGATAATTCCTCTTCATAGCAAAGCCCATAAACCACTCACTGAAACAAAGTTCTCCCATAGGGGGCCACCTGGTGGTGCGGGGCCCTAAGCAGTCGCTTAGACGCTTAGTATGCTTAATGGCTATTATGCAAATCAGATGATGACATCATATAGCAACTTTTAGCAACATTTAGGACAGCCAATAGCTACTTTTCTTATTGAGGAGTTGGTAACAGTGGTAGCTTGGCCTCTGTAGCGCCAATATTTGAGGTAATGTGTGTTGTCTATCTTTTCCTTACTTTAACCTCTGCAGTTGTTTGCTCTGATTTCTCAAGGAAAAAAGAAAGAAAGAAAGAAAGAATAAAAGAAACAACAAAAAACTTAAATAGTTCATTAAATATCTCATGCTACATACTTGTACTGTTAAGTGCCTCTGCTTTGCAATACTTAAAGCTAAAATCTCTTGCAAACTGAAAATTTGACATATCCCTTGAATAGTCACACAGTAAGTGTAGCTAAACCATTGTCATTCAAGTCAGCATGATTACACAGTGTATGGTAAACTCATGCTAAAGTGGTTTAGCAAACGTTGAGGCCCTCTTTAGGTAAGAGTGGATCTCTGATTTCAGTGTATCTGCTCATGCATGACTTTTTCAAACACACATTTCTGCCATGACATAAATGTCACTACAGTTCTATTTTTTTTCTTTCTTTTTTTTTGTACATGAGCACATTCCCTTTCATTTCACAGGCTCTGAGGCATAGCAAATACCACTAGAGCTAGTATATTGGCAATCACACAATTCTGCCTCCACCTCAATATTTAATGAGCTGAGCAAATTAGCCATACAAAGCAATCTAGTGAGCCTCTCCTTCTCACTTTGCTGATACACAGGCAGAGAAAAGCAGCTCAGAAGCTTATTACAACTGAACCAACACTTTGTACACACTGTTAGGATGAGAAAAATATTGTATGCACAAACATTTAGAAACTCCTATGAAGTGCCAGTCTAAGGTAATATTGAGCCCTAGGCTAACCTCGTTCCCCAAAAAACAAAACAAGAAAAAAACACATTTTTACCTGAAATTCCAGCAGCAACAACTGATGAGTCAGTGTGTGGCCCTTCATCGGGTTTTTGTATTGAACTGACATACTTTAAAAGTGCATTTAAAATATTAAACATAATATTTCTGACAGTTCAATTTTATCATGAATGACTATTATTTAAAGTAAAGCATGATGATATTTTACTGGATTATAATGCTACTGACATCAGCACTCACAACAAAATCAATAAATCTTCATATTTGGTATTACTTAAAATATTCATGATGAAAAAATATTGCATTATCATTTATTTAATTAATATGGTCCATATTTAATTCCTCTGTAGGACTGATCACCTTGTCTAGGGTAGGGGTTCTTAACCTTTTTTACGCTGGGTCCCAATCAATAAAATGATAAAGTAATAAAAATGCATTCAAAATAAAAGGTTAAAATTAAATAAACTGTTAATAAAATTATAGTTTATATATATTTATATATACAAAACATTTAATTAAGCTATTCATAAAAAAAAATAAACAGAATATTTTAATAGTTGCCAGTTTGCCACATTTTCCTGCATCTGTAGCCCATTTTCTTTTTGTTTTTTGTTATTTCATTTTCTGTACCCCTTAGTCCATTTCAGGGGAAGCTGGAGCCTATCCCAGCAATTAGCAGGCAAGAGGGAGGGTACACCCTGGACAGGTTGCCAGTCCATCATGGGGCCAACACAAAAAGAAAAAGAAAAAACACACATTCATTCCTCGGGAGAATTTAGCATGACCAATTAACCTAACATGCATGTCTTTGGATGGTGGGAAAAAATCTGAGTACCCACATACACAGAGAGAACATGTAAACTCCACACAGAAAGGCCCCTGTTCTAACCTCCACCCAGCCAAGGCTCAAACCAGCGACCTTCTTGCTGTGAGGCTGCGACGCTAACCACCACACCACCTCTGTTTTCCAGAGCCTGCCAGAGCTGTTGACAGGCCAGCACAACAACGCAAACGGCTCAGACTGATACGGTTCACGAACATCTTGTTTTTATGTAGCTGAGGGAAAAAGTCTTCCACCTCAAATACCGCTCTGTGGTGTAGGTGCTTTGTGAATCTCGCTTTCCATCTATCTAGTGGCCGTTGAGCTGCTGTCATTCAATAATTTCTGCCTCCGTATCTCGACCCGCTCACTCTCTGCTCCCTGATCACCCCACATCTCGCACCCCAACCCTTGCAGTTTCAGGCATTTTTGCAGCGCCCTAGATGGCGCCCTAGGCGAACACGTATGTCAATTATAGCAATGGTTCTCAACCTATTTTCCTTAGGGACCCCCTTCATGCAAATACTAAAAAGCCATGGACCCCGTGCCCCAACCTGTGCTGAAACCATGCTTGGTTTTATGATTTTAAACAATGAGATTCTCGTCAGAAATAATGTATTCTGGCTGTGTCTAGATAAAGCCAAAGTTAAATTACAAATATAGAGCCTTACCTTTTATTTATTTATTTTTCCTTTTCTTAAAATAAGGACAGTGTGCAGACATTTATCACAGTGGCTCTGAATGTTCAAAGCCTTGCGGACCCCCTGTGTTCTTTGGGGGAACCCCTTGGGGGGTTCTGGCCCCCAGGTTGGGAACCATTGGCCTGTAGGAATAATCGGCACTGCTTCCCTGCACAGATACAGTAGACTAGCCCAAGCTCAAATTGGCTAACTTAACTGTACAAAGTGTGACCATATATTTCATTGACAAACTACCATAGAAATGCAACACACACTGAATTAACCATGATTGAAGCACTCATTTTCATGTGAGAAAAATGGAGACACTTGAAGAAAAAATAATGATGTTTCCTTAAATCAAGCAAGTCACATCAGTCCTGATCAGTGATCCATGTGAGATGATCGAGCTACCTAATGTCTTTCTTGACTGTTAATTAAAATGTGACGTGAACCTTAACAGCCCTCTGACTCACACAGTAACTTAATTAACTTGTTAAAAACCTGGTTAAAGAAACATTTAATGACCCTTCACATGATGACATAAAATGGGATTGTGTTAAATTAAAGCTTTATTAAAACAATTTGGAAGTGCTCAAATGAAACTATTAAATGTTTGTAGGATATGTTGTTCAGAAAGTGTTGCCCTGACTGACCCATTCATAAACTCTTTATTTTTTTTGCTTATTCTGCAAAGTTTGCTTGCATGTGCATTAAAATTATTAAATTGTACAACTGTAGTAATTTATTATAATTTATTATGCAAAATAAAGAAGCCTTTGATTATATTATAGCCAGTTGCAATTGCTTACACTATTAGCTTTGTATTTTTTTTAGCTCCAAACAATTACTTTAAGTGCCTGTGTTTATATATATTAAAAAAAAAACATACTTTTGTGTCTGTGGCAGAGAAATCCCTCTATTTAAATACTATATCCTTGTCTAAACAACCACTCTATATCAGCCTGCAGCATAATCCCCTGAACTCACTTAGCTAAAGCTAACTCGCAGTACTCACAGGAAGCTTCCCTCACTCTCCACCATCTTTTTTTCTTGCTTTTCTTTCAACTTCATTCAAAAAGATTGGATCCTCCTATAACAACATTTTGTGGCAATGTTTTGAGTGATGTTTTTTCCATTTGTTTTTAAAACAACATTTTCCCCAAATTTTCCTTATCCATGTGGGTTTAGTCCATGACATCTTTCTGCCCTTCCACAGATAAAGCCAGGCCCCCACATTGCTGAGTAGCGAAAGGGGGAGCACGCAGCAGAATTTGCTCCAAGTTAGTTTATCTCCTGCTGTGTGTGTTCACATGTGTAGAGCATTTATGGCATTTACAGCATTAATGCAAATGTGAATAAAAATGGCTGTGTAAAATTCAGACTAATGTAGTGAGGATCATGCAAAGTTCTTTAAAATGTATCATATTTCCACTTGGGAATAAAGAGACCAATAATTCACACACGTCAGTTAACTTTTCTAACGAGGCATCAGTATGTCGAACTGGGATAGACAAAGTTCAAGAAGAACGTGAATGAAAATATTTTACTTGTTGCCACTGGTGATTACAAACAAGAAACCTATCAATCAATTAAATTTTATTCGTAAATTTTAATCCTGTGTGCTTGTTCAGGTTATATATGGGGAAGAATGTCTGTATTCACTGTAATTACAAATGAGGGTCGTAGCTAATGGAATCAGCTAAGTGTTACTCATGCTAGTCAGCGGACATGGGGTTCGGCTTCGTTCTGGCCTGAATATATTAACTTTGTACTTGTTGAAGCAGTATAGTAGTCACATAGATCTGCCGATAATGTGTGGAATTAAGCCATTAATTACCTTAATACTTAAGCTTAAATATAGATCTGTTCATATCTCAGTTGTGAAGCATATCAGACAGCATGTTATGTGCATTTGAAATAATTGGATTGGTTATTTTTATTCTGTTTAATTACAGGAAAACCACACACACATACAGGAGAACCACACACACACATGACAACAACCACTCACTCTGTAATGATGTCTGAGGATCCAATGTAGACCAGTTGAATAAACTGTCTTGCCTCATCTTTTCTCACGAATCACCTTCATCTACGCCTGCACTCTCATATCTAAAGAAACATCCTGGCCTCAAGTAGTGTTCTGGCTGACACTCCAGGTTGAGAGCAGCAAAATAAAAGTCCAGCGCCTTACAGTCTTTCACACCCCAGTTTTCTCCCCTACAAGCCCTTTACAATAACCAAAAGGTACTCAAAGTGTTTCACAACAGTCATAAAAAGTACGTAAACAATGTATAAAAACATAAAAATAATTAAAAAAACACATTAAGCACAACTGGAATTGGAATTCCACAGTCTAGAAGCAGCAAAAACAAAAGAGCGATTACCCCACTGTTTGTGTCTTGACCTTAAGACTTCTAGAGAAAACTGACCCAAAGAATGCAAGGCCCTGCCATGATTACGGATAATTAAAATCTCAGGATAGAATGAGGGCACCAGGCCATTAACGGCATAAAAAACAAACAACAGAAGTTAAAATTTGATTCTAAAACTAACTGGAAGCCAGTGAAGTGGCGACAGCATGGGGATTATGTGTCCAAGTCTAGATGTGCTTGTTAAAAATCAGGCAGCAGCGTTGGAGAGGTTAAAATAAAGACTGACTTAGGCCAACGTTAAGGGCATTACATTAGTCCGGTCTTGAACTTATGAATGCATGAATTTCTTTCTCAAGATTCTGCTGGATTCACTTTGGCCAGAAGACGGGACTGAAAAAAAATTGTTCTTATAACAGAACAAATCTATTCATTAAATTTGAGCCTACTGTCAAATGTTACACCAAAATTTTTAATGTGATTTAAAAAAGGGGCTCAGAGTACTACAATTCGATAAAACATTTGATATAGGTCATATGTCAAAGATGATACATTCAGTTTTGCTGTCATTTAAGTGCAAAAGTCCTGTGCCAACCACTGCTTTACATCATTTATACAACCCAGTAGCTTATTAAGTGCAGTGTTTTCATTTGGTCTCATGGGAAACCATATATGCAAATCACCAGTATAAACATGAAAAGACAAATGATGTTTTCTCATAATTGATCTCACTGGTAGCAAATACAATGAAAAGAGAATAGGGCTGAGAATAGACCACTGTGGCACCCCACATGAGAGCGATGCATGTGAAGAGCAGAGATCAGAAATTATTACATAAAAAAAAACTATTTTCCAGGTATAACTTAAACTATTTGAGAGCATTGCCACAGATACCAAAGTACTGCTCCAGCTCGACTGTATTAAAGACCACTGTTTGGTCCAGCAACACTGTAATTTATCCAGAATTGAGTTCACCTCTAAATATGTGTGTAATTGAATAAAGACAGCTTTGTCTTAAACCTTGGAAAGAAAAGACAGATGGGAGACAGGGCTAAAATTGGACAGCATGGAGGAGTTAAGGTGCTTTTTTTTTTTTAAAGGGCCTAACTACAGCAGGTTTGACCCAACTGAATAAAAAAACCTCTTTAACAATTTTGCCAGAAGAATGTCTAAGGGACAGTTAGTGGGTTTCATGACACTAACCACCCTGGTTAGAAACGAAAGAACCCGCTCGAATACAGCATACTGTGCAAGAGGAGAAATGACAGGATCAAGGTGCCCATGCTCATGTGTTGGTGCACCAACAGACTGAGAAAGACCACGGAATCCAAAAGGACTTTAAACTCATTAGCTGCACACCAAACGAGAATATTAAAGTGAACCTTAATCAGTAGTTTATTAAACTTTGGTACAAATTCAGACAAAAATTCGGATAACCGCCACAACCAGTAGCTTGCGGGGTGCTAAAAAATGAGCAGCCGGGGGACGAGGAGCTCTGAAAAGGCACTGTTTTTGTGTGGTTTCAGTCTAGTCACTGTCAGCAAAAACAAAAACAAGATATTGTGAAAAAGTCATTCATAATAAATGCCTTGTTTATAAAGGATCTGGTATTAATTAGCATCGTCAGTCTGGTGAGAGAAGCGGCTGAACAACCAGAGATTCCATGACACGCAGTCCTGCTGGGAGATCCGCTCTGGCTGATAACATGGAAGAAGAACCAGCTAAAGCCACTGATATCTATACTTCGTGGAACTCCACAGATTGTAGCCACTGTAGTGTGTGAAGAATCTGGTCAGAAACAACATGGATCGTGACTGGAAGAAGCCAGGTAAGATTTCAGTTTACTCCTTCTCGCTTTCCATGTCTTCTGCTGTGACTGTTGCAAGGAAGAAAGGTGCCGTAGATGTGGGGGTACGGATGTCAGAAAGGGCTGAAACATCATTGAATGTCCATCAGAGACCCAAATCGGCAGTTGTTCCAAAGAGTCACGAGTACTAATAAGTCTCAGGCAATCATACTGTACACCTGGAGCGGTAACACACACGGTAACATAGGCACAAGAAAAATAACAACATGGTCAAAAACGGAAGACGGCCAGCCAAACACTGGGGCGCCATCTTTCAGCAGGCTGGGAATGCCATACCTTCTGTTAAATCCAATACAGTGTTGTGTTTATATAACACAATAAGCCTCTATATGGGCTTGGTTGCTTTTGACCCTTTTCCACCATCCTCACCATTGCAAAAACAATTAATTATAGTTAGGCTGTGGGGCTGAAAGTGACTCTCTTCACCACTAATGGAAGCCTCAATGGGATTAATTTTCACCCTCTGCCCCAGCACCATTTGTTTATACGTGAAATAGAAAAAAAATAAACTGTGCAGCAGGCTTTAGAACTTTATTTTCCTTACTGATTCTTTCATTTGGATTAGATCTGTTTTATTCCTCATCTTTGCCTCTCTTCTTTCTCTGGCGTTCCCTTTGCCACAGCAGTTCTTGGCCGAAGCTCTGCTTGCTGTCTCATCCATCTGTTTCCATTCATTAGGACAGGATTCATTTTTCTGCTCTTCTGACAACTTCTCACTTTAGGCTGCACAATATAATTACACAGGCATGTGGGGAATGATTTTTGATCTGCATCTAACGGTTACCATTGACCATTGCCTTGTTTGTTTACATATGGTTGAGACTTAGCTGTGTTACTCTAAAAAAAATAGAATAGGATGTCAATTAATGTCCCCATCTCCATATAAGGCACACTCATTATAGAATGAAAATTTCCCATGTTGTCTGGCTTATCTGCAGCCTAATAATAATGTTTTATCTACTTAAACATTGTAGTAGAACTTGATTTATCTAGTAGATTCAAATTCTTATTGCAAGATTTTTTTCAGAACATGCAGTCTCTGCCATATAATAACTCCAATGTTTTCCAAGTAGCAGGCCTTAATGCTCAATTCCAATTTTTTGCTAAGACTGTGCGTGGCTGTTCATTATAATTTAACTGCAACCACCATCAGACTCCAGTGTAAACCTTCTATGCCCTGAAGGAACCTACATGTGCATAAGAAGATATATATAACATGTAAAATATTTTATAAAAAGATTTTATTTTCTATTTAATGCTAGATCATGGGCATAGGAACAAATTTTAGCACAAACATAATGGTTTAGAAAATGTTGGAGAGTTTTGTACTTTTTTCACAAGCTTACACAATTTGCTGAATGAAATGTCTGTCACTTGCTTTTGGCAAAATAACACATGGAGAAAGTACAGCAACACCTTTTCCCTTCATTCATTTGTATATCTATTCATTTTAGCAACATAGAGTAAAGCAAGACTCTGCTCTACTCGTCCTCAGCATCTGCCTCTTTTCAGATCTTAAGAAATGAATAAATTGTGGTGCACATTATGAGAGAAGATACAGTAAGTAGCCTGAGAGCTCAGACCACACGTCGAACTGATTGACAAAATTATTCTCAAATACTTACATTTGCCTTATTTGCATTGTTGGACTACCAATATTTTCTTTAGGCCACAATTAAGTTGAACTGGTCTACATAGTTCAAACAGATGCCACAGAATTGTATAGTTGCTAACTCAATTGGCAACTAACCTTAGCAGCTAATATAATAAGGTTTGTATATATGAGTAATATTTTATATACAGTATGTCTGGTTTTGTAACACTGTTACTATGACAAAATATAAATTAAAGTTGCAAAAATAATGGAATTATTGACAAATAAAACGAAGTCAGTTCAGATTTCTTTGTGGGAGAGCAAAAGTGTTCGAACTACCAACTTTCGAGATGCAGAAAATTCAAGATATTCTAAAGTTTGAGAATCAGGGAAAGGAGACTGGATTACCTTGTACACTGATGTGACTTTACCCTGCAGATCTGAACAGCTTGCTAAATGAGATTTTTTTAGATCTAAGAAACTAAAACAAAATGCCAAGGTTGTGTTTTTCCACAGTTTTTGAGTTGGTCGTGACTTCAAACATCTAAGTCATTTTTTTCAATGACTTGTACCATTTATGGAAGAAGTTTTTTTAAATAAATGTTGCCTGATATCTATGCTGTTATTGTCATCTTTGACATAAAACAGTCCTGTTTGTGGCACTTATAAATTAAATTGTGTTAGGGATAGCTAGAGAAGCAACCAGGTGCTTTGACAGAATCCCATTACAGCACAGACATTTACAAAATGGACTCAGTGAAGTGTTTTCCGTTATTCTGTCAGATTAGAGCTTTTCACTTGACTTTGTGGGTGCCCATAGTAATACACAGCTGCATTTTTAAACATTTGTTTTAATTTAGATTATTTTTTCTTTGCTTTTACTCTGACTCCAAAGCTTCCAAATATTCATTATATTACTTTCTGGCCGAAGCAGGGGAGCTTTCTTTGCAGCCTCAAAGGCAGTAGAGCCATTGTGTGGCACATAACTATTTATTTTACCATTTGTTATTCTATGTGGGAATATGCACAAAATATTAGTATCTGGTGCTGTTTTTCATGATCTCTTTTTCAAATTTAGATTTAAATAATTTAAATTTTTATAGGAATCATGTTTAAATGTGTTCCACTTCTGGCGATTTTAGTTTTCCAGCTTTTAATTTGATTAATTTACTTAGAGAAAGAGGAATGAGGGTCTAATGAGACCCATGGTGAATGTTCTGTTTGGTCTCATGGTAGCTTAATCAGGCCAAGGATTCACCTCTACAAACATGTTGGCTCAGTTTTCATGAAAGAAAAAAAGGTTTGCTTTTTTTTTTTTTTTTTTTTTTTTAAACAATCATTGTGTCCACTGGAGTTGCTGGTCAGATATCCTGCCTTACATTAGTAGCTTGGATCCACAAAAAGTGGGCATATTCCTGATTCAGTGGTGACTGCAGCCAATATGACAGACTGCAGAGTGAGACTCCTGGGGTAGGAGGGCAGCTTGTGACCACAGGAAGACTCTCTGACTTGATTTCTTCATCAGCAGGTGCCAAGGTCCCCTGACACATGCAGGCAGTTTGCACACATATTCACACACACACAGAATGCATGGAATAGACACATTAGCATGCACACATTTGACCCCATCCGAGTTAGGGTTTGTGACCTCATGTTTAAACCACATGCTGAGGCAACCCCTGAACTGTCCATATGATGACTTATACATAGGATGTACACCTAACTTCTTTCATTTATTATATGTAATATTTTGAGCATATATTTAAAAAACAAAACAAACATAACTGTGTTAAAATATTTTCAATCAGTGTAAGCTTGTAAAGATTTAATATGTCTCTTTGCACTGCTGCATTTGGAGTGTAAACTTCAGATCAATCTTACATCTTAAAAATTGTTCATTTTTATTGCTTCACTAGCTCATATAAAATGGGATTCTACATACAGTTCCACTTACTTTAACTTATATTACTCCAATGTCTGTTCTCTGTATTATTATAATATAAATCCTTTCAGTTGTTGATGAATGAATAAATGAATGAATGAATGAATGAATGAATGAATGAATGAATGAATGAATGAATGAATGAATGAATGA
>JBAMHW010000001.1:25504933-25517467 GCA_037177495.1 Rhadinocentrus ornatus | reverse complement strand
AATTCTTGCTTGTGTTGTTCTTATTATCAGATGTAAGTCGCTTTGGAAAAAAGCGTCTGCCAAATGACTGTAGAATAAGGAGTATTTACTGGAACTGCAAGTATTGAATCTAAATTGGTTCAAATATTATTATTATTATTATTTTTTTTTAAGTTTTAAATGAGTATTTTCTGTATTTATGTCACACAGTTATTTCAAGCCCTTAAAAAGAAAAAAAGATCACAAACTGTGGATCTCCTGAGCCACTGTATAGCACAGTTTTACGTTTACCAGCTGCAATACACCTGAGTCAAATTATTAATGGGTCAACAAGCTGTCATTTGAATCTGGTTTGCTTCAGCAGGAAATGTCAAAAACCTAAAGGACTACTGGTGATCCTGCACTAAGGTGTAGCATACTGGCCCCGGTCTCTACATTCAGGGGAAAATTATTATATAAAAATTAATTAATTATATTTATAAATAATCATATGAACTGCAGTATTAGTTTTGAAATATTCTCTGTGGGCCCAATTTGATTTTTTACATATTAAAAACTCTTTGATAAGTGTAGCGGATATCCCCGGCAGATAAAGAATGGAACTTTTGTTTAATCTCCTGACTGAATTAAACATTTGATGGATCTTCTTCCTTATAGCACCAGGAAAATCCTCTGCCTCAAAAAAGTGGGGGTTCTGACTGGTGAAACACCATGCAGGAATTTCTATGATTCGGTTTTAGCTCCACAGGTCTTGACTTAGGAAGGAGTGGACACTTTGGAAGTTAAGTTATGGACAGAAGATCATTATGCCTCACAACAAACTAAATGTTTTATGGATTTCAGATGGAATTCATCACACGAGAATGTTGTCTGCTTTGAAACTGTTTTCTTCTGAACTGACTGATAACTGGTTGATTTGACTAGCTTGAATTAATTAATTTATTAAATTAACTAATTTAGTATTCTAATGGTGTCCACACAATCATTAGATTAGTAATAAAGCTATCTGTGTGGTGGTGCTCCCGATGTATAATCAATATTAAGATTAACAATTCACAAGTCTATGTCATTATTGAAATTAATATATTTTTTAAAAACATTTTTAATGTTTAATGACGCTAAATCACTATATAAGTTATGTTAAGAACATATTTAGTAACTGGAGTAAATTTCACGTTCACAAGTTTTCCCATTTCAAAAAGCAAAAGCACTGTCCTCGGGAGAGGGACAGAGTATTTGTCAGCTAAAGATAAAGGTCTGTGCTAAAAGATAAAAGGTAAACATGAATTTTAAATTCTTTGAATAATATAATGCAGATATCTAAGCAGACCAGAGAGCAAGTGTCACATGGCAGATTGCTCATTACAACTAAAACTGACTTGAGATTTGACTTGTACTTATATAAAACTTGGACTTGTGAACATCTTTGTCTTGTATGTATGGGTACTTTGAATGAATGTGACATACACAAGGCCATACACTGTATTGTCAATGAAAATCCAGCTCCTCGCTCGTCACGAATGTAGGCCATGTAAGACCTATTGTATACATCTTTTCTGTAGTATCTATCACTGCCATAATTACAAAGCATGATACAAATACATAGATAATACACATATACACCAGTGTATTATTTACGTAGGTATGTTTAGTTCAATACCTACACATGCACTTGTGGACTGTATCCAGTCCATCTGCACATCTATCAAGTGCACCATACTTGTGCAGGGCTTTTGTCCCAAATCCCTAAACAATGCTTCCTGCTACCAGAGCAGTTACAGAGGCTGCACAGTGGAGCAGAAAAGTAAACACAGTATGAACCAGTCTTAGTCCCTTGGTTAAAGTAACAGCAGCCATATATCACAAAAAAACTGACCTGAAAAAAAAAAGAAAAAAAAGAAAATACTGATTCATGTTTATTGGTAATGGTTGCACTGCATTACTGCATTGAATTGTGATTAAATTAAACTCGTTCTCCAGGCTGCTTCTTACTTACAGAAAAAAGAAAAGAAGTGCCAATCAGCACGGTAGTCAGCACAAAAACAAAACAACTTTTTTATTAGTCTGACCAAAATCTTTTAACCTCTACGTAAACTTGTTTGTTCAACCAAAATTGGATATAATTTCACATAGCGGGACTAACATATCCAGATAATGAGTTTGGAAAACAACCACTCCAGCTTGTATGTGCATAGCTAAACTCAAATTTTCTTGGCCTCAAAGGTCCAAGGTTCCACTAGGTGTGTTTCCATTACACCCCAAATTGCACAAAGAGCTAAATATCGCATACCTACATTTCGAAAAAACTCTTAAATATCGCTAAAAGGTTTTTACGCTCTCATGGGGTGGTTTTTCCAGATGTGTCGATATAGAAGTATGTCACAAAAGTGTAATGGAAACCCTTGTCCCGCATTTATGCTTCACCGGATGTGGCGTAGCGGGTCATGTAACCAGTTGATTTCAAATAAAGATGGTGCAACGCACTAGGAGATGGAAATCTTTTTACAAAAAATTAAAGAAAAAATATAATCTTCATCAGCAAACAATGGCGAAATGCAGAATTTGACAAAGATTTAGAGATCTCTATTCTCCTCTAAAGTGGAATCTCGCGGGACAAGATTTTATGAGAATGGATAATTAATTGTATTTCTTTATAAAAACTATTAAATACAGGTGCATATCAATACAATTATTATTGTCAACCATATTCCCAATAAAATTGCTCAAATTATTTCTTTCCAGCTCCTTTCTGTTTAAAAATGTAAGAAATTAAACTCCCTAATTAAGACTCTTGTCCACTCATGTTGGAATAAAGCATTATCAGACTGTCACTAATAAAATGTTGATGTTTATAACCACAGCAGACCCTGACAAAATTGTCACTGAAAAACTTAAATACAATGTCTCTGGCATGAATTTAGCTATAATTACATTTAAAGTTTGAAATAGCAGAATTACTAACATTTTCCCACACAGTCACATCACATCCATGAGGTAGGAATTTGATTCCCCTCCTTCTCTCCTGGGACAAGGACAGTTGTCTAATTCTAATTAAATGTCCTTGTTGAACACCTAACTATAGCTAGACCTGTGCATGTAGCTGTGCTGGATCATGCAAGCCTAACTGTGCATTTTAACAATGGTTTTCGTGTAAAATAAAAATATCAACAAAAACCACAACAGTAAATTTAACTATTATCGTATTTCTATCAAGATTTATCAGTCCTTTTAAGGTCCCATATTATATATATTTTTTTAACAATTTCATATAAGTGTCAGAGTTCCAACAACATTGATTTATAGTTTAATACCCCAAATTCACCCTTGGTCCTTAATTTCAACCATTCCAAAAGTAGCTTTAGTGAGCGCTACTGAAAATGGGGTGTTCCTGTGTCTGAACCTTTAAATGTTTGTGAGTGGTGTTTATCCACGTCTCTCTCTGGAAGAGGATCCAGTTTTAGAAGGCGTTCGCTTGGGGATTTTAGAGAGCAGGTTCAACAAGCCGTAGAGGCGGGTCAATGGTAGTATCCACTACCCAAGGAAGTGTTTTTTCCCTTCTTGATGTCACAAAATGAAATATCTCAGACTCACTCATTTAAGCACACATTTGCTAGAAAGTGGAGCCAGCAAGTGAGAGAAGTAACAAAATCTTCTTATTTTTGGGCCTCATAAACAGGCTATGAGGACACATATGACTGTTAGAAAACCTTTAGAAAGCAAATTTTCCATTATATGGCACCTTTAAAATTTGTTCAAGTTTAGGTTAAAAGGCTTTTAGCAATGTTAGTGGTATGGTTCGTGGTAATAATGTTAGCTTACCAACTTAAGACGGTGAATTTGTTTAGCATTGTTGCTACTTTGAGTCAGTGATCATTGTGCGCCCATTTGGAGGTTCATTTCAGCATTTTACTCAAAGCTTCAAATTTCCCACTTGACTCATTTTAAGAGGACTGTTCACTGCCTTTTCTTTTTTATAAAACGGAAATAAGTCCTTAAATAGGAGGTTGGCAATTTAAATATAAACAAATTTGTGTCAGTGACTGCATGTGTGAATGTGTGTGTGTCATTGGATACTTGCCTCGTTTCTCTTAGTTTCACAGGCGGTTCCGCCCTATAAAGCTGAGATGACAGGGTCGTATGTCATCTCTCCTCTCTTCCTTTTTCAGGTGTCAGACTTGGACAGGAAGTCAGAGGATTTGAACCCTGTGCCTCCTGCCAGGTATGACTCAGTTATCGTTCAAACACAGCTGTTTCTACTAGGAAATGTTGTCATCCTCTTGTTCATTCAGGAACACTTCGATTTAGGTATCTGTCATACAAACTGATGCATAATTGAAAGCAAAGATAGCAGAGTTCAGAGTAAATCTGAGGGAAGTTCTTGATATTTTGACCTCTGGTTAAACAACTTGAACATTTTCTTTTTCTTGATTATGAAGTGTTAACTACAGAAAATAGTTTTTCACATTGCTTATGGACAAATCTTCATTATTTGTTCTTTATTCCTATTGTTATGGCAGCAGCCATTGTAACGAGAACCATTTCAAAAGGAAACCTGCATATCCTTGTTATAGTATGGGGTTTGACAAAACTTCATTATTTGATGCACAGAAGGCAAGTTTGCTGAGACTGAGAACAAATGGAGATAGTGATGCACGGTAATTTTCCTTCTCATTAATATACATTTCTATCACCAATATTTACAGGCTTAAAAAGTATGTAACAGAAAAATAATACAGTAATCATACTAAATAGAGAAGGGTAGCATGATAATAGGATACTATCATGCTTGTTGTGTTTATGCAGCACTAGCTGTTGAAGAATTAACTCAAGTCTATGCATTTATATGCGTGTGCATTAGCACACATCCAATGATAAAATTAGGTAATACCCATAAAACTTGGACAACTGAAAAATAGATTTTTCTTTTATTCATTCAGGTCATGGTTTTTGAAAAATGTCTCTCTCACCTCTGCCTGCAGCTTAGATCAAACATTTTCCTCGGGTCTTGCCAGAAGCTCTCTTATGGCACCTTTAGTGTCTTTGCTTTAACTGAGCATGTTATCATTATCAGTATGTTCATCACAGGTAGGCCATTTAAAACTAGCATGAGGTTAATTAATTAATCAAGCTTAATGGAAGACCTTGAAATCCCCCATGAAGAAACATGTGTTTTAGAAAGGCTGTAAAGAATGTGGCTTTACTGTTTGACAGCAGTTTATTGATTAATAAACTTCATTCTTTCTGAAGCTCTATGCAAGATTATCTAAGAGCATGAGAGATTTTATGTTATTGTAAATGTATAAGCACATGTAGTACAAAAGCTTTACCTTTGAACTGTGATTTCTCACCCACTAGATGTGTGCAGTGATGTATTCATTTGCAAACACATTACCTTTTGAAGGTATTTTTACACCTAAAACTAAATGTTAAGGCGAAGTAATGCATTTGATACTTTTTAAATTGCTCAAAAGTAAGTCAGTACATGTACTACTATGATATAAACATGAAGTTAGGCACTCTCGTAAACAAAGTACAGTATAGGATAGTAGAAAGGCTAAAGAGTTGATTAGATCCTTTTACTTCTTTTAATTGTGCTTAGATGCTGTGACTAGAAAGGACTATTCACAGCACCATCCCTCAGTGTAAAGAAAGATTTCAGAAATTATTATGTCGTTGATATCACATATTGTTAAATTTTGGAAGATGATTGCAATTAGTTTGTTATTAAATTATAGCACACTGCTAATGGCTTTTTTTTCATCATGAGAATAATAACAAATGACAGATTTGGTATCAAGGTAACATATGGTTTTTTGTAAATTCCTTTTAGATTTTAGTACAGTTTTTGAAAATCTGCATGAAAGCTTATCACGATATGACTGTTCTGAACTTTGGTATGCCATGTGACTGGTGGTCTGTCAGAACCCGGATCAGTCAATGTTCTCCTTGCTTGGTCAGAATTAGTGCAAAATGCTTGTTGTTCTAACTGCCTCTGTGACATGTGCAAATCCTTTGATGTCAGCTTTTTATTTCTTTTTCCTTTGTGTGTTTTACACAAAATTTTGGTTTAGGTGTACAAAATGAGATCATGTTCATATCCTACCCACATACAAGTGTGCTAAAATGTGTCTGTTTTTAAAACCATGACCATTATAAATAACAATACACCCTTTTTAAGTTTGCGACCATCTGAAAGGGTTCATGTGATGTAAACTTTGTCAGCTGTCCCATATATAGTGTCCATGTGTCATGCCTGCTCCACCTCTACCAATCCTCTCATCTTCACCAGCCTACTGATTACCGGTTCTAGACTACACCACCCAGGATTCCTCTATTCTCATCTCATCAGACTTCACCTGTCATTCTCCTAATCAGCCTAATGAGTCACACCTGGTCTCCTCTCTATTTAAACCCACTAATGCTGGTTTGAACTGATTTCAAAACCACTGGCTACGCTGAATAAAACTACTTATCATTTGATGCCTGTGTTCGCGTCCGACTTTCAGCAGAGCCACCTTCACAGAATAACATACCCTCCATGGACACAGCGGGCAGTCCTACTCCTTTAGAGGGTTCCTCTTCAGCCGCAGCTTCTGCCCCAGAGCAGTCCTCCGCAATCGCCCAACTGGCCGCAGTAGACACCGCTTTGGAGCAACGAGTGGGAAGACAGGAGTCGATGATGGCGGACTTATTAAGACACCTCTAGATCCAATACCACCCGCCGCCAGCTGCTGGAGTAAGTCCCGATCCAACTCCTATGGCTGTTCCTCCTGCAGTAAATCAACCCACTGCTTCCCCAGTACATCTCCCAGAGGTTTATCATGATGAATCATCCGGTTGTGCTGGATTCGTCCTGCAGTGCGATCTGAAAGGATCGCAACAGTCATCTCCCTCCTGGGCGGTGAGCACGCGAATGGGCTACAGCAGTCTGGAGTCGAGGTGGTGAAACTCTCGCTTCTTATACACATTTCTTGACATTGTTTCGCTCTGTTTTTGATTATCCTCCAGAGGGTCGAGAAGGAAGAGAGAGGCTCCTCCGGTTACAACAAGGCTCTCGGGCTGTGGCGGATAACGCATTGGACTTCTGTACTGTCGCTGCTGCGAGCGGGTGGAATGAACCGGCGCTGTTTACAGCTTTTCGTCAGGGGCTGAGGTCTGAGATCAAAACTGAACTGGCCTGGCTATAAGGCTCGAGAGCCAGAAGCGGCGCTACACCTCGGCTCCAATCTTGCGGCTTCCTGACCCCGGCCTTGCCTTCGCGGTCAAAGTGGATGCAAGTGACTTGGGTGTGGGGGCCATTCTCTCTCAGCGTTCAGGTGAGCCCCCTAAACTCCACCCTTGTGCCTACTTCTCCAGGACTCTGACTCCAGCTGAGAGAAACTATGATGTGGGAGACCGTGAGCTACTCACAGTAAAACTGGCACTTGAGGAATGGCGGCACTGGCTTAAAGGAGCTCACCAACCATTCCAGGTTCTCACTGACCATCGTAACCTGGAGTTCCTCCGTACAGCCAAACGACTTAACCCGCGTGAAGCCAGGTGGGCCCTGTTCTTTTCATGCTTTAACGTTGCCATCTCTTATAGACCTGGAAGTCGCAACACTAAGGCGGATGCTCTGTCGCGACGGGATAGCCCTCACACATCAAACCAATGGAGCCTGCTACCATTCTACCGGCTTTATCTGCCCTATCATTTGGGACTTTGATGCGGAGATTGAACATGAGCTGTGGCGGACGCCTGCACCAGCGGAATGCTCGCTGGACATTTTTCCCTGAGAATCTCCGTGACAGAGTTATCAGGTGGGCTCACACATCTAAGTCCTCAGGTCATCCCGGAGCAAAGCGCACGACCCACCTGATAGTTCAGAAATACTGGTGGCCTCACCTGGCCTCTGATGTTCTCCAATATGTTCGTTCCTGTTCCCTCTGTGCTACCACCAAGTCTCCGCGTCATCCTCCAGCAGGGAAGCTGATGCCCTTACCTGTTCCACTAAGGTCGTGGTCCCACATCGTGGTGGATTTTGTTACGGACTTGCCTGTCTCTGAGGGGCATACAAGGGATGCACCGATCCAGCTTTTTCAGTCCCGATATCGATACCTGAGCTTTGGGTATCTGCCGATACCCGATATTAACTGATACGGGAAATCAAACAGCTAAAACTGATCCAAATAAGTTCTGAACTATTTATTTTTTAAGTACCTGCAACAGCATCAGACAAAGTAGTGCCAACTTTCCAAATAGAAAAAAGGTGCTATACTGCAAGTTTAAAGTGCTGCAGAATGGTCAAATAAAAATTTCAAACATTGTAAACATTTTTGTATAAACAAAAAGCAGCATTTACCATAAAGATATAACCTTAAACACTGTAAACATTTTGTGCTTGTTTAAAAAAAAAAATCCAGTGTAAAAAGAAACATCTGCATTCTGCAGCATTAAGTGAGGATAAATAACAAATAACTTATTCAAATGTTTACTTACCTTCCTTTTCAGTTCAAAAGTACACAAATCAAAACTAATAAAACAGTAGAATGTAGCAGTTGGAACATTAACTGAGGATAAAGTGAGTAACTTAATTATTCAAGTGATTGAGGTACTTCAATTTAAGCTTTAGCTTTTAGTGCAAAAAAAATAAAATAAATAAATAATCCATAATGTAAACAAAAGCAGCATATTCAAGGTAAAAAAACAACAACTATTCAAACAATATTTTACCAACAAACATAATAAACATTTAGTGCAGACTTGAACCTTGTTCAATAATGTTTCCCCTCAGTTAAGCACCAATAACAAGTTCTTGTTCAAGAAGGCTAGTATTTCCAGTCTTTCTGCAGTGAGTCTATTTCTTTTCTCATCCAAGATGTTGGAGATCGTGCTGAACAGTCTCTCACTCTCAACACTGGTACAGGGGGCACACAGGTATTTTGAGGCAGCATCAGCAAGAGCAGGAAATCTTTGCCTGTTGATTTCCCAGTATTTGTATGGGTCATCTGTAGTGTTCAAATTTTTTCAGAAAAATAAGTCTGTAGTTGAATAGTTGAGCTTGAGCTGCTTGGGGCTTCAGGATCTTCATTCTCTTCCAGAATCTGTTTAAACTCCATTAAGAAGCTGTTCTTACTTTGTACTGCTGCTGAAGCTGCTGGTGCTCATCCTCTACAGAACTGAAGTGGCTGGTCACTGCTTGCAGTAAAGTGGTTTTCATGGTTTTGATCCCAGTGTCTGCATCACCTTCTTTAGCCAAAAGACGTTTGAGGACAGTGACAGCTGGAACGACATCAGCTACCGATGCAGCAGAGGAGCTGACCTTTCTTGTTAGCTCTTCAAATGAAGCCAGAACAGTCATTGTTTTTTCCAGCAAGGCCCACTGGACAGTGGTCAGGGCTGTAGGCATGTCATGGTCAGCAACATAGGCACTGAGGACTCATTTTTGCTCCAAAAGGCTCTGTATCATGTAGTAGGTGCTGTTCCACCTTGTATTCACATCTTGTATTAAGCGTTTTGGCTGTGCTTGAATTTGTTGCTGGATGTCATGCAGGCGTGAGTAAGACAATGGAGAATGTTTGAAATGTCCAACAATCTGCCTACATTTTGCTAGTGCATCACTAATACTTCGCTGTGACAATAATCCTTCGTTCACAAGTTGTAAAGAGTGTGCAAAACAGCCTAAGCTACGTACTCCCAAGGTTTCCATAGCTTTTTTCATGTTAGCAGCATTATCCCGCACCACAACGTGCACACTTTCAAGTGGGATTTCCCACTGATGTAAAATGTCCATCAGCGCATTTGCGATAGTCACCCGTATGGGAACCACTGAAGTTTTTAGCACCAAGCATTGCACTGTGATTATTACAGCTGTTGTCATTCCAGTGCACTGTTAGGCTCAGTAGCAACATTGGTGACACATCCGATGACCAGATATCTGTTGTAAAGCTCAAGACTTTAGCATCCTTTAACTGATCTGCTATGCCTTTGCGGATCTTATTGTAGTATTCAGGCAAAGCTCTTTCAGAAATATTTTTACGCGACGGCATACTGTACCTGGGTTCCAAATGGTCAAGAAGACGACGAAAGCCAACGTTTTCAACAACAGAAAGCGGTTGCAAACCCAAGATAATAAATTTGCTGTTATCGTTGTTGCTTTTTGGCTGTTAGCTGGTAACTTTTCATGTCGATGCAAGGTGTCTATCAGAGTCAACTTTTTTGCCGTACTTTCTCCTTTTGCTTTGCGCAGTTGCATAAACTCTGCATGCTCTTTCATGCTGTGCTTTTGCAGATGCTTTATTAAGTTGGTGGTATTATATTTTGCCAGCTTTCCGCCCCCTCTTGAAACCTCGCCCTTTTATATGTTACATGAAGCCGTCTGACTAGCTGGTGAAGCAAGTGTATAAAATCTCCACACAGCTGATTCCTTGGCTCGCTCCATGTTTTGCTTACATGACTGGTGTAGAGAGGCGGCAGAAACGAGCAGCGTACACGAGGTAGTGAAGTGTAACGCGTGCAACGCGGTGGCCCCTGAATGATACTATGGATCGGCTACATGGATGGGCTCATCTAGGCGGTATCCAATCCAGTACTTTTTCCTTGATCGGCTCCGATGTCCGATGCCAGTATCGGATTGGTGCATCGCTAGGGCATACTGTGATCCTGGTGGTAGTGGACCACTTTTCCAAGTTTTGCAAATTCATCCCCTTTGCTAACCTTCCTACTGCTCTCCAGGTTACTGAGGCCCTGTTCAGCCACATCTTCAGGAATTTTGGCCTCCCAGAGGATATCGTTTCCGATCCGGGTCCGCAATTCATCTCCAGGGTTTGGCGGGTTTTTTTCCGCCGTCTTGGGGTCTCGGTGAGCCTGACCTCTGGTTACCACCCCAAGTCTAACGGACAGGCTGACACACTAATCAGGAGTTGGGGAGGATCCTACGGGCCCACTGTTCCCGTAACCAACATGATTGGTCCTGTTTCCTACCTTGGGCGGAGTACGCCCAGAACTCCCTGAGGAATGCCTCTGCAGGTCTAACACCGTTCCAGTGTGTCCTAGGACATCAGCCTCCATTGAGTCCCTGGATTCCGGCCGGTGTCCAAGCCGTTGATGAATGGTCCAGTCGAGCTCATCAGGTCTGGGAGAACACTTATGTCCAGCTGCAGCAGGCTGTTCGTCATCAGAAGATCCAGGCGGATCGTCGACTAGGGACCTCCGTCTCCTTCTGCCTTGTCGGAAGCTGAGTCCTCGATTCATTGGTCCCTTTAAGATCCTTCGGAGAGTCAATGAGGTTTCCTACACCCTCCAGCTTCCCTCGCACGTCCGCATTTTACCTACTTTCCATGTTTCCCTCCTCAGGCCGGTGATCAGAGGTCCCCTCGCTGATGCGGTTCCATCTGATGATCCTCCGCCGATCCTGGAGTTTGAGGGGTCTGTGGCCTATTCGGTCCGGTCATTGCTGGATTCCAGGCGTCTCATGCCTGCTCCACCTCTGCCAGTCCGCTCATCTTCACCAGCCTACTGATTACCGGTTCTAGACTACACTACCCAGGATTCCTCAATTCTCATCTCATCAGACTTCACCTGTCATTCTCCTCATCAGCCTAATGAGTCACACCTGGTCTCCTCTCTATTTAAACCTCTAGTATACATCTGATTATTGTATGGTATTTTTCCTGCTCCGCTGGCTACGCTGAATAAAACTACTTATCATTTGATGCCTGCTTTGTGTCCGACTTTCAGCCGAGCCACCTTCACACCATGCAGATATTTTAGGAGGGTTGCAGAACTTGTATGCGGATGCTTGTACATAAGTTTGCATTGACTAGAGGCACAAAATGTTATAAAATAAAACATTTCCAAAGATTTTACTTAATCCTGATGAATTGCAATTTAAAACATTAAGATTTTAAAAAGCCCACATTTTTAGTGGCTTGTTTTTTCTTGTTTATTAACAGCATGCTGCATATGGCAGTGAATTTATAACGAAGTACCCATTTTAATTAAGACAGATATTTAAAAGAAAATCTTTTGGAGTCAGGGTTTGATTGATATTGGCTGTTTATTTTAGCTTGATCAAGTGTTGTCCTTGAGCTCCGCTCACTTTCCAAAACATGCAGATTACAGTGTGACTAATAATTTGACTGTGGTACACTTAGTCTTCTTCACATCTTTTGCAAAGGCATCATTATTTCAGAGATATTCTGCAGATTTTGTAAATAGCTAATTAAGCTCTGATGGTAAGGAGACACTCATCATCCCTATTTAATGCACTGGCTGATGCGCTCACTTGCTTCATGAACACAAGAGAGCATCCTACCGTGAAATGAAAAGGTGTTCCTACTGGTAAATGTTTGGTTTATTTCCCATATTAGCATGTGAAGTGTAATTAAAAACTGAAACAAGCTATGTGCATGTGGGATGTGAAATGGTGGTATTGTGGAAGCGGCATTAAAGCACATATATACAGTTTTTTGTTATTATCTCTAATGCCGTTTTTCACACTTGTTTTTGCACCATTCATCCCCTTTGCTGCTGTAACACCAAAATATCCCCACTGTGGGACAAAAAAACAACAAA
>JBAMHW010000001.1:25466934-25485105 GCA_037177495.1 Rhadinocentrus ornatus | reverse complement strand
ACTACTGAGCCTCATTTTGACTTGTTTTAAGGACATTACATCGAAGTTGGATCAGCCTGTAGTGTGTTTTTCCACTTAAATTTTTAGTGTGACTCCAAATCCAATAAATTTGATTTCCATTGATAATTTTTGTGATTTTGTTGTCAGCACATTCAACTATGCAAAGAAAAAAGTGTTTAATAAGTATTGTTCATTCATTCAGATCTAGGATGTTATTTCAGTGTTCCATTTATTTATTTATTTAATTATTTTTTTTAGCAGTGTATTTATTGTTGATTTCATGCAACAAATGTAGACTCACTCCCTGAAATAAATTCTATCTACACAAGGCTGAAAATCACAGAGCAGATTTACACATTTAGATGGGTGCCAACGTATGCATCACCAAAGATGTAATGGGAAAAAGATACTATTTAATAGTGGTTTAATTATATACACACATGCACATATATTGGGTCTAAAATGAGCCAACTCTAGCAAAGAGAAGACAGTTTACTGCTTTGGTTATATTGTAATAGATGTTAAAAGCTTATACTGCAAAAAGTAAACTGTACTTTTTCATGTAGTTAGGTTTGTACACAAAGATTTTTGTGTCTGTCTTTTCATATGTAACTACTTTGTGTTTAGGGTGACATCCAGTGGTTGTACAATGGCGCTATTTCCTAACCCATTCACTTACGAGTTCAAAAAGTTTTATCTGTAGGAGTTTTTTATATCCAACTCCAGACAGGAACAGATGACAAAGAGGTTATTGTGACTTTAATAAGCAGAGGCAGCTGGGACAACTAGTAACCCCCTCTATCCAGAGTGAGCTGGTGGGGATGACGGAAGCAGAGTTGGGGTACAATTTTTGACACTTTCCTGAGGATTTCCTCCCAACACTGAGAAAATAGCACCAGTACCTACTTGAAAAGTTGATTTAATCTAAACTTAAAGACATCCTCACAACTTTCTTCTCCGTTATTAAGACCTCTAAAATAAAAGGGCTGTCTGCCCTTTATGAATGAAAGATAATTGCAACTGCTAAAAGATGCTCTGAGCCATCACACATCTTACATTGTGTTGTGTGGCTTTCATCAGGATGCTGGATAAACTGTACAAACTTACACTGATTTTTTTCGTCCCTACATCAGTTTAGTATCTGAACTCTGACCTCTCCTTGACCCTCCCCCATAGACCGTTCCCCTAGGATTGACAACACTTTGGTGCGCTCGTTTTACTGATTTTATCCTGATCATTCATATTGGTGTTTGTTTTTCGTTTGTTTTTTAATTCATGTTGTCTGTGTTGTGTGCTGCTTGTCTGGGCCTTTTAATTATCCTATGGAGATAAAGGGTTTAAATTTAAATAATGAGCCCTATAACCCACATTTAAAAATTTCTACCTAAATTCCTGTATTCTTCCTCAGTTGAAAATTTGCGAATGAAGTTTAGAGTGTCAGCTGTAAAAGTGGCCACAAGAGGACTCCCTTCATCAGAAAATATACACTGTTAATCTGTTAAATAAAGTTTTTACCTGGACAGTATTGCCAATATTAATTGTTCAAACGAGCCTGTTATCGCTAAATGATACTAATACATGGGTCAGTCTGTGTATGGACTTGCCATTGCCTGTTAATAAATATTATTTGGAGCAAAATAGATATCCCCATTTCCTGAGTGACCTTTACAGATAATTTGCATCGAAATACCCTCAGAGACAGTGTAAATGAAGTGATTAAAATGCCAGGAAATAGTCTGTCCTCAGGGTAACCCTCATTCTACGCCTGTCTCCCAATGTCTCTCAGTCTTAAATGAACCATTTCATTTTCAAGCAAGAGAAATGTTTAGGAAGCCAAAGGTGAAAGGAAAGGTATGAATGGCAGATTGACAGCATACTTGATTTGTAAACATTTTCCTTTATGAAACAAAGAGGAAAATGCAATCTGACTCAGACAAATTGACTGCAAAAAATATAACTTTCCACATCCACTGACCTTCATTCTCACTAACAGCCAAAATGCGGCAGCTACATCTGACTTGATGACACCATGATGGTACCGACTGCACTCAGGGTCAGTATTCTAGTTAATGCAAATGATTGTCTTCCACGATGCATTCTGATGCATTTTTTTTTACATTAAAATGTCTTAAATGTTTCTAAAAATGTAGGCCAGACATTTATCCTCAATGCCGAGATCACTAGGAAAAAGAGGGAAACAGCTTGAAGGCAATTCCGTTGACACAATTTGAGTCGTGGGCTTGTCTTTCCCAGTAGGGAGGCCTATATATACCCAGCATCCCCCTGTGGGCTTTTCATCAATCGATGCCACTCGGTGAAGATTAAACACAGACGGTTTATCAGGATCATTTGAACTCCTACACAGCAGAAATTCCACCTACTTTTAAGAAAACCCTATTGGCCAAAGTGGACAATGAAAGTAGATTAAAGCAATTTTCTTCTTCACCAAATGAAATCACACCTATCAGCTTGCACAATCTTGAACCCCATTTGAGTTAAAAAAAAAAAGAAAAAAAAGTCAGCATTCACATAGACAGATTTCAGCTCAAGAGAGTTACAGTGCCCTTGTAGTGCATGAGAATAGGCACGTGGAGGTTATGATGTTGCAGGAGAAAGATGAGAAAAGGCTGCAGTGACGTTCGTAGCTCTGTGGTTCTCTACTGGCATGTGGTTGTGGGAGGTTTGACATAAGTGGAGCTTTCAACCCAGGGACTGGTAACAGATGGTGTTGGGAAATTAAGCTCCTCTCTCCACAGCCCCGTCGGTCCGTCCCAGGAGTCTCTGCCTCTCTGTCTTTGTCTCTCTTTCTTGTCACAGCCCCTGTTCCCAGTATCCCTCTCATTTTTTTTTCTTGATTCTGTTTCTTATCTTCTGTCTACCTTCTTTGTTTCAGTGTTGGACTAGTGAAAACAGTTTCATTCCACACTAATCCAGCATTATTTTATTTGATTTATTTTTTATTCTGGGGAATCAGGATGTCATGGTTGGAAAGTTAGCGGCCTCTGGGTTAAAAAAAAAGAAGAGAAAAAAAAGGATATTGCTCAGCCTGTAACTGAAGAGAGGGTAAAAAGGCAGACTGATGATGGATGATAAGCTAAAAGGTTGAGCATGAAAATGAGAGATAAATAAGCAGACAGTTAGGAAGATGATGTATGACATTGAGCTGCTGAGCAAATTTGATGTTGGTGTGTGTTTGTGTGGAACATGCCGTCTCAGAGACAAGACACTGTGCAAAGGGCCTCTAAACATACCACATAAAACCAGATGAAGGGCAACATCCACCTCTGCTTTCCTTCAGGACAGCAGAGGTGGATATTGTAATGAGAATATTCCTCTGCTTGTACAACAAATGTGTTTTTGCAGTCAGGTTGATGATGAATGGTTATGAGGAACACATGTTTATGCCTTCACAACAGGTGTCGTTTTAATGGCCTGCGTCTCTCCATGCAGAGTAAAGTTGCGGTATCAGAAGGAAATGGACAGAATTCCTGATGACTCGCTGTGTATTTTCGTCCGATATTAAAAGCAATAATGGATCTGATAAAATATGGTATTGTCACTTACCTTGTCATTTTATGATATATAACCATTTGTGTTCAGCATTATCATCTAACATCTCTCCTATTTTTAATTGTATTTGATACAGTATGTTTTCAATGAACATATTTTGCAGAGGGGCAACTTTATGTTGTAAAGTGTAGCCAGGCATTTGAGGATGTGCTGCATCTTAATGAGGTATGTCTCCCTTGTTGGCCTCAGCAGGGGAATCATCACAGCTCATTTTGCAGTCCTGCAGTGTCCTATCAGCTTTGGCAGCCTGCTCTAAGTTCACTCCATCTGCCAGTTGCTAGGTGCTGATATATAAAATGATCTGTGTCTTGGTAGCCCCTGAGCACCAGGGAAGTGATTTGCTTTTGAGGACAAAGTGTGTTTCGTGAATCCTAATTATCCTTTTTGCATCACCAGCCTGACATGGTTTTGTCATTTATCCCTCTCTGGAAGCGGTGGAGGGGAAAAATATCATGCAGAGACTGCAGCAAACTACATGTGCCCAAAGAGACAGAGCTCCTGTTTAGTATCTGAGATGCAACACTGGTATTTTTCCTTCAATCTATTTTCACAGGTTCGGGCAGAGGTGAAAAAAACGATACCCGCTGTCTGGTTCTGGTGCTCTAACTAGTGTGCACATGTGAAAAATCATTTCTCGGTTTCAATCATGCGAGGCGCATAGAAACAGCTCTGTGGCCTTTTTCTCGGGCTGTTAACATGTTGTCTGAGGCTCAAAGGACATCAGACCAATATAAAAGCATGTCAGCTAACCTGCTTCCTCACCACCTGCCAACATCCTCAGGATCCCTGTTCATTTTTGTTGGCATTGAGGGATTGTCTGTGGAGCAGTAAGAATGGGAAGCAAGGGAATACTGTGGATGTTGAGGAGGAGGAGAAAGAAAGGATTTGACAGGAGAAGAGGTAAAGGAGAGCGGGAGAATCAGGAGAGTGCTGTAATGAGAGAGGGCAGCAGATGTGAGTGACAGTATGATGGAATGCTCTGTGTGATAGTTGTTCTCTCCAGGCTGGGAAGTGTGTGTGCATATAGGTGAGTGTAATTATTTAGGAATCATGTGCATGTGTTTGTCCTTGGATTTTATAGAAAAGACACCTGATGCAGGCTTTTTTATGTTTGTATGAAAACATATAGTAAGTATAAGCTAAGCCCTGTATTCAATTAATTCTATCAGTTAGCTAAGAAAACTAAATCCTGTAATGCTGCATTATATTCTCCGGTTGCAATGCTAATTGTTAAATCACTGGCATATCAAATTTATATCACATGACATTTATGCACCTTTTCATCTAAACTAGCCTCCTATAGCTCACATAGTTGACATATGAAACAGCCTCATTCAAATGGGATCATGTCCATTACAGCAGATTGTCTGCTACATTTCCCTTAGTCTGCCTCTGGGCAGCTGTGGCTACACATGTAGCTTACCACCATCAGCGGATGAATGTGGAGTGAATAAATAATGTATTCAATGTAAAGCAAGCTGGGTGCATTGAAAAGCACTTTATTAATCTAACCCATAATTATATACAAGGAAATTGTCACCTTTTGACGTACTCAACCTATTTTTGAGGCAAGTTCTATGTTCACAGGTTGGGTAAAAAAAACTTCCAACAGGTTTCTTTTAATAGAACATCTAAATGTGTTACAAACATACCACTGTTTCCAAAAAACTAATTTAAAATTCTTTTAATATTGATGTCTTCTTTTTTGATGACATATCAATGAGTCATGCTCCATTTATTATAGTTCTTATTCTTTTCCACAGTTTCTAAATCTGATATATTTCTTAAATAACAAGGTGGAAAATAATCATGTGGTTTATTGGTTATAGAAGATTGATTTTGTTACCTTAAAAGGGAGACAAGCAAGCTTTTCTTTGTGGTATCCGCCTTCTGGCTGTAGCTATACTCTCATAGCAGTTCATGCAGTTGTCACAAAACTACTGATTTGTGTTCTTGAGCATAATTTCTGTCCTTTTGTCTTTGTTTGTGTGTGTCTGAGCACCTGAATAGGGAAACCATTGTCTTTGTATGTCAGCAATTGGAAAAAGAACCGTGCAATGTACACAGCCTATTACACAGTGAAAATGCATGAGACAGACATTTACTGACATCTCACATGCGCACTAGAGCTGACTGTCTTCACCTTTTTCTATCTGAACACCTTTTTAAAATATACATTGATACAAAAGCTGAGTTCCCACTGGAATAGTTAGACTTATTATTTTAAGTGTACAAAATGCATCTCGTCAGAAAAGTTAACTCCTTTAGGTAATTTGGTTTAGAAGAAAAAAAATGGATTCTGTGATGTAAAATGATACATATGATGTACTTGTACAGTAATAAAAATTGTAAGAAAATTACCAACAATTTTTTTTAACTGTAAACACTAATTCTTGCTAATATTGTCTTGGAATGGTATGTTTTTGTTTTTTTTGTTTGGTTGTTGTTTTTTTGTTTCTTTTCAGCATTTTGCCACATGCAGAATTGTTTCTCATGTACATTATCTAAATTCCAACAAAGATGCTCGACCGGTCAGCGTTCATACAGGAGTGGGTGACACTGTACATGTGGGTACTAGCTTAAATCCAGGCAAGCAGGGCTAGGTGAGCCAAGAGCAGCTATTGGCATTCAGGCCAACCTACCATCACCCATTAACCTAGTTGACCCTGTCCAGGCAGATGGCAGCTAACAGTCACTAGCAATTAGCCACCATTCATTTCAACAGGGCCAAAAGAGCAAGCAGCTAACAGCAGCCATAACCTAAACGCCAACATATTCAGGGGAGTGGCCAGAAAACCCCAGCCAACCTCATTCCACAGCCTGTACTCCGTACTTCACGTTAAGCGACGATTTAAGCTGTATAAAAACAACTTAGGGGGCATATGGAAAAATAAATCCACTGTGAGAAGTTAAAACATCACATAACCCTGCAATGCTATTCAAAAGCAGAAAATGAGTACAGGTCTCAGGCTGCAATCTTAATAATGTTGGTTAATAATGTCCTGCTCACCTCCATATTCTGGACTTAATACTGGCCGGGGCCTACTGTAAATTGTTCAATCGGAGGTGTAAAACTCAAAAACTGCTTGTTTAAAAAATATTTAATTTGGATGCAATATATTATATTGACAATGCACATTTATAACTTATACCCCATTCACCTATCATTTCCAGAAAACACATACTTCATAAACTTTTGTTTTGAGGAAGAGGATGCTTCTCTCAGGAGAAGGTTTCTTTTTTTATAACCTTTTTGGATATGGGCGGAAAGCCAATGCATTGGTAATCAATTTTAAGAATTAAAGAAGTTTTTTTGTTTTGTTTTTATATTGTTTATCTCACACCTATTTATTTCTGATATAAATATTGTGTTTATTTTTATGATGTTTACTGCATATTTTTTTTCCTATATCTGCCCAATATATTATGAATCTTGTTGTTTAAGCTCATCTTGGTATATCCTCCCACCTTTCCTCTTTGGCTTTCTCATTGCCTTTATTTTTCTATTTGGACTTGGTAAGGTTTTGCTCTTAAATTCCCTCTGTTCTATTTCCTTTCATTCAATGATTGCATATCTTGACCCTATCTCCTCTCCTTATTCTTATAGCAGCCAGTTCACTTCTAAATATTAATTAGCTCAGTCTTTCCACTGCTTGGGTCCAGTTATAAATTATTTTATGGTTGAAGGTTAGAGAAACACTGGATCATCATGAAACAGCTGTTCTTAAATGTGGGCAGAGCCCCAAATCTTAAATACAAATACATTGCACACACAAAAAAACGCCAAACAGATATTATCAAGTATGCCCACACAAGGTCTTAAGTAACTTGATCTGTTAAGTTTAATCTATCATTTTCAAGGAATAATGAAAATATATCAGCAACTATATTTTTTTCTACTACACTTAATGTACACACATTTGTTTTTTAACAAACTGTGTTCAAAAGCTTAATTTTCCACTTTAATCTTATTTTAGAAATGTAGCCATGTTACCTTGTATGATGCTTTGGTTGTAGCTTTTTCAAGAGATTACTGACCTTGTTTCACAGAGTTTGGTAATGGTTTTATCCCTGCCTTTGGTTTGTTACTGTTACTATTCACTTACTTCAATAATAACTCACCTCTCGCTCATAAAAACCAAATGATTTTTTTATTTTGCAAAGGTACTTGAAACCATAGAATTTAAATAATTCCAAAGTTTATAAGAAGTGCTTTCTTTTCACATTACTTTTGTTGTGAAGGTAAAATCGTTTTTGATTTCCCATGTTTGATTATAGCAGCTCAGGCTATGATTATGTAAAAATCATGTGATTATGTTAAAACAACATACCTCTGTTAATAGAATATTTTGAATTTATCAGCACTCTTAAGAAGAATACATGCGGTGCACTGTGTCACAACAGTCACACAGCTAAGAGATGACCAGTCGGCATCTGGGGGTGCCTTTCTTCAAGGTCTCATATTGTGCAAAATTCACTTTTTTAAAGGAGTCATCACCCGGAAATTGCACTTTTTCAAGTTATAACATGTGTATCGTGTTGGACCGAAGTGTTAACTTCCCTGAAAGCCTTTCTTTTGAAGACTGCCATGTTTTTCCGTCTGGGCCCTTTGTTCACAGCAGAACAGCTAACAATGGTAAACCCTCACAAAGTGATTTTAATTTGCTCCTGTAATGTCGTCATCACAGGAATAAGCCAGCCCCTCTTCCACGCCTAAAATGACCTGCTCAGCGTACAGCAGTCGCCATAACAAGAAGATGTTTGAAGATCCGTGAATTAAGCTGAAGCAGCTAATGCTAACACTAATGCTAAGGGCCTAAATGTTTAACCCCCTGCAATGTACAAATGAGCCCCAGGTTTTCATTTTGTTGTAAACGTGCTTCTTCCACCATCTGGGTATATTCACTCTCAGGCTCGGAGTCTGGTTCAAACATAAAGGGCTGAATTCTGTAAGTTGCTGCTCAGTCAGGTTCGCTCGCTATCACTAAGCTGTTGATGTTTTGGAGTCTGCACAAACTGTGCATGCACTGGGCCAGCCTCCCTTCTGACTCTGGCCTCCCTGCGGCCAATCAGCGCGCACCTCATTAACATTAGTCAAAAGCTTGCAAGAACTCTCACAAGACAAACTTGTGGTATGAGCAAAGGGTCAGAACAAGCTCTATGTTTGATTTTTTTTTGTTTAATAAGTTTTCTAAAAAGTATTTTAAAACACTTAGAGGACAGTGGGCACATAAAAAGACCAGGCGATGACACTTTTAAAGGTTTTCTAACAGTCATATGTGTCCTCATAATTTATTTATAAGGCCCAAAAATGAGAAAATTCTGTCACCTCTCTTGTTTGCTCCACTTCTTAGTAAATGTGTACTTAAATGGGTATGAGATCTTTCCCTTTGTGACATCCCAAAGGGAAATAACCACTGCTCCTTGTAGTTGTTAAAAGATCCAAAACCAAAAACAGGACCACTGCTGACTCCACACTTAACTCAGAAGTAACTAAAAAGACAAACAACAAAACAAAACAAAAGGTATGATAGCAACAGCGCCAGGCTGGTGGTAGCTGCCAGAATGTTGCCTGCTCTGATTTCAGACTGCTAGGTAAGCCGATTCAGCCAGTCACGTAGAAGGAAAAACAAAACAGGTTAGTCACAAAGAAGAAAACAACAGCATACGACAGAGTCACACGTAACAGGCAGTTTACACAGTAAAACAAAACACCTGGTGGTTTTGTTTATAACTGTATTGACGTAGAAAGATTGATGTTTACTGAAAGGGGCATTTCTTGAAGGTAAATGGGAGAAAGAGACATGTTTGGAAAGCAGCTACTGCTGTTATTCCACACGGCATGCCTTTTAATTTATTATTATATCTACATTGCACTGAACTAGTGTTGCTGCTGGCTCAATATTTTTGCATTAAGAGACTGGGGCTATATTGTTTGCCATTGTTGCTGGGGGCAACGTTTGCATAATAATAAAAAAGTTTCTTTCTTTAACTTCTGGTACAGAAAATTCTAAATAATATAGATTCCACATTTTATTTAAACTCAGCATACTGAAGCAGAGATGCCTTGTGTTCCCTTTTAAACTTTGCTCTTATAGCTGTGTTCCTCAGTGGACAGATACAGTGCAAATATGAACAAAACACAATACATTTTAAATGTCATAAATCAACATTTTTTTCAACATAGCGCAGAGAAAATATTTAAAATGTTGAACTGAGACATTTTACTAATTTTGGAATTAGGGTTGTATAATCCTTTATTTTTGTAACCTATTGACTATGCTATAAGCTATAAGGTAGGGCAGTACTTTGATCTAACTTCAAATATCCTCATGGTGACACTAATGCTGAGAAAGTGATTTTTAGAAAGATATTTTTGAATCCACAAGATCAGTGGTAGCACACCGGGCCATCATAATTTATCTGTAGTGCTGATCAGGGATATCAGGGAATCCAGTCGGCTGGCAGACCTCAAATAATTACGGTGCAATTTCAGCAAAAATACATAAAATTAGGATATTTATACTTTGACTATGAGCAAAACAAGAATACAAAGGCTGCTTCTCATTCCAAATAGACCTCAAACAAATTAGAATATTGAATAGAGAAGCAGCTCTTTTTCTGTTTACAAAGATTCTCTAAGGTCTCGTGAGATTGTTGCTAACAGCAAAAACTTTGTCATTTCATTTATTAAAAGTCACTCCTTTTAGAATATACTTACCAAAGTACTGAAAGGATGCTGAAATGACCAGTTTCACAGTTTTTATGTCATAACTAAGTTCTGGATTCATAACAACTTAAATTTTCATATAATTCCAAATTAAACTGTATTAAGGCTTGTGTCACTGCATTATTGAGGCCATGATGATGCATACTTTCATGGCCTCTGAGTGTAGAAGTAACTAAGTGCTAAGTGTAAAAATAACTTACCAATGCATGTCCTCATGTCCCCACCCAGATCACCCATATCTTTTTTAGGTTTTAAAACTACACACTAATAAACTGCACCATAGTCCATCTTTATAACTATCTTTTAAAGTCAGTGATCAGGTTGAAAGTTTTGTACTGACTGAAGTATTTCATAAATAACAATACCAACGAGATTTAGTTAGTTTAGTCAGTGCTGCTGTGTCATCATTAAATGACACAGCAGCAAGTGTTACAGAATAAAACAATGGGGCACCAACCTCTATTGAGGAAAAAATTATAAAGCTTATACTATAAAGTATAAAATCTGTGTCACATGCTACTTGTAGAATTCTCTGTGTTAATTGACCTTATAACCACACAAGCATATATATATATATATATATATATATATATATATATATGTATATATACTATTATACAACCTACAAAAGATCAAATATGAACATTCAAAACATAAATCATAAATTTGTAAGTTGTATTGTATGTAAAAAAATAAACAAAGTTTGTGTTGCGAACAAGAGTAAAAATGAAGACAAATGAATTAATTAAACTGTGATGTTAGTTAACGTTCAAGAAAATGAAAAAATTTCTGAATCCTACTAAACAAAATTTAAGGGACTGTTGTAATGTAAGCTTCGATTAATGACTAACAAAGGAAGACTGATTCACTATCTTTGTGACATGATAGCAACTTATCATGTCCTCCGACAAGAGATCTGTCCTCGCCAGTGGATTCTGTTTTGACTGAGGTGACACCCACGGGATCAGCTGTGGTTCATCTTCCTCTCTCTCTTGCACCCAGAGATGCAGCTTAAGGACTGATGTCAAAAGAGGGTGGATTTAAGAGATACCGGAAATTACACAGAAGAATAATTTAAAAATCAAAAACTGACTTGCTGTTCTGATTAAAAAAATGTTGTTAACTATTAACTGTGGATGATTATTTTATACTGTCTTTGTTTACAAAGATAATATATGTTTTAAAAATTAGTTCCTTAAATTTTTTAAAGTTGCACCCAGAAATCAAATCAATTCATCAAATCAAACTTTATTTATAAAGCGCTTTTCATGGTGAAGACAACACAAAGCGCAATGCATGATATAAAAAAAAGCTATTCATGCATATTAAAAGTAAAACAAACCTTTACACACATCAAAATAGATTACATAACAATTAATTAAAAAAAACAACCACTCACTAAAGTCTTTCACACAGTCACACGCATCTATACACACACACAAAAGTTCAGTAAAGAAGCTCTTCTTCAGCTTTGTTTCTCTTTTTGTTGTTACTCAGGCTTTTTCTCCACCACTTCCTGCCCTGCCACAGAGTCAAACCCTCCAAACCCACTGCTCTGATCCAGTGGTTTTCCTGTTTCCTTTTTATCCAGCCCATTAGTCTGTTTTTGTCCTTTTTGTAAATGTCACTTCACTGTTATTCTCCTCCCGGACCATGCATCATGTAACCCACCTCCTTCCCAACTCCATCCTTCCCAGCTGCCCAAGATAGACCCTCATCAGATGTCAACTCAAATCCCACCACCAACATCAGCATCCAATTGTCAGACTTTATTACAATTCTTTATTATTTTACATCAATAAATTTGCATCAGCCTTTCATTTGACCTCTTCTCATTGAAATTAAACTTTATTTTATTTAACCTTCCTACACTACATCTGTTATGTGGTCTATTTGTGATCTTATTCATGGCAACCTCAAACAAACTGTGACTTTCATATAAAAAAATATATATATTTGGATTTTGACTTTATATGAAAACATCTATAATGCCTCTACCCTTCAGCTTTATTCACTTCAAGCTCTCATTTCATTTCCTGCCACTCACCTGCACACAAACGAATTTAATGTTTACCTTAATAAATTTGTACAAACCATTCGCGAAGTAACACAAATAATCTGTTTCAAAGCTCCACAGGTAGACGGCAGGTAATACACTGAGAACATTCAATTAAAAAAAAAAATTTATTACTCGCTGTCAACAAAAACATATTTATTTACATCTAAGGACAGCCACACTTATTATGTCTAAGAATAAACATTGAAAAATTCAATCTTTGTGTTTTCTTGCTCCAACCAAAACACAGTTCCTCATCTCTGTGAGGTTTGTTTTCTCTGTAGGAGTTCCCATATAGACTCTTGCTACTGATGAAATTTTGCAGCCACAGTATACACAGAGAGGTGGAAGCAGATGTTCTGGCAAAGAGAAGGAGAATTCTAGTATCTTGGCAAACCCTTGCTATGAAATTCAAGTCAGGTCTGGCAGAGTACATGTCACCTAATAAAGCTCTGAGAAAAAGAGGACATGAAAGACAGAGAGGCAAAGAGAAAAAGAGACAGTGTAAGGCCAAAGGAGAGCTAGCACTGTGAGAAAGAGACCAATAGAGCAGAACATACAAAGGAGAAGAGCTGAGAAAGAAAAAGAGCAAGAAAAAAAAAATAAAAAATGAGCATCATAAAAAAGAAAGCTTGGATTTAACGTAGAATTCTTTCCATTATTTCAAATTGTCCCGTTTTTGTGTTCAATTGCTCTTAATATAGGTTATAACAGTTTTGATCTTTTTTTTTCTTTTGTGTGTGTCCTGCACTCGACTTTCTGGTTTTACAAATAGTTCAGCTGCCAAACTTTTCCTGCAACTTTTTAATAATAGAGCTGACAGATAAGCCAGCCACATTGGTGATTGTATTAACTGCTATCTAGCTGTTAACACTATTGGAGGGCAAACATACTTAGTGCAATGTTTTCTATCTGCTCTGTGCTGATGTGCACTACACAGTTTATACCGATTGTGCCTGTGTGAGAGAGGGCACATTTATACAGAGGATGTGCAAACATAGGAACAGATAAGCAGCCGATTCAGAGAGAGTGTGTATGAGACTAATTGGCCAGTAATAAAACCACGGGCTTAATTACTCACAGATATTTAGCTTGTCTGAAACGGAAATCACAGCACTGGAAAAATCTGCACAAGGTCAGTGATATGATGTAGCAAGTTTGCAGCGGGGCCACAGTTTGTTCTCCTGGAGTTTATCTATTGTTATGTTTTTAGAAATAAAACTCAGAAAATTGTTCAACCTGCTTATTTTTCCAGTTAATTAAGAAAAGCTTTGTGTGTGTCCACATACAAAACCTGCTGGGGTTGATTTAAATTTCTTTGTCACAAGATGTGACCCAAAGCTTTAAACTGTTAAAAAATTACAAACAACACTTTGGAGTAATACAACTGTGACGAGTGGTAATTGGTTCATGAGAAGAAGCAGAAAAACACTTGTTACACAGGTCTTGATCAGCCCAACAATCCTGTTTTCATGTTGTCACATTTTCCTTAATCGGACAAACCATGAGCAATTTTAATGAAAAATAGTTAAGTTAACAACCCACAACAAGCCAGTTTTTACAAAACATGAGCAGAATTTTAATGATCTAATGTCCACAAACTTTGTGAAGAGACTGATAGCAAGGATGGGAGACAGCAGGTGTCAGCTGGAGACAGAAACCAAAACGTTTCACCACAGCATATTAACGAAATGTTTGAATTAGGTACCTATAAGTTCAAGTTCAAATTAATTTAAGCATTTTAAGCCAAATTAGTTGCCCAAAGTGCTGAACAATAGAACAAACACTCCACAGTAGTGGATTTTAAAGGTCATCACACACACACACACAGTAAAGTGTTATGGCTCTTTTACATGTTGACTCCTGCCAGACTGTTTTCCAGTCATGCCATGGTCTGCATCATATAAGAGGCAGATGGCAGGTTCAGCTACTGCTACACTGAACTCTCCTGTGTGTGACCCGTTACCAGACTTCTTGCATTTTTGCTGGTATGAGACTCCTCCATTTGGAGGCTACTATGCTTTTCCAGACAGTAATGTTGAGGGTCTCCTCCAGTTGCTTTCAAATGGATCATTAGTGGTATTCTTGTTGATGTTTGCCATTCATTCATGGTGCCACAGTGATATGATGTGGGTGTTTTGCATTTTAAAACACCACTTGTAGCTGGTGTTTCCTCCTGTTCTGGGGACAGAAGGAATTGTATGATTAGTATGTAAAGTTTGCTTCATCACAAGGATTTAGATTTGTGTGGACATCTGGCTTTAGCAGGCTGAGCCACCGCTAACATTGCTTCTATTAATCTGGTGTTGAACACAAGAAGGCTACTGTTTAGCTTTTTTAGGGTACCGTTTTTTCTTCTTTTGATGGCTTTGGCAGTCTTGTGTTGCCTTCTGGATGCTGCTTTACTGTTTGACATTGCCTTGTTTTTCCTTAATTTGCTTTTAATGGTCAGCATTTTTTTTTTTGTCTTCCTTTTTGTTATCACAATCTGCTTCACTCATTGTGCAAGGGTTACTCAGCTTTGTAGTTGTGGAGTTGTGGAGAAATTTTCAAAGTGATGCATATCATCAGGATTGTTTTGTAATTAAATTTGATTCTGTTTGGATCAACTTTAACCAGTGAATAGGTTTAATATATTGTGATTGTTGCATATGTTGTGTTGCATCACTGGCGGCATGCCTTTTTTTGTAGCTGTTGGTCAACAACAAAAAAAAAAAGAAAAGAAAGAAAAGAAAAATCGATTAATTTATTAATTAATTGATTTTATTTTCTTTACAGCAGTAGAGAGCTGGCAGTGATGATGGTTGGAACCCTTCTGATGGTGGCATCTCCCTCTTGTGTGCTGTGAGCTGTCATGCATTTCCAGGTCAGGGTGGCACTGTGTGTGTGTCTGTGTGTGTCTGTGTGTGTCTGTGTGTGATTTGGGATGACCTTTGAAATGCCTTTTACCTTTATTAACCTGCCTCCCTACAAGTAAGCCTCAGCTGCATTTTAATTCTGTGAATGCTTCTATATTTGGCATGGAACAATTCCCCTACCTTTGTGTCTGCTTTACTGAACATGAGTATCTTTCTGGCGAATGGTAAATGTATGTTTAAATAATACTATAATATTCCTAGGGTAAAATTCCCAGGGTGATGTTGCTGCAACAGTCCTATTAAAGGTTTCTAGTTGCCCAAAACTCCCCTTCTTACCAGTGTTTCACTTTAAATTAATATATATATATTGACAAAGTTATATTTAAAAAGACACAAACACATTTAATAAAGCAAAATCTTATGTCAAGCTCAATGAACAGAAAGTGTCATGTTGAAATAGATTGAGTGGAATAGCCTACTTTAATACACATTAAAGGCACTTGATTAAGATTAGGCAATGACAGTGTGGAAAGAAACACCCAGAAAATCTTAATAAATCTTTCATTTTGCATCAGCCTTTCCCAAAACTCTTATATTACTAACTTGGGGGACATGCACCTCCATAAATGTGGCTTTGAAAGTAGGCTGCATGTTTAAAATCAAGGCAGAAGGTTTATGAACGAATGTTGTATGTGACAAGTTGGGGTAAAAGATGATAGGATATCACAGTCAAAATGCACTTGGATATATCAATATATATTTTTGGATAATTTCCTACCATTATTGTCTGGAATATCTTAATTATATGTATGTAAATGAAAAATGTAAATAATTACTTTTCAGTTTTCAGTTTCAGTTATGATAAAGACAGGTTGAATAACCCTCGCATATAGTGCGAAAAAGATATCCATGCGAAATTCCCAATATTACTGTGTGGTAATTAACCAAATAAAAGAGGCTCAGTACTGCAACAGTGTGTTCTTACACACAACAAGCCATCATCATAGGCTCATAGAAGTCTCCGTGAGGTCATTGCATGATGACTTGTTCAACCATGCTGGCTTGACACAGTTTTGTTCTTTGACAACCAATTGTTGCTAGTTCAGAGGTGTATCCAGCAGTTCATCAAGATCCCCATACCACCTCAATTCTTACACACACAAGACATTATTGGACAAAGACACTAAATCCCACCATGAAAAGCAGAATTGATAATGTATTGGACTGTCTTCATAAAGAGGCAGCCTACAACTATTCACATAACCTTTACAAAAAACCTTTATTGACATGAGCAAGTTATTTTCCACCCTGTCACACTCCAAGCAGTGCTGTTAGTACAACCTTGTTATTGTTTATGTATCATCTGTCAAATAAAAACAATAATACTTGTTTAACATTAAAATAATTTAGTAATTATTTTTTTTTATTTATTGAAATTATATCTTATAAAGCCCAAAATGGAACTTTTATTGTTATGGTATACATTATGAGAAAAACAAACAAACAAGCAAAGAGACAAAAAAAAAACAAAACATGAAAATCGGTTACCAATTTTTCGAGTGAAATAAATGTGTGTCTGCAACTTTGCAAGACCAGTGCTTATGTAGTCATGTGCAGTATGACAGACATACAGTCACCAAAATAACACAGGATGACTTTCTTGGTACCCAACATGGAAACTTGCAACAAACATTTCAATATAAAGGGCACAGAGACACTTGTTTAAATGAAATATTCTGGGTTACACCATCTGTTGTTATCAAGCTCTGCAATAGCCTTGTTCTTTACATTTGTACCGTGTCTGCTCTGTCTCTGTATCGTCTGTGACTCATAAAGAAAGGTGTTGAAGTCAGTGCTACAAGCTTATTCATTTTATTTTCCAGCAATTTTACATTCCCTGAAGATCAGTCAAAAACACAAATATCTGTTAACTTCCCCCACAATTCCTATATGTCTTGTCTCGATTAAGGGTCTTATTTAACTCTCCTGTTGTCCTCATTTTCTGTATACACCCTGTGTCCTCCGGGGTCAAAACCCGTCTTTACTAAACCCTCAATATAAGCAGCTAAATTGAATTTTAAACGCCAAATTTCATCTTGCTTGAAGAAACAACCTGTCATTCACCACAAAATGTGTGAATACCTGAGTTTTCCCTCTTCACTTGTATTTCTATAGCTTAAGAAAAGAAAAGAAATGTGCAAAAACGAGTTTTGAATGCATTTTTATTCATCCCAATGACTCAGTTTCTTTCTTTTTCTTTTCCAGTGAACAATTTAAGACAATGTACAATACAAAAATATGAAAAATAACATAACCCATTCAACTAATTAGCACATGTCGGGCAGTATGCAAGTGCACAGCCTTTGCAGATTTATTTCTTACACCTGCAGCACACAGTATGTGTTTTACAGTCCTTCTTTTGAAGGCAGAACTGACTTCTCTTCCTCCTATTTGCCCTAGCTGGGGAAGTGGCTGTGGTAGCTGGATCCTCAGGTTGATCAGGGGCTCCTGCACTCTGAATAGCTGTCACAACTGCTGCTGAGGCTTCTGTGCGGGGGACATGCTTCTTTCTTTCAATGAGTGGAGTTACAAGTGCCTTTCCTAACTGCTCCAGGAACACCCTCCTCTTGTTCTGCTTACCAGACATCCAGGTCGGGTTGATCTCGCTCCAAATTACAAAGGCATTGTAGGAGGAAACGATGTATATATGGAAGATGACCAGGGGCCAACGGGCAGTCATCTTTCTGCATACCAATCACTGTATCTAGGTTGTCCACACCTCCTTTGTTGCGGTTGTAGTCTAGGATGATGAATGGCTTCCTGTCCTCATGATCGCTAATGTCATCGTCTGTGTGCAGTGTGCTCAGAAGAACTACATTATTGTTTTTCTTTGGGAGGTAAGAAACTAGAGTGGTGGTGGGCGTGAAGGCAAACTTTGATGAGAAGACCTCTCTCTC
>JBAMHW010000001.1:25416652-25435339 GCA_037177495.1 Rhadinocentrus ornatus | reverse complement strand
GGGAGAACATGCAAACTCCACACAGAAAGGCCACCAGCCCCCCACATTCGAACCTCCCCCAGCCGAGGCTCGAACCACCACACCACCGTGCAGCCCTAGCATATAATAAATAATCTATTATAAATAACACAGATGTATTCATTTTCTTAAATATTTATTATGGTTTATAGTTTTCCAGAAATGTCATAAACAGTATAATTCTGATCTGAGTGGCCAGCAAACAAGGACATGCATCACAAAGTTAAATTTACACTAATTTGCAAAGGTGGATGCATAAATTTCACTGTGAACTGCATAAATGTTTGCAGCAGTTTAAAACTTTTGTCTGAAAGATTGACCAATTATTAAAAATAAACACACTGTATGATCTCTGCTTCAGACTTAATTTTCCCTTTAATAGTGAAAGAAACATGGAGTTGCAACACAGAGCAAATGCAGCTGCCAGCTAAGGCCCTCAGCCCACATTTATCAAGAAATCAATTTTCTCTACGTACATACAGAGTATCTGGAATCATTACAACACAACTAGCTGGCATCCCCTGCTCATAAATAAACCTGTTAATTGACCTGTCATAGCTAATTGCTGCAGGGGATAGGAGACTTGTGTGTGTTTAAATATATAGGATTCATTTGTATGGGTGAACATATCTAAATCTACATGCCAACAACATCAAAAGCATATATGATCTATTAAAGATCATATGAACAGATAATGTGGGGGTGTGGGTATGACATAAGAGCTGAATAGCTGAAAACTCTCCTAAGTTTGTTGTTTTTAGAACCATTAGTCATCGGCCTCAGAGACAGGAGAGTGTGAAGCAGACCAGAGCAAGAATCGACCCAGCTGGTTCCCCCTGTCCCAGTACTGAGCGAGAAAGAAACATATGTAGAGGGAAAGAGAGAAAAACGAATATAGAAAAAGACTGAGAAACACCCACAGGGGGATGGAGGCACGCAAAATGAAATGATCATTTTATACACTCAGTCTTTTTTCTTTCTTGTATTAGGTTCTATACTTAACTGAGGCAGACATGGATACACACGTAAACACACAGACACAACGAGTTAACAAAGGAAAGCTGGGAAAATGAGTGTGAGGGGAAGCATCATGTCCAGTCAGAGAAGCGAACTGAGTCATCTGGTTTACTCTGCCACATGCCAAGAGGGAGGAACGAACTGCAAGCACAGCTGCCACAGAGCTAAAGGGACCTCAGTGGTGTGTAAACAGACGGTCTGCACACACACACATTTGTTTTGTTTTACAGACCATTTTCTTCGACAATTGACTGAGTATGTACAGTGTGTGTAAACTTCAATTTTGTTAGAGCAGATCAAGAAAACAATATTTCCCTTTTCTTTAGCCAGACTTGCCCAAGAATGAGTCATATATTAGTCATTAATCTAACATGTATACTTTAAATGAAGTTGCATTAGTTGTTCAGAACACCTGAACCTGAACACCTGTTCTGTGTCAGATCAGCAGGTGTCTGTAGATTCATGGAAGGTATCCATTCCCCCATTGCTGGCAACATCTGAAGCAATGATGTTGATATTAACTTTATGAAGACTACACAGAATTAGCCTCTGTCATGTAAAGAACATTTTTAAATCACCTTACCTATTTATCACATTATAAATGTACAGCCCGAGTTCTCTCTGCATATTGCAAAACACTGTAGAATTAGCAAGTCTGCTTATTATGAGTGACTGTGAACATATCCATTAAAAATTCGTCATTTCTTTTAGGCTTGTTTTCACAGATCATGTTCCTCTCATAAGATCTGTCAACAAAAGTGTTGCCCACTTGTTACTTCATAAGACAGTAATATTGCTCTGTAAGAGCAGAATGTACCTGCCCGCTATGTGTGAACTCTGCCTTCTGGTGAGTTTTATGTTGTAGGCAAGTTCGCTTACTTTTTAACTTTCTAGTCAGTCATAATAGAGAATGAAAATAAAACTAAAATTTCTTCACAGATGTTGTCTTTAACCTAGGTGGATGATGATTGTGTCAGATGTTTTTTATGAAATTAGGATTTTTGCATGAATAAACAATATATGGAACTAGTAGAAAATTAAAGAGATTTAAATAGGCTGAAACAAAGCAAATAGCCATGTGCCATGATGGCTTAATCAATATGTTAACTCGCCTGTGATTTTGTTCATTTACAACTTTAAACTTTAACAACTTTTATTTTCTTCTTTTGATATACTTTAGCTATTTTACATTGGAATTGGTTGGCAATCCTCCTGTTGAGTCGAAGGCTGCACTGAGACACTGGTGGCACTAACATTGCAGTTGCATATGGGTTATAAGGTAAGCTTATGCCTGTAATGTGAAAATATCAATACAAAAAGGATATACTATCGTTAGTTTCTGTTCAACTCTTACATAGAAAACTGTGGATTGAGTTCAAACTGTGGATTGAGTTCAATTGTCAGGAAATTGCTCACATATAGCCGATCTGAATGTGTAGCTCAGCTAGCAAGATGGCAGGATAAAAACAATATAAAAGCGAAATCAAAATTTTGCTTCTGTAATAATAGTAGTAATTCTTTGGCTGCAAAGATTTTTCTTCAGCTAAAAGGGAATCACCTATAAGCTGTGTGCAGTCACACAACATTGGTAGGAAAGAACTTTGAGGGCAATGAGGTCAGTACTAAAGTTTTAAATCTAGCAACTAGCATTTAGTTTCACTTGAGTTGTTACTAAGAGGGAAAATAATAAGCTTAAAGAGGTGTTTATACAGGTAGATGTATAGCATACAAGAAGACCTTTTAAATGACATAATCGACATAGACAAGGATTTTCAAAAGAGTTTTGTTTATTTTCTTTTGGTGTGCGCAATTGATTAATCATTGGTGTTTATACCAGTCTGGCGTATCAAATCATGTTCTTTACATGTTAACTTACAATCATAGATCAGTATTGTATATCTACATGTCTGGTCCACTGAAATCTTTCTTATCTGTGCAAAACCTTCTAAGATTAGCATGTTGCTGATAAAGCATAAAATCCTCTGATTACCATGATCATTTGCTCTTATTTATCTCCCCTTAGAATTAAAATGTCAAAATGTTTTTTTTCCATTTTTATTAAATAAATTATATTATAGACCATTTTTAAAGATTGAAGTTAATTTACAGTTATTATAATTTTGCTATAATTACTTTCATTAAAACCACATCTTTAGAAATGAGAAGATTTTATTGTGTCCACCAGGTAAACCCACAAAAATGCATTTATTCTGAGTGTTCAGCTGCAGTGACCCAGGTGCTGGCAGGGGCTTTACCATGAATAATACTTGCCAACAGGAGATTAGGTTCTTTCTTCACCTACACTGTTAAAACATTAATTTCACTCCAGAAGCTGTTGATATTGTTCCTCCATTGAGGAAAAGAGATTATTGGGATGTTCTATGTCTATAATCCATTGTTTTAAAAAAAGAGGTAATTATGAGAGTAACATCTGGGTAGTAGAATCCAAAGTCAGTGGCTTTTGGGGCTTTTTTGAGTTTTAAATATGACTGCAGAGAATCTATTGTCAAAGATTCATTAGATTCAAAGCAGAATGGATAGCCCAATCCTTTGTGGAAACCCCTTGTTCCCATGAATCTGGTGTATAAAACCCTCCTGTTCATTCAAGACTGGAGAAGAAGTCTGTCTTCTGGGAAAGGCACGGTAGAGAAGAATTGGCTGCAGTAGGCGGAATGTTGAAGCGAGAGGAGTAAAAGGGATTGTATTTTTTTTTCCCCCTCTTTCTTCCTAGTTCAAGCCAAAGCAGTACTGACAATGGTGCTGGCCTGTGATTAAATCTTAGGGGCAATTATCAGTGGCTGAATTGCCTTTAGAGCTTGAATTCTTTAAAATTGGTGTTAAAAGTACAGAGTATTTGGTTTAACATATGACTTCAAGTCATCTGTGAAGTTTTGAATTACACTTAGTGTCTTTATGAAACACAGGCACGTAGATGACATTCTGTGGTTTGCTGTATGTTTTTCTCTTTTTTTTTTTCTGTAAACAGAGACATTTTCTTAAAATTTCTAAAGGTTTATGCCAGAGTGCAGCTTTTGCACTTTACTTTACTTGGATTGTTTGTGTAACTTTTTTTCCATGGGAGAGAAAATAAACCATCAAAACTCTTACCTGAAAGGGTCCACTGGGACTGATGTCAAAGGATGCTTTATTCCAGTTCGGGCCCTGATGACCAGACTTTGTCCACACCAAGGTGTCTACAGGAGCAATGCTTCTCACTCTGAGAAGAACATTGAGCGTCCCTGTGAAAAGATTGCACACAAGATTTAACCAGCCACATACACAAACTCACGTAAGAAACAGTTAATTAGGAACTGTCAGTGCGTGTATTTTAATTGGCCTAACAATCATGTGAGTCCACCTCATTACCAACTAAAATAAGTGGCCAACTGATAATAGATCCCACCATACAAAACAAAAATGTGATAGATTGTTTGCAGTCACAAGAGAAGGGGAAGGTAATTGATTGTAGCCTTTGCCTTAATAGCACAGCAAGTGCATGCTCTGTTCTGTTTAAACTGTGTGTGCCATAAATTCTCTCTCCAAGAATTACCAAATATCTAGCTGCTATTTCACCGTCACACTACAGAGAATGATCTTATCCACAAAATCCAAAGGACCAAACTCTACACAACAGAACATATAGTGTGATTTTCTTTTTCTTTAAATCTTTTTTCCCTCTTTTATATAAGCAGATTTTTTGAAACATTGCACTTCATACTGTATGTAATAGAGTGAAGGAAATATAGGTAAAAAGACAACATTTGGGTGAAAATTTTTTGGTGAAGCCTCCAAATGATGTGTGCCACTCCACAATAACAGCATAGTAGACTATTTAACTCACACTACCACAGCCTTGAAGCAAGAGAGTATAGGTGAGTTGGAGAGTGGTTGCAGAAAAAGAGCCCATAAATGAAATATTTCTAGAATGTATTAGTTAACTTTGTTTCTTGTGTATGTGAACAGTTCACATCTCACTGTATCATGACAAAAAAAATTTAGAATAGCACTTTGTAAAAGGGGGTTCAAATAAGCTCCCTTTCTGTTGTCTCTATCTCTCAGTCCTCTAAGATGTAAGAGAATCATTCATCTTCTTAACGATCTCCAGCCAGGTTCTAATTGGAGCATTAACCAACCACCAGTCTCTTAAACAAATACACAAGCAGGGGGCATTTGTGCACAAAATGCTCTAATATGCATGGAAGCACATGCAATATGTTGACATATGCTTGCATATGGAAATTAGTCATTCTGTAGAGTGCATGTGTATCTGTAAGCTAATGTTATGCAAACATTGAAAAAAGTACCAAGCTTGTTAGCACAAACCTGCACTGTTACAAAGGTGCAGTCAGGGCAAAAACACTGCTGAAAACATAAATTCAAAATTTAACTAACATTTTTTTAAAATATCTGCATGTTGCACAAAGGAAGATATTATTCGCTATAAACTATAAATGTCATATTTAAACACAATGTCTGATTGCCACCAAAAGGTCAATAGGAAGATGTTTTGGGACTGATTACTTCCGCTGAGTATGAAGACTGGAAACACACTTGTCATCACTAAGCAACAGCTGTTTCAGAGACACAATCAAGGATGGACTTGCCTCTTATAGCATAGTGAAATTAACTTAGAACTCAGGAACCGGAAAGATGGGGGATGTATATCTCACTCTTTACCAAAAGAAGCCAATTATCTTATTATTCACTGACAATATATAATAGTTCAACTTCACTTCATTTTTAATAAATACGCATGAAGGAGGGTACCGTTCTCAAGATGATGTGCATTGGCTAAAGACCACTTTAAAATGTATTTTATTATGGTTCTACCACTGGAATCTAAATAGAGATATTTATCTATATATTCAAACCATAAACGTACATGGTAGCAGTAAATTATGAAAACAAAACGCTTGGTCAACTTCAGATCTGATGAGGTACTTTATAGCCAAGATTTTGTGATAGTGACCATTGAAATTTCACTTATTGTTAATTTTGCATTTAAATGGTCAGGGATCCTATCTTGGTAATTCACAAAAACTGCCTTTTGAAGTTTTACCAAGAAGGTTCCTAAGTGGTGAGACCTGCCTGGATGGACTTTGCATGTACTTTTAGAAGGACACGGTATCTGTTCAAAACAAAACAAACAAATAAATAGATACAGCCCCCTGAAAAAAAATCATATGTTATCCTTTTCTTTCTTTGGATTTGATATGAATTATTAAGTGAAGAGCAGAAATCCTAGTAGATGAAACCGGCTGAGCTTCTACCCATTGTTACCACTCAATAGGTTAAACTAAACATAGCAGTATCGTGTTAAAGAAGTAAAATAGAGTAAAATATTGTTCGGCTTACTTGCTCTTGTAATTTTAAATGATCCAAATCTCCAAGTATTATTTTTACAGAGGGATTGTTACCTACGCCTCGGTGGCATTGGTTTGTCTCTCGGTCTGTTAGCAACATTACTGAAAAAGCAATGGACAGATTCTGATGAGATTTTCAGGAAATGTCATAAATAGAATAAGGAAGAAGTGATTAGATTTTGCGAGTGATCCGGATCACCACTTGCATCCAAGAATTTAAAAAAAATCTTCTTTACATGCCTAATGCCACTAGCTTCCAGCCTTGACACTGACGGTATCACTGTATGACATTATGGAAAATTTTGCAAAAAAAACTTTGTAAAAAAAACTTTGTAAAACATAAAATTATGACAACAAGTTGCACACGTCAACAAGGACACTGTTATGATGCGTGGTTTGTTTTTACTGGCAAGCTGTTCATGGTCATGACCACCGGGTTGTGACGTAGGTTTGTGCCTGTCCATGGGGAGATAATAATAAGGTATAATTTTTGCCATTAATGCTTCTAACTCAAAAACTAATGCCCACAATCAACGGCAAAGAAGAAAAAGGAAAAAAATTATAAAAATAATTACAATGGCCTGGCAGAGGTCTGCGCTCTCTCGCTCTCCATATCTAAGATGGATATCTGCTGTTTGTATAATCCCTTTGGAGGATTTCTGATTAAAAACAAAAAAAATAATATCGTCACATATTTTTTAAAAACACATGGGTGGTACTGTAGATGTAGAATGGAGATAAAGACATTTTTTCTACAGTCCACTTCCCCATGCTCAACCCACTCCCTCAGTCTACCACCACCATATTCAAGTCTTATTGTTCCTTTGCCCTCTCATCACCCTTTCCCTCTTTGTCCTCCTTTTACATCACTCCTACTCACATTCATTCACACACAACTACACACCCCACACACACAGAAAAAGGATAAGAAGTCAATTGATTGGACTGAGGTATGGCAGAGTGCATTGGCAAGTGTCAGAAAAACAGAGGACAAGTCACAGCTCTATCAGTGCTACTACTTTGTACAATAATAAGCAGAGAAGACAAACATGAGACAGTCTTACACATACCCTTTGAATCAATTACATACTTTCCTTTGACAACTGAAAGTAATCCTGCATAGGTTCTTTACATTACCACAAGCAACAATGAATAAATAAATTAATTTAATATTTATTAATATAATTTATAATTTTAATCCCAAAAGTATTTTGACTAAACAAATCTCAGGGAATTTGAATTATTGCAATGACAAAACACCAAATATTAGTTTGTGTCTTAACTAAAAAAATGAGTAAGACTATGTGAGTGGGACTTTTGTAGAATTGTGTAGTGTGATGAACAGGTAAAAATTTTATAGTATTAATTAAGGTCCAGAGAAAAGGAATGGATGTGATATAATTAAAGAGATGAAACCAACACTTCTGGAATTTGGCAAAGCTTTTCACTTTGGCACCCCCTAACGAAGGCTATAACGGCATCCATCTTGCAACCTGTCTCTTTTCTGAGCTCTCTCCAGCCAGTAAAAGTCAATCCAATGTTGACTTAACTCCTGCTCTGTCACTTTCTCTCCTTTTTCCTGTTTTTATCCCTTTATCCTAAAGTAATACTAATAATCAGAATTTTTATTTTATTAATCCAGGAATGTGCATAAAAAATAATGAACGTCAGTGTCAAAATGATTCAGAAACACAGTTTCTGGGTTTTAAGCTCAGAGAATCAGGCAATAAATTCTAATTACCTTCTCTTTAAAAAATCACCACCTGTCTGGATTGGAGTGGACCTGAATGAGCCTCCAAATAAACACAGTCCTCACTGTTTGTGTAGAAGCTGTGAAGAATTGTGTTTACAATATTATCCCTGGCACAGTGCCAGACTTTTCTGATGTTGCTGCCCTCGCAAATGCCTGCATAGTTCTTTAAACAACAAACTTATAGAAAGTAAGCAACAAATTGGTGCAGATATTGGTGGATCTTACCTTCAAGGAGAAATAATCTGCCCTGTCCCTTCTTAGTGTTGAATTTTCAGTCTGTTCTTTCGCCCAGCTGAACTCCCAAATATATGTAGTCCTCCACCAACACTACTTCTTCTCCCAAAGTGGAAAAAGTGCTTTGCTCACTCTCCTAAAACTCACAGTCATCTGTTTTGTTTGTCTGTGTACAAGATGAGGTAATCCATACTATCTTACAAATTGATGGACCAGTTCCCTCAGCTTCTTGTCTATCACTGATACAACCAACAGAATATTTCTGTAGATAGTGAAAGTCTGGAGTGTACAGTGAGAAGAGAAATGGTGAGATTATGGTCCCTTGTGGTGCTCCTGTGTTGCTGATTACCTTCACAGGCACACAATCAGAATCAGAATCAGAATACTTTATTAATCCCGGAGGAAACTGTGTGCACACAGTCGCTCCATACCAAATAAAGAAGAATAAGATAGAGATAAAAATCACAATAAGAAAAACAATAAGAAATTAGTTACAATAATCTTTATTGCCAGATACAGGATAAACCCTGCCAGTGAGTAATATGTACATTATTGTCAATATCGTAAATATACATGTAAATGTAGTTCAAAGTGTAAATGTGTAACGGTGGATGTTGTTGCTATATGGAGAAGTTGTACAGTATGATGGCCACAGGTAGGAATGATTTCCTGGGTCGTTCAGTAGACACTTGAAATCAATCCAACCTGTGGCCACCATGGTCTGTTTGTGAGGTAGTCATTAATCCAGGTGGTTGTGGAGGTATCCACCAGAATTTTATGTAGCTTCACATGTGTTAAAAGCACTTAATACCAAATCTGATTTTTTTTCCTTTTTTTAAAAAAAACATTAAACTTATTAAAAATCTTAAGGTTTTGCATTAAACATGTCATTTCATTCTTTATTTCTTTATATGAATGAATGACAGCAAAGAAGTAAATAACGTCAAAACCTTTCCACCGTACAAACGGCTTCATATCTTGCATAGAGATATGTAACACAACTGCATCTGTAATCTCTTTCCATTTGGATCGTTATCATACAGGATCCACTGCGAAAATAAATCCCCTGATGTTGGTCGTCTCTTAACGAGAGTTTGTGGGCTGAAGTTGTCATCTGCATCTCAAAGAGAGAAGGTTTGGATTGGTGAGTGGTAGCCTAGTGGTTACAGAGGTGGGCTTGGGTCTAGAGAACCTGGGTGCAAGGCCCTCAACCCCCAACTGCCCCCAGGCTCTGGAATCTGGCAGCCACTGCTCCTAGCAACTAGGATGTGTTAAATGCAGAGAAGAATTTTCCAGTTTAGGATTATTAAAGTTTAAAAAAAATAGTCAGTTTTGTCAGAACAGCTAAATTCCAGGTACTGTATATCTGTTAGAGCTGGTGCGGAGGGTGGACTGAGTCCACTAACTATGGAAGCCCAAGGAGACCATTTGCCGTGCATACAAAAGAGGGAAAAAAATCCATACTTTCTTAAAAATAAATCGCCATTAATGGAAAACAATCAATTCTATTGGTGAATCCTAAATTAGCAGATCATTAAGGGTCTTGACTTGTTAAATCTTGTTATCCACTGTTCTTGCTGTGATAACACTCTCCACACAAAAGTTGATGTAATCTGTCGTGGCACTGTCTGCATCCAGATGTAACGTTCAGAAAGCATTCCAGTAGCTGTATGCATTTCTTACATTTGATTAAATTAATCCAACATCTTATTTTTTCTGGTGAAAATATTGCCTCTATTTTGACATTCTCGAGGGAGATCAAAAGTGCTCTGTGCTCCTGGAATATCACTCCTTTTAAGTTGAAACCACACACAAAAAGCCTAAAGATACATGCTTCTTTAGTGCAAACAAATACGTGTTCATGTAGCTTCCGTGTGATATAACACTACAGTCTTAAGCATGCTAACATGCTGTTTATGTCTCTGCTGCTGATTTGCCTCAAACCAAAGCTATTTGCTAAAGTATTATCAAACTGAGAATTGTGACTTCTGTTACTTCTGCTGATATTTGTCTTCCATACACCTGGAAACATTAAAAGAGGAAAATTTATTGATGTTTTCTACTATAATATTGTAATCCATACAAATACAAAGAATACATTAATTACTTTCCACTTTGTCACTCTAAAATAAAATAATTTAGTGATTCCAAATAGGAATGTCAGCAACACTGTGAAAATCCCAGCTAATGTAAAATCCTACCCTGTGGCAAGCAAAACTAATTAAATGCTGTTCATTGTTGCTGCCAGGGAGCCCAAAGAGAAACATGTTAAGTTAAACAGCTAAACACATCACCTGGGGAGGGCTTTATTTGCAACACTGTCCCACTCCTCCTAAAATCCAGACTAGACATGGAGCATTACGCTGTCTGTCTTTGTTTTTCCAAATCCTCAAAAGATGCTCCTTCCTGCTCGACATCCTCAAACCCTGAGGACTGCAGAAGAGCTAAGCTACATGTGTGTGACAAAAGAGCAACATTTCAAAAGCATTTCTAGAAACTGCATTTTTCAGACTCATCATTAATCATCTTTTTTTTCTTTCAAAACCTGGTCGACTCTCACCTCACCTCACTCCTCTCATCTCAACTCTTCTTCCACTGACCCCCTCTGTGCTATCCTCATCTTGTCTCTTGTTGTCATTACGTCACCCTGTGGCTCTTTGGCAGGAATGTTAGCTCTGCCAGGGTAAGCCAAAGCATCACACATGGGAACAGACTGGGAAGACAACACTGAAAATGGAGGAAAAGTTGAGAATTTCCTCCTTAATGTGTCCCTAGTTCATTTATTTTCTGTCTTCGTCCTTTATTACCCGTGTGCCATATTGACTGTTTTGCCCTCATTAACCGTCTTTAATGTATTTAATCGGCATCCTTCCTGGTATGTGTTTTGTTTTGTGTTCTTTATGCCATTATCTTTTTTTTTTTTCCACAGATGACTTATTTGACTTGGATTGTGTTACTCATTTTGTTCCTGCCAAAGTAAACAATAAAATACAAAGCAAACTTTATTTTTATAATGGATATTAGAGTAACAAAGGTGGTTCTTATTTTGAGGAGATACATTGCTATAGCTGGTGTTAAAAAACTGAGAAATTTTAGGATTGGCAGGTTATGTTCCAGATAAATTATCAAGAAAGAAATAAATGTGTAAAGGAGTTAAAGGTAAATTAAAGTAAAATTAGGCGATTCCTAATGCTTATTTGTATGTTGGGTTTATATCTATTTAAATGTTAAGTTGGTTTATTACTATTTGGATATTAATTCATTAAATTGTATGGTTCTGTGTCACCAGGAAATAATACTGAGGCATAAACCTGCAGAGTGAAAGCGATTCTTCTTCCTGATGAGACAACCAGCTACAAACAGAGAAGGCAAATCAGCTGTTAAAACATATCAAAACGTTGCAGCCAAACCATAAATATAACTCTAAATATACAAACTAAGACATGTATAATTTATTATTGTCTTTTTTTTCAACATTTACTGACTGTGACGTTTTTAACATTTCAGTTTTTATAGGTAAATGATGTCCTTATTGCCACATACTCAAATATGCATAAACATTGCTCCCTTCTAAACCATGCACAAATATACGCTGAAGCATATTTGCTCTTGCACTTGACATATAAAGACCTATCATAAATGTAAGTTTGTCTTTATGTATATTTACAGTTTAACTGTATGTTAATTGCGTTTTCTTTAAAAAGAGTGGGAATCCACACCTGTGTGTGGGTATATTTGGGTTTTGGGTTTGTGCATGAATGTGTGTGCAGGTGTGCGGCTCCAAGATGTATGCGATCTATCTGTATGACAGTGCATATTATGATGAACAGTTTCGCCAAATGACTGATTGTATCTTGCCCCTGCTATAAATTACACACGCCTTCCCCCCTTCAGCCACCTACAAACACACACAAATACACCCACAACTCTCTTGCTTACACACATACAACCTACATCATTGTCTCAGACAAAGCCCTACACACAAGGGTTATGCACAGAGGTCAGCTTCTGACAGAGAAATCCTGATAAAATTCAGTGTCTGTCCTGTCTTTATATCAATATGCACTGTTGTGTCTCTATGTTTTCATATGGAAGAAGACAGTACTGTAAATACAGTACTAAGTGTACGGTATGTGTGTGTGGGCATTACTGCTCACCAATGTGTTTGCCCTTCATGTGGTAGTAGAAGGAGACACAATATGGGACTCGAGCAGAACCCCTGGGGCCTTTCAGAGAAGACATATTGAAAAGTGGAGACAGAAGACGTGCTTTGTCCCCTGGAGCACGTGGTCGTGATGCTTCGATGTACATATAGTACCCTGCAACCAACCAGAAAACAGAACTATAGCTTAGATTTGATTCTGAATAAACTGAAACAAAAAACATTAAATCTTTATTTAAAATAATAGATTATCAGATCACAAGATTACAAAATGAACAAAACAATAATACTTCTAAAACCAATCAATTCTCATCATGTTGAATAGTTATTGGTGATTTGACCCATGTTCATTGGAGGGGAAACTCACAGCCTCAGTGTCAAAAATGAATCTTTCCTGGATTTTAAATTGAAATTCCACATTACCATCTCATCTATACTTGTACTGTAAATAAATAGATAGATGGACATGATGTTTCTTTGGTTGGTAAAACTTTTGGAACTTGTTCTAAGTTTTCTTACCTTCCTTTGTTCCACTTCGGTCGGTTTCTGGGCCGGTGTTGGCGGACCGCTTTGGATTCTGTGTCAGGTTATTTTGTCTCGTCCAGTCAAAGACATCACTCCGGTCTTGAGAGAAACCACAGATCTGTCCATCCTCAAAACCACATACTTGGTCTGGAATGCATGTATATGTGAAGAAAAAATCCATAAATATAAAATTATAAATGTAAAAATAAAACAACATGGAAAAACACATTTCTCCATGACACATTAGATGTCATTACAAACTGCACGTAATAACCTTTTTTATACTATCCCTTACTTTCCCAGGGTATAAATGCAAACAATAAATGTCTTAAATAACCTGCAATATGCATTTTAGATCAGACAGCCTGGTAATAACTGATGAAATGACAGGCAGGATATATATTCCTGAACTTAAAGTGGACTCCTCATTTAATGCATATTTTGATGCATGACTCGTACATGCAGAAAATTATGAAGACATCTATTACTGGGTCAGACTCTTGAAAAAAAGACATCTGTTTGACACAAGATTTCAATTAAAACATGATATTTAGCCTGAAGATAGAGGACACTGCTGAACCACATTTTGCACTATATGTTGGCTTTATTATTTATGGGTTTTCATTTCCATTTCTTTGGTCTTTGGACTTCATCTGTAAAACCGTATAACCAGAAGAAAATAAACTATCAATCACATCACAAATTTAAGAAGCTGTTACAGTATGTGGCAATTGCCAAATACTCCATGGTTACAAAATGCAATGTTTTTCAATCCTGATCCTGGTTTTAGATGTTTCCAAAATGAAGGGCTCATTAGCAGACTTGCAGGGAACTTGATGAGCGGTTCAATTAATCTGAATCAGCTGTCCAGGAGTTGGAATGGGCCGGTATTGAGAAACACAGATAAAGTGTTTGAATATTGCAACTTTTAAAAGGTGCCACTGAAACTATTTAATCAAACAATGTGTTTTGATTGAAATTTTGGATTGTTAGGCAATCTGTTGTTATTAATGCAAATGTGACTGTAAAGTAATTTGGAAATCAATGATTGCCTCCAGCATACAGTGTCTGAAATAAGGTGAATATATTCATATCATGAACAACCGACCAGATTAACAAAAGATGCACAATAAATAAATAAACACTAGTGTAGATAAAATAATACAAAGAATGAATTGTTTTCTAAGACAGGAGTGCAGATGAATGACACGTGGCTGACGTGCTTCTGCTGTCACACACTATTTTTTATTAACATCTGAGGGCTATGGTTCACCACACAGTCATCGCACAATCTGACATGCCTCTAATTGAGCTCACACAGTGTGACACAGATTGAGACCAGGATTTTATTACCCCCATCTTGCAGTGTGACATGCAATAAACTTACACAATTGTTGTTGCCTAGTCTAGGAGAGCCTTTATTTGTCATGGATAGAATTAACACAACCACTGAAGCTTATCCATCTAGTTTGGGAAAATATCATTAAGTAACAAGCAAAAGTCTACTTTTTTCCCTCTGAATACTTCAACTTGTGGTGATACTTTCTCGGTATGCTGTATAATTCTTGCGACAGATATGGGTATGTCTATGATCAGATGTATTTTCACTGGACACTAATTCTGCCAGGATCTTTGGAATCCTTTTTATATTTCCCCATTCATGTTTTTTTTCTCTCAGTGTACATCATTAAGAACAGAGAAAAAAATGTGTTTTGTCATTCTTAATGTTGATGTCTCTTGTTAAGCAAGATAAAGGGGCTTCTCTTCACAGTGTTGTCACTTTCATTAGCCCATCTGGAGGGCTCTGCCATTATCAGAGACTCACTAAACAAGAGAGTATAACAACCATCTGAAACCATCCAAGCTGACAGCTTCTGTGAGAGCATCTCGGACACACAAACACACACACACACACACACACACACACACACATACACACACACACACACACACAAACAGTCTGCTGAACTCCCCATGAGGATGGCTTGTGTGTTCTTCTTTGTTTCAGGGAGCTAATCTATTACTATTCACACCCTTCTCCACTACATGCGCTCCTTTCAATTTACACTGTTGTTCTCGCAGTCTGTTCCAATCTGCTGTTGTTTTAATTGCCTCACCCTGACAGAACCAACTGCCACTCCTGCCAGGAAAATGCAGCATGTCTCTTAATGAAGAAAATAGACGAGTTGCATCTTACTGAGAAAAAGTGTTGGATGGCAAGAAGAGGATGAAAGTCAGGAAGACAACGATAATCAGTGCAAAAGAGCAACTGATAGAGAAGAAGGAGTGGTGTGCAACCTTACGGTGATAGGGACAAAATGTTACATTTTTATTTTAAATCAAAGCCTTAAAGTAATTAAAGCTCCACTTAAACCAGTTTTATGTTGTCCTCATCACAGCCACTCTTTCATGGAAGTTAAAACTGAACAGAACTGCTTGCAGATGCTGTCACAAAGTGTATTTTTGTTACTCAGCTCTTTTCTCTAGCAAAAAGGTAATAAAGCCAAAACGGATTCATTGCAGACTATGTCCTCGCAAACCTGTGTTGCAGCAAAAATTGTTTTCATTAAGAGTCAATGTGCCGTCCTAGCTTCACCACCCTGCCATCAGTCAGACATAACAACGGGTTTGAAATTGTAAAATTTGGAAGAGGATGGAGGGTCAATCTCACCTGAAGATCTTGGGTAGGTGTAGGCTGTAAGAAGAATGCAGTAACATTGATTACTTCTTAGATATGCAGATCAACCCATAAATGTATCTGAACACATGTGTATAAAGTTTTTTATTGAACAGTTTTGCATTAAGATCAACGGTAAAGGCTTTAAAAGACACTCACGCTCTGAGTACTGGATAATTCGGGTGACATAGTCGCCAGTGCTGTAGGTGGTGATGGGGGCCAGCCGCACCTCGTAGGACAGTGGGATTCTCAGGTCTGATATTGTGTAGGACATCAGCACACCTTTTTCTGGTTCCTTACCTCTCAGGTCTATCTGCTTTGACAGCAGATTCTGCTTGTTCTACAATCATTTAGTTAAACACACACAAACAAGCAGAAAAGATTCAGGATATGATAGACCATATATCCATGATTCAATACACAATGGGAAAAAATAGTAAATTGCAATATCATACAGAGAGGCAGAAATTGTGAAGACTACATGCATGTGTCTGTTAGGCACACTTCTTCCTGTACCCACTTTCTCTTTTTATTATATTTCGTCAGAGTATATACATACTGTATTTGGCCCCAGTTTTAAGCAGCCTGTCCAGTATGAGTAAAAGTCATATCTTAGAATGGCATGCAAGACTACTCCTGCATGGTTATTTAATTAAAATTGATATAATAAACCATAATAATAAAATTTGCCTTGTAGTATTTACACAACCTCACATAATGTCTTGGGCTTGACATATTAATCTAGATAAACTGACAGGAGAATAGTTAGTTCAAATAGTATGGCAGGTGTGTGACTCAATCCAATATGCTTCTATATGGCTTACACTGGCTTCTCACACATATACACAATTAACTTAACCAATGTTGCCAGCAAACACTACATAATATTAAAGTATACATCGAAGGTCGCGCCATTGCCATGTTAGGATAAAAATCAACAAACAACAAAAACACCCAAAAAACTTTAATCTAGTCAACAAGCTGAGTAAATGATTGCACATCAAATGGGATTAAAAAGTGACTTTTTTTTGTGTGTGTGTGTGTGTGAGAGAGTGGGGACTGGAAAATAAATAGGCAAACTGAACACAGCACAGATCACTGATATTTGTAAAGTAAATTACAGCTGGTTAAATCTGCTGCTCATCTGGAAGGCTTTGATTCCAGGCCTAATTTTTTCCTTAGTAATGTCAGTTATGCCACTAATACACTCAGCAATTTATAAGCAGGCAAACATATTAAACTCAGGCTACCGTGCACTCTCACTTATAAGTAAAACATGCTAAAACAACATTGTTTTGTAGAGAAAGGATATAGTCATTAACTTACCTTTTCTTTTTAAATATAAATTCAATTCAGTGAAACAGATATGCCCAACACTTCTGGGCATTCAACCAGACAACATGCAACAAGCCTTCCATAAAATTTGTCTTGAATTGCAGTAAGTTTTCAGTCTCATTTTTTTATCCAAAACAAAGTTTTTCTCATTAAATGCTTTGGAGGCCACCAGAGGCAACATTAATTTGGAGCTCTCCCACATCAATTTCTACTCTAAACAATACATACTGGTCCAGTTTTAGTGCACTCAGCAAGTTATATGATTTCCCTCAGTGATGCCATGACAGAGACTCAATAGCCATTACTTGAGTAGCAGAAATTAAATACATATTTCTTGAACCGTCCCTGTTCGGTCATTTATGTTTCTCAGCAAGCATTGTAAAATCATCACATAAAACCTCACATAAACAGCCTTGAAATAATTAAAAGAGACATGCATCATACAAAGAAAAATTATTATTATGTTAAGCAAGTCCAAGTGGTGGTGTCTTTTTCTGTTTTTTTGAGTTGGGCCTTTTTTTGCTGTCAACATCACATTTAATAAAGCTTTTTCTGTGTTATTCCACCCACAGAGAGAAGGATCCATTAGCTGTGTATCTGCCTCTGATCCCAGCTACTTAAAGACCTGACAGTGAACTCAATCTGATGTATTAGGTCAGCCACTTCACTATAACAACTTAGTACACCCACAGCATGCCATTATCAGGTAACTCATAAAGCAGAGGTGTGAGTGTGTGTAGAGGTGTGAGTGGTTGTGTGTTTGTGTTAATACCTACTGTAAAAAACCCTCAAATAGTCAGCAATTGGAAGCTTGTGCACTTAAGTTCAGATGCATTTAGTCATTTTTTGAAGATAGATTTCTGCATGATCTACTGATAATGACTTTACATACTTGTTGATTGATTGATTGCAGTAACAGATATTTACCTAGGCATATAAAATACATAATCGACATGCTCTCTGTTAAACGGAGCTCCTCCAAATTAATTGAAAAAAGTTTTTTTTTTCAATATTTAATGAGGTTAACTGAGGTTTAGTTCAGGCATTTGGCATCAAATTGGTAATAGCCTTTAAGAGCCCTAAACTACTTGCTAGTACTGTATTACAATATTATAGCAGTATGGAGGAGAAGGCTGCTTGCCGTAGCATCAGGTGTCAAGTGTCTTGGTGCACAGACAGTGATCTGGACGACTCATCTCATTTTACCGACCTTCATCTTCCTAAACTTAAATGTTGTGCCTCAGGAACAAACAGACCAGACAGAAAGAAGAGGAAAGTAACTTATTTTCTCGATGCTGAATGTTACTGTGTGCGCAGTGTTTAGTTAACCTAGCATAGCAGCCGCCATATAAAGGTTCAATCCAACGTCTCTCTGACCCACTTTTTCATTAATCTGGTAAACAACAAAGGACACTGAAGCCCACAAATTGTTAAAAAACAAACAAAAAACAATAGTTTATGGAACACATTATACAAACAATATCTCACACATTTTTTACAATTTCCCTTTAGAATATGTATTTGGTGGCTGCACGGTGGTGTGGTGGTTAGCACCGCAGCCTCACAGCAAGAAGGTCGCTGGTTCCAGCCTCGGCTGGGGGAG
>JBAMHW010000001.1:25394608-25407609 GCA_037177495.1 Rhadinocentrus ornatus | reverse complement strand
CTCCTCCTGCGTCTCACCAGGCGTAGTTCCTGCGCGCTGTGACACCAGAACGTTCTGCACACACTTCATCTTGGCCTTGGTGAATCCGCAGGCCATGTCGGTTCTTGCATATCTTACCAAATCAAAATTCAGTGCAGTGTAGGTTAATGTTTATAGAGGGTATCTAAATGCATATTTGTTATAAATTCCGAGTTTTGAGTGTTAGACTAATTTAGCACCCCTCATATGGTTGTGAAAATGAAGTCATATCAATGCAAAATTAATCATTTCAGTACAAGCTAAAACACGAAAATAAATATGAAAATTGTTGACTGACTTCAAATTGAAGTTGGCTTAAATAAAAGGTGTCTGCAGAGGATGTGTTATCTTGTAAAGTTTGACTACATTTGCCATGTGAAAATGAGACATCCTTATGAAACAACTAGGAGATGAAACTTTAATATTAAAGGGGATTTAATGGCTGTTCTGTGGCTGGAGGGACATGGAAGGCGAAATTAGAGAAATTAATAGGTAAAGACCTTTAGAATAGACATATTAATCTGTAATAAATCTATGTACTTTTCTTTACTTTCTACTTACTTTACTTACTTATTTAAGCATGAATAAGAACATACATTTATAGTATGAGAAGAGCAGTTTCGTTTATTCAGTGCATGTTTATATTGATTCACTACGCATGCTTGACACTTCCAAAACCCTTAAAGCCCCATCTTGATTTAGCATGCAAAATTCACTATATAGACTTGGGTGTAAATGTGCTCTTGTCTGTAGAAGCAGTTTGCCTGTCCACTCAAGGTGATTTTTACAAACTTAGACAGGTGACCAGCGTTTGCCTCATGTCATGCCCTCCACTGCTACTGCTGCTCTGTGGCTAGCAGGCTTTCTCTCTGTCTCTGCATGTCTTTGTATGTGTTTACATTGCAGAACAACCTCTGTCTTTTTCTATGTCATGGTTTCTTGCAAATAATTCCCTCTCCCAGCAGCAATCCCCAGCCCACGTCCTACCACCATATCCTTCTGCGATTCCTGGGAAGACCTCTGTATCCAGTCACCTGTTACCTTTCCTGGGTTCACCCAGCTTGGATTGTCTCAGTTGATTTTCTGCCTGCTCTTCTCTAACATTAAATTAAGCCTAATTTGTCCTAAACTAATCTTAATCCACTGTGTCTGCTTTTGCTATCTATTCCATATTGCTCCTTTTTGGATCACGTGAATAAATTGTGATATGAGTAGAAACAGGTATTGTGTGTCTGTGTAGGTGTGTATATATGAACAAAAATATTTTACCTTTCGGATATTTAGCCAGTATCCTATAATACGGTCTGTGGCCTGTGGTTCTTTCTGTGTCCACTGCAGGTTGTAGGAGTAGTTGTTTCCCTTCAGGATGCGCACAGGGTTGGGTGTATCAAAGTAAAACTCAGCATTGTAAGGGTTTGCTGTAGAATGGAGACAAAATAACACCCACAGTTGTAAAACAGAAGGCTAAATATTGTTGAACAGATTGATACAAAAACGTTTTTCATTAATAGAGAAGAATCAAGACTTATTTTATTGTCACTTACCAGAGACATTAAATGTGCAAGCTGATGTTCCTACACTGTTACTGACTCGACATTCATAGGAGCCGTTGTTGGAGGGTTCCAGTTTGAACTTCATTTCTGGTGTCTCTTTCAGGTCTGGCATCAACATTCGGATGAATTCACCATTACGAAGCCAACGAATGTCTGTTAGTCGAGGGGGGCTCGATCGTAGAACCGTACATCTTAGGGTCACTGTCTGATAGTTCCTTGAACGCACATCCTGAAAGACCGGGTTTAGAATTGGGGGATCTGCGAAGACAATTGACAAGCTACTTTTAGTTCATACGAATAATTTCTTTATGGCTGTTTTTGGACACAGTTTAGTTGACCATGCAAAGTAATGATTTTATGTTTACATATACAGAAAACAGAAAATTTCTCTTGTTCCTGTCCTGCCTGCTTTGTAGTATGAATGTTCTAAGCACAGTGGAAAGTGTGAGATTTGACAAATCATCCAAACATAACTTGCACGCCAAAAAGGATCAGGCATTACAAGGTACAATCCCATCCCTGCTGGTAACCTATGCTAACCAGTAGTAATTAACCTGTCACAAGTGATGTGTAGCTCTGCAGTCAATGACTGACTAGCCACTGCTGCCCTGTGGTCATCCAAATCTCAACACAGGCAAATTACTCTGCCACAAATTACAGGCCTGCTAGTTCACCCCCGGCTAATCATGTAGATAGACAAGATGCTAATGGTAGTACCGCCTTCCGAACGGATGAGATTTAGTGTTAAAGCCCCCAGATGTAGGACAGCATCACTAGAGGCCCTTATGAATCAAGTTTATCACACAGATGTGTAATTATGTTCTAATCTATGTTATGGCTGTAATTCAGACAGATAGAGTTACAGAAGGAGCTGCAGTACCGATGACCAAAAGACAAAAAGATAATTTTTAGCAAAGGCAGAGAAGGAAACTGGAGAAAGATGCTCTTAACTGGTATTATATCATGTAAAAATTTACTTTTTGCAGAAATGAACTTATAAACTCTTGTTTCACATTATTTTAATTTTAGTTTTCTTATTTTTGTACCACATCAAATCTGTGTATATAATAAAGGTCAGGATCTTGTTCTGGCATGTTAAATTTGTCTAATTCTGACCGTATTACACAGAATTAATTATATTGGGAAGGACACTGCATTACATTGTAATGACATACTATCATACTAACATGGCAACACCAGAGACACATGAATTAGGACAATTTGCAAATGGGCAAGACTTTTAACCAAGTCATGTGATTTATAACCAAGTCTGATCCCGAGTGGAACAATCTATCTGTTACTTTATATTACCACAGCTGGGCTGCAGTGCAGGATCCACCAAACCACCCAGACCAGGGCGATCTCCACAACAATGACTCCACAGACCAAGTAGTCATAGCCCCTTGTGTGGAGGATTCCCAAAACATTATTCTTAGTGGGACCAGCCTGTCTTAATTTGACTTACATTTCATTTTTGTAAAGTTGCAATAGTGATTTTTATCTAACTTACTAAATAAGTTTACATGGTTGAGAACTTAATATATTTTTAAAGTGGGAAATGACTCCTTATCCTTTTTAGTTTTAGAAGTCACAGCTTGAAAGCTGAATCTTATCCGAGCATACAGCCTATATATCTAAAAATCTGAAGTGGTTGTGAAAGTATATCTGTAGTCACTATGAATATAACTTGTATTTTTTTCTGCTGTTTAGACAGGTACACACAACCAGACCAAATTCCTGTTTGAAATCAGTTTATCATTCTGTGCTTGCACTCCAGTCCGAGGAACATGGGTGAGCACCTGAATGCTAAGAAGTCTGGAAACCAACCAGCAGTTGGCACGTTGGATTTTAGTCAAGTCTCTCAGTATAATGATGCAAAATCCAAACCGCTTCCCACCGTCTTGTCTTTAAAATAAAAATATATACTATGTAGTGCTTATTACTAAGTCTCCTTGACCTTTTGTAACCACTTTATATGTGCCTCCTGCAGCCATAACGTTGTGACATATTAGAATGATGTGTGGGTGGTCTTAATAATCATTTAAACTGATTAGTGCATGGTCACACACCTTGCTCCTAATTACTGACATGCATATGCATACCACTGACTAGAAACAGGTGGAAAGGATAAAGAAAAGCAGCCAAATTGTGGAACAGTGGTGACACAAATTTACAGAAAAAAAGGAGAAAAATAGATGGAGGTAAGTTGTGAACTTGTTTGTGAGCAGTTTATAAATCATTCCAACCGGACTAGAATGTGGTGGACAAGTTATTATTACAGCTCGTACCTGGCCCTGAGTATTCACTACAACAATTATAAAAGTTTCTGGGCTATATGCTATACTTTCTCTGCCAGGTTACTTCATTTTCTAGTTTGACTTTTTAAATTCTCCAGAGCTTTGTTTTTGCATTAATTTTCTTCTCATTCAGCTCACAATGTTACACTGCAATGTTTCATAGTCAGAACACCATAATCCATGTAAACACACCATTGCTATCTGTCTTATTGAATACAAAATGGATTCCATCCAGGAATGCAACACTGACCAAGCCAAACATTTACAGTACACAGAGAGAAAATCAATTTACATGAGACGGAGAGCGAGAAGTGGTGTGGTGGGGAGTTAGGTGGGATGAGGGGAGAAAGAAAAAGCTCTTAAATAAGACAACAATGAAGAAGACAAATGATAGAGAAGGTGTGGTGTGAAAGTGAGAGAAGTCAGTGATTGAGTATGGGAGGCGTAGAGCGGATGAAAGGATGCAGGATGCAGAAAGAGAATGACAAGACAGAGAGAGGGCTTCTCTCGTGGCCAACAGCTAGCTGATTGATGATGATGATGAGAATAGCAATGAGGAAGAACATCCACTTCTCTAGGTAAGAAAAACAAAGACCGAGCAAGGAAGGGAAGGATGGAATGTGAACAAGGAAGTGGAAGAGGAAAAAGCTAGCGAAAATCTGCATATCTTTTTAGTCATATTTGGCATAAATTGTAGCATCCTTCTGTCACATTGATGAGCACTAGTCAATGATGGGAGACAAAAAAAACCTGATAAGATTATAGAACGAGAAAAAATAAACTGGGGACAAATGCTGAGGGCTCAGGACATCAAAACAAAAACAGGAGCGATCTGGCTTTTACGCATTTAATGGCTATGGTCATACAGAATTTAGTTCACATTTATGTTGTTTTTCTTACTTTTTAGTTTGTACAGTGTCATGCCCTCCGTCTTCCTTCCAACCCTAACCTGGAATTCCAGTTGTAAGTTCTCCTTAACCTCATTTTTCTAAGTCTTGCTCGTGCATCTGTCTCACCGCTCTGTTTCTTTCTCTGTCCATAGTGGGGTGGCCACCTGGGCCATTAATCAGAGTTGGCCTAGTGTGGACAGCAGTGCTTGCAGAGTGTTGGCCTGCTACTCCCCTGCATTAGCAAGCTCTGTAAATACTTCTTGCAGTGGAGAGGACATTTCAGCAGGTATTTATCTCGTATGTCAGTATGATAAACTTTCAAATATATGATTCATACTGAGTTATTGTAATGTTTAATTTGTTGTTGATTCTGTACAAAACAAAGACTTGATGTATGAACAGAATCAGTGTTTCTAGATGGCCACCACATACATGAAACTACAATGAAATGACTGTATTTGATCCCATTATCCAAGTTTTTATTCTTCTGTTGTAGAAAGAGCGATTGCCAGAGAAATAATAATTTTGACTCTGTCTTCTTGTCCAATTATCATTTACGCAGGACCTATATAACTCCTTGAGTGAATTTCTTCAGATGTTGTGCAAAAGATTACTCAATTTTATGTCTTTCCAAATCGTCTGAGGACAATTATCAGGTCCACCCGGAGGGAACTAGCACAATGTTCACTTGGTTTTAAATATTGACTAACAGGAATTTAGGTATCATAGCTTAATAGACCACAGTTCATATACTAATTATGGTTTAACACAAATGCTGAGGATATAACTGAAGTGGTGTTCATTTTGCATTTTTAATTTTTGATTTAGCACCTTTTTAAACTCCCTACATGCATCCTTCCTTAAAAAGCAACCTGACAGGCTGATGGCAAAACTCTCTGGCCCTCTCACCTTACATTACCTTTTCCATCCTGGCACACCGAGGTCATCTAATTGTGATTCAAATGTTGCTGCTGTCTTTACATCTAGATCTAAAAGTTGGGCTTTTCTTCAAATATAAATAAAGTTGTGCTGGAGTTAAACAGTTGCCTAAATTCAAGTATACTGCAGAGGTAAGTAAAAGAAGGTGTTAAAGTAATGTGGTGTTTTATTAAGATACCCACAGAGTGCTCACAGAGGGGGAGGGGATGGGTAAAGAGAAAACAGCCTCTAAGGCGTGGAAGTATGCCCTCATTTTATAACATTCAGCCCTTTTCCACTCTTTATACGAACACGTATTTCTTTTCTCTCTTTGGAGAGCATAGGTTTACGCACAGTGTGAAGTTTATGTCTTTAGTAAAGGATAAAAAGATGAAAGTCTTGTTATAAAGGAAGTATTAAATTTCAAATACTGAAAAGCTGTGTGGCTTTTTAGGAGCATCAGTTGCCACGGCTACATAGTTTGCTGTAAATAGTTTCTGCCTCTAATAATCGCTGCACTATGCAATATTGCATCTATTAATACTTGTGAGTTTCAGTTGTATGTAGCTTTGTTACAGTTTGATTTATATCACTTTTCATCAAACATTTGATATCATTATAGCTACTGCTGCTACTTCCTGGGATCATTAAAATGTCATAACATTATGTTATTAGTACACAAAATATGCTTATAATACCATTTGACATCAGCCATAACCTTATTCTTTACTTACATCAAACATGCACTCTCAAAGCATGTAACACCTGCCTTCTGTGTGATCGAGATTTGCTGTAAGTTGATGTGTTGAGTCCTCAGGTGAATATAATGTGTTTCACACTTACATTGGACATTCAGTTGGACTTGTGCTTCTCTGCGCTTGATGTTGAGGCCATTGTATGGAGCTGTCTGACACCGATATATCCCCATCATGTCACGGCTAACGTTCTTTAGTCTCAGGCGTCCATCAGGTGTCTCTTCCATGGGCTTCCCTGAAGGCATGAGCAGGTCCTTCTCCATCCGTGACCACAGAATTGGAGGACGGGGTTTACCATCTATTACCAGGCAGACTAGCTCAGCATTTCCTCCCTCACGCACGCTTACAATCTGAAGTTCCGGTGGAACTGACAGCACTGGAGGAGATACTGGAAGGGAGGAAAGGCAAAGTGAGAAAATGCTTATACGTAATTCCTACTTTAAAACTTAAACAAGCCTCTTCATTCAATTTTATTGCAGTTGTAGCCTATACAAACTGGTAAGAAGAGAAAAGTTAGATTTTTTTTAAGTGGGTAAATAACAAATTTAGAGTACCACTAAATACTTTTGTATGTAAGACAACTAAAAAACTTTGTGAGTTAATTTGCATAATAGACATGGATTAAAAATGGAAAGGCAGTAACTGGCATTGATTTTAAGGGCAATCCCCACATTTTATTTAAAATCGGAACATATTAAAACTGCCTCAGAGGGTGTCATAAAAAATATCTTAGTGTGCACACACACAGGCTGCAAGGCAACTAAAAAGTTATCCGGCTGTAGATTTGTCAAGTTTTCCAAGTAAAGTCCTTACAGTGACTGAGGAGCAGGTGAAGAGTGAAGGTTTATAATCACACAGGAAGAGACAGGAGTGTGTAGAAGTTAGGTTTATTCAGATCTGCACTTGGAAAATGACTACTTCCAGGTCTACTTCAGGGTGAGTACGGAGCAATTTGGTAGCATGTTGGGAATGTGTTATCATAGAATGATGCCCAACTTACACCTGTTGTAATTCTGCTTCACACAGGGAGAGCAAACATATGGAAAGCTTTTCACTCTCTCTCATTTCAGATCTGTTCTTGTGTCACAGTGCCTAACATATCCTATGCGAAATTAGCTTTAGGTAGCAAAAATTAGTTTTTTTCTTGGTCCCCCTTCTGAGTACTTGTATTACCTCACTTGGGAAACAGAACGCCACACTGTCATAACATTATGTTATTAGTACACAAAATATACTTAAATTAGTAAAAGTTATCTATTTAAGGGTTAATCTAGTTAACCCTTTCCATGCTTTGTTGTACAGTAGCGTAGCTACTGATATTTTTCTTGTCCATGCCAGATTAGAAAAAAAAGAAAAACACCAAGTTAGGCTCAACGGATTCTTCAACAAAGAACAATTAAGGAATAAGAGAAAAAAACAGCTTGTATCCCAAAACAATTCAAATTTATTTTATTTTCATGGATTTGTATCTAATTGTTTTTATTTTGGGACCCTAAACTGTATCCCATTGCCCTGCATACAGTGTGTTTACATTGTGATGGATTAAGTCACATTTATGCATTTTCAACCATGCTTGTAAATTAAAAAGAAAAAAAAAAAAAAAAGGAAAAAAAGTTTTAAAAAAAGTAAAGCCTCACCACTGTTCTGGGAGATGTTAATGTCCACACGGAGCTCTGGAACTCTGCTGCCTGGGAAGTTTGCCACACAGCTGTATGTAGCCAGGTCTCTAAACTTCATTTCCACTATTTCCAAGCTACTGGTGCCAGGTGCCATGTCTGGGTCACTGCGCAGTAATAACAGACTATCTGAGTTAAAGACTAGTGCACCATTCTTGTACCAGGTGTAGTTGATTTTGTCTTGAGGGGTAGCATCAACGTGACATGACAGTTTGAGCTCACGAGCCATTTGGATGGTCTCACTGTCCTTGTTAGAGTCTGGTGTAATTTGGAAGGTCAGGTTGCTCATTGCTGTGTGATGTGGGAGCAAAGTAAAGGAGAATAGAGAGAGCGAGAGAAAAAAAAAAAGATTATTACTTAAATATGGCATTTTGTGAAGCATTTTTCCAAAAACAACAAGAATAGAGAAGCTTTATTCATCCCCTAAAAGGGGAAATTTCCATGCCACCACACAAACTTGTACATACACAATGACGAAAAACATGAAAAAGACCATAAATATGTAAATATACTAAAGACATTAAAAAAAACTAAAAAAAAAAAAAAATCTACAGGTGTTCATTAAAAAATCTGACAGCTACAGGAACAAAAGACCTTCTGAAGCGTTCAGTAGAACACAAACAGATACAAAGAATACAAGAACACAAATAGATCTAAACAGTCCTGGCTAAAGTAGTCCTGGGCAGAGTTATTTAGTCTACTGTGTCATTAAATAAACCCACTTATTGATGCAGCATTACCAATACTTTATTTTAAATTATATTTTAGCTGCATTTAGTTACTTTAGTTTTACTTCCATACAATAAGATCTTATATCATATCTTACGTACATCCTATGGACGCATTCATTTTTGGACAAGCAAACATTTGAAACTTTTTGATGCAGTGTATCAATAATATTTGCTTAACAGATAAAATGTTTAATTTCTTCTTATCTGCTGGATCATCTCATCTTCAAAAATACAATTGTATGGTAGGTGTGACATAAACCTCCCAGTATGATCGGTTATTGTGTTACAGAGTCCGTCTGCTGACATCAGTTGAAAATAGTTTAAACGTGTAACCATGAGTAACTAAGATATGGAAATACTTTAAAATTACAAATTAACTTCAGCCCATCATTTAATATTGTGTGGGGGAGTGATATCTAAATTGTCTTAATAATGCATGGCAATAAAACACGGAATCTGTTCGCTGTGTTCTGAGTGAGCTCTGCACCATATAACCATGCATTCAGCATGAATTCATTCGATGTTATTAAGTTGTAAACATTGGATGAATTTTAATGATATCCTGCAATGCATTGCAGTTAAACACATTGGCCTCACTGGTAAAGGACAGCCTAAACAGCCTGGTCCCATCAAAGAGTGTGGTAATAACATGCCGAGTCATGTTGCATGATATTATTTACTTGAGTTGTGTGTCATTTCAAACTTTGCACTATAAAAACTTTTCTTTTACCTTAAACATAATGTTTTGTCTAGGAACAAACACACGTTCCAACTCTTACCAATGGTCACATGATTTTGGTAGTGACTAAAAGAATGAGATTACAGACACGAGTGGGTGAAATGAGCTTCTTTCAGAAAGTGGCTCAGTTCGAACAATCAGGTGAGGAGATCATACATCCGGTGTAGAGCTGCTGCTTGGCCATGTGGAAAGGAGTCAGCTGAGGTTGTTCAGGCACCTGGTTAGGATGCCTCCTGGTCATCTCCCCTTCGAGATTTTCCTGGCATATCTTGAGTCTAGGTTGCCCTCCTGAACCCGTTGCCTCTGTGACCCGACCTCAGATAAGCTGAATAAAAGTTATGGATGGATAATTGCTCTCTAGCTGATGTTTTTGGGTTCTTTTTGTCTAAATTTTGTAAAGAACAAACGGAAATCAAAACAGATGACTATAATAAGAAAATCTTAAAGAGCCTATTTTGGAATTACATCACCACAAGAGTGTTTAAGGAAGAACAATAAAGTACAAAAAGCAATGAAATGGAGAGAAGCAGATGGAAGAGGGCAAATATGGCAAATACAGAGCAGTAGATGAGTGTGTGACACTGTGTAAGGAATAAAGAGGGGGCAGCGTGACAAAAAAGAAACCAAAGGAAAAAGGAAATTGAAGATGAAAGAACGAGTGAAAGAGGAAGAAGCAAATTGTGAAGGAGATTAAGACAAAAGGAGCCAGATACAGAATAAAATAACAGGGGGATAAAGAGGAGGGGGGGAACAAAATCAAGGACAAAGAGTAACTCTCACACTGTCACATTTAATTTTCTGTTTCAAAGGCTGCCTTTTCCCAACTGATTTCCATGTTGAATACAAAACAGCTCTAAGTTACCCTACTAAAAGGAGAGACAGGCAGCGGGGAGGAGAGGAGAGTTTGATTTAAACTTGGGTAGGATCATTGATACACGACAGTAACCATAGAGTTTACAAGAGCCTGCAACTTCATGTAATTAGTGTATGTTTGCCTGTGCGGCTCAAAGGCTACGCAGGTGGCTGAGGCATAAATCTGTCTAGTTAGTCACATTAAATGTTCTTGTCCTTATCACTGGAATAAATAAAATGAAACTGCAGTTAATGTTGAACATTAAAATATAAATAAAGACACATTTTAAGATTCGGGTATAGGATGAGGTTAGAATCAGTCTCCTCAAAATATATGTAAGAAAACTAAATGTCCTTAAAATTCATGAGAACACAAGTGTGCGGCTGCATGTGTATTTATTTGCACGTCTCCTGCCTACATGCAGATTTCTGTTGCAAACACTCACTAACTTTGAGTGTGTGCCTCTCTCAGCGTCTTGCCACCTGCGCTGGTGTGAAAATGTGTTCAGGCCCATTAAGCTAACAGGAGAAACCCATCCAGCATACGTTCTCTATGGTGTTAACTAACAGAAGAGACTGTCACTAATTGCTTTCACTCCATTCTAACTAATTGGAGTGAACAAAGATGATTAAAGTGGCTAAAAATAGCCAGGAGGGGGGGAGGGAGAATAGAGGGTTTCCACTTTAATGACAGGGAAATTACAAAAAGAGCAATACTTAACCTGCCTATTCTGACAAGATTCTCATCAGCTCACTGTAATGATGGATCAGGTGCTCTTCCCATATGGCACGCAGACTCACCCGCTAATATATGTGCACAATCACAAATTGCAGCCAGAGAATAAAGAGTGCAAAGGTTGCTTTGTCAGAAATATGGATTTAACAAAGACATACTGTTTGTAAATAATTTATCATTTTAGAAAGGGTGGATGGGAAACTGAAATTGGAAGGACTTAAAGATGTAGCCCTCTATGAGCACATGGCTATGTTTTTTTATTTTCAAAAGTATGAATAGTTCTTTTAAATTGACCCTGATCTAGATTTCCAGAATTCCAAAAGACTGACATACAAATGTACTTTTCCCCCTAAATTTCAGATGCTTAGCTCTTTTGGGACTTTATGAACACAAAAAATATAACCTGTTTGTAGTGTGAACCTAACATTTTGCACACAAGTCTACTACTGGGTAGTCCATGCTGCCCATGTGAAAACACCACATTCACCAGTAAAGCTTCCAGCTTTAATCCTTTTCTCTTCCAGCAACTAACACAGATGTGTTTTACTTACTCCTGACAACAAGATTGACATTCTTGCGAGCAGGGTTGCCCACATTGTTGACCGCTGTGCAGTTGTAGAAACCGGCATCAGCTGGTGTGACAGCTCGCAGAATCAGTGATGGCCCTCGAACTTGGGCGCTGAGGGGAAGAGGGTTGGGGTAACGCGACCACGTCACAGCGGGCTGTGGGAAACCTGCGATCACCTCACAGGTCAGGATCACATCCTGCCCAGGATCCACCACCACAGTGTCGTTGACTGACAGTCGGATCATCGGGGGAGCTGAGGAGAGGAGAGAAAGACAAAACGAGGTGAGTAAAATGGAAATCCTAATCTCTGTGCAGTGGTTCATTGGGAAATAATTAGATTTTTTTCTTAAGTTTTACAATTTCAAGGGTTGGTGGATCCTGATGTTAAAACTGGAAAAAGTCAGAAGTTTATTGGAAGAAAATAAAGTGCCAGCACCAGTATTTAAGCAAAGAAAATAGTTTCTGGAATTATGCATCTTATTAATATCTCCATTACAGGTTTAATGAAGATTTGCATCGTATGCTCACTTAAAATCTACTTTTTTTTAAACTTTGAATTGGAAGTGGAAGCAACAACATCTAATTTTACACATCATTCGACATCCCTATGTAATTCTGGTTTAATGGTTTTCAGTAAATTATTGTCCACATGTTTATTTGGTGCTTGCTTGTTTGCTTTGTTTTTTAGTTTTGATTTGTTTTGCGTTGCTGAAGTCAGAATTTTTCAGAGATGAGCAATCATCATGGACTAATTATATCTTAAGTATCAATGTTTTCTAAAGACTTTAGAGACTTGAAAAAAAGGAAAGAAAATAAAAAAGATGGAATAAAAGAACTTAAAAAACATTGGCTGATAGTTGTCAGGATATTTGATTTATTAAAAAACACTAAATACTCTTTAGTTAAATCTGAATCTGACATGACAGTAATTCTGTCTGCAACATCTTGTAATGAGGTTTTGCATATCTTGCCACAAGGCGTAATGGGGTGATAAAAGGTTAACCTTGAAAAGAATGAGCTTGTGACCAGAACGTCACCTCTGTAAATCCCTCGAGTGCCTTACACAATCTTATTTTTTCTTTTTTTGTGTGTAGGAGAATAGAAAGATTTCCACCTCTCTTGTCTACAGTATAAACAGTCTAGCCCCAGTTCCTCCTCTAAAGGTTCTTCACTGGCTACAAGTTATTAATCTACGTTTGTACTGCCCAATTCTGTAATGTGACCATATGTATGTGTAAAGTTATTTCTTCCTAGACTACTGAATATAT
>JBAMHW010000001.1:25308641-25323883 GCA_037177495.1 Rhadinocentrus ornatus | reverse complement strand
TATATATGCCTTTTGTTTCGCTTCCTGTCCACATGATCCCACACTGCTTCAGTTATGTTGAGGTCTGGGCTCTGGTGAGAATTCATCACTCCGTATGACCTTTTTCCACTGATTTTCAGTCAGGCTCTTGTATAATTTTATTATAACATTTCCCTTGCTATTCAGTCAGCCTTCCACTTTCGTTTTTTCTTACCTGCTGCCACTCAATATTTTTGCACACTAATTAAAACATATTGACAGCCTGTAGCTTAGTGATTAACAGCTCGATCTCACAATAAACATCAGTGTATTATAAGGTACCTTCTATAGTGGGAGAAAAAAGTAACTTGAAAACAACCAGCAACACAGTACAGTACAAGACTGATCCGGAATAGTAAGGTATGGTATCGTATAAGTCGGTATACATTTTGTTTGCATTTCCAGTGGCAAAAACTGGGAAGGGTTCCAGAATACCCAACTACTGGATCCTTAATCTTACCGATCCAATCCAAAAGGGTTGGGCTTGACATGCTACAATCTGCTGATTGGTTAAAAGAGTCACCACTTCTGTGCAACTCAGTACTCAGTTTTTTGTTGTTTAACGCTACATGCCAAGAACAGGGGACACAAACTGCTAGACGTTTGCCACTCTCTTCCTTTCTTTCTATGTTGCATTCTTTGTTATAATACAAGGAAGTTGTACTGTTAACACATTAAATAACATAATTAAAAATCTCAGGACATGACCCTCAATAGAGGGAAAAACAATATAGCCTATATTATTTTAAAAAATCAGTTTTGTACGCTACTTGTAGAGTTATCGTTTTTAATTGACATTAGGACCACATCTGTATTCTGGAGACGTGTAAAAATGTAGGAAAATGAAGCATGAATTAAATGAACTTTGGTTTTGGTGGCACAACACTGCCCAATATCCTGGAAGTTTGTCTGTAACTCTTTGAGGGCCATCAGCTAGGTATGCTGGGTCAGCAGTGGTTCGTCCTCTCTTTTCTGTCTCACCCAGAGACACAGCTTCAGGACTGATGTTACAAGACAGTGGATAAAAAACGACCAGCAAATACTCATAAGAGTGATTTAAAAATAAAAAAACTGATTTTAGCTGCAAGGGTCAGAAATATTAAAATAAGTGAGATTCTAATAATGCCCAGGTGTGTTACTTATCTTCTTCAAAATCAATACTCTTGATGATGGAGGCTAAACTTGGTGAAAAAACATAAAACAAAGAAATGAAAACACATAAAACTTTGCATTTGTCCTTCAAACTATTTCATCTTCTTCCTCCCCTTCTCTCTTTCACTAATTTCCTGACTACTCAGAGTTCTCTGTGTGTTTGAAATCCGGGACCAAGCCTGGACGCATTTACAGCAAGTGAGCAATAGAGTCAGTGTGAATGATGGTAAACGTTGCTAATTCATTCTGTTGACCTTTTTGCTGCTTTCTACTTGTTTCTAGGCGTTGCTTGTATGGTCAGATGTAGTATTGTTATCAACACAGCAATGGTCATCAAGGAGCTTCACTTGACATTTTCTACATGCTGTAAAGAAAACACAGTGATTTTCACAGTTTACTAATTCCAACACATTTTACCTTCTCTGCAAAACAGCCTATATTTCATATTTCAGCTGTGAAACACTTCTTTATCATAAAACCTCCTGCTGTGAAGTGCTTGTGTGAACAGCAATTGTTCAAGAAGACCATTCCAAATTGACCATACATTCTTCTGAACGTCTCTGGTGCTATTTTAAAATGAAAGCATGACACTAAAAGCTTAGCTCATGACTTCTTAATTGTACAAAATGTACATGGTACAAAATGTACTTACTAAGAGAAAAAAGAGAAAAAATCAGAACACTGTTAAGCTTTTGTCAAACAACTGGGAGCTATAGTAACTTAGTAGTATCTTTAAGTTTTGTCATGATCTCATACAGGCCAGTGGTTATTACAGGCCCTTATGCAGCTGCAGTAGTTGCACGTATGGTATTTACGCCTGTACACATAGCTCTTTTCAAAGTGCCAACAGCCATCAGCTGCAGTGTCAGCTGCTACCCTACACTCTCCGCCCATGTTGGATGTGTTAATGTAATGAGCAGTGGATAATTAGCACAAGCAAGGCATAGGATCCAGAAACTTGAGCCCTTGTTGTCATCCTGTGATTATGTGCAGAGCAGATGATGTCATTGCTGAGAGTAGTATGATGATGCCAGGCTGCTGAGAAGTGAGAAATAGGAGACGGCAGATCTATGAAGGAAATAAAGGAAAGCTAGACAGATACCCACAAACCTACAGTAAATGATTTCAGAGAAGAGAAGAAGAAAAAGGAATTGTAAACACATTTTAGCAGCTGCGCAAAACAAAAATGTGGACCAATGAATTTAACCTAAATGGTGTGTTTTCCACCTTTCAATGTTTCCAATCTGACAGAATAATTAGGGAAACACATGAATGCTTTATTAATTGTAGGAGAAACATTTAACATTTTAAAATGATGTGCAATAAAAAATGCCACTTTCTATAAACATGAACGTATACAAATCTTTGGGTTTGTACCTGTATCTCTGTAGAAGCTCATTTTATTATTGTCAGCTCTATTTACGCTGTTTCATCTATTTTGTGAGCACAAACATAAAGACTTATAGACCTGTTCTTTCTAGCCTCACTGAAAAGGTAGTCGTACAGTACAATGCGTTACCACGGCAGCAGACACTCCAGAGATACTCAAACATACAGACAAGGTATGGAGAAATACATTACACCCATCTGTACACCCAGACATCACAAACACAAGGGATTTTGGTTTTGAAAACAAATTTGATTTGTTTTTTCTTTTGTGTCTCACTGTTAATGTTAACTCTCAGTCTAACGCATGAGCAGCTGACCCAGCGACATTCATATCACTTTTAACACAGTCTGGAAATTCTCAAGGTTCTGCTACTTTGTGTAGTAGCAATTAAGGAATCTTGAATTGAATATGCAGAGAAATGATGGTGTCCTGAACGATTCGTGTCAGTCAATAGTTTGAAATGTTTTGTACAGCAATTGTCATTTCTGTGAAATGTGGCAGGTTTAATTTTATTATATATTGAGCCAAGTAAAGTTAGTTTTATCAACATGCTATATAAAAATTATTAACAATGAAGTAACGTTTTATGATGGAATTCTTTTGATCAACATGAATTTGCAAACTGGTTTTGCTTCCTGGATGCATATCTTCATAAGCGGAAGCCTGTCTAACGCTTAAAGTATTTTGTGTTATCACATGGCTTCTCATCTCACATTCAGCAGCGATTGTGCAGAGATGGCTCTTTCCATCAGAAAAACCACTCATCTCAAGATGTTACACTGAGCTGGAAGTTGGAAATTCATTAAAGCTTCTTGACATATTATTCGATACAAAAGTGATCATTTAAGCCTTAATTTTACATACAACATTAAACAATCTTAATAACTTAAGTTTTTACACAGATGATCGATGAGTGACTTTTATAGTATTGTAGGGGAATATCCAATTTACAGAGCAGAAAGATTGTTCGGGGGCCTCTCAAAAGCAGAAGAGTATATATTATTATATATATATTGTTTTGTAGCAAATTAAGCACACAAGACTCATATTTGCCCTCAGATATGCAGCATATGTTTTATCCATTTTAACTATAAATTCCTTAAAGGTCTTTTCTTGCAATCGTCAGAGACATTTCCTTATCTGTTCTCTGGCAGTTCAGTACGTTTGATAGCTCATTATCTTGCATTGTCCCTCTCTTTATAAGTGGTCACAGTGTGCTTTGAACAGTTCATTACTTACCACTTCGTTCAGTCACTTTTAGTTTGTTTTCCTACATTTTTTGTCTTTTTCAGTTTTTTACTTGCTCTGTCTGTCTCTCACAAGACAAGTCTGACATACAGTGGTAATAGGAATCTTAAAAGTGTTTAGCTCTTCACATTTTAGAAGAATTACAGAAGCAAGTCAAAAGTTGCTTGTTTGTTATTTATTTATTTTAAATCTAAAATGTCTTACAGAAAATATTGTCAGTTTTATCCCTTTTGAAACTGTATCTTCTTCTTGCTTTACTCCAGTATCTCATTTCTTTTGCTCTTCGTTAGCATGTTGTCCTTACAGAACTGGTGTGGGATCAATTCAGTAAAGAAGCTTGTATTAAAGACTAGCCCGCTCCTTTTCCACATGGATGAAACTGGATATATTAAACAGCAGGTTGGTTTCAGCCCGATTTTTCTCACAAAAAAATGATAGAACTATGACTGTCCACAAGTTCAAAACATATCGAAGTCACAACAAACGTGCAGAAACTGTTTACAGCACCTAATGATTTCTACAGGACATAGGTCATGTGATGTGACGCTAACCTTTAATCATTAGAACTTAAGTCTAACCATGTGACATTATATATAACACTACCACGCTACAGCTGACAGTCCTGGGAAAATATTGGACATGATGGGACTCAGTGTTTTTCTTCTAACATCACCTTCAACTCCTACCTCATAGTGTTTCTGAGCATGTTGTAATTAAGCTAAATCCATTACAATTTGTGAAGAAAATTTAAGCATTTATTATTATTTTTTTATTATTATTGTTATGGTTTTTTTTTTTAATTTGACTACATTTGATTATGAATAACAGTTTGATATATTTACAAAATGTAGCCTTGTTAGAGTTATGAAAGGAACATGGATGATTGCAACCATTTCTGAGCTCAGAAAGTAAAGCAAAGTGTTGAGCCTTTTTTTTCGCAGCTTGACTTATTAAATTATGAAACCATTAATAAATAACTTCAACATATATGCTATTTCTTTCTATTGTTTGTGTATTTGTTTGCTGGGTTGGTTTTATTCAAGACTGCAGTGCAGCACATTTGCCTGATGTTTCTGAAACTTGCAGATGAGAATGCTTGACTGGGCAAAGCTATTTTACTCTCATTTCATCCTTATTGACTTGACAGATGCATCTTGTAGCTACTTTTAATCTGCAACATGTGTATTTTATGTAGTATCCACTGCTTTTCAAATTAGATGTTAAGGAACATTCTGCATGAGGTGATTTAGTGTTTTTTGGCAACATAGTGACAGTAAAACACATCGTAGTTACCAGACTCATCACGTCTATGTCATTAGTGGTCAGTTCTGTGTTTGTTTGTTGTCTTGAAAATTATCTGCTAATCTGACGTAGTTGGTTGCCAAAACTCAAAGTTTAAGCCATCCCTTGCATTTTTAAACGTTTTCTTTTTGTTTTGTTTCTTTAAAATAAGACATGCTATGTCACGTTGATAACAAAAAACAGAAAAAAGTAAAGCTGGCATCATGTCTTTCATGTGGAGTCAGATAATCTAGCCAGCTCTCTCGTTAGACATGAGAAACTCAGCTTGTTTTTGCAAGTTGGAAAAAGATAAATTCTCTCAACTGATAAAGAAAATGATGGGAAATGAGGTATTATAAGTATAAATGTATGTAAAATCTTTGAACTTGTCCATGTCATTATTTCTGCTTTGCTGCTGTCTTTTGAAAGTTGGATGAAGATAAACACTGGATGTTGGTAAAAATAAGAAAGACTTTGAGACCCTGATCTGTCTGCCAACATTTGATTTGAACCCATACAAAGACTTTATCAAGTTGCAACAACACTTGTAAATGTCATCTGAGCACCTTTCCTTAAACTTTTAACCATCTTGATCTCCTCAGCCTCCTCTCCCCTCTGTCTCCCCATCCACTCTGGGGTCCAGCAGTGACCTTGTTTGCATCTAGGTTGTGTTCTCGCTGAGTGCCTGCGCAGCCTCGTGCTGCCACCCGATCAGCCTTGCTCTCAGCCTCACTATCGATCGTCCTCCACTCTCCCCTCAAGGACAGAAATCCAAACCCGTATTCCAAACCACAGCCCTCATCTCCTACCCCCCTGCAGTCCTCCCTCTTCCCCACTTCTTTCTTTCTTTGCCTTTCCACCTTTCTCATCCATAGCTTTCTCCACCTTTCCCTTGTATAGAATTCCTCCCACACTTTCACACTCAAACACACACACACACACTTGTGCAAGTCTCAAGGTTGTAACGACCAGCTACCCATGAATAAATAATAAGGAGGTAGGAATCACTTTCAGAAAAACCATTTACTCTCCTATTGTGTTCTTGAAGAAGCTATGTATATGTGTGTGTGTGCCTTTTATGTATAGGTGTGTGTGTGACAAGAAAGGCTTTAAGAGTGGGTTACAGTGCTTTGTTAACTAAAAGCCCCGCTGTCCCAAGAGTTAACTTGAGTGATGCTACACTCACCGTGTGGGTGACCTTTAACAGTAAGATTTTTTTGTGTGTGTGAGTGTGTGTGTGGATAAAAGCTTAAGGATATAATCAATGAGCTTAACTTTAAGACAGTACAGGTAGCAGTCAGTGCGTCACTGATGTATGCTTAAAAAGTAAATTCCTTAAAATTGTTTACGGTCATGTTTGTTGAGGAGCAAACAATAAAGAAATACCAACACAATGAAGATTCAAAATGGACTTAACCCAAACTTCGTTAGGTGAAAGTGTTTCTGACTTGATGTATGGCCTGTTGCAGCTGACTTGAAGTGCAGGGATGATAGAGTGGAAAGAAAGCCTTAAGTAAACAGAGAGACAAAGTGGAAAGAGTAGATGGAGACAGGATGAAAAAGAAATAGATCTATTTGGTAAAGGAGAAGTACAAGACAAGGATGTAAGGAGAGCAAAGAGAGATAGGCAAGAAGTTAAGTCATTTAATAGTGATAAAGGTAAAAAAAGGAAGGCAGAGACAATATAATAGTAAAGTCTGCAACAAAGAGGAATAAAGAAAAGTATTGATAGAAAGACAGAGAAAGAAATGATTGGATTTTTCTCTCCCTTGTATGGATAAAGGTGAGAGCTCCCTTTTCAATCCAATCTAGCACAGGCAAAAGTAAACAATCAGTCTTGATAAAGGATTGAATAAATCCTAAATCAGACTCATTCTCTGTAAAGCAGCTATTTATTGGGCTGGCTTCGGCATGGTAAAATTGGATCCTCCTTATTAGAAAAGGCGAAGAGACAAAGAGTTAGAGTACATTATCACACAAAGAGATGGCACTGATTCAGGATTTTGAGAACAAAATGCTCAGCGCATTGAAAGATAATACTCGGTATAAAAGTCCTCAGTTGTAATACATTTGGACTTAAAATGTAGAAAAATCCAGGATCAGAACTTGTTAATGGTATTCCTCTGATCTTAAATAGACCTATCAGAATGCGGGACATGAGCAGCTCCCTCCCAGAGCCAGAAACCAGGGACAGATAAAAGATTCTTCACTGAAACAGCTTATCCAATTAATAAAATATAGGGCCCTAAAGTTTTGAAAGGATCAGAGCGATCTGCCTCACAGTGGGCATGTTTAATCAATAAATGTATAAATATGTCATTAGCACAGCCTTGTAATGATATTCTTTCTCTAACGGTGAAAGCAGAGAGCATTATGAGGACATTCATGCTGAGTACATCTGTAAATAATACCAAAGCTGTCCAAAAACGCTTAGATCTTGCATGCCTGCCAACACCCAGAGGCCAGGACTAACTTCTCAGTAAGGTTAGTAATAAAATACAAAGTAAAGCAGTATACAATGCTAAGCTGCTAAACTATCCTTCGTCAATCTGATGTGTTGTTAAAAAAACAAGTTAACTTATTTCACAAAGGCATTTTCTGATAGGGGTTGTTGATTTTTAGACATTTACGAGCAAAATACTGATGAGCCATGGATAGCAATGTTATTAAGACATTGCTTTGGATCAACAGAGCCCTATTTCCTACGATATGAGACAAAGCATTAATGGAAGTTGCATTTCTGTGGACAATCTCCTAACATTGACCAATACGCGCAGATGTAGCTGACTCATTTTAATAACATCCACTAAGATTTATCAAGATCAGCACATGCACATTCCCTCTTGGATAAAAAAAAACTTTTTACAGTCAAGTGAAGTTAATTTACTAAAAAGACAGGTCACCTTGTTTTTTGTACAGACGTTATGCATCATTGCTGCTGGTTAAACTATTATCTTAAAAAATAATAATAAAAAAAAAGTTCGCAATTTATCTAGCCAAACCTTAGAGTTGATCTTTATTTAAATTTCCTCATTTGTCAAGGTTCAGGACCATGATCAGTGAACATAGAGTCGGGTATTTATTAAATCATCAGTCTAATGTGTTGTCATTAAAAGAATAAGAAAACTAACAGTCAGCATCACTTTAGCCTAGAACCCACCCTTCAACTACTGTATAGGCTGCTGTTCTGTAAAAAATGGTGTGTAAATAAAAGTGTGCCATTGGTCCGAAGCCTTTGTGTCACGACTTGTGTCACATGGCTTAGAATGAGTGTACAGTATAATCATTTTAATAATAAACTACAGAGACAGGTTAACTCAGTGGTGTAACACAGTTAAAACTGAGGTTTTTATCAGGGGTCGAATATCTCTCTATATATTTTTAATCAATTAATGACTTCAAAATGTTGATGCTTATTTATTTATTTAATTTATTTATTTTTTACAAACCAAATGAATTACTGCAATGCCCCGTACATTGGTGTTAGCCAGACCTCCATCTCACAGCTATACCGTTGGTGCTAAAATGCTTCAGACTGTCTTTAACTAAAGTTATAAAGTTTTTTATAACAAGCTTATGAGTAGCTTCATGAGCTACGTTTCTAATCTCTAGCTAGAAATGTACATTTGAGGCCACTCTGATACTCTTTACTGTCCCAAGGTCAAGGATGAAACACAAAGGAAGACTGGATTTTTTGAGTTGTCCTCTAATTATGGAACCAATTGTGCCTTTTAGTTTTTTACCTCTCTTTAGTAGACATTCAGCACCAACGTTCTTATAAATCAATTACTTTAACTTTCTGTAATGTAGCTGTGATAAAACATGTGTCTTTTGATCATGTTTAATGGACAGCACTTTGATTAATAACAGTTGATTTCATTGTGCTTTACTATTTGGCCTGACTTGAATTTTCTTCTGCAATTCTAAATATAATAACAGGACTGGGAATATGCTAAAGCTACGACAGGCAACTCTAATGCCAAAATTTAGCAAATTAAATATCTAGTGATAAATAATATTGCAATTAATTGTAAACCACCTTGTGCATAATTTAGTCAGACACACATTGTGAACAAACTGATAATAGCCAAACACATCAAGCAAAGTCTATTTTAGGCACAACAAACCAGCAATTGTATTAGCAAAAACAACACAAACTGACTTTAAGTCAGTGATTTTAAGTTGTGACAGTATGTTTCAGCTGTTAGAAATCTGTAGACTACTCTAGGCTAAAGTCAAAGAGTACATTCATCCAAAGGAAACCTGAGGATCCTGGTTTGGATCCTTAAGAGGTAAAAGACTTAACTCAGACCTGCTCAAAATGATAAAACAATATAAATCTAGAATAAAAGGAGGAAGCACCAGAAAAAACAAATTTGTGTATTGACAGAGTTGGGAATCCATAAGTGCAAATGGTCCTTACTTAAGTAGTGCTTTTATCCAAAGTGCTGTACATCAAATGTCACATTCACACACTGATGGCGAAAGCTGCCATGCAAGAAGCTCACTATGACCCATCAGGAGCAACTAGGGGTTTGGTGTCTTGCCCAAGGACACCTTGACATGAACTCGCCTTGGCCGAGGATCAAACCGGCAACCCTAGGGTTACAAGACAACCGCTCTACCTTGCCGAGCCACGCCACCCCCACGCCCTCACACACAGTGTAAGTGTGAGGAGGTATAGAAAGCTGTAAGGATGGATGAAGGAGACTATAGGGTGACAAGGATCAGGTTATCAATGCAGCATGTGGAATGCAGTGGAAATACTATAAGCCCAAAGGGACCCAATGCAGAATGCTGCAGTGTGCAGGTTAACAGAATGTACTGGGACAGAGGTCAGCATACTCACTGTTTGCTTCTGTAACTGGTAAGCAGTCCTAATATCTTATTGTCTCTATTACAATGTATACAGTGTTTTGTCTTGCAAGTGGAAGTGGTCACAGCATTACATAAAAGATAAATAAACACCTGCTTGCCTGTTGCAGGGGTTGCACAGGTTTTTATTTGGACTGGGCATGTTAACATGTCATTGCATTAACTCATTAATCTCTTAACGCCAATCATGCTCACTGGCTCTGAAAACACTGGCTACAGGCAAAGACACCGCTTTGAATCCCTACCTGAGCAGTGGCCATGTGGACAGTTAGCAATGACATTTGTTGACTGGAGCAGAACTCAAAGAGGGGCCCTACCCCAACCTCTTGCTTTTGCCACAAGTAGATGTGTGTCTTATGTAAACAAACAGATGAAAGCAGATTTATCAAAATGAAGAGAAATCATCTAGTACTGACAAAAGAAAGAGGAAAAAACAGGAAGGGCAAAAAAAGACCAAGACAGTGTAAGTAGTGCAGATAATACAGAAGCTAATTTAGCTCCGAGCAGCTCAGTGTGTCCTGCTCATTTTGGCTCCGTTCACACTGCAGCTCAATTCCAATTTTTCTGCCCATATGTGACTCATATTGGATTTTTTAATGACAGTCTAAACGGCTTAAATCCTGTTTTTTAAAATCCGACCCAGGCCACTAACATATGTGGTTCTAGATCGGATACGTATTTGATCTGTGTGGAAGCAACCTCAGTCTGAACAGTCATGTTGCATTTCATCCGACTTTGATGTGACAGAAGTCAAACAAAAGGCACAATTTTGATGTTTCATAATTTACTGTGTTATTGCCTTTTATTATTGAAAATGAAAATGACGACGAAACAACACTATCACTTTAAATACATCCACGGGTCGGGTTTGGAAATCATCAGGCGGGTACGGGTTGGTAAAATTGGACCCGTGCAGGACTCTGCACAGATAAACTCGGCTGCATTCTCTGTAGATGCCTCTGCATCAGTACTCTCCTTTTTCTAAGTCTACTTCTCTCATTCATCAATTCGGCATCATTTTATTGATTCATAGTGGGCAAGTACTTCCAACTTGATTAGCAGATATGAAACATCCATAACATCCATAAATACTTTGTGACATCGTGTTATCCTCTGCACATGCAGGGCCGTATACCATTCACACTTCAATGTGATGATGTTCCCATTCAAATGATATCATGAACGACCACGAAAAAAAATCAAATTTCATTAAAAAATCGGATTTGAGCATTAAGACCTGCAGTGTGAACGTAGCATTTGAATTCCTGGGTGTCACAAGGCTGAAAATAAAAACAAATAACTTGGAAAATACTCTTTCTTTAGGTAGCAAAACAAAGCAATGTCCAATTTTTTTCTCATGGCCCTGGTTTGGGAGTTTTTGCGGCTTGTTCTCGACACATCAGCCAAGCAGAACTTTCTTTTTGTAGGGTTCCAAGAAGTATTGCGTGATTGGTCGGAAATTTGAGGTGGGCGTGGTTAATGCTGAAAATGTGAAGCGTAAAATTGTCACTGATGCGAAAGGTTGATCGGGTAGTTTTGATGAACAAGGCAGAGAGAAAGTCCGAAAATGAATGCAGCACGACTTTTCTATTCCTTGCGGTCTCAAGAACAAAGTTCTTGCTTCTCACAGAGTATGTAACAAACTTTGCTGTGTAAAGAGAATACTGCTGTAAAAAGCAGTTTATTTGTTTACTGTTTGTAAACCAAAAATTACTGCAGTGTTTTTACATACAGTACTGCCTTGAATTTATTATTGAATTTTGCGCATAACGGGATTAATCACAGAAAACCATGCAATTAATTGCAATTGAACATTGTAATTGCTGCCCACTGCTATATTTTTTTTTTTTTATGAAAGCAATTGTGTGACAAAAGCAGTCTAAGCCACAATGTGCAAAAACAACAATCCAGATATAGATCAACATTTTAACTCTGGTATAAAGCACACATATTTCTTTTAAGAATCCCACTTATTAACAAACAAAATGTAGCATCTAGAGGTCGTTACTTAACCGGACAATCTTTTGTAGAAGCACTTGTAATACTGCAGATCCAGTTCAGTTTCCTTCAGTGGTGTCTTTGGGAGATGGTACATTAAGAGACAAGCAACACAAATGTGCAACTGACAAATGTGCACAAATTATTTATAGCAATCATGTCAGATCTCATCATAATGTGGAATAGAAGTGAGGAACAGATGGTGTCTTTTTGAACTCACCGTATTACATGTTTGGAGCTTTTAGTTGCATCTCACAGACTTTAACTGCTGTTGGCAAAGATGTTTGATAAAATTGAATCATATAATGACACTTGTACCTGAATGACACTTGTACTTGTAAGAAATTTAGATTCTTTAGCTACATCAAGGACATGTATGTTTTAAAAATTGTGATGTTGAAGGTTCAGACTTGATCAATTCAGTTTTGATCTGTTTGTGACCCACTTTTCTTTGACCTGTATCTTTCTGAAATTGTGAAGCTGTTTACACCTTCTTTGTGTTTCGAGACATTTATAAATGATTTAATCAAGGTATGCTGTTTCTACCTCCATTTTTATGTCCAAAGGCAAAAAGTCTTGAGATGTTTTCACTGCTGAAACTCTTTGCTAGAGTCGACTTTCTCTTTTTTGTGTGTTTGCCTGCTTTTGTTTGTTAGTCTGGGTCTACATACACATCTCCCTACTGACAGATACACACGCACACATGCCAACACACACTCTAACTTAACCAGTATCTCTTTGCCAGAGGCAGTGTAAGTCTTGTTTGTGCAGCCCATATTATATTTTACATTCTGACAATGTGACTAAAGTGATCATTATTCAAAATACACTCCCACCTCCAACCCACAGAACAAGCAATCACTGACGCAATTTCCTACATCTTTGAACTGCTCCAGGGAAATGAACTTGTGTAGTACGTTATTCGGACTATGTTCAGTGTAATGATTATAATTTCAATGATGTTAAAAATAAAATTTACATTGAATTTTTTTTTTTTTTTTGGTGCATGGTTTGTAAATGTGACCTGTACATGTGTGGATGAGAAAAAAAGAAAGGCAGTGTGAGATTGATGGATTAAATGAGAGAGAAAGGGGATGACAGCCATAGTTATGGGCAGGTTAGGTCAGCAGTCCCGAATAAATTAGATATGATTGTTTTGTATCTTCAGAGAGCCACAATCAAGATGCTTCTTACACACACACAAACACACACATACAGTGCATATGCATGTAAACACAAATAGAATAAAACAAGGGCTAGACACAGGCACTGCTTTATGTGCTGATGTGATGCCAGTGGACATGCACCCGTGAGGAACACTGCTTTTCTCACCTCACACACTCTCACACAAATACACACAACCCCTCCGCAGTCACCTCAGCTCATTTTACATCCAGTTCTTTGAGCTTATGCACAAACACGGTCTTACAGATGCATGCTTGCACATGCACTTAGGTCTGAAATGTTTTGCTAGAGCTCAGTCCAGGAAACTAGATGTGACCAGATGTAGAAAGTAGAGTTACCACTCTGTACATGTGCTCTTCTATAAAGGCATTTTTGCCTATGTTTGTGTTTTCATGTACAAATATTTAGTCTTTAGATGCTCTCATATATATGATATAATGTTTAAAATAACACAATGTTCGCAATGTAACACAATTTTAAATGAGCTAACTTGGGGAACGTTCATATGTTCAGTGCTAAAATGGACTGAGAGCAGTTCAATGTTACATTACAGTGAACATAAAATAGCCAATTTCTTAAACCAGTTATCTGCCTTTTTCTACACCCATGATCATGCTTGTTATATATGATATAAAAGGAAGGATTTACTGGTGGAGTAGCTCAGTTTGCCCTGCTGGAGGCAAGCAGTGTAATGCAATTGTATACAGAACAGAGCACATTTACCCAACCAGCTGTTTTGTGGAATTAAAACCATGACCTTTTATTCACAAAGCACAGTCTCAGCTCCACTGCCGACCCCTCTTATCAAAACAATTTGGACAGTAGTAAAATATGGTGACAGAGTTGGTAACAACATAAAGGACTCAGAACAGAGTCCGTTTAAATCAAGGTTCAGCTGAAAGCCCTAAAGCAGGGTTTGGTTTTTAGTTAATGCCACTAAAAGCTGAGTAAATGATGAGATTGTGTGACTCCGCACAAACTAAACAACACTGACACTATAAACATGAGTAATGTGTCATGGGTACATCATATAACAATGCTGGCCAGTACAGGGCATGTTTTGCTGTGAATGCTAATCAGAATGTGTACGATTCGCCTGCAGCCTCTTTAGTCACCAGCATGTTTTGCCCCAAAGTGCTGGCGTGCAACAGCCACACCACGTAAACAAAGTTTAACTGCCAGATTTCAGGAGTTTCCCATGCATTATAACAACATCAGTTGCATTATAAGACCTTAAGCTTTACTATATTTGTGTGTAGAAGAGGGAACTAAAGATAGAGATAGAGAGAAATAAGCTAAAATTGGTAGATGTAGGTTTAAAAATAAAGACTTTCTTGAGAAGAGAGGGAATTTAAAGACGTGTGCTTCTGATCAATTACATCATTATCTATACTTAAACTAAAATCATCAGCTACTTGAGTGATTCCCTACTATCTTTTTAATAATTTAATTCAAAACACAACTATTTGATTTAATGCTGACTTTTCTTTTCTTTTGGGGGGGTTTGTTTGTTTGTTTTGTTTACCTCAGTTTGTCTAAGTCATGACATTTTTATCAACCAAACTCATAAAAATCTTCCACATAAAACACGAAGACATCAATTTTCCTGTCCATCATTTTAATGTTCATTATGTGTGGAGTTATTCCAGAGAGTGCAGCATGTCAGATTGCTGACAGGTCATGTTCAGAGACAAGCAGCAACATTGTCAAAGTGTCCTTAAACAAAAGCTTCTGATGGCACCTGCACACTCGACCCAAGTCACTCTAGATCAGCCTGAACATGCCAAACTGCACACATACCATAAACGCTCAGCAGGTGGGATGAGAGCCTACCTGTGGCCGTGGGTGTCCTTTAACAATACACTGAAGCACCAATGTGTCTCCTTCTCTGATGGTGTAGATTCTTTCGCTTATGTTATCATCCTTGAAGTTACACGCTGCACCAGAGTGCACGATCTGGGCGTTGGCTGGAGCTGTGAACGCACCCACACAGACACACAGACACAGGAATCAGACATACACAAACACAGACATAAACACAGAGGAAGAGAAATTTTATATTTAGAAACATGACTGCAGCAACAAAAAGGTCATT
>JBAMHW010000001.1:25238835-25280203 GCA_037177495.1 Rhadinocentrus ornatus | reverse complement strand
TATATTTATACAGAGTTTGCTTGAACAGTGAAGAAGAAATAGCTCATTTCTCTTTGAATCAGTATGTCTATCATCGCGTATATTCAGCTGACAGTATCACATGGCAGTCCAACACACAACCAGCATTACTTCTGACATTTTGCTCTTAATCAGGATTGCTTAACAGCCTTAATAATATACAACAGAATTTCCATTAAAGTTTTTTTTTTGTTGGCAGTCTTTTCAGTGTGACATTTCATTCAACACACTAGTGTTATGTACACACAAGTTCAAAAGAATGCGCTCACTGATGTTCATTCTTATGTGAACGGTGAACTTGAGAAAACAGATTTGCAAATAACGAACTTGAACTCGTTCAAATTATGTGAAATCCTGAAACAGTCAGTGGCCACATTTTTCCAACGCCCATCTCACATTATGTTTCCCATGATCCAATGTGCACTCCAGCATAACAAACCACCAATGCTCTGCAGTAACGCTGATACACATAAAGGAGGGAACTGAACTGAACTTTAAACTTGTTTGAAATTAAAATGGTGAACTATTTATTTTTAATCTGTGGGAAGTGAACTTTTAAATAGTTCATGAGAAGCATGAATTTGTACAACACTGATTTAACAAACAGTCATTGTTGCAAAAGCCATGTCATCTGACAAATTTAGTGTCTACTGTATGTCTGCGCTTTGATTTTGACTGTTTAAATGCTTATAATGACTACTCTGAGAAAATTACTTCACTTTTGCAGCTCAAAAACATGCTGCTATCACTTAATAAGGTCAGAGACAAATGGCTGTGGGAGACAAAGCAGGTCCTTAAGCTTGAGGGGTTTCTCTGGCAACTCTGTAAATTGGAAATATCTTCAGTCAGAACAAAGACTTGAAAAAGTCAACTAAATGCTAACATGGTCACAATGAAGATGAGTTGTAGGTATGTCTGCAATTCCTTCCCAAGATCTGTTTGCAGGTACAGAAGATGATTTTCCCTCAGATCTTAAACCAGATACCAGTGTGATGAAATCAAACCTTATGCTATGCAATACAATGTCAAAACATTCAAATTTCAGTGGTGATCTGTAACTGCTTGCTACACATAGACGACGAATGATGTCCTATCCTGCCAACAGGTGCAACAGAAAGCAGAAAGAGTTTTGTTCTTCAGTTTATTGAACTAGTTGATCAACTATGACATGTCAAATAAACAGTCCATATTAAACCATGAATCAGCATTGTCCCCTCTTTCTAGATGAATGCACAGGATTAACTGATATACTGCAGAGTGGAAATGCTATTACCAAAATAACATGTGGGTTTACATATATACACAGAAGGGAGTGAATTCCCTGTAAGCTCTTCTGTTTAAGATAAAGCATTCAGATAGGCCAGTTCCTGTGAGGGAGGTTTGTTCTCCTGGAAGAGGATGAGGTAATAACAGGATTGTCCTTGTAGTGAATTTCTTTTTTTTTTAACATTTTGTGTCTCTTTAGTATTATAGCCTTGTGCAGACATTCGCGAGTGAATGAGCGTCTGCGTAAATGTTTGTGTGTGAGTGGGATGGTGCTTCGACTGGGCACAGCAACTCTCTTCACAAATTAATCAGCCCTGCCAGCATACTCTCCCTGGGAAATGGATGTAAGCAAAAAGTTAAAAGACTTATTTCATAAATAAATGACACATTAAATAATAGCTGTTTGCATGCAACAGTAGACAAAGATGCATCTAAGCCAAAAGAGGAATACGATTTACTCTCACATGCTGTACATGCTGGATGAGGTGGGACAGCTGAAGACAATAAATATGTATTACTGCTGAATGGTACACAGGTACAAAATGCTAAGAATAAGGCAAGGATAGAAGGAGCAAGGCAAAAGAGCGTAGGGAGAAAAATGGGTAGAAGACTGTAAGAGATAAAAAGAAATGTGCATAAGGAGAGAGAGTAGAAAAACAATGGAGGGGGTAGAAATGCTTGTAGAAAATTAGCCTACTGCATGTTAGAATATAGCAGGTTTAAAATAATAGAAGCAAAAAAAACTACCCCTGCTTGTGTAGTTTTCATGCTAGTTTTTCAGGTAGCTTCTAAAATAGCTGGAAATGTAGAAATGTAGAAAAGCATGAAGCGCCCACACCTTTGCTTTACTTTTTAAACACACAATGCATGCTTAGCAAGCCATGAAATGATTAAATATTCACACTCAGAGAGAAAGGAAAAGCATAATCACACTGTATACTCACTCAAGCATATATTTTCAAGTTCAAAATGAATCCTTCCAGGCACTGAGCCTCAGCCTGTAGAGTTATTACACCTCTCACATCCTCTAGGTCTGTCCTTAACAAATATACACTTTCTTTCCCAGCTCATCTGGAGAATACTGCCATCACTGAGGTAATAGCCTCATAATGAATAATAATTCATTTTATTGGCATAAAATAGATTACATACCACTGCTTAGAGCCATGACAACCATGACCATTGGCTGCCTTTCTTTTTTAGAAATGTCGAATTACTGAAGAAATGACTGAAATGGAAAGTGAAAACATTTAATATTAAATCCCACTACAAGAGTTTTAGAATATGCTGCTTCGAGCTTCCTTTGGATCCCCACAAGTTTGATGAAATAAATATACTTTTTTTGTGTGGCTTTCCTTTTTTTAAGACATTAATCAAACTTTGTCTAGCAGGAATGACGGAGGCACCTTGAGGTTGCCATTCATCCAGTCAAAGCTTCAACTCATGTTGTTTTTGGGGATTCCTTGCCCTTGTCCAACACCTTTACGTCTCACTTTAGATATTATAAAGTGTGTAAAATCTGGCATTGAAAAAAATATATATTTTTTTAAATAAACTGAAAAGCTTTTATTAAAGCTGTAGTACATTAAAGTATTCTTTATTAGAGCTGAACAGGTACAGCTTTTTTTTTTTTTTACATTCAAAGTTCATCTGCATGTAAGTACAATTTGGCCAAACAAACCTCCCTTCTATGTTTATTTGCTGCTGGGCTAATTTTATATCAGCTTCAATCTATCTTACAGTAGAAACCCCGCACACACATGCATATGTCTTCAAATATCCCTCCAATCCCCCTGTGGTGGCTTTCTTTTTCCCAGTGACTTTCATTTTTTATTAGAGCACTTGGCATCTGATTAAGTCCCATTTGGGGTGTTAATTAGCTGAGATTCTCCGCTCTGACGGCCTACACAGCAGATAAGGTCAAGACAACAATGATGGAGCCATCAGGTTTTCTTTGAGAGCAAATGAGAAGTTCAATGACTGTGACAATGACAGACCCTTCTTCATGGTACAAATTAATAGAATTTGATTCAAACATGACCAGTAGTAAAAGATAAAGTGACTGACCCACACAAATGTGAAACCACTCAGCCATTAACCTCCCACTTCTTTTAAGACTGTATACCACAGAAAAAAACTGCATAGGAGGCTTGTTACAATAAAAAAAAGTTACAGTACCTCATGAAGCTGTGCTATTAAAAGCTGAGGTCGCAATAGTGCTTTTTTTTCTTCAAATTTTGTGACTTTTGATCAGTTAAACTGAGAACTAATTGTTGATCTACTTCTTATATTTAATTTGTTATAAAGAAAAATGTACAGCTGGAGTTCTGTTGTGTTCACAGTACATAAACAGTGAGAAAATTCTATTCCATGTTATTTAAAAAAAAAATTATTTAAAAAAACAAAAAAAATTTTAATCAATTCCTCAAAATGAAAGAACCATGGCTGCTTTTCCACCAATCTGATATGTTCATCTGTCATCCACATTGAAGTAGAACACAACAGGATCCCCATGTTAGCAATCTGAGAACGCAGCTTTAAAATAGCTGCATCTTAAATGATTTTCACAACAAGTTTCCATGGGGATTGTCAAAAGCAAGATTGCCTTTAAAAAACTGAGAAGAAAATATTACAAAAAAAAAAGAAAGAAATGTTGAAAATGAAGACATCCACCGAATGCAATAACTTTATATCAGTAGTTGTGTTTCCATTACAGTTTTCCCCAAAATGAAAGCAATATTTCTAAAATTTTGACAAAGTGCAATTGCAATTTGCAAATGTTCCCATTGAATGGTGCTTAGTGCATTAGCCGTTATTCTCGTGAAATCTTGTCTCGCGGGACTCCACTTTATTTTTAAGTCTGAATTTAGCTGTTGTTTGCTATCAAGGATGGCAGCTATATTTTTTTCTCTAACTATTTGTTAACAGATTTCCATCTCCTCCTGCATCTACTCATACTGCACCATCTTGACTTGAAGTGAACTGGTTACGTGACCCCCTACGTCACGCCTGGAGACATGTAAATGCAAAAAAAGTGTTTCCACTTTGATATACTTTTATCTGCTGTGTTGTATGTTTTTTTTTTTGTTGTTGTTGTTGTTTTTTAACTTACAACAGTAAAGCAAAGAGAAGACATGAAAATTTACCTTAGGCTCATTACGTTAATTCGGTGAGGTAAAAACTTCCCAAGAAACCATTATTTCAAGTAAAACCAAATAAGAAAAACATTAACTCTAAATGTCTTAGTGATACACCAAATTATCACTCCCTTTTGAGAAGCGCGAAACCTGAATCAGGCAACAGTTGTGATGATGATAGCAACTTCCTTGTTGTGCTGCAGGTAACATTACAGCTTCAGCTGCCAACAACCAAATAAATCTACGCCTTACTACTATACCTGCCAGAAGAAATACTATAAAATGGAAATCACTGTGGTTTCACAAAAACTGGAAATTGTGAAACCAATTTAGAACAGAAAAAAGAAAAGTCTGTTGTTGTGTCAACTTAATTTCTGACATCCAACTGACTGTTTTGGCAAGTCCATGTCAGTGTAGATGTTTTGTTAGCTCCGTCACCAACACCCACTGTAACAGCGGCCTGTGTTGCCATGGCAATTAACAAGAATTGTGAATATCAAAGTCACAGGGACAAGAGGCTTATGACTTTCACACAGAGAGATCATTCAACTGACAAATGGATTAATTAAAGCTTGGGCTTATTTTTACCCTGAAAGCTGCGGTTGTATTATTTCCTCTGATCCCTGGCAAACAAAGCCTTGTTGGCAGCAGTCTGCATTACTCGCAGTTATATAAATTGGTATTCCCAGAAAGGTTTATTATTTTATTATTCCTTATTTCTGTGGGAACATAATGTGTGTTTGTGTTGCAGCACTTTTACTGTTATGAGAGTCAAATTAGGTTAAAGACCTTCAGAATTATATTGTGCAATAGAGATGTGATTAAGGAGCTATTTGAGGGCTGGAACTTCACTTTAGTTTAACTCTGGGATTCCACTGTAAACTGGTGTGCTATGCGCCAACAAGGCTTGTGTTCATCTTTCAAACACAGAAAGCATTTTAGAAGCCGTGTTTTCTTTCAGTTATTACAATTTGGCTACTAATCTGTAAATATGCTTTATGAGATTTAATTTTATGAAAAACTGTTTAAAGCGATGACTACACAAGTGTGGACAAAGTTCCGTTGTTTAAGTTCAATACAATACTTGGGGGAATACAGTGTCTTGATTGTCTTGACACAGATGTCTAGCACTTCCCAATATACAATCTTTACCTTATAGGAACAAATAACTACTTGCTATGTGAGGATAAAGAAGTGTATTGATGTTGTTACCAGACTATGCAGCCACTGTCCTTCTGTGTGCCTCATATTTCACATAGTCACACATTTGTCTCTCACATTTAATATATAGTAGTTTCACAATCCATGCTTAAAAATTGTGATTACAACTTTTTGGTACACAGTTGTTCTGTGTATGGTACCACTGTGTCACTTGATGGGAGCCACGGTCAAACAGACTTAAATAGCGGTATATTGTGACATAAATTTTTCTAACTCTAAACCATGTACTTCCAGTTCCTACACTGCAACCATTAGCAAGATGGAGTGAAGCAGAAACATAGATAATTGAGGAAATACAGTAGAAATAAAGAAGTGATGGGACTGTGGAAAATACTGTGCAAACCCCTCCTTGCCTTCATTGTGAAATGTTTGTGACAGCTACTGACATCATTAGGCTTGGGCATATCATGAGTACTGCAACAGGAGCTGCACCGCGGTAGAAAACTGTGGTAGAAAGCACAAACATGCACAAACATGCACATGCATTTACTAGTAGTAATGCGACTTTTTCCTTATGTGTAGCAGCTGTAGTTTACAAAAAAAACCTTCCACAAATACACAGGTAGGAGTCCAAATAACGCTTTCATCTGAAATGTGAGGATTTTTAAGACTGCACCTTAAGCTCCAGTTTTGTTCTTGACTGTGTGTGTTTTGGTCTGAGTTGCTGATGTTCACATAAAATAGAGTGTAAACAAAAGCTACATTAATCAACAAATGCCACACAGCAGCTGTTTTCCCTTAGTCTCACTTAATAAAATAATTTGATAGTAATTTCATAAGTTTATAAGGACAAATGCACAATTCACTTGGCCAAAACATCATTACTGCAGGTTTTTTGCTGAAATAAAATACCAAACGCTGCGGTTCCAAGGAATTGTAAGTCTAGGACATGGAGGAGAAGTTTTTATCTCCAGGCTCTTCTCCTGTAGAAAGAGCTACCAACTGTCCAAATACTTTAGGGCACCCTTTCAGTTTTAGAGACAAATCTTAAAACCCATTCCTTGGTAAAGTTTTTATTTCTGTTTTAACTCTCAGGTTTATTTCAACGCGTTTTTATTTTTTATTAAATTTATTTTTATTAAAATATTTTTTAACTCCACCAAGGCAGAGGTTGTGTTTTCAGCGGCATACTTTTGTCTGTCTGTCTGTCTGTCTGTCTGTCTGTCTGTCTGTCTGTCTGTCTGTCTGTCTGTCTGTCTGTCTTTTAGCAACATAACTCAAAAGGTATTGAAAGATTTTGATAAAATTTTCAGGAAATGTCACAAATGGAACTAGAAAATTTCAAGAAAATTTGAGGGGTGCCAATGCACCTGTTGCACTGCCACCCCTGGCATGACAGCCTTGCAGACACGGCGGCTGCAAAAGGTACCAACGAGCGTGAGGGGGACAGCGTAAAAATGATAAAAACATGGCTGTGAAATAAATTACATGAAAATCCCACATGGCCACTAGGTAGCGCTGTAGTCATTGTCCATGTACAAACATTGAATGTTCAAATTGGGACTCTTATTAAAACTGGCAAATCTCATGGCGTTTGGTCAACAGTGTTCCAAGTTAAACACACTTCCTGTTCCATGGCGAAGGGACTTCCTGTTGCCAGGAGGCGGAGCAATGGCATTGTCAACATCTGGACATCCAGATGTGTTCAGCCTGGGACTGGAGTGAACCATGTTCAGTTTGGTGATCTCAGCAGCATGAATAAAAATCTGCAGAGTTCAATGTGGCCATTAGGTGGCGCTATGGTCATTTTTTATATACCAACATGTTCAGGTTGGAACTCTAATTAAAACTGCCAAATATCACTTGGTTTGGTCAACTGAGTACAGAATGAGAGGTACTTCCTGTTTAATAGCGAAGGGTTAAAATCTCACAGGAACTCTTCAAGGAACACAGAGATGCAATTTATTTTTTAATGGGAAGAAAAGTTGACTCTGTGTCTTTTGGAGCTTGGGGCAGGAGCCAAAAGAGCCGGCTCTTCTTTGGGAGTTGAGGCAACAAAACCGGCTCTCTGAACAGAGTTGAACATCCCATCAGTAGACAGCCTCTAACTGAAGTCAGTGGGAGACTCTGTGACTTTTGAAGCTCTGTAGCTTGAAATCTCTACATCCTAGCTCAAACTGAGCTCCTGTCAATTTGAAGCCAACTTAATAAGCTACGTTTTGATATATAAATTGTGTCTGAGACCAAAAACTCAGGCCGTGAGACAACTTCTTTGTTGTGGAAAAAAGCTACAGTGGAGGAGAATGTGGGCAGAGTTTGGTGATTTGGTGATTTTTCCTAAAACTTAAACTGCAATTGTGTCCAAACCATAAAAGATATGAAAATGTAGTCTGTGCTGAAACTCTCAGCAGTTTTAAATCAGGGTTAAAATATCTGGACAAAACAACTGTTAATTCCTCAAACTGTTACTTTTTTTATTGCATTTTATCACATTTATTTCTTCTGTTGTTTTAAGTTTGTTTTTAATGTACCTTTTAAAGCTTCCTCAACACACCACTGTAATGCTTTTAATGATTTATATTTTTGTACATGAATGTGCTTTACAGAAAAACCTGTGAAATAAGTTGCATAAACTTCTTTCATGATATTTTAACTCTCACTCATTAAATAAATTCTTTCTTTTTTTTCAAAGCCATTTTGTACTTTGTAGTGTCGTTTCTGTTAATTAGCCAAATCTATTATCCAATTCCAGGGATTGTCATTGGAAATTATTCTTGGCATAATTGCTGCTGATTTCAGACAGATAAACAAAATTAAAAGGTGTTTGAATGGAGATTATAAGCAGACATTAGATATTGATTTGATGTGTTCTTGCTGGTTTTGGATAGGACAAATTCTGTAGGTGATGAAAAATATGTAGAACAATTTTTTCACAAGTGTGTATGTGTGTTGTATGCTTGTGCATGTGTATTTTATCGCCTTTGATATTACTCTTTTTGGCTTTGCTGAGTGTATAAGCAGATGACACAGTGAATAATGAGGCTATTACAACCACAGTGAACCACAGAGCACCGCTTGCTCTCATTCAATAATGTGTGTGTACGCCTATGTGTACTATAGTGTGTGTGTATTGTGTGTGATCCCCTTAGTCAATATGCTTGATGGACCCTTGCTCCATATTTTCACCCTATGATACACTCCTGCTGGAGCATCGCAGGTAATTCAATAATCGTTTTATAGAACAAGTCCTGTGGAGAATTGGTAAACTTGGTTAAAGAGTGTTTGCGTGTGTATGTGTTTTATTAAGTGTTTTATTAAGTATGCATTTGTAAAAGCACTTTTCTTAGCATTACTTTATCGTGAAAGACCTTAACTTAAGATTCATTTAAAAAAATATATATGCTTCCCCCTTGGCTTTTATTCTACCTTTCATGAATGCTATTTGTAACCTCATCCTATTATTTAAAATATCTTGGCCTCTCTGGGAGACCAGCAACAATGTTCCAGTTAGGTCATTATCTGAAGTACAGCTACATCTGTTTGTATGTCAAGACCTATAGAACTCAAAGTATGCATAGATGCAGTCCTACTTCTGGCCAGTTCCATCATAAAGTGATTGCTCCTCCTTTGAAGTGTGGTTTGTATGAGGTACCACAGTCAGTGCATTACACGTAGAAGATGGAAGCGGGTTTGGAAAAGCAAACAGAAACTATAAAGCTTTTAACCACTTAAAAGCACACTCACAAAAATAAAAGAAATATATAGCATGCTATGTGCTGACATTTGACCGTTGCTCTAATAGGAAATGTATCTCATTATTTCCGGCTCAAGACTCTTGAAAACCACTGGACTCCATTCGCCAAAACAATTTCCATCCTCATAGCTGCTCTGATGCTGCAGTTTGTTTGGTTGTGCTGGTGTGTGACGTCAGTGTTAGTGTTCAAACAACAAATCCAAACACACATCTGTTCTGCAATTGTTCTTAGGAGAGAAAACAACAGTTGCCTTTTGCAGTCTTTCATTACAATCGATAACAAAGCTTCAGGATTCAAACACTAACTGTTCTGTGCTCCTCCTGAAAACACTGCTGCCAAACGACCGCGCTGAACTCAGTTTTAGGTTGAATATTGGACAGATATTCACACTGGAGCTACCAGCATTTTTTTGACGGACCATCAACTAATAACCGTTTTCTGTAAAATGGAAAATTTCATAAAAGACATTTTTTTTAATAAACTGTCCATATAACCCAGTGTTTCCAAAGAAAACCTGAATTTGGGGGGGTTGACAGCCTCTCATCTTGGCCATGATCTCATCCCTCAGGTCAGTTGCTCTCTCATTCATCTCATTCATCACTGAATGTGGGGGGGGGGGCACTGGGATGACGGTAGCGCAGGTGATAGAGCAGGTCGTCCAATGATCGATTCCAGCTCCCCCAGTTGATCTGTCATTGTGTCCTTGGGCAAGACACTTCATCCTCCTTGCCTCCAGTGTCGGCATTGCTGAATGAATGAGTATGAATGTCCGGTGGTGGTCGGAGAGGCCTTAGGCGTGTATTGGCTGCCACGTTTCTGTCAGTCTGCCCCAGGGCAACTGTGGCTACACAGTTAGCTTACCATCACCAAGTATGAATGAGGAGTGAGTGAATAACGGATACAATGTAAAGCGCTTTGGGTTCCTTAAACAGCGCTATATAAATGAAATCCATTATTGTTTTTATTTTTATTAATATTATTATTATTATTATCATTGGGGCTTGGTACCCAATCGAGGGGCGGGGGGCTCCAGCTCTGTCGGAAGAATCTTTCTTTGAGGGGGAATTTCCTCTTTCACTGTCTTGTCGTGTTTCTCAGGGCTGAATAAGGACAGATGTAAAAGCTATCGCAGGCTTATAGGTGTTGGTGTCTTTACTCTGTGAACTGATCACAGTCATTACAGAAGCAGCAGGGGGTGACAAGGTCAGGCAGATGTGCTTTCTTCTTGGTTGTCTTGCAAATTACTTAGAACTCGTTCAAGGTTTCAGAAAGTGATGATTCAGAGCTAAAGGCGAGCATATTTAGTCTCGTCTTCTTTCCAGTTTCACTATAAGTAACTTTATTGTTACACTAGTTCAATACTCACTTTCTACCTTCAAATTAGTTTATTCATTACCATTTTTAAGTATGCTATAACTTAAGGTCAACCATACTGACTTTTAATAGACCTATTTGGAGTTTTTAATGTTTTGGTCCATATTAGGACCAACAGTGAGACTTTGTGACAGTCTTGCTGACAACTAACTCTCAAACCTAACTTTACAGCTTGTTGAAGGAATGCAATGCGTTGGCTTTGAAAACGGAGAACATCTCTTCCTGCATGTAACCAGGAAATCCAGGCAAACTTTTAAAAACCCATTACAAATATATAAGACCATACTATGATGAACCGTAACAGAGAAACAAAAAAGTATGAACATAGTAGATGTTGTCTTCTAAAACAATTTTAAGTAGATGAAACTTAAATAAAGGTGGCATTTGTACAGTTAACTTTACATGAAGATAAAAGCTCCAACTGAAGAGTGAATGTTCAGTATAGTACATGAACGGCAAATGAACAGAACATTTACACGCATCTAATAATCACAGTGGGCGAATATATAACAATTATGAATAAATTATCAATATATGAATTAATAATAAACCTTAAGTTTGAAATTGAGTTTCACATTAGGAAACAATCATGTGGATCAATCAGCATTTATAATAACAGCTCAGGGGTTGTGGGTGAAACCAGAAAGGAATGCATGATAATGCATTAATGCCCATGTGAGTGTAGCTCCGTGCATATAATATGCAGTGTCTGGGTGTTTAAGTCTTAATCCAAACAGACCTGGTTAACAAATGAACACCTGACATGCACGCACATAGAGTAGTGCTACATTAAGAGCTCAGTAACTTAAAGTTTAATATTGACCAAAATAGCTAGTGAGTGGACATGTAGTACTAATGATAGAAGGAAATTTTTAATATTGTAGTTCAAAGGAGGCAAAAACAGGGAGATAAAAGCAGGAATGTGAAAGAGAAGGACCAATAAGTGTGATGATTTACACTTGTACTCAAAAACGTATAGCTATAATAATGTAACCACTCTTTCTCTCTTTCCCAACTGATTTCACTTACAGATGTCCACCCACACCAACACACACACTAAGGAACTTGATAAATGGACAAGAGTTCCTGACTCCTCCATGACTGGCATTGTAATTGTTATGTGACAGCATCATGTTAGACTGACTTCTCCATAAGTGCTTTACTTGTAGTCAAAAAATATGTCTTGAAACAGCCTCCACAGCAATATTCACTTTACAGTGAGCAACTCAAAAGTAGCTGGACCATTGTATGATGCCCACAAAGCTGCTGAACTAAAATGGTTGTGTGAAGACTACACAAATCACATCTGATTTAACAAAATAAAAGGAAGGCCACTCACAACACATATTCTATCTTCTTAATCCAAAACCATTTCCTGCCTCTTAATGAATGACTTTATTTAAAACTGCTTGCCATGTTCAAGGACAGCAGCAGCTAGAAAGTAAAAGAAATCCCAAAAATCTCACAGACATCTGAAGAGGTTAGTTTCTACTCCAGAACCGAGTCAAAACACATTCATCAACATTCTGGCAGTTAGCCGATATCATGGTGAAGCACATTTATATTACATCAACAATTTTCTTTTCAATTTGCCAGCAATAAAAAAACATATTTTCTTGGGCATGTATTTAAAGTTGACACAACCACCGCCACCCCCTGTATGTGAGATACAAGTTTTAAATGTTAACTGTGTGTGTTTAAGAACAATTGTTCTAATATTCACTTGGTCATTGTGGGAACAAATTTGGCCTGTTTTTAATAAAGGTAAAAAACCAAAATCCAAATTACTTAGATAATAAATTTAACCATGTCCAGTAGCAGCACTGTTCAATTACATCATCACTTTATCAGAAACATAAAACCAGTTAATGGGTTTCACCGACGGCTCACTGTGCCAAAAACCAAAATAATAATAACTAATAAATTTGCATTTTCAAGAAAATATGGAAAGATGCAAAAGTTACAATTTACTCTAAATACTGTACATCAATCTGGAAATAGTTCTTTCCAAACATATCTCATGACAGAACCTAAAACCACTGCATTTATCCACATTGTGCAGCATTAACAGTGACAATAAAGTCCAAAATAAAGTTCTACGTTTTTTTGGTAACAATGCTCCCTATACGGATGCAGTTTAAGTTTAGATTCATCAACATTGTACGTCTTCATTTGTCTATCCTTATGCTAACTTTTCAATTTCTATGTCTGGCTAGAATCAATTACCACAACTGCTTATAAGGAGGAAGGGAGCATCCATTTGTTTGAGACAGCAAGTTTTACACATTCCTTACACTTTTCTAACTCACTCCTTCTACTGATTGACCTTTTTGCTATATTTCCAATCTTAGATAGTTTGAGTTAGGAGTTAAAAGTGCACTATTAGGGTTAGAATTGATGCAAATGTTTACATCTAGGTGTTACAAAACAAATAGTCACAAGAAACTACATGGTTACAAATCTCAGTATTCAGGGGCTGCAATTCCCATCACTTCACATTTATGATGCCCTACACTAAACAATGGCCTACAGATATATTGCCATCTACAACATTATGCTTTGTACTCGAGCACAAGAACGAAATTAACTACAAGTAGAAAAATTTGAAATAACAGTGGACCCTCCTATCAGTGGCAATGTCAACATTCTTTAAAGGTGTTGTGACCACCCAAAAGATCCAAGGTTTTCAGCTCGGGAATTGCAGAACCAGAGGATCACTAATGCTTGTCAGAATGTTGCATACTATAATGAGCATCAAACACTGTGATTAAATCTTCAATGCTTTGTTGTGCTGCAAGTTTGAGATTTTTTCCTTGCTGCATCATTCAAATTACATGGAATTATCCAACAGCTTGCTGTAAAGTTGTGGACAAGCTTGTTAATGACCCAAACATTTTGACTGATTGCAGTGACCTACAAAGAAAAACCTTTGTATTACTGTAATGCCAGCAGAACATGTTTAAATTGTGCAACTGTTGAAGACTCTTCACAAAATAAGTTTGAGGTTTGGCTGTAATGTGCTTCAAAAGCTAAAATAAAAACCCATTAATTTCAGTGTTGCATTAAACGTTATAATATCATGTGTGTTTTTTCCATTTATTTTCCATGTTATTTTCAGTTTATTTCACAGCCACAGAGAAGCATAGGTTCTCTCCATCCCTCTCACGTCAGTGTGTTTCTATCAACTGAGAAGCAGAGTAGTGCATGAGCTGCACACACACCTCCACTGTGGCTCACTTCAACCGTGATTCACATTAGCACCTTAGCATTGGTGCTAGAACAGCGACGGAGGTGAACTCATCATGAACACCCTTTACACATGCTGTACTAATAGGCTGAGAGCATGCAGTGGGTAGCTGTGTTTTATTAAGTGTCTGGATAAGATGGACAATAAACAAACACAAGCTTCGCTCAATTGAGTGTGATTATGTGGATTTCCACTCAAGGAAGAGTGTTAATACCAGGCAGTCGGTCAGTATATTTATGTAATACTTTAAAAATAATTATTGCTTGTATTATCAAAACCAGACCTTCAAAACACATGTCAATATGTTAGTTTGATTAAAATCGTAAGAATCAGAAGCTGTTAGACGATCACACCCAGATAATCAGTGACATTCACAAATGAGTGCTGGGCAATGACAAAAATTTTCAATCATTATTTACTGCATGATTTTCTGTGATTAATCACATTATAATGTGCAAAATTAAAGAAAAGTGGTCTAACTCTGATTGGGTTGGGGCTAGAGGGGTTCTTATGAACAGAAACTATTTACTTACTCTTCTGGTCCTCTTCTGTACACGTATACTGGAACAAGGATCGAGGTCCAATTAAATGAAACTTTAAATCGAACTGTAGCTTGACTCAGTTTTACCTGTGCCTGTACTGAGGTATTACAAAGCAATACCTTGTGTAAGAGGCTTGTTTCTCTCCATTTTCAAAATTCTATTTTTGAAAACTTCTTTTTTTCTCACTAACAAGACAGTGTCTTCTTTTCCATCCAACTGGGTGCAAATAGTTTGCCCTGTGAAGATACTTAAAGGAAATTGAGTTTTTAGATGTCTTTGACTATGAAGAAAATGTACTGTACTGACACAGGAAGACAATGAGAAAGAAAGGTTGTGTGAAAAAGTGACAGAAAAAGGGCAAAGCTAGAAAAAGACATAGACAGCAACAGTCTAGAAGATAGACACTGTTGAATGTGTAATGACATCTGGGGTCTGAGTTGCTTTTTTAAGTGTTGCCATAAAACAAAACCCTCACTCTTATTTTTGGGCCTCTTTGACAAGTAGCTTCACATTTCCTCAAAATATCCCCAGAACATCTAAAGCTGTTCCATATGAAACCCCTGGCACCCTTTTTTCACTTCTTAGTCCTGCTGAACAGGTAGGGGCCATGTAAACAAAATTAGATTTCTCTCCATCTTTGCACCCTGAAACCTTCTTCGCTTCACTCCTTACAAATCTATCCTCTCCATTTCTTTCATCCACCCTCACACCTCCCTCTGTTGCCTCCATCCTTCCTCTGCGGCCCACTTCTGCGCAGAGGGAATGGCAGCAGCGCCTTCAATAATTCACTTCCCCTCAGAACAGGTTGTGTTTGCATTGCAGGGTGCTGCAGGCGAGAACAGAGAGGGCGAGGAAGAAAGATTAAAAACAAGGAGGAATGAAGAATGAAGTTGAAATGGATGAAGACTTTGACTACTAAGAAAGAATGAAAGTTTGAAGAAAAAATGCAACAAAGGCTAAAGCCTGGTGTGAGTAATCAAGATGTGAAAAAGCAAAGAAGAGAATATATAAACAGGGAAATGGTTGATGTGGAATGCTAGTCATATTTAAGCTCTCAGATGCTTTTGCATACTCTGGTGTATATATAGTTAAAAATGAAGGATTTGGCCTTAACAGATAAAAAACATTGAGAGAGGCATCCTGTTCAGAAACAGATTATTCAGATTGCACCTATCACTGAAATACTTTGCTATCCCAAAACTATGTGGCAAGGCTGGAAGAACTCTAACCACAACATGACCATCATCACTCAGACTAGTTAGCTTCTCAGGACGGCAGGTTGTGGGGATAGTTCAGGAGAAGTGCACAGTATTTTGCAGGTAAATTTACTTGTGTCATGCTCCGTTTTGCCTCTTGCGTCTGTCCCATTCCCTCCCTCTGCAATAGTTTAGAGTGTTCCTACCTGTGTAAATGCAACATGTGTGTGTGTACAGTGTTGTGTCTTCATCTGTCCTTTGTTAATTTTCCTTTACAGCTTTTCCATCCTTCAGACAGGGTTTGTGCTGCAGCAATCAGCACAATACATCTAAAGCACTGAGTATCTATTACTGTGAGCAGAAGAACAAAGTGTTTCTGGTTATCTCAAATTTAGATTCTCTTGTTCTGACAAAAAAAAACACATGTATTTATTTATTTTTTTTATGTACTGGATTAAGTTATTAAGTAATTAAATGTTAAGGAAAATTAAATTCAGGACTCTAATTCTCAATTTCTCTTGCACTCTCATGGTGATTTGTTCTCTCCAATCCTGTCTAATTTTCTAACCCTCTTGTCGGTCTACCTCTCTGTTTCCAGGGAAGCCTTTCTTCTTTTAGCTGCCCTGTATCTGCCCCTGCCCTTTTCAATGTCACTCTTGCTGTGTATCTCTTTATTTTTAATATTTGCCTTTTCTTTGCCATGTGTTCCCAATTTTCTACTTTCATGAGCCAGATCTGAGCCACTTCATCTAATGTCAAAGTTAAATTAAATTTCTATTCTAATAAAATTAGACCTTTATTCGTCCCCAACAAGGGAAATTCTAATGTTTTTAATGCCTGCAGCTTAAAGGTGTTGTTTTTTATACACATACATAGTTATGAATTTATAAAAGTGGGATTTATTTAATTTCTGTGTCTCATTCATGAGATACAATCAAAAACTCTAAAGCATTCTGCAAATCATTATTTTTTAATGTTTTGTACTTCACAGTGGCTTAAAAGGTCTTACTTCTGTCCACGTTATGGCTGTGTGGTCATGGGATCAGCTGATAAATGAGAATATTGTTTTAATTTTGTTTTTGTTTTTTATTTAAGAAAGTGTGAAATTTACCTAATACACCCACCTGCCTCACAGAGCCTTCTCCACAAATGAAGGATGTGTAGGGAAATGACTTTTTCACAGGTTAGAGTGTCCTCACTGAGCCACAGGCACCGTAGTGATTGAGTTTAAAATAATGTTCTCATATATTCATCTGGAAATGGCAGATTTCATTAGTTTTTCACCCTTATAGTGGGCATTTCAACTTACTTGCTACACTGTCAATTTCTTTGACTTGAATCTCCCCAGCTTGAAAATTTTGATAAAGAAAAAAATCTTTCCTTTTCTGCTTTGTAAAATCAAAGTCATCAGGGGTAAAAACTGCACTATGCCAAAATGAATAAAACTTTTGAAACAATAGTGTAAATGAAACAATACAGTTTAAGGTGGGAAACAAACCCAAAAAGGATATCAAATTAAAAGTAAGCTAATTTGGTTGTGAGCTACATTTTCCCATCTATTGACAGTATGCTGGCTAGATGCAACAGAAACGTAACGATTTCATGCATTATGGGTATTTTCTTACAACTTGATGTTTGTCTTACCCACAATGCAGTTTAGCTGTCAACAGCTGGGTCATAAGTTTGGATATCAAAGCGCTTGTTGTTTAAATCAAGTTTTGTCACCCTGTAAAAAAATGTAATAAAATTCTGCCTGAGGAATTCAGGTTTGTAAATGTGTAAAAACTTATTTGCATGGTTGTAAAAAAAAAAAAAAAGAAAAAAAGATAGATTTGTATTTGTAAAGAAAAACAGAAGTGCTTTAGCTAACATATGTTTGTGGATGCAAAGTGAAAAACTTGTGCAAGTTGCATTAATAACAATCTATTCCCTTTAAAGAGACTGCAGCGGTGCAGGACAGGAAGCGGTCTTTCTGACTGGACAGCTTGGTTTGCCATCATCCATTAAGATAAAAGTGTAATGATGGGGCCAAAGATTTACATCTGCAACTACAGAGTCTTGCATGCCAAGGTAACTAACCAAATACTGAACTGTATCATCAGGCATTCTCAGGCCAAGGTAACTAACCAACAAGATCTAAGAATAAAAACACATGAACAGATGGTTATGTATCTATGAAGAGCATATGTTTACATGAGTTACAACTAAACTGCCTTATAAAAAACATTTAATTTACAGTGACAGCAGTTTCCAGTGTACATAATAACCTCGTGTCTGTTAGACTTCCCCCAACCTGGCATATATTGCACCTTTCCCTCTGTCCTCATTTCCTGTGGTTGCGGCTAACCTAGGCTGTCTCTTCACTCCCCAGTGTCAGCCTTCCACCCTTCTTCCCAAAAGCCTTCCTGCAGCTTTCAATGACAGAGTGTGCAATGTCCTATATATGCAGTAAGTGGAGAGAGGTGGGTGGATGCTTGCCACTGAATTGGTGGATGATAGTGAGAAGATGACAGGGCTTTGGAGTAAAAGGGATCCTGGATATAAAGAGAGAGAAGAGTGGTGGGGAAAAAGCAGGGAGAGGAGGCAACTAATAGAAGAGATGAGGGGAGTTAAAGGGCTATAAGAGTTTGGATGAAAATGGGGGAATTAAAATGTAAAGAGGATGGAAAGCAAGGAGAGGGTGAATTTCCTTTGACATGTGGAGGGTATGGATGGCTGAGAAGGAAAAGAGGATCAGTGAGAGGCAAGAAGAAGGGAAGAGAAGTTGACAGAAACATCTTTTTCTGACAGGTAAAAGTTTAATGGTTGGGTAAAGACAGAATACGGGAAGGGAAGAGACGGATCAGGATGTGTAGCTAGTGGCAGGTAAATTGCTACACTGAGAACATGGTGACTTTATACATATCCTCCAGATTATACCCCATCCCTTCTGAGCCAGCTGCGATTGGAAGAAATGGATATGTGAGCAAACATCAAGCCGACCTGTTATTAGTCTCTTCTACCATTTGGTAGAGCAAAGTTTTTTTCAGTGATTACAATGATTCTTGTTAAAGATTTGTGGCAGCATCAGCATCTCTACTGTTCGGTTTGGATATTTAAGGCTATAAGTAAAAGTAGCCTTTACTGTGCCATCACTTTTTCAAGTTTTGATTACTCTTAGTGCAAGTGGATTTCTTTCCTGGAACCACCACGAGTAGGGTAAGCCGAGAAGGGAACCTTACCACTGAGGGAGAATAAGTTTAAAACAGAATGCAGCATGCATCGTTAAAGTATTGAGCCCAGACGTGTGTTGGAGCAAAAGATGGATGCTGTCAGAAAGTTCAGTTGGACATAACCAACTCCAAAAGCTGTGGTTGTTTCTCTGTTGTTTGGGGAGTTATTAGGAGTACCCACATATACGATATGAAAAGCATGTGGTCTCAGCAGAATGTAAGCTTCCTGGCACTCTTGAAATTGCAGCATAGTTGCATGAAAAGGTTTTTCTGGAAAGTCATTATGTGCAGGTTTTCTTTTGAGGGGGCAGATAAAGGTGCAAGAAACAGAGAAAACCGTTTCTGATATGTCTTGCAATTTGAACACTGAGGGAAAACTTTCATTTTATGACTGTGAGTGAACAACTAATAATATTTTAGGACTGTATGAGCAATAATTTTCTAAATATTGTGTTTCTGGTCGCAACCACAAATCATGAACAATGCTGATAGAAATGTCCAGTTCTGCATGTGAGCTCCTAAAGCTCAGCTGATCTAGGTGCAGCCGGAACCAGCTTATTTCACTAATGACCAAAGGATTCAACCAGAAGTAGCAGAGATTAGTGTAGAGTTGCAAATAAGCAGACCTGTTCATGACAAGGAGTCAATTTATTTAACAAAACAGGTCCAAGCTGTTTCTTGCCTATAATTGCTTATATTGCATATAAGCATGGACCCATTACCTGTTAAATATTTAGGATTAGCTCTTTGGCTTGGATCAACAACGAAACTCCAACATGTTTATCTGGTCAAATCTGATGAAAAGACTTTCAAATAAATGCTATAATACTTCACTCTTCAGTTTAATTACTTTCAAATTTGACGCTGTGATTTTTCAAGTTCAGATTGCACAAGAAAGCGTCAATAAAATGTACCAAATTGTACCAAAATAATAAATAGGAAAAGCTTTTGGACTTCTATCACAGGTAGCTATCGTCACAGCCAACTGTTAAACCCAGGAATATGTGTTAACTGTTAATATTTTAGAAAATATTTTTGCTTTTCATAACTGAGATTATAGAAAGAAAAAGGATACTAATAATTCTAGATATATAAGAATGAAGACAGAGTAAGCCATGGTTGAAATTATGGTGCATCAAAGAAAAGAAAAACAAACCAAATACAGGACAAAACATGAAGCAAAAGGTTTTGGTTCAGCAGATGTTTCATGTCTCACTCTAACCGGACCGGCTAAATTTCGGTCATTTAAAAAAGACATGGACTGGCAATTCTGTAGGTCTGCCTGATTCCGTTAAACATTCCTCTTCCTAATTATTGTTAATGGGAACTTCCATAAATGCAACAGGAGCAAGAACAAAAATTACTCTACCTTTTATGTACCAGCTTAAATACAGAAAATATCAACAGTAATTATCTTATTTTTTTTATGCCACAGAAGGATTTTTACCAGGTGCAATTGGATAGTAAATCTAGGTCCAAAATGAGAACACTATTTCCACTTTAACAGCTGAAAACTGTCAAAAATCATGATAAACCTAATCTGAGGGGATGTACCGAACCATAGCAGGAGTGGTTGCACTGATTATTATACTGATAGATTTTAATATAAACAAAGATTGTTTGCTGCTGTATTAATATTTGAAATAATGTTCAGTAAATAGTTCAAATACTCTTCCATTCAAAAGCTATCTTCAGTCACTACAAGCACTGTTTCCGAATGTATCATGTGAGTATATAATGTTTTTTTGTTTTTTTCATTCTTAAATATGTAATTTTGTAACACTACAGTGGCCTGTATATGGACTATTTTTAGACTAATATGTACTTGCAGCCACTGTATGTAGAGTTAAATTCCATTTAAACGAACGATGAGGAAAGAAATGTGTGTTGAAGACAGAGGAAAGCAGGGTGAAAAAGAATCAGGAGAAGAAGAAAACAGTGTGAGAGAAGTGCAAGGGGAGGCACACAGTCTCTGATGCAAGCCATGTTCGCACCACTGTTCACAACCGTCTTGTCGGCTTCATGAATAAGTTAGATGCCAAATGTTCCCTCCCTCTTGTGTCCTTGCATGGAAACATGCTTGCACTCACCCACGTACAAAGCCATTATTGCTTCATTCAAAAACAAGAGTATCGAACCCTCTACACACAATAATACAAAAGCATTGCAAAACACAGCTGTAATCCATTTATGGCTTTTAAATGAAACAAGAAGCTACTCTGCATTCCCCAAACTGTATTTAACTATACACACACAAACACACACACAGACATACAGACACTTATTCCCTGCTGAAGCTCAGCCAGTAAGAGGTGCCTGATAATGTCTGACAGAGTGACAGCAGTACATAAGAGAAAAAAAAAGTTTCCCTGACATTCTTTTTTCTAACCCACAGGGCACCCACATCATCCTGTTATAGTCTGGACCACTCTCATCCAAAGATGTGTGTGTGTTTCTGTAAGAGTGGGTCAAGAGTGAGATAAAGATATAAGTTCTGCTAAGGGTGAGTATTGTGACAGATGTTTCTGCACATGTCTGTGTGTGCATGTCAGCACAATATATGTGACCTTGCATGTATGGCTGAGTGAATGCAATCTGCATGAACAATAGAAAAGGGGAAGTGAAATCCAAAGGTTATGAAAAATAACATTTAAATGAACAAATAGGAACAGGGTTGCACTGTGATTTTAGAGAAAAGAAGTTACAATAATTCAAGAAATTCTTATAATTCTCATGGCAATCTGCTGGAGCCTGCAGTGATGCTTCTTTTTTTTATCAAACTTGGATTTCATTCAGCTAAAAACTGAAATATGAAAACAGTCATAGGAAGCATAGTAAGATTACAAACAGAACAATTTCTCAGCCTTGAATCATTGTCCTTGATGCAGAGTAGTGATTGAAGCTGAGAGTGTGAACTGCAACAGGGAAATTACATTAAAGATTGAAGTGAAAAGAAATATCACAAAATCCAAAACACTAACATTTGACTCCTGACATCTTCAGTGAGACTTTTCACCATGATACAGAGTAGCTAGTAAATAGAAAAGTAGTGAGTTGAATGTAGGGGTTCTGGTAGCATAACCATTTCTTTGCAGTGTTAGTCTTGTATGTGTTAGTGGTCATACAAAACTCACAAGTATGAACTATCTTATTTGTACTTTTAGTCATTTTACTTTTAATAAAGTATTTCTTTAGTCGGCCTATTTCACCAAATCGTCTGAATAATTCTTCCATCACTGGATAACAAAGAGCATTTCTGCTGGTCTTCTTTATAGATGTAGATATAAAATGAAATTTATCAGGATGCTCGACTGTCCCCTGTGCAGAAAGTGCAGCTCCCCTCTCAGTTACATGCAAGCAACGGTCTTTGTTTGAAGCAGTGGCCAGGGAACAAACGTTAACTCCTAAAACCTTATCTGTCCTTCCAAGGACGTATAGACTGCTGTACAAATCCAAACCTAACTCACCAAACTTTACTTTGATTCATATTTCATTTTTACAGATTATTTTATTTACAGATTACTAATGATAAACAGAATGCTAACAAGGAATCTGTTTCCTCTCTTTAAGCTGCCTCAAGATTTATGTGCACATGTGAAACCTGAATATTTTTTATTTATTTTTTTTGGCTTCTACAATGTATTTAATTCAGATTATAAATTATTCACTTTGGGATTTATCTGAGCTTGACCTGCTCTTTCGAAAATCTCAGTTTCTTGTTACTGTCTTGGAGTAAAGCAGCCAAACATGTTGGTTAAAAGAAAAAAAAACACATACAATGTATCTTACACTATGATAGTTTCTGGGTATGTCAATATCTCACCACACTTGGGGGCCTTTGATGGACCCAACTACCCTTTTCTACCTATTGCCTTGTGCCCACCCCAGGCTCAGAGTTCATCATGTGGATGAAAGGGTGATAAATCAGATCTCCCAAGATTTTGTCTTAGCTCTCTTATCCTTTACCCCCAGCATCAACACATCACTTTGGCCATAGGCCTTTGGCTCTGCTGCTGACCTGTGGGTTAATGGAAATGTTGTCAGGTTTTCATATCCAGTCAAGCATACAGTGAAAAAAACAAAAATAAAAAAAGAGACAAAAGTGGAGAAAAGAAGTTAAAGAAAAAATAAGCAGCTAGTACTAAGAAAACCTCAAAGCAAGGGCCGTGTATTAAACTGTGTTTAAAAACATTGATGACCATTCCTCTCAGGACTCACTTCTGTGCCCCATGCTTTTAACACTTACATGCTGCCTCTGTGGGGGGTGTCATCAGGAGATGGGGCATAAACTTCCACAGCTATGCTGAGGATACACAGCTTTATGTTACTTTGTCTCCTGATGGCACCAAACCAGATTATGCCTTTTTTAACTGTATCTTATAAAATAAATGATAGGTGGTAGCAAACTTCGTCCAGCTAAACCAGGACAAGACTGAGATTTTAGTCATTGTCACTGGTGTGGAGAGAGAGAAGCTAAACAACAAACGTCAAACTCTGGTGGTAGAACCGCATGAGTATGTGAAAAAACCTCTAAGTCTGACTAAGAACTCGGGTTCAATATTCACATCAAGAATGTCACTTAGACTTCTCTTTACCACCTGAAGAGCATTACCAAAGATCGACTGTTTCTCTCTCAAGCCGATGCAGAGATTTTGATCAATGCTTTTATCACTTCAAAAATTGGTTATTGTAACGCTCTCCTTTCTGGCCTCCCAATGAAAACTGTAGCACCACTGCAGCTGCTACAGAACTCTGCAGCATGTCTGCTCATGGGATCCAGAGAAGACAGCCCAGATCACTCCAATCCTAGAGTCTCTGCATTGGCTTCCAGTCCACGTCAGGGTCAATTTTGAAGTTCTTTTTTTGGTTTTTAAAACTCAAATTTTAAACATTTTAAATACTACAAGCCCTCCAGACCCCTGAGGTTCTCTACTAGGCAACTGTCACATATTCCAAACATTCACGTAAAGACTTACATGGAATCTTTTTTTACGTTTTATGCTTCACATTTGTGGAGGAGTCTGCCAGAGGACCTGAGGGTGACTAAGACTGCTAAAGTTTTTTTTTTTTTAAACAGACTCGAGACCTACCTTTTTACCCTGGTTTTTAATTAAATGTCTTTCTCAAATAAATTCACTGAATGAAAGTCATTTACCTTCTTGTGATGTTTTTTTTTTTTTTTGCTTTCCTATTATGTATTTATTCTTATTTTAGTAGTATTTTGTAATATATAGTCAGTTTTAATTTTATTCCTCCTAAACTTGTGTAATTTTACCTCTTTTATACTGACTTTAATCTGATCTGTTATGTTGATAGCCGGATTTTTTCGGCTTAACAATATTTCCTATTATTCTGGAGCACATTTATTTTCCTATAATCTTTGTTTATTTATTTTATTTCTTTCATAGTCATAATCAAACCTAACTTTAATTTATTCCAGTCTTTCTTTAACCTGGTAAACTGGGGCTTCCAAAGTTTCGACCTAAACATGATTTTAACCTGATTTTTTTACTTGTTGCACAGTTCATTGTTTTTGTGAGAATGTGTACGTGTAGGTAAGCATTTGTTCCAACATGTAAAGCACTTTGTGATGCATCCTCTGTATGAAAAGTGGTATATAAAGATGGATGGATGGATTCATTCATTCAATCATTCATTCATTGTAAATTTTCTGTAAGTACAAACCTTTTAATATTAAGGCAATAATAGCTAAACTGCAATACGGTAGATCTGTAGAGGAAAAGAACACCGAAGCTATTAAAATCTTTCTATCAATTTTTTGTTGAACATTTGGGAAATCACTTTGAGCAGACCTGCTTAAATTCCAAGGACGTTAATTAAAAGTAATGCAGAGAGAAAGGTCACTCAGCATTTGTTGACATTACTGATCACATTCATGTAGAGAGGGTGCAATCTGTAAGAAAGTGGGTGTTTGTGTACTTGTATTACCAATGCTGTAGGCACATAAATCTGTTTACAAAGACATTGTGTATGCATGTACACGCTTCTGAGAGTGTACCTGTGAAAACTTTGTGCAAGTACACGTGCGATGAACAAAAATGGAGCAAAGAGGTAAAGAGTGGGAGGAGCACGGTAGGTGTCAGATCGTGGGAGGTGAGAGATTACCATCGTCTCTAGCTTAATGTTTCAGTCTCTTCTTATCACCATCTGCCCACCCCGCTCCTCCTCCTTTGCCTCAGAGCCAACAATTAATTATAGATGCTTATTAGAAAAGGGCAATATTCAGCATCCCAAATAAACTCAGCAGCAAGAGACATAAAAGACACACATACAAAAAGTGCTGATGTGAGAAGAGGAAGAGCTGAAGTCACAGGGGAGCCGGTGGCAGGGCCCGTTAAACCTGGAATGATCTCCTCCTGGGTCATCGGTGTTAAAGCCATGTGACTGCAGTCAAGGTGGAAGCAGCACTATCATACATATCTGAGGTAGCAATACCACAGTGTGGAAAAGAGAAAACCCTAAAAGTAGTAAAAATGTAAATATTCTCACAGAAGCTAAATTAAAAATGCTCCAGAGGAAAGGGACATTTAAGTAAATAATTTATCAACTAGTGTGAATATTACTTAAAGCTACAGCAGGAAAACTGGGGCTATTTTCATCTCTTTGATTTCTCACTTAATCTAATTCAGAGTTGGGGGGGCTGTTGCACATCACACCTGGCCATCCCAGTAGGACAGAGGCATGTTACCCTGTACATGTTACCAGTCCATCACAGGACCAGTACCGAGACAACCATGCATGCTCACACTCACTTCTGGGGTCAATCTAAACTCTAAACCGAATACGGATGTTTCTGGACAGTGAGAAGTCTGAGAACCCGGAAAGAAAATGCAAACTTCACACAGAACCAGTGACCTTGCAGAGTTAATGCCCACATCACTCTGCAACCAGTTAGATTGCAATAACCACCAAAAAAAAGAGACAGAAATATATTCTAAGCCTTTCATTATTCCTTGGGCAACATCTTCAAAGTCATGTTAAATTTGAGCGCAATTTAAGCCTATTAAACTTTTTCACTTTCTGTTTTTCTTGTAGTGCTTTGTTCTATGGCCATTGGCAAGGCCTCGTATCCTCCTGCTGCAAGGGCCCTACTTGAATCCTCCACAAAAAAAAAAGAAAAAAAAAAAGGAGAAAAAAAAACTGTAAAACAAAATCATTGATTCAATGTCATTATATTTCCTGTTAACAAGCACATAATGAAGCATCGTATTGCAACCTAATGTAGCCTAGATTTCATCTACAGCCCCAGCTAATGCTTCCGTGTGACTCTGTCAAGCAATCAATAATTTGGTGTCTGTGTGAACTCTGTTTCCTCAGAAAGCGTGAGGTGATGCAGTGCCAAAAAAATGGAGACGCTTTTTCTGGTACACTTTGTCTGTGTTGACTTTCTCATTTGAGGAGGAACATTCTCCTCAGTGAGGCTGTATTGAAAATTTCTGGACCACTCCCTACCCTTAAGTCTGTTGCAGTTCGGTGCATGTGAATGCCACATTTTGCATGTATTACCCTTAGATTACAGTATTATGATTAAATGAATATATTGAAATCTCTGTAATAAAAAATGGCATTAGAGAGGAGAACACTGTAATAAACAAGACAAACTACAGATAGTCCTCTTGGAAATCTCGCTGTCATTAAATATAAGATGTTCAGCTTTTTCCCTTGAAATGCAGCATCACATTTCCTTGGTGTCTGTCCATCTGCACAGATACAGACAGGTGTTACAAGCTTTTTGACAACCTATCAGAATTCATAGACCTGCAATCAATACTAAACTGCTGCAAGAGAAATGGTGACCGATCCACAAGTCCCTGCTGAGCCAGCAAACTGTTGCAAAGGGAAGAAAAGTGTGTCTGCTGGAGACACACACACACACCCCATTTACAATAGCACACACCAACACACTCACATGCAGACTTCAAGGTCTATAGGCTTGCACATTTCGCACACTCAGGAATGCCGAAAACTGCACACAGAATATCACACTAGCTGATAAAAACACATGCATCCAAACAGACCCCTGAGAAGGATACAGTAAATGAACCTCGCAGACGCCCAAACCACAGACATCAATCAGGCACACTTCACTGTTCAGCTCCCGACGGATGGTGAGTCGCATCTGTCTGCTAGAGCAAGCGCTAAACAAGTCCAAAGTGACAGAAACCATTTTATGCATATCTGCAAACAGGGTGCCAAACTCACTGGCTCTCTTCCCGACCCTCAAACTCATGTTGTCTACTGCAGTTTTGCAAATTGTAAGACAATTTGCTCTCGCTCATTGAATGATTCTTTGTAGTGATGAGCATATACCTACGGGAAACAGTTGTTACAGGTATGCACAGCTGAGCACCACCACTTCCACACGGTCCACCTGGGAGTGCCTGTGAATGCCGGCCAAGTACTTCCCACAAAGACTTAGAGCTCTAATTCCCTTGGCAGACACTGAAAGGCTGCAGTTGCAAGGAAGACAATTACCCAAAAAAGAAAGGGGAAAAACTAAAAAAACTAAACAGCACTGCAGCCTCCACAATCACTGCTCTGTCTATCTGTTCCAACCAGCTGCAAATCTGTGACAAAACATATGAGGTAATAATGTTAAATAAAAATCAGTACATCACCCCAAACAGATCCCAAAACTGTTTTTAGAAAACTTTTATGCAAAATAAATGAAGACAGAAAGAGAAAGGTTAAACTGGAGATTTGAGTTTCCTGTAGGATGGCATTTCAGACACTCCATAAGGAGCCAAATGATCAAACTCTAACTAAAATACAGCAGGCAGAGACAGCAAGAAGTAGGTTTATAACATCAAACTGTTCTGTTCTAAAATACTTTATACATGTGAATGTATTTCAAATTAAACATGACTACTTCTATAAAACTGTGAAGCCAACACCCTTATGTAAAAACATATCCTGAATAGCTTTAACACTTTTAAGAACTATAGGCTACTGACACTTTACCTTGATATTATAGATTATCATTTGCATATTAAGCCCATATTCATGTTGTTACTGAGACTTAAATATGATTTGGGAGGTGGCTAAAATAACACCAAAAAAGTGGGTTTGCAAGAAAATACACAACTCACTATACAGCACATGATCTATGCTAAAAAAGATCAGAGAACTGTGTGTGTAAGTTAGTTTTAGTTTACACTTATACTGACATGCCTGCAGCAGTGTAAAGTAACAGAGTAGTACAAGCTTGATTAGTTAGCAAGGACCTTTACACAGGCCTGTATGCTCCTGCAAATGACAGACTGTCAGCATTTCTCAGTGTGACGGCAGGCTACAGGATCGCATATGACAACCGCACTCTGTGCAACTTTGACTAAACAGAGCCTGTTTTCAATGGCTGCCACATGCTTTGAATTGTCAAAATCAAAGTATCAAAGCTGACAGATCAGTTTGTGTGTTTGCCTTGCCCAAAGGCACAGGGGGATGTGTGTCTGGCCAGGCGCCTGTAGCTGGAGAGACTGAGCCTCTGTAATACAGTGAGACTGTAGTCTTAAGAGTGTACAAATCTCAGCCTCAGCCACAAAAGCAGAGTGACTGCCCTGTTTAACCTGCCAGACACGAGCCACTCTCACCCTTGCTTTAAAGTCTATGTGTGTGTTTATTTTCATTTATTTATTTTTTATTCATTTAAAAAGAGATGTAAATGTAAATGTTCAATAGAGTTAGCCTTGAAGCTAATTTGCTGGGGACCAAAACCTGAAAAAAACACAATTTTTATACATGCTGTAATTCAGCTGTAGTCAAATCTAAATAAATCTTTGAGGTTCATTACTTGGTTTAAGAGTCAGTTAGAATTTGCGTTACCACTAAGATCAGGCAAAGGATTTAGGTTAAACATCCAGTTGTCATGGTTAAGGTTGGCGTAAAGGGCGAGGGAATTTTATTGTCCCCACTGTCAATGTAAACCAGTGTTGATTCAGTGGGATTCAGTGTCTTCCACAGTAGGACACTGTGGAAGCCATATGTGTAGTGCTGACAGAATGCACAATTGTTGTGGATTATGGAGGTTTCCATAATCCATCTGAAAATCATAAATATATCTACACTAAAACAACAGTCACCAACTTTAAAATACCACTTTGTTAGGCTATATGTGGATGACCAGCTAGCACCTTGATTCTGTTGCACTACAAAAACTATTTCCCAACATCTGTGCCTACATTTATATGTCAGACATAATGCATGTGTGCATATAGGTCCTCCCAGGTAATATCAAGCTATCCATCCGTTTTCTATGCCGTCCAGTTCATGGTCGTGGGGAAGCTGGAGTCCATCCCAGCAATTAGCAGGCCAGAGGCAGGGTACACCCTGGACTGGTCGCCAGTCCATCACAGGGCTCCCAGGGAATAGTTTTGGACAAAGACGTGTTTGTGCCTAAAATCAAAAAAATTGGCTACTTAGTCGTTTCTCTGCACTAAAAAAAATGTAATAATAATAATTTTCGCGATCATTTGCTGCCTATCTAACTGAATCTTCTTTTTAAAAAATCTCTCGGTGGGAATTTGAGTGATTGTAAGGTGTGGTAATAACACGTGAAGAGGGGCGCACAGGGGTCCGTGAGTGAGTCCAATTAAGGAAACTCTTCACTTCAGATTCATCTCAAGGTCTGATTTTACAAAGTTTTTGTTGGTGTTATGATCAGGAATGCAAGCATTAAAAGACTGACAAGCTCTTACCGTAAACTCCTTGGCCCCGGACAAGACCATAGAGACTAGAAAAAAACAAAATCCAGTAAAGCTCCATGTTCAGCTCAGTTCCGTCATAACCTGCGAGAGGTAAGAATGAGGAGGTCAGAAAAGGAGGAGCGTTAACATTTGTGAAAAAACGAAGGGCAGCCAGGTGGATGTTACTGAAAAATAAATAAATAAAGGGAGGGGAAGAAGCACCACTTCTAATTGTTTTTTGTGCCCGACTATGTCTCCGTCAACCATATAAACCATGAAAATAATACTACAAAACAATTTATCCCCCGCCGCAACGCCAACATCGCTTAAAGGGTGGGTAATTCAATCACTACATCGTGGATTATCCAGAGCTTACAAGCGGTGCTGCGTGTTAGAAAATTGGAAATTGACAGGATTGTGGAGTTCTGCTGTTTAACACAAAAACATTTCCTCCGTTCTGTCCTCACTGAGACACATGGGTGGACAGGTGTAGTCATGACAGGACCAAATGAGGGATTAGACCACAGTATTCACAGAGGATTAACTACAACAAGTGCACTAAACATCGTGCACTTTGGACCCTAAACACCCACGCCGCCTCTTCTTCAGATCAGTGATTATCCCGGCGACGACGACCCACCTCGAGAAATGTGACAGTTTAGCCTCCTTCGGAAGAAAAGTCTGCTTTTCTCTCTCTCTCCTTCCATCATATAAAACCTCATTTAACTGTTGTAAATTGTTATAAGACGCGTTTGTGTTATTTTCATGGTTTGAACGTGTGTGAAAGGAATGGGAATAAAAAGCAGCTGGGCTGCTACTGATGGACCCTCTTGTGTGACTCTTCTGACTGAACACGAGGATTTCCTCCGATGTCTGGCACACACGTTTGAGTCGAGTCAGCTGCATTGTTACTGTGGGTCATAAAGCGCGCTGAGATTTAAGTTCCAACGTGATGCATGGTAATTTAGGAGAAGCTAGTCAATATATTACCCAAATTAAAATAATCAAAAGCGGGTTGGCCTCCTGTAATCTCACACATTTATACCACTAATGGGGCAAGATGGTCAACTTTGATGTTGTAAAACCGAGTATTACTTCAATACGCACACATTTAGGCTATTCTTTATTAAAAAAATTAATAAATAAATTTAAAAAAGCAAAGCAAGTAGTAAATTATAATCTTGACAGACCTTTTTGTCTCCGACGGTCCTTTGGGTCAACGAGCTGCGCCGCGCTATGCTGCGCGCACTCCTCCCGGTTGCAGCAGCGAGGATTCCTCTGCTCTCCGCGCCTCTCCACAAACACCAGGTAAAAAGTTATATATCCTCTTTCAGTCAGCGTCCCTTAGGAACTTAACAAATCCCGGGAAGTATAGTGTGACGTTTGTCGATCTCCAACACCTGTTAAACTTTTGCAGTAAGCAGAATCTCACCGATGATCGATTCCAGAGCGCCTCTTCTTTAGGATGAAAGAGTCCGTCTTTGAAAAACTCAAGCAAGTCTACTTAAAAAAAACCATAAACACAATGACTTCTTTATTATTATTATTATTATTGACTGTGAAAGGTTTACTTGAAACGCCTTTACTGCTTCTCCTCTTCGCTTGTGGTAGGTGACAGTTTAGTGACGACCCTTTAAATCATGTGCTCTGAAAATGAGCTCCCCTCCACTCCTTCAGTCAGCGCCGTGTCTGTGGACTCGGGGAGATGCTGGCCAAGTGGAATGTGCGCAGACTGAGAACGACCGCCCTTGTCTGTGAGGAGAGAGAGAGGGATGGAGAGAGGGAAGAGAGCGAGGACACGGGCTTCCACAGATACGCTCAAGTTTCACCACACCATAGCGAACAGGTTGTCAAAAGACCACCACTTTTCCATCTCTCTCTTTTCCCGCTTCCGAGCTCCCAGTCTGTCTTAAATGAGCTTTGTTTTGCTACAGGTTGTTTCTATAACCGAAGAGAGTGCAGTGATGTTGGTCCATCTCGCCAGGTGCGTTGCCACAAAAAGTCGGTGCCAGTTTAAACCTTGAAGGTGCTCCGAAAGTTTTGGGGATTCACATATGTGCCCCTCAAAAACAACCACAAATTGATCAGATGTTTATGACAGCAAACACCCACTGTTAAACAAGTGCCCTCTGCACACAGATGGTTTCTAACATTCATCGATTTGCACCGCCTGACATCCCAACTCTCCCTTTCACCACTCATGCGCATCAGTTGTTCTTGTCAATTCCCAATGAGACCACAAGAGGGCGTGTTTCAGCTCATCATCATACAGTGATGCTGATGCGTTTGACAAGCCTTTGCACATAATAGTGTGTGTGTGTGTGTGTGTGTGTGTGTGTGTGTGTGTGTGTGTGTGTGTGTGTGTGTGTGTGTGTGTGTGTGTGTGCCCGCATATGGTTATGGAGTCTAAAATCAGCATGTGTAAAGGCCCCTTATACTTGTGGCCTATTAAGGATGTTGAATTTTCTTTAAAAAATTAGTGCTTCTGTGAAAATGTATGGCATAAAGTCTTTTGGTGTTTAAGCAGTGCATGGGAGCTTTTTAATAATGTGACAGTCCTTCAGATTTTACACCATAATCCAGGACTCATTTTTCCAATTAATTTACAATGCCATTACCTCTGCTTATTCTGATTATTCTGTGTGCAAAAGACCCAAATCCATACTTTAACCTTGACGATTTATTGCAGATTAATTTCTGTTCACTTAATGTTTTCTCTAGTCTGCCGCGAGTACTGATTTTGCTGTCTCAGGATATTGTGTTTGTTGTTTATGCTGCATATTAATAAACTGTATATGGTATACAATGCAGCTGAAATTAATTTTACAGCATAATCTTTGAACATGATGCAGCATTAATTTCCCAAAAAACTCTGCAATTGCCTCAGCTCAAATAAATTGTAAAGTTTCTAATGTTTTGAATGATTAATCTCTTAGTCTCTTTGTTGCTTTCTGTTTTGTATCATATAAAACACACGCACACACACATACAGTTGTTGACAGTGGCTCGACAGAAACTCCACAGGTTTCAGCCGTAGATTATATCATTTGCTCAAAGGCACATCAGCAGTTAAGGTGGTGCAGCACTTTTCTTGTTTTATTTAGGTACCCATAATTTCTCCATACTGTCTGGAATCAGAGCCAACGTCCTTCCACTCAACCCTCCATCTGTCTATTCGGCCGGATCTCAACGTCTGTGATGCTAAACTTCAAAGTGGTTTTTGCTACTGTCAATGTTTTCTGTGCTGCGTGGTCAATTCTGCTGAGAAAGGAAATGTTAATTATTCCTGCAAGAGACACTGAAGCCTTATTTTTTTTATAGAACTGAACACTTCCTAAGTAATCTCAACACCAGTGTATCACTGTACCCGTCAGAAATGTTGCTTGGCAAATCATGAAAATACTGGTTTCCTTTCTGCAGGCTTTCAGGCGTGTTTATGAATCTTAATAGTTTATTTTGGCAAAGCACAAAAGTGAAGAGTACTAAACAAAAGTCTTGAGCCAGTGCTCATACCTTTTATATAATGTCAGGAAAGCAGGAAATAGATGCAGCAATGTATTGAAATATCTGTTAATCTAAATGGATATACAATAAGTAGGGCAAAATAAACCTGGGACTATTCCACTAAGCTATAGAGTCAGTATTTGTTTTGACGTCCTTTATTCTCCAACATCATCTCTGAGAAGCTTTCCTTGTTATTTCTTTAAGTAATCTTTAGGAATAGTTCTTCAGGCCTTTTGAATTGCTTTTCAAAGCTCTGCTTTGGATGTTGGCTGACCTGTGTTTTATGTTCTCTGTCAAGATGGCCCATCAATAATGTTGAGGTCCGAGAATTCATCACTCCCAAAAACCTGGAACGTATTTCAGCCCAGTTCTAATATAACTTGGCATACTTGTTTGTTTGCCTGTTTTTTTGTTGCTGTTTTTTGTATTTTGTTTTTTTCTTGTTTTCCTTCCATGCTTTGTTTAGTGCCAGTCTTCTATGAAAATCATTTCTAATGAGGCCTCAGTTAACAGTAGATGAACCAGCTGAAGGGTCAGATTCACCTCTCTTCCTCATTGTTTTGAGATTCTGTTAACTGTAGATAGGTGTTCATCCTCTTATTTTTTTTTTTTGTTTATTAATTTGTTGTCTCCTCAAATCTTTTAAAGCCATAATGCATCATTCTGAGATCTCCCAAGTTTTCAGCTAGTAGGTCTTTGGTTATCACCTTGTTGGTCCATAACTACTGTAACATGCCTGTCGAACTGTGTCACCTTTCTTATTTTTCACTGATGCAGCCAAAGAAATTAGCAACAGCTTGCAGGTAAGTGCCAAAAGTTACATTAATAGTTGTCTGGTTAGTGTTGACACAATACTTCATCTCTTGAGTTGAGTGCTTTTTGTGCTTTGGTTGGTCATAAAATAAATAATAATCATCCTCTATTATTCCCACAGCGGGGAAATTCTTTCTCAGCATTTAACCCATCCTAGTTGCTAGGAGCAGTGGGCTGCCAGATTCCTTGCTCAGGGACCCACAGTGGTTTTTACCTCAGTTGCCAGCACGGGACTTGAACCCAGACCCAAGCCCACCTCTAAAAAACACGTTCTTCTGAAAGTGGTCAAGTACAATGCTGAAAAGGAATGAAAACAAGCAGCCAGTGTCCAAAGCAAATTTTTTAAAAGACCTATAGAAAGCTCTGAGAACCATTGTTCAGATCACTTTAAAGATCACAAGAACATCTAGTTAAGCTAAACATGACAAAAAAAAGAGGTGTGGCTCAAGACTTTTGCACAGCACTCTGTCTTAGCTTAAGGTAACTTTGTAACTGAATCCTAACTGTGATCTTTAAAAGCCAAGTTTTTAGAAGTGCAAACTTTTAATGCAGATTGTTTTGTACCAACTGCATCGACAACATTTGTACACTTTCTGGGCAACAGTGAGCAGTAAACATTTGGGGTTTGTTCTGACATTTCTAAACTGAATCAAGATGCTTTAAGTACTTAGCGCTTTCATTTTAAATGAAATTTTCCATTCAGGGTAAAAGAAATCATGGGATTTGGCTCACGTATCTCCTTCCTTCTTTTGTTTTTTTTGGCCCCTCTTTTTGGGCCACAGCCAGCAGTCTTGGCACATCTTGCTGAGAGCGCATCATTGCTGCTCAAGGCAATGAATTTCAAAAGACAACATGTTGTACGAACAACAATGGGTACCACAAATTACACACGCACACACACATACGTTCATCCCACTAAATGGACCAACTTTCTTTCTTCTTTTTTTCCAAGAATTGTGAAAGAGAAAAGTAGTAATTGAAGTAGGTGCAGTGAGCCAACAAAGAAGTTAACAGACCAAATCAAAATATAACACAAACCAAAATCAGTTTTAAAAATTAGCAAGAAATATCTCTTAGAACATTCCTCGGTTCTGCTGCAGGTAACCAGAATAGTTTTGGCGTGTGACACCTGACTAAGGCCTGATGAGAATGCAGGTGAAATTCCCTTCAAACGGCATGAACAGCGAACTGGTGGCGCCAACATCAGCTGCATCACAAATAAGACATTTGTTACAACTTTGGCTCATCTAGGGAAAAGGGTGGCAACATTAAGACCAGAACTAACGGTTTAAGGTAAAGTAAGTTATTAACTGGTGAAACCCCCACAAAAAAAAGAAAAGAAACCACAATCTAAAAACATGATTCAAAAGAAACTAAATGACTAGGTTTCAGTCAATCAGTTACATTTGGGGTGACCAGATTAATAAAAATCCAAAATACATACAAGCACAGTACACCATAATAACCCCCATGAAAAGCTCGTATCTATGACACATCCAACAGCAAATGGCTGGGCTAAACTGAGGCTTTTCACAAGAATTGCAGTTTACATTAAAAAACCAAAGCACACTAGCCAAAGTCCACAATTTGCAAGCTGCTCTAGCCTACCACAGCTGCCCAGAAAGAATGTCAACAGCTCAGTTAAATACTGGAGGAGACACTGGGAACAACAGGACTGGAGATGACCCGGCCAATCGCAGACAAGGAACCACACAGCCAGTCCATCCAGCTAATCATCTCTTCATATCACACACAAACAACTGAATATCTAAACAAACATGCTTAGGTCTAACACCTGTACCCTCATAACATAAACTAAAAGGTTAATGAAACAAAAGACACAAAGATAAAGGCACCAGCAAAGAATTTGGCTACTCCCCTTTTGTGCTTAATTTCAAGATGGGACTTCTGTATAATCAATGCCCAGTGCAAATGTCTCTGGTCATGATTGTATATGTGAGCCAAAAACACAAGAGGATTATAGTCTATTAAAACAAAATTAAGTGTGGGAGCTAGACCCAAGAGTTTCTTTCTCGATGGGGAATAATCGAGCTGTTATTCAAGTAAAATTAATGAAATAATTTTTAAAAGGACAAGGAAAACTAAAGCCATCATTCTCTGTTCCTGGACTTCTAGGAACAAAAAAACATGTAATCACGACACGTCACAGGAGCTGACTCACCTGAGCTTGAGGTGTTAAGCTTGATTGTACAAATTCCATGTCCTTGTGTCTTTTCACTCTACGCTACAGAAACTAGAGAAATCAGATGACTGCATTTACAGCTAACTCTGCAGTGAAAGAATAGTTCTGCTGACACAAACACGTGTAATAATAAATCTAAGGTGGATAACCAGAGTAATATTGAATCACTTTTAAAAAAAATTAGGACTTCAGATCATAGCCATCAAACTGTCACGTGATTTGTCTTATATTGAAGAGTAACAATGAAGAAATGTTGAGCAAAAAAGTAAAAAAAAAATGTGTGTCTATAGCTCAGACTGAGTCCAAATGCAGGGCAATAACAAAAGAAAAGAAGAAAATGAAGCAGAGGAAAACAGGTTGTATGATGCAATTTAATTTTCTTTGGAGCAATAATGATATGTATACATTTAGATATGGCGGACTAAGAACTTGTGAAACTCTGATGTTACAGTCTGGCATTTAACAGGGACAAAGTCATCCCGATATTCTGGATTTTGGTACAGCTTATTTGAAAACCATGAAAAATGCAACAATACACAGTAGAGGTTTGGGAAAAGATTACAAATAGAAGTACTTGTGAGACTGAGCTTTCATTGAATAACATTCCAAGTAGTAACATTTTGAGACAAACAAAATCCCTGTTGGTGCCTTCAAATACGTTATCTGCTGAGGTACCTCACTATAGCACCGCACACTATAATATGATCTGTGGTGACTGGTTTAAATTTATTCTCAGATACCATGCTCTGTAATTAATGCTCCCATCAGTGTAATTCAATCAGAACTCAAACTTCCATATATCAGTGCCAAGCACTTTCCCACACAGAAACAGCTAAATGGACAGAAAAGATGCACTCGAGACTGCAGATCATTTCATTTTATGTTCAGTGTGCACACGTCTAAGTGCATGCGTGACAGATACCCATAGTTAAAGAAAAGTAATGTATCTCTGTTAAACAGATGTGATAACAGGAATCTCAACAACAAATTCATACATAGCAACTATCAAAGCAGACGTTGGGAAGAGAAACTAAAGACTAAGTAGTGTGTTATCTAAAAGATGGAGGGGATTCAAGATTCCTAAAACAAAGATTTAGAACTCTTGAAAGTAGAAACCACAGCTTACAGGTTTTGTTGAAGGGAAACAAATTTAGAAGAAAAGAATTATCTTACTTCTCTCTCCTATTTATTATATTCCTCTTTAGTCACTGCGCAGGATGTCCAATTTCGGTGAATAATAGAGACTAGCATAACTGGTTTCTCCCTTTTAGTTACTCTAAAGGACTAGTAACTGATGTTTCTGTTAACAGCTGGATTAAAGGATTGACATATTCCATGTATGTGACAGCAAAGGCCAAGCAAGACTCGTAAGTAAACTCTGATTGGAATATTTAAAAAGTAGGTTCAAATATTAGAGGACTTCTGCGCAAAGGTGTGTAGAATCTCGTTTGCAACACATAATGCTTATTGGGTGTTATTTTGTGGTTTCAGACTGCCAGCGTAGACATTTGTTTGGAAAATATTGAAAACTGATTTCCCTGCAAAAAGTTTTGTGTAGTGTTACTTTAAAACGTGTATAAATGACATGCAAAAATGTCCACGCTATGCCATGAGATCACAAGAACCAACATCTTCTGGACCATATTTCATTGACTTAAATCATTGGCATGCTAAATAACTGCTGCATAATTGTGCACAGTGTAAATCATTTACAGGGTAATGGGTTTTTTTAACGTTTTTTTGTTCAGTTTCCTCCTCCAGTTTTCAAGAACCCTTGGAGAGGTGGCCATCAATTTGACAAACTGTCAGTCATCCCTAAATGACATTGCCTATGGGAGAACATTTTAAAGATAAAACTATTATCCATTATTTTAATGACTAACACACTGTTCATCCTAAGAATGTTTACCACCAGCAGATGGCTAATGAATGTTGCTGCCCAAAAACTATGTTCTTATGTTGCTTTAGTATCATGTATCATGATGAAACTATCCTGTTTTGTGCAAAAATGATCGCCAACAGTAAAAAAAAGTTTCTGTTTTGTGTATAATAGGAGCAAAAATCTGGTAGTCCTCTAAAGCTGACGGATCATTTGTTGCACTAACATAGCTTCTAAAAAAAACAAACAAGGAAAAAATGGCTATCATCAGTCACAATGTACAAATGTGTGTGTGTGTGTGTGTGTGTGTGTTTGTGTCTCTACAGTACGTGAGTGCATAAGGCACAGAGACATAGGAGGAGGCATAGCTGTCCACAACTGTGTGACACCAGCCGGTCCATATCAAACTCTCCACCCACCCCATTCCCACACATCTGCGTGCAAACACACACTTACGTCCAAGATGGGGTCATTTTTCACTGGGTAATTGGCGGCGAGGCACATCGCCCTTGGGATTCGATAATTCATAACCTCCTCCCATCCGATATCGGATAGCAAGTAGAAATGGGCTCAGACGGGGGCTGGTGTGCTCAGAGAGGAGAGGAGGGGGTGGCTGCATCATTAGAGAGGAGAGGTAATGGCTCTTATTGATTCCGCCCTGCCAGGGCCCCCTTTCCATTTCATGTTTAAAACAACACTGATCCTCATTACCCAGGCAGCCGTCACTGCCCTGAAAGAGGAAAGACATAGCGAGAGAAGGCCAGAGGAGAGTGAAGGGAGAAGGGCAGGAGAGGAGGGGCACAGGAAAGAATAAGGGGGAAATGGGTGTGAGGGAAACAGGAGAAAGGAAACAATCGGGGGAAAATGATGAAAATATATGCACAGCTTGTGTTTTGCTGTCTTAATTCCTCAGTCTGAGTGGTGTAAGTAAATACTGTCACCCTGTAATGCGTGTAACGCAGTATTACTTGTTTAAATCTCCCTCCCACCCCCTGCAGTGTGTAATAAGCCTAAAGAATTGACTCAAACTCCTAGGATCTGTCTAATAATTCTCTGTGCTATTATCCTCTCTTTGCTGCTAACACACGCTCTCTCTGTGTTTGGCCACCGGCAAACACTTTCATTACTGCAACAGTGGTAAAAGACCAGCTCTAACGTCTTTTCTCTTTTTTTCACCTTAGTCTGTCCTTGACTCTTTCCAAATATGGGCTTTTATGAGAAGAATGTAAATTGACAAATCAAACCAACAAGAACTTGCAAGTAAAATACTTTATTACTTTCCAGTGCTGTATATGTGCGTATTTAAGGTCCATGTTCTGTTAATGTTCGTTCTTTTTTTTCTTTTTTTTCGTTGCAGTCATTTATGTGTCTGGACTTCTTCGGTGACACCATCAACTTCAAGTTTTCATCCAATTTTAAAACAATGTCCTCTACTTGTGTCCTTAGCAGAGGACTGAGCAAATTGAAGCCTACAGAACACACCGATGTGTGTGTGAACACACACACATGCTATTTGTGCTTTTCTTAGAAAACCCAGAGCTACCGTTGATCATGGTTGCATTATTGTCACACAACATTCAGACTCAAATGTTTGAATTTGTGTGAATTCATGTACGAGACGAGCCTGGGACAGACGTTATTAGAGTGCTTACTTGCTTAGGTTGCTAATATACAATGATCCACCATAACATTATGACCACTTATCTGATATTAAACTAGTCCTCCTCATACTGCAAGAAAAGCTCTGATCAGTCATAATCAAAGAGCATCTGAGGGTGTCCTGGAGTGGCATCATGATGTTACCAATAGATCCTTTGGGCCCTCTGGGTGTAGGGTGGGGTCATTGTGGACTCGACTTTCCTACAGATGTCATCAGTTTGACAGAGTCTGGAGGTTTTTTTTTTAGTTCTTTGAGCCCTTCCTAAGAAGCATTTGTGAGGCTCTCTGCTGTCCTGCTGGGGTAGGCTGCAACTGGAATGGAGTGTTGTGGACGTTACAGAGGTGTGAGACTGGTCTGTAAAACTATTTAAGTAGGTGCCAAAGTAGCTTTCATGTGAATTCCAGGGTGCAGTTTTTCCACAGCAGAATGTTGCCTCCTTACAGAATTAGCAGTGTTAATTATGCTACGGCTAATTGGTTTATGATTTCTCTTCCTGGTTGCCTGGATTTTAATTTACTGTGAAGGAGAATTGTAAACTTAATCTGATAATTTTTGTGAGCTCTCAGACTAGGTATGCTCTCTATTGTGGACTGGGATAAAAGATATTCTTACAGAAACCAGCATCTTCCTACTGCTTTTCTCCTTTTTTTGCCTACGCTGACAGCAGATGGGTCTAGGATAACAAAACAGTCACTTCTCTCCTGCCCATGTCCTCACCCCTGCCTTGCCCTCTCACACTGCCCTTGTTCACTGACAACAAACAAGCAGTCAAGACTCTTCTCTCCTTTTCAATTACAGGTCTATTCTGACACTTGCTCTCCCCATATAGGCCTGTTATCAGGGCACAGGAAGAGGTGAGACGGCAGTAAATTGGAGACGCCAACCTCTAAGGGGATAATCTTGGTTCTGTGGCATGTTGAGGGTCAGCTCTTTGCATCCTGCATAGTAACGAGTGGAGCATGAGGGAGAGAGAGAAGAGAGGCTGATTATTCTGATTAGCTATGCATTCTTCCGTCCATCCAACCCAGTGCAATGCTGCTTTTCACACATACACACACTGACTCACTCAAAGCTTCACTGGCAAGCCAGCAGATTCTGAGATAAACTAGCTAAAGCCAAATTGTCCACAAAGCAGAATTTACCCCAAAAACTATCAGCAGGGTGACCTGTCAGTTCTCATCTTTTGACACCACTGATAAACCTCTAGCTACATAAATTCAGTCACAGCCTGAAAAACCATCATGTCCCCAAGGGGGCATGATGGTTTGTCACCAAATATTGTGTGTCAGTCTGTTTTAGGCTTTAATGAATAATAATTTGTCACTAAGTCTTTGTCTAGGTTTCTACATTCTCATCTCTTAGATGTGCAATCGGTATCAGCCTCTCTGTGTGTGTGCATGCATGTGTGTGTGGTTACCAGAGGAGACATACTTTTCCACAAAATGCCTCTATTGATGGTAGTGAAGTCAATAGCATGCTATAGTCATCCACAGAGTCAATTACCTCCCAGAAAGGCGTGTTATCTTGCTGATAGTCTGAGTTGCAGCTGGCTGCTTGCCCAGAGTTTCTGTTAAGCATGAATGTCTTTTTGAAATGACTTCTTCTTTTCTTTTTCTTTTTTTTTTTGTTTTTTTTTTTTTTGGGGGGGGGGGATTTACATATTGCATCAGTCTGCAATTGAGACTGAAACTGACGTCA
>JBAMHW010000001.1:25196900-25220529 GCA_037177495.1 Rhadinocentrus ornatus | reverse complement strand
TAGTGTGTTTTTCCACTTTAGTTTTGAGTGTGACTCCAAATCCAGACCTCCATGGGTTAATAAATTTGATTTCCATTAATAACTTTTGAGTGATTTTGTTGTCAGTACATTCAACTATGTAAAGAACAAAGTTTTTAAAAAGAATAGTTCATTCTGATCTAGGATGTGTTATTTTAGTGTTCCCTTCATTTATTTGAGTGTATATAATATATAAAAATTCTAATATAAAAAAATATTAAAAAAAACCACACTTTTTTTATAAACTTGTGCTGATCTAAATCTGACAGTAGCTATCTGTGCCGTTTGTGCATTTAGGAACATCCTCTGTGCTTAAGTAGATGTAATGTGTCCGATGTAATTACAGACATAGCGGTTGCTAACCAAATTTAATAAGACTAATACGTGGTGGTTTTATTACACTGCATAAGACTAGCTCTGCCTGGAAAACAGTATGTTTATTGTCCTGTGTTATGTTAGATGTACTGTATATATGAGATTATTTTTGATTTCCTTCTGTCTTTCAAACCGTTGTATGCTTTGTAAAACTGAAAATAACCCATCAGTTACCCACTTTTGCAGTAAAACTGTTGTGTGTGAAAGTCAGGGAAAGTGATTGCAGTTAAGAAATCAAAGCACAGAAGGAGAAGCCTCCAACAAAGCATTTAAACAAGGCAGTATTCAATACATGGATGGTGTATCTAGCTGATGGTTGTTTGCTGAGCTGTAAGGAGATTACTTACCACCAGCCACAAGATCTTAGGCCCCAAATCCCTCTATAACACCAGGCAGCCATCTGCAAATACAGATCTCATGCTCCTTGTTGCCACTCAATCCTGGCACGACTCTTCAGGGGAGGATGAGATATTACACTGGCGGCTGACCAACTCCAACATTTAAGATGCCTTTTGATCATCACAACATGTTTTCTTTTTTCACCACATCAATTAGCGTAGCCGACCTTCGAGGCTTATCGCTGCAACCAGAAGCCTCTTTAGTTAAAAGTTTCCATTAGCAACCATCAGTGTTCACTCATAAGATGTACATACATACAAATTTGGTAAGCAAATGACTGTAGCTTTACAGTAGCCCACTGTGAGCAGTAAACTGATATTAACATCACTATAAAAACTGGCAGGGGGCTAGCAAATGTAAGGCAGACAACATAGAAGAGGGTTAACTAACTCTCAGCCAACACAGGCATGAATTAAAAATAAATAGCTTGCTAAGTATTCTAAGTATTTTCATATAAGTCCAAATGACCCCTTGTGACTTAAATTAAACTAACAGATAAAAAATAAGATAAAACTGTTTAAGTTAACAAAAGCATTCTTCTTTTTAAACAATATCAGTAAAGTATACTAGAGATCTTCATGTTTTGTCTAATCCAGTTTATTCTTTCTCAGTAAAAGAAAATAAAAGTTGCAAAGGGGAAGCAAAATAAAAGCAAAAGAAACAAAAATCAATCATCTTCCACATCCATTTTCCCACTTTTATAACCACATTATAACCAAAAAGCTCAACAATTAAGTGTAAGTAATTCTAAAATGTAAGAGGTTAAACAAGGTTTTCTTTAAGATACACAAGAGTCATTCATTATGCATTTTATCTTCCTTCTGTCCACAGTCCACCAGGAAAACATCTGAAAGGTAACTTTTTGCTGATTTTAACTTTAAGCGCCCTGCTCACCACAGTCCTATTCCCTCATCTACAGCAAAAATGAAAGAAAAGAGAGAAGAAGGAAGGCAGAGTTAGTGAAATTAAGAAAAACAAAGATGAGAAAACCAAGAGGAAGAAGGATGCACATGATACAATCATGCTCGTTAAAAATCTAAATATTTATATATATTAATGTATTGGTGAAAAGGGTTGAAGCCAAAGACATTTAGCTTCAAAGCTGGCACCAAAAATGAACAGCAGTTGAAGGCCTAAAACATTACTCTTGAGATATTAACAGCCATCAAGATCCCAAACAGGACACAATTTCAGAAACACTCCAACTTTAAAACAATGTTTGATTTACCTGTTTGTGCTCAACGCAAACTGAGCACGTCAAATAACATATGAGTCAGGCTGTGTGTGTAAAAGTATAATTAGAGTTATATGTAACAATGCAGACTTTCCAAATCCAGTCATTTTTCATTAGCACACTTTGTCCCTCGTGTCTTGTAAGTTTGTCTTCCTGAAGTTTGTATACATCCGATACACACAAGCCACACACCTGCTGATAAAGACTGTGGATGTAAAGAGGAAATGTCTAGATGTGGAAGGTTCGTAAAGGGTAAGGGGATAAACAAAGAAAGAGAAAGCCAGAGAAAATCCTCAACAAATTAAACCTTCATCAGTCACTTCTTGACACTGACGATGAGTCTGTGGGTAATCCGAGGACAACCAGTTTGCTGTTGCTGTCATCAATATGTCTCCGAGTCTGGCACATGCAAGTTCTGAATATGGAGTTCCAGGAACCCAACACTTTCACATCATAGTGGCAGACACTTTCACAACAATTTTAAAACAAAGGAGTAAATTTCCTGTAGAACAGAGAAAAATGATGCAGGTTGGTAGGAGGATGAGGGCAGGCTGTGCTTCAGTATCCTGAGGTGGGTCATTAACGTGTGTTTCTAAGGGTTTAAGATTATAAGGGTTGGATGGCCAGGAGGTAAAAGGTGACAAACTGAGGCTGGCTAGCTCACTTGCCTCAGAAAGTCCATACTTGGCATGGAGTACAAAGCAGCTCTGGTCTGATTTTGAGGTAAAGAGCACAGTCTATAAACAGCGCCACAGCCAAAGTGTACAAGAAGGATGACCATTTCTTTCTATCTCTTCTCCTCCTACACCCTCATTCTTTGTTTTTTATTTTGCCTTTTATTTCTGAGGTAAAGAGTAAAGTCTGGCTTCCAAGACAAACATTTGTATAAAGCATTGCATTTCCTCTCGCCATTTCTTAATTCACTCTTTCACCATTCATACTCATGTGGTCAAGAGCTTGCAAAAGAGTGAAGAAATATTTCATTTGCTCTTGATTGTTCCTTCTTTATTGGGTTTGTTTTTCCAAAAGGCATCTTAGCAGCAGGGATATGATCGAGCCAAAAGAAGCAGGAAACAAATACAATGTTGGTAATGACTGGGGCTGGGGGAGAAAAATTGGGGGTTTGTATCCAAAATACCTGTAAAAACCCTGAAAAACTAAGTGAGGAGAAGGAGAGGAAAATCATATCCCTATTAGTGCTGAGACACCACCTGAACACAGAGGTTTTGCTGGGGTGGAGGGAGGGAGACGGCTGCTCATGAGCACTCCTCGCCAATGCGCTGGCAAGAGCGGCCAACTTTACGGTCAAGCTTGACCATCTTGAGGACAGCCTCCTGACGTCCACGGCCGAGGTGGTCAAAGAGACACTCGTGTTGCTCTGGAAGACGATGGAGCATACAGAAAACATAACCTGTGGTGATGGTGTGAGAGGGAGGGGGGTGAAAGAGATGGAGAGTGGTTAATTTATTGAGTTCACACTTCTTTAAAACACATTTTTAGTTGGATGTTATGAGTGGCAAATTCTTTCGATGCCATTAAGAGGTTGTAACATAAAGCAGTCGTTCTGCGCCCGTCTCCAGTGTAACCCTTTCAACAATCAGCCTTTCCAGGCTTGATAAGCTCTGTCTTTGTCATTTTAATTTTATTCATTAATGCACATATTAACACTGCTGGCATTCAGTAAGTGGTGATTAAAAGCTCAGTTTGACATCTTGATGCTATGCAATTAAAACCTGTACAATTACTGCACACAAGACTGAAGTGTAAGAGACAGATGTACAACGCTGAACATTAAATCTCCCAATAACAAAACCACACATATACATATATACACACCAAGCTCTGTACTATTTGACGAATACAGCCATTTTAGTACAATAATAAGCAGAGAAACCAAACGATGAAATAATCATATTGGGACAAGATAATACCACCGGAACACATTACACCTTGCAGATATTATTTAACAAAAACTAAGCTAAATGCAGAAGTAGTGTGACAAAGAACCGCTTGTAGGACCACTTTTAGCTGTAGTATGTAAAAGTAACCATTTCATGCATGACATTATCAGCCTTTTCTTTAGATGTGGAGAACATTTAGTCCTTTCTTCTTTACATTGCTTTGGTTCTTTGAGGTTTATAAACATTCACTTATGCACAACTCTCTAAAAGTCCAGCCACAGTCTGACATGTGATGTTGGAATATTTTAGTGTACAGAGAAGTTCATGTTTAACTTAGTGACTACAAGGTGTCCAAAAGGCTGGACAACAAAGCAGTTTAAACACATTTGGGGTATCTCTGGCTTTAACTACCCCTGATTGTAGACCTCTGGTTCAGTCGCACTGGCACTGGCTATCAAATTGACAATAAACCCAGGTTTTTTTACTTTAAATATGTGCATGTCCATTTTTAAACAGAAAGAGAATCAGAGGGGCTTCATAACAGGAGCAGGATCAGCCCAAATAAGCATCTAAACTCAGTTGCCGCAACTGACTGAATATTTGCAAGAGACTTAACAAAAAAAACAGCTCAAAGTCAATGATAACAGGCAGGTTTAGCAACTCAGCTGCCTTTCTCCAGCGCAGTCGTCTTCATCTCTGCTTTGTTTGATCTAGTGGGCAATTTACCGCTGTGCTGGGAACCTCATACACTGATTGGCTGAGTGCACCACGTGGGGTGGCTTACCACATGTCCAATTGGTCCGCATGTTTCCTGACCACTACTGTAAAAGTTGTGCCTGTAAAAATGAAAGCATCTGGTCAGATATTATATTTTAACTCCGGATCCATGTGGGGGTTCTGGGTCCGGATCCGGACCGCGGTCCGCTTGTTAGTGGCCTCTGATCTACACTCTAAAATAATAAATTAAAAGATTTTACATTTTTTAGTGATTTTCTAAGTCGCTCTAAGACATGTTAATATGAATGACAGAACAAACTAAATTCATGCCCATGCCCCTCTGCTTCTGTCTAACTCTACCAAACTCCCATATGTGCAGCCGATCACTAATAATAACAAATACATGAATGGATAATTTGACCTTATTAGTTTCTTTGAGAATAATACCTACGCCTCCTGACCACTCTACCCAGAGGCTCCATGTTGAGCCATAAATTTACTCCATCTCTCAGCCCAAGAGGAGTACTGACAGAGTGACCAGATTTGGCAGAGGGCATTACGAACAGTAACAGGGTAATTATTTACAGCAAGAAGTTTTCACCTTCTCTGAGGATGCAGAACATGCAGCATGCTAGTAAACAGAGCCCTACCCTGTGTGATTATAATGCACTTAAATCAAGACTTATTTTCACATTTTCCCAATAAGGTCAGTTAACCAGCAACAATAATTTTGGTAATGAAGCCAAAGCCTATTTACAATCACTGGTAGCCACTTGTGATTTGGAACAAACTATAAGAGCCATGTAGGCATCTTTATTACAGATATTTAAAATAGGTTACTGGCTGTGAATTAAATATTTGAGCTGTCCTTAGAGTTTACAGGACATATGCTTCCAAATGTCACAAAAAATGGAAGTGGTTAGGGTCCTGCTTTTTTTGGCACTCAACATCATAAGATATGACTTAAATTAAAAGTTTAATCCCAGAACCTTCACATGGTATCAGACTAATACTAAAGATGAATATTGGAGCTACTGTATAACAGCAGATGCCTACTGAGTGCGAAAACATTGGATCGTTTCTTTCCCCATTTACAATCTGAAAAGCATTCAAGCTTTCAACTCATTATCAAATCTTCTTGGCTCACACAATGTGGAACATTCTGCAGGACCATTACCAAAGTAATCTCCTATTACGGCAATAGTCAGAAATCACAGTAATTGCTGCCATTACCCCTTTTGGTTTGTAAAAAGCATGTTTTCATAGCACACATTAGACTATTAAGGATAGATGGCCCATGCCATTAAGCAGTGCCCAGTGGGGGAAAAAAAAGAAAGTCAATTTCCAATTTAGAAAATATTGTGTTAGTTTAAGCAGGTTGGTCTTTAAGTAGTGAAGAGCTGTGACTTTTTAAGTACTTTAATTTGTATGCAAACAAGTTGATTAGCAAGCCAAGCATTGGTTTAAAATGCATTAGTGTTTGTGGTAATTGGTTTATGTTTTATGTGCAATGAGAAACATTCAGGCTTTCTGTAACGGCCCCCCAAGGCTAAAAAAAGCACTGTGCTTATAAACATTTCTGTCAACACACAGACAGATGACTAGGAAAGTAGGAAAATTCCTTTGCATGGGATGGCAAATTCCAACATGTTATCATACCACAGCGACAGGAACCCAGCTCCTGCTGCACCAGCTCCAGTTTGGTTTGGCAGCGATGGCAACGTTTGCGGCTCCTCTGTTTAGAACCGTTGCGAGATGAAGATGGTGATGATGATGACAATGGTGAAGACTCTTCACTCTCAGGGACCTCACTCACTCTTGCTCTTTTCTCAGGTGAAGCATCACTTTCTGACTCTGAGGGTGGAGACACATACGAACACATACATTATATAAGAGGTAAAGACTAACAGCTGAAATCTTTGCCCCCAACATCAGCTAAGCAAATTATTGGTCAGACTTAACATAAACTTCCACAAAAGCAGGTTTCTGGATATACTGCTGATGCAGTATAGGTCTGGAGCCACAATAAAGGAGCTTTCAGAAACTTATTAGATTCCTTAATGGCTTAACAGTGGATATTTTGTATTTTTATCCTGTTTCTATTAAGAGTTATACCAGTCTACATGATGCAATTACAAATCCCCATCCCACCTGTCTTTACACTATTAATCCACAAAGAGTCATTTAAAGAAAATTAGGAGAACTGGATAACAGAAACTTAAAATAAATCAGTTTTCTATTACACATACAAACATATGTGAATGTTAATTAACCTTCTATAATGGTTTTAAATAATTCAGCTACCAATATATTTGCAGCTAAAATCCCTCACAACCTTTCATTACTCCCATATACACACAAGCCAAAAAGAATTTTCAAGCCCCCAGAACTGGAACTTTGATAGAATTCTGATGGAAAACTGACAACATTTTGACTCCATAATGGTCCAGTCTGGAACTGATAGAGTTGATAATAGTAAACAGGGTCACACGCTCTTTTGTGTGTTAAATTAAAAAAGGAGAGAGACAAATATATCTTCTGCATCATATCACATTAAGCCCTGCACTGGGAACAGCAGGAGGCTGTAGCGTGCTTCTGCTGGTCGGCTGGAATTTCAGCTTAGCTTTTCCCATCAATCCTGCAGACTTTTTTCCCAGCCAAAATGCAGATCAGCACTCAATAAATCTCTGAGAACTAGGCCAAGTTGAGAAGTCAGATGACCCCCGCCCCCAAGCAAGGCTCATCGATCCCACGATGTATGTGAGCATGTGAGTCTATACATGTGCAATTTCAAGATGTAAAAGAGAATATCTTCCTTCTCTGGTGCATCTTCTGTGGTCCATGTAATCAATAAACAAACATGTAGACTTCCTGTTTAGAAAGGCTTAGACACAAATTCAGGCATCAACAAAATGTTTAACAAATGCTCACTTTGCATATGTGTCATAGTGTGGCACTCTTATGATTCCACTATATTAGACAAGGAACCAGCTTGATCAGTATAGTCTTATTGTATAGTCTTGCCTACCAATTCCACACTTGCTTAAGGACAAAAGAAAAATTCTGTTGCATTCTCAGTATGTCTCTTTTTGCCATTTCTCCTACAAAATTTAAGCTAAACATATTGGATTTTTGCCTAAGATGCTTCTGGGTCCTTTGCAGTACAAAATAATAATAATGAAAACTTTACCAGTGGCGTTAAGGCATACCTGACTCAAATGAACGTTTTGTGGGAGTAGAAAGGGAACCCAAAACCGTGCCCATGCTGGATACTCCTGAATAAGAGACAAAGCAAGCAAAAGCAAGAAAAAGAGAGCATAGATGAGAAAAGGCAGCAGAAGACAGAGATGACATTAAGAACCAAGCTTCTCCTTCTTTAGACTTAAATCTAATTTCAAAGTGAACAGCAATTCAATGATCAAACAATCCACAATTAAAGAACATAACTGCACATGTTTTTATAGAGGCAAACTAGGAGCCATTTAATTGCATTATAAAGTGAAAGAACTGCAAGAGACTAATGGATGGGGACATTAGTTGGCTAGGTTATCCTGATAGACAATAAGTTTAAAATCAGGAAAGCCTGAAGATAAAAGCTGTAGGGATACTCTGGTACCATTTTGCACAGAGTAAAAGAATGAAAAGACTCTTATGTGGAATCATTTATTATGCTGTGAAGTTTTTTCTTCCACGGCAACTATAATGGATATCTGTTAGAGACAGTTAGAGACTGCAATGTGCATGTGTGCAGACTGAAGCCTGTGAAGAGATGACTGAAAAATTTTGAGTTTTATTATGTATTTTATGATCCACCATATTGTTTTAAGAGTTAGTGAAAGTAGGTAATACTGTGACTATACTCAAGGGGAAGCTGTGATCTTTTTTAAATACTGATTCCATGTGCTTAAAGTGATAGTAAATATATAAACATGATAGTTAACCATCAGTCACATTGTCCAATCAGTATTCAGCCATTTAACTGACAACTTTAAGCTTTAATGTTTTGGCAAATCAATACGTAAAACAATAAGCAAACGTAGAATTGGCATGAGAAGCAACAATTGAGTCCCAAAAGTGTTTTTTCTTGTATTTTTTTTTTACGTATATACGTGTCTCAAACCAGCAGCTATATTCTGCCCAGTGTGATCCGGGAAAAAAATGAGACTGGAGACACTTTGTTTTCCCGTTAAAATCCGTGTCATATACGGCTCTATGGTGTGGCTTGACCACAGGTCCGTGGCGGTGGCAAAACATTGGACTGTAGCTACCTCCTTCACAACCCTCATCATCCAGGGCAGGGAGAGACTCGTGATTAAAATAGTGACGAGATGGCTGTGAGGCCGTTTGTCCAAAGTGTTGATGGGTTTCTTAAATCCCGGGTTGTTCACTGTGTTAACTGAGCGTTGGTCTTTGGCGAGAAAAAAAAGTTGTGTTTGTTTTTAACGTTTGTTATCTCTGTCTGTCTCTGGGAGCTGGTGGATTATTAAGTCGCAACTCACAAAAATTGAACATTTTTCTGTTTCCTTGTGTTGCTTTGTAAGCCCCTGTGTGCACATCTACGTGAATGAGCGCAACATTTCACATGCACTAATGTCGCCTGTCGCTTGGCTGCAGGAGGGCAGCGATTTCCGCCTCATCGCGCAAGTTCCATAGAAAATTAATAGAGAAGTAGCGATGTTGCCTCATGCCCAGAACTTGAGAGGTGTTGGCATCTGGAGTTGAATTAAACCAAAGCGGCTGGGACTGTGGGAGGAGTCTGCAGCTGGCAGTGCTGCAATGCCAGCACAAGAGTAAACTGCGAAGGAGCAAAATAATCAGACCATTTCATATCTATGATCGTTGAAAACCCAGATTGTAATTGTCATTACAATTCCATTAATCACCCAGCCCTATTTGGCTGCCCCCTTTTTTTTTGTCTTTTGCTGAATTGGCCTCTACAAATAACCTTGTCGGTGTATAGCGATGACAGATGCCCTCACAATTGTAGGTGTCCTCTTCAAGTCTTTGCTTCTGAGTAGATATCCTTTACCATCATTCTCTCTATGTGTGCCATGAGGACAAATATAGCCAGGGCAAGGACAGTGCAGCTGCTGCTACAGTTGCCTCAGCAAGTAGTCTTCTGCAGAAAGTTGCTGTACACTAAAAGTTTCAATTGTCCAGCTTTGACCACTGACATTAAGAGTCGCTTCACTACTTAGTTTAACATGCAAGGCAAGCATTACAAACCAAGCAGACCAAATAATATAGTGTTTAGGTACTACATTTCTATTGATCCACTCTCTACAGGTCCAAAGAAAAAACCAACTGATAAGCAGCTGTCTTACCATCTTGAACTGGAACAGATGTCACACCAGTCTCTCCTTGCAAAGGGTCTTCTGAAGTGTTAGGCATTGTCACGGACTGACTGCTGCTCTTTGTTTCATTACAGAATATGTCTGTTTGACTGCTGCTGGTGCTTGAAGAGGCTTTTGGGGCACAATCATCATTTGGCTGTTTCTTCTTACCATCTACAAAAAAAGACAAAAAAAAAAAAAAAACATGGTAAATGGTAAAGTACTTTTTTATTCAGTTAAAACGGTAACAATAACAACAATAATATAATAATGAAAATAACGTTAAATTACACTGCCTTTATTGATGTAAAATAACACCAAAAACCAGTATCATGGTTGTCAAGAGAAAATAAATTAAATTATAGTTGGCTGAAGCTTGTATTTAATATTGTAGGTGGTACTGACTAAATTGTCCTACTTGTTATAATGCAAATGTATGCCGACTTATGATTTTGTTCTTTAACAGGCCTCATCCTGCGCTTAAGTTACTGTTACTCAGACGGAAAATAAACTATGTAATTTAGAGCAATAAAGCATCAGCATGTCTTTTCTCTCAGCTGTTACATATATACACACCAATTAAAAACATCTTTTTAGAATATTTTTTTTTTAAAGAAATCAATAAACAGATACAAGAGCAACTTACCAGCAAAACATTTTGAGCAGAGATTCATAGTTTTGCTTGACCTGGAGAGAACAGAAGGAACTGTGTTATTCTACCAGCTTGAAAAAAAGAAAAAAAAATGCAAGTGGCATTTGCTGGTGGTCATCCATACAAAAACAGTTACATGTTACATGATCCTGACAGAGAAAAAAGTTTTAAGTAAAGGTTATGATCTAGGCTTTAGTTTTAACTTGTACAATAAACTAAAGGACTAACTAAATGAGTTGAAAATTTAATTGATTTATTTTTAGTTTGTTTACCTTCCAATCCATTACATTTAATTACTATATATCTAAAATAACTATTTAACTAAAAGTCAAAAAATTTAAGTTATTGTGTTCAGATTTCAGCTGGCTAAAACAGCTTCTACACGATGTTCATTATAGTTTTATGCCATATGCAAACTTAAGTGTCTAAGATGTATGTCAATAAAATTTCTCTAAGATGTTATCCACAGCATAACAATCAGTGTCAAACACCACAGGATGTTTACCAATATCCTGTGTCTAAGATGTGGCAGGCCAGAATTGCATGGACACTTTGGGACATATACAAGCATCTGCAGGAGGTTTTATTATTGTGGCAGATCCTTTTAAGGAACTGTAGAGACCCACACAGGACTGTTCCGTCACTTCCACTGGTTTACTAACAATCTGTAATTCTCCTGCATTCTCAAAACATTTTCGCTGTATTTTATGTGTTAAACATGTTCACAACAGAAACAAAGTCCTCTCCTCAAATGAATTTGTTGACACTGCAGTTATAAATTAGCCAATTACCTGAACTGGCATTGGGTCATTAAGAGGCTTGTGCAGAACTTAACAACAAGCTATCATTTGAATCTGGTGTGTTGCAGAAGGGAAATGTCTAAAACCTACAGGACTACTGATGTAGATGTAGCATACTGGCCCTCCTCTCTACATTGAGGAAAAGAAAGTGCTTTGAACTGCAGAGCATTTGTCAGTTAAAGCTAAAGATCTATTACTAAATGCTGGTAGATAAAAGAAAAATAAAAGAGTATGGATTTTAAACTCCTGGTCCTATAAGCAGACCAGACAGCAAGTATTGTATGGCAGATTGCTCATTACAACTAAAAGTGAATGCGACTTTACTTGGACTTGAGCCATAAGACTTGAGACTTGACTTTGACTTGCACAAAAAAAGGTGAACATCTCTGACTTCTCCTTTTCTGAGCACAAAAAGAGACCATTGAAATTAAAAAGGTATTGTTATGAAGTTGAGCACTGCAGTCTGCCAGTTTTAGTGGCACAGCTCTTTCACAACAGATGTCTCTGGCTTTCCTCTGAGAAGGCTCCTCTCATTTCCTCTCCAGCCCTCATCCTCACTGTCTGTGCATCAAGCATGACGGCCACTGCTATCAGTCACATTCTATTTATTTTGGGTGCTTCATTGCACACCTTTGTCCTCGTTTCTAAATGTAGGGTCAGCTGCAGTCAACCTGGGGGGCTGTCAGTCTGTTGGAGTGTAGTCTCGGGTATAAAAGGGAAAGGAGGGTAAGACGTTAGAACAGAGAATAAACCTAATAATGAGACACTAATAGGCAGGAAGTTGGGTAAATAAGTTACATCCTCTAATCAACCTTGCAAATCAGAGGTAACCAAACCACAGATTCATAGAGAGAAAAAAGGGGGTTAGAAAGGAGAATATGCTGAAAGCTATTTTACATCTTTTAACCTTAGTGAGATCTAAGCAGAGTTAAAAAAAAAAGAAAAAAAAAAGGTCAATTTCACTGCTGGCCACTGCCGTTACTAATGAGACTATCTCATTTGAACAGACAGAAAGACTGGCTCTGACTAATTAGTGAGACAAAGGAGTGATAGACTGCATGTGTGACAAGTGTCTGAGGAAATACTAGATTCCACTGATAAACAGTTAAGTAGAACAAGAATAAATATTAGGGGGGGTTTACCATCTTTAAGAGCTTTATTTGTGTTTTTGTAGAATAGTACTCCTTGTTTTTATGTTCAGCTATCCTGCTCTTCTTCAAAAACTGCCTTCATACAAAATTCCCTGCTTGTGTGCAGATATGCTCTGTTTCACCTCAAAACTGTGTCTCTCCTCACACATTCACTACTGGTTGTACACATTTCCTGCTCTCCAGTTTGAGCTCAAAGTCTCTATTAATTAGGCTTCTTCTGTAAGTCCACTAAACTTTTCTCGGGTTCTCTCTTCTCGGTCAAGGATTGTTGTGAGTAATTGCAAGACGACCCTGTTAAAATGCCCACAGCAAAAAAAGAGCCAGTCATGATCGTGACATCACTGCCTCCATGTGTAAAGTCACAACATCCCCTCTAGATGACTGCTGGTAACTAGGAACAGCAGATCGTGCTAAATTTGAATTGAATTCAGTTCAGTTTTATAAAAAAATAGCACCAATTGACAATAAACAGCAGTTGTATGCAATTAAACTTAATAAAATCTTATTCAGTCCAATTACTGATGCTGTCACTTCTATTATCTTCATGTCAGTATTTACAAACTAAAAAAAACATCTAATCAGCAAAAGTGATGAACATGAAAACATGGTGAAGTTATGGAATTCCTATTTTGTCACTATATAGTATCTATAATAAAAATAATTATTTTGATTTATATAGCCCTTTTCAAGGCACTCAAAATGCTTAACACTGTATCCACTGTTCATCCATTCTTAATTTATACCTGGTAATAGTAAGCTACATCTCACCACAGCTACCCTGGGGCAGACTGAAGAAAACGAGGCAGCCTCTCTGACCACCTCTAAGACATTCATCCACACTCATCCACCAGTGATGCCAAAACTGGAGGCAAGGGTGATGATATGATGTATCCAGACTTGATGTGTCACAACGACAAGATTGCCTGGGGGATTCAAACCTTGAATTAAAAAAAATATATTTTCCCTTCCAATCACTGGACAACCCGCTCTACCACTCAGCCACTGCTGCCCCAGTATCTAGGCTGCTAACACCCTAATGCATTCATGGCAATCTCTTGAGATCTATTTTCCCCCAATTGTTTATAATATAACAATGGAACTTCCACTTGTTGAGTAATTAAGTATTATTAATGTTAATGTGTGCTACAGCATGAACACTGGAAATTAGCATAGCAATTATGAGCGTTTAGGTGCTTGTAATTTCTCAGGCTTTGTTAGTGGAGTGCGTATATATTCTAAGAACATTTGGGATGTGTATTTTCAAGTATAAATTATATCTAGATAAGAGAAATAATTTAATCATTTCTAAAATATTTTTAACTTACATTAATTGAGAAATAAGAAATTAGTCAATACTCTGTTCACTGCAATTCCTGAAAATCAGTTAAGATCTTGTTTAGATCCTGATAGAAACATACCAGAGTTTTTCTTTAAAATACCACCATTAGTTTCAGCATGCTTACTTTACTTGTTTGGGTGTTGCAATGGAAAATCAGCTGCTGAAGCACGTTACTAGTAGTCATCCAGAATGTACACTAAAGTATCTAAATAGGAAGTAATGATGTCGTACTTGCAGTGGGAACGCTCACCTGAATTGGCTGGACATTCAATAGCGTACCAGACTGTACCAGCCCGAATCAAACCGCTCAATGGAAAAGTAACTATACATGACATATCGTCATGTAGTTAGTTGTAACTTTTAACAAATCCCAGGACCACTGAATGTTCTGCACAAATAGCACTTCTCTCTTTATAAAACGAAAACTCAAGCTTGTTTACTGTTTTTCTGCTGCTAATTTGCGTATTCTTTTGGTTGTTTTTCTTTTTTTATGGATATTTGGTTTGTATTTACTTTTTCTTTTCAGTATTAGGTTGATATCTGCAGCTAAATTCAATAACAGATGTATTTTTGAATGAAGTGTCTCGTCTTTTTAATAAGCACATCATGTAAACAACCTCATGCAAGATTTAAAAGCCGAAATTAAAATGAAAGCCAATAATTATGAGAGAAATAATCTGATTAGTCGACTAATCGTTTTAATAGTCGATAACGAATGGACTATCAGAATAATCATTAGTTGCAGTCCTATCTGGGCTACTGTTATTTGATTTACTGGAAAGTGTTAAGTCTGTTACTACTCTCCAAATATTTCTCCATCTCTAACTGACTCAGCAATACTAATGAGTTGTAAGATTTTTTTATTCATGCAAAGAAAATCGACTGTGCATCCAGTATGTTATCAAGAAATGTTATTAAGAAATTGCTCTGGTAAATGGGTTTTTGTATTGGTAAACTAATTAGCCATGTGCTAATATCCTGACACTGAATTCTGCTGATGCAGCCCACATAACACAACAAACTGGGAGTTGACGTGTATTTAGTAGCCCTGATATTGATCAACCAACAAATCCCTCAGATTAATCCAATCTCATTCCTAAATATTTAAATTATAAATAATGTTCTACTTCTACGTGAGCATTTAATCAAGTAGAAAACCGCAGTAGCCAAAACACAACTTAACATATTTTTTGTTTGTTTTTTTTGGACAGAGATGACAGAGTTGCCTGACAAAATGCTCATTCACCGAGCAATAAAAATATCTGCCCTATCTTTCAGCATTTTATTATTTTAAATATCTGATTTACCATTGATTAATATCCTCAATAAAAGTGAGATCTTTCGATCAAAAATAAAAATAAATATTAAATTAGCAACTCGTTAGCAACCTGTTAGCATGCTAGCTGGCATGCTAACATGCTAGGTAATATGATAAAATGGTTAGCTGAGGATCTGTTGATCTACCTGGTTAGCATTTTTTGCTAGCATGCTAATATGCTAGCTTACATGCTATGTAATGTGCTTATTCAACTAGCTAGTGAATGTAGTGTGTTATGGACCTAACAAGTATTAATGCTATCAACTTTGGTGCAGATCCCATGTACTTCTATGCAGAAATGAGCTAACCGTGTTTAATGGCGAAAACGTTTTTTTCCGTCGGTTGCCACGGTAACATGCTTTCTCCTATTAGAAAGATTTGAATATCATTTGGTCCCCAACTTGTCAGGAAGCTTCCTACCCCGTTGCCATGACATGTGTTCAATTGATTTTTTTGCTCATCTTGGGGTGTTACACGTGTTTAGGGGGTCATATGTGCGCTCAAAGTATTGAGAAGAATAAACATTTCAACAACAATATGGTCCTTCCATACTTCGTATGGCTCGGACCCTAATAAAGAAACCTTTGGTACAAATCTGAAGCATAAAAATATTACCAAGGTGATTGCCATATTTAGTCCATTTCCACTGACAATGTTACAAACCTTGTATCACAAGGGAATATAAACTGGCTCAGTTACTTCTCCAATAATATCTCAGAGAATCTAACTCTCTGAGGAAATGCTATCATATTTAGTGCGGAAAACCTGGCTCAGGCTCATGATCTATCCTCAGTGATTGTGTCTGTAAAATCAATTAAGTTAAACTCATACCTACTGTATCTGCTAAGGTTATTAAAAAACTGAATTAGTAAAAGCATTTCAAACTTACTTTACTACACAAGTAAATAGCACATACAAAATGCATTCCTATCATTAATATGAAATGTACAATCAAATCATGTCAAAGTCCAAAAAGAAAGTGAAAAATAAAACCAAATGTTATCACCTCTCATCAACTAATGTTTATATTAGTTAATATGCTGACTAGTTGTTTAAACTGGAATGAAATTAAGAACACATCTGTAAAGATAACTAATTTAACCTCAAACCTTCAACTATGTAAATGAGATTGTAAGCTACATGTATATGTGTGACAGCATTAGCTCATTTGATAAGCAGGTCACTAGCTAACTGGAAGGGCAGTCATTTGATCCTCTACCCCTGATGCCAAAGTGTCTTTTTTCTAGATACTGAACCTAAAGTGTGGCTCCTGGATATTAAGGTTGGAGGTTTGAACCTGTGCAAATTACAATGAACACAAAGAAAAAGCCACTGGACAGGTAAATAAACCTACACTTTGAGGGAGTTTTGTTAGTGAGCTTATCTACCGGTCTTACTGTGTCCTACCCATAGCTCAGATTAATATGTAGCTGTAATTTGTCCTTTCTTTCTCCTTTCTTAGTCGTCACCATATCATTTTACACCAGATACTTGCTGACCTGGTATCGAAATAACAATTTTTCCATCATTGTTGTAATTCGTTGACTATTTGAGCTGCATCAGTGTAATAAATTGTTCTGTTGACTCTTCCTTCCATTCTTTATTTTATTCTCTTTGTCCTCTTCATCCTCTGCTTAATCTTGTTCTATTTAATAAGAGTTCTGTTAAAATCAAACAGGTCATGGGGAGAGCCAAGTTCTGAAATGAGCACCAGTCTGTTGGGGTTTGTATTATGCAGTAAATTTCCAAATTGTGCTTAATCCTCCTTTGTATGATGAATCCATGTTCACATGACTTCAGAGTTCAACAGTTCTGTTTTGATTTTGTTATCATATGTATCCTAATGAGTCACTTGGTGTTTATTTTATGGTGGATTCATCCATTAAGTAAAAACAGTACTTCTAGTAAAGCTTTGTCAAGATATTTCACACGTGTACCTGCAATTCTGACAGATTTTTCTATCGCGTGGTCACAAATTAATTATCTTATTCCACACATTAGTAATTTGTGGCCACAACTTAATGCAAGACTACGGGATAACATTTTGTTTTTTCCCCTCTTGATGTCATCAGACAGGTTCAGTAGTTTTGTGCTTTAAAGCTACAAAGTTTTTAGAAGATTATTCATTTCCTCTGCACTATGTTTTCTTTACAGCTGCTGTGTGAGAAACAGCATCGCCTGGCAACGCAAAGGTGATGTTATGTAACATGAGCCAGTAAAAGGCATAACACAGTACATTAAATGGAGCAGCTTATGCCACCATTGTTATGGTGGTAACCTTACCAGCACCACCGCTACCTGAGGATCTGGAGGATTTAGGCCATTACTGGCATCACTGTCACCAGCACAGCCACCAGCGCTGATCTTTTCTTCTGGTGTTTTTCGGAGCAGGTTGCCTTTAGATGATTTAGGGTTAGATTTACATTTTAATCAGCAGTCCATGAATGGATCCACTTACCGGCAGGTAATCCGACGGCTACACTTGGTTTGCCAGTGAGCGCAACGCTGCAACAGCCTATTTCTGTACCAGCCTTTCTAAAAGGGGCCGAGACATTTAGAACTTTCTCAAAATATTTTTCAAATCTGGGGCAAAGTCTCACATCAGCAGCTACGGTTACATCTGATTTGAATCAATCTGATTGGAGGTTCCAGCTTACATGTTTACATAGACACTAATAAAGTAATCCAATCAGGTGTATTTATATGATGGACAAATTTATTTCAATCGTAATGCTTTTAAGTGCCTCCTAGTGTTTTTTGTTTTGTTGTTTTAAACCTTTTGACCATTGAAATGCTCAGTAATCCTTAACTCTTTCAGTTTGTAACAAAAAGGTTATACGCCACAGTCCCGTTTTGTTTTGCTGCTGACATTTTCCAAGTGTTCCCTGATACTAACTATGTCACGTAAATCTTGCGTGGTTCAAACATGGGCAGAGAGAACCAACACCACAACACGCTCAGAACGACTGCATAGTGCATGTGTATTCTCTAATGACAGCAGTGATCATTGCAGTATTGCATGTGTTAGAAATACGAAGATAATTAAGAGTCGAATTGTTACAAAACGGTTCCTTAAACACTATTCAGAGCAAGCCTTTCTTAATGACTTGGCTCTGGTAAACTGGCAGAATATTACATTAATCCCCTGCATTGATGATGCTGTAACTTTTTTTTATGATAATTTCATTTCAGTTGTTAATAAACATGTCCCTTTAAAAAAAAAACAGAATAAAAAACAGGAACCCTTGGTTTCCAAAGGAATTGGCAGAATTGCATCATATACATATTAAATAATGGTCGTCCTCAGCTAGAAAAACCAAGTCTGCACTTGACTGGCAGCGCTTCGTGCACTTAGAAATAAAAGTTCTTTATGTATTAGAAAATCTAAATCCACTGACAATCTACAGACAATTTCAATCATTTGAAGTTCTGGAAGATTATTAAAAAAACTGCAAAATAAGACAGCTTTCAGTCTTCCTCAAAAATTTAAGTTTAACAATGTTTTTATTGTTCATACAAAGGATATGTCAAATTTATTTAATGTTCATTTTAGAAATGCTGGACATATTTTTCCTCTGCTCCCTCTTTAGAGACAGTTTGTTCTAATCTTCACGATTTCAATTCCCTGCAGCAAGCCCTCCATAATGCTAAATTAGTCTTCAATGCAAAGAAAACTAGTCATGTTGTTAACCAAGAGCTCAGTGGCTGCCCTGCCTCTCATTAAAACACTGGATGGTACTACTTTAGAGGTAGTAGATACATAGAAATATTTGGGTATCTGGCGTGATAAGGACTTATCTTTTAAACATCATAGCACATATCTGACAAAAAAAGTTAAAATGCACTCTAAGTTTTTCTATAGAATGAAATCCTGCTTTTCTGTGTCCTCACGTAAGCGTCTCGTAACCAGCTTATTTTTATCTCATCTGGATTATGGCGATACAATCTATAGATTTGCATGTCCTACGACCTTGGCCAAATCGGATCCTCTTTACCATGCTGCTCTTAGGTATATAACAGGTTCAGTTTTTAGGACTCATCATTGTACTTTATATTCACTCACTGGCCTCTCTTCATTAAATATCCGTAGGATGCAGCATTGGTATATTTTAATTTATAAGGCTATTTTGGGCAGGTTACCTTCATATATCTGTTCTAAGTTCATAGCTCTCCAGAACACTTACAGTCTTAGAGCCAGTAGTTGGCTGAGGTTCAAGGTGCCTTTTGTGCGGACAGAGTCAGGAAAGAGGAGTCTGTCTTTTTCAGGCCCTGGTCTTGGAATGATTTGCAGGCCAGGATGAGGCTGGGGTCTCTCATCCCTTTTTTAAGTTTTAAACAAAAGATATCATAGTTTTTAGTGTCTAGTTGTACAATCCTGTAGTTGTGCAGGATCTTATTTGTATTCAATAGCTAATCATATCTTTAGACTTTTTACACTTGTAATGTTTGTAAACATTGGTGATTTTGTTGCAAAACTTTTAAATGTCTTACATTTGTTTGTACTCTGCATTTGTCTGTACTGCTGCTTCATCTTGGACAGCCAGGACATCCTTGTAAAAGAGATTTTTAATCTTAATTATTCATTTCCTGGTTAAATACAGACTTAAATAAAAAAGTTTTCAGTCACATTTTAGTCATTTCTAAGTTTGATAGTTTTAGTCCAGTCTTGGTCGACGAAAACTCAAAAAAGGTTTTAGTCAAAAAAAAAGTATTAGTCATTTAACAAATTAATTTAGGTCAATAATACATATTAAAAAGCAGAATCAAGGTTGACAGGTTATTACAAGTATTGTAATTCATAAAACAAGCTAACCTTAATGCTTTTGCATAATAATCAGATCCTTTACCAGATTGATGGCTTTAGCCTAGACTTTTCCATCAACAGGGATGCAGTGCCGCTGTGCTATACTTAATTGCTGTTGGGCAGAAAACTTTTATTTCTATATTTCAACTTTTTTCATGAACTGATGACCTACTTCATCATACAAAAATGTCACAAGAAAAAAGCAGATCTATAAGTTCAACATATAGCAACACATTGTGAGCTTGTTGTTTGGTTATTTTCATCAATAGTTACTAAATCAAAAGGAATGGTTTTAGACTTTGAAGGTTTCCCAACTAGGCCTGTTGCGATAAGCAAAAAGTCAATTAGTTGCACGATAAGACTAAGAAGCGAGATAAGTTTGCCAGCTGTGAAAATTTTATTAGTTGTTTCTTTTTTTCTGTTTGAAGTATCTCGACTGAACGCTCTTGTTTCTTGCGAAGTGATCTCTGTAGTTTAGTGTCATACTTGACATCAGCATGTTGCAGTATGAGACCGTGGTAAAGAACCTGTGTGAGCCGGTATGTCGCATTTGTTTTACAGGTCTGCCAACACGCATTGGCCGTGAGACTCGCGCTTTTAAGTGGCTTCTCACGCTCTCGTGCTAAACCTCCGATTATCACGCTGAAATATGTAAATAAGTCGAATGGAGAAATGACACATGAAGGCAGAGCACACACATGTAGCCTACAACGTCGGTACAAAGCCCCCACTTCCTGGTCTACCATAATAACCCCCATAATGGGCAGGCACATTACACAAATAGAGTCAGCCTATATACTACCATATATGACAAAACACACATCAAGAGCAATGCCGGCTAATTGAGAGGTTCGGGGGGATTCCAAGTGGGCTGCGTTACTTTTGGGCCGGTGTCCCAGCATATGTGGAAAAGCGCAGTGTCGCAGCAGCGTGCAGTTCACCCACTGTTCATAGATCAGTCTGACATGCAGTGATGAGTGTCGCGATTTTAGCTCGTCACAATGTCATTATGGTCATTTAAAAAGGTTCAACGAAATACATTTGTCATCGTCATCATTCACGAAAACAACACTGCTGCATACATGGTTATTTTTTCCTGCTGATCCGATCGTAAAAAGGTTTTAAACTACCCTTCTCGATTGTTTTAAAAAATTTCTTCCAATCTAGGCCGATAAGACCAGTTGACATGTTTACATTATGGCTGCAAGTAATGACTATTCTGATAGTCGATTAGTAGAACACCCATAGTACACAAATCCATTTACCAAAACAATTTCTTGATATATCATTGATAAAATACTGGTTGCACAGTCTATTTTCTTTGCATGACTAAAAATGTTACAACTAAGTATTGCTGAGTTAGTAAGAGATGGAGAAATATTTGGAGAGCAGTAACACACTAACACTTTCCAGTGAAGAAGATAACAGTAGTCCAAATAGGGCTGCAACTAATGAGTATTCTGATAGTCCATTCGTCATCGACTATTGAAACAATTAGTCGACTAATCGGGTTATAAATCTCATAATTATTAAATAGCTCTTATTCCAATTGCAGCTTTTAAATCTTGCATGAGATTGTTTAAATGATATGCTTATTAAAACGATGAGATGGATTCTTCATCTGATATTGACCTTTGCTGCCTATTACTAATAACTGAAAAAGTAAAGACAAACTAAATATCCATTTAAAAAGAAAATAAAAGAATAGGCAAATTAGCAGCAGAAAAACAGCAAACAAGCTTGAGTTTTTGTTTAAAAAAAAAAAAAGGGCATTTTGTGCAAAACATTCAGTGGTTCACGGTATCTGTTGAAAGTTACAACTAACTACATAAAGGTATGTCATGTATGACTTATCCTAAAGTCCAACTTGCCTCCTCTTTAAATGTTTGAGCATTGCAAATGTACTTCCGTAAGAAGCAAGGTCCGCTTTATAAATTTCACATGCACTTAATTTATGTTTTAAGTTTAATGTAAAGTAGTCCCAGACCTTTGACATCTCTGCCGTGGTTTTTGTTCCCTGGTCTGCTGCCATATTTTTCCCCTGGCATTATTATTATATTACTATTACTTATATGCAACTCTCAGCAGAGATAGAAAAGAAGTTGATGTATCACTCTGTAAGTGTTTTTGCCAACAATATTTATTGTTGGCAACATCGACTAATCATTGCAGCCCTACTTTACATGACGCATTTTTATTTTGACTGGACATTAAATTGGATTTAAAGTGCTTCATGTAATTGTAGCTAGTGTCACACTGATGTTTTAAAATATATAACATAAAATATTAAATAACTATTTATATATATATATATATATATATATATATATATACTGCTCCAAAAAATAAAGGGAGCACCTAAACAACACAATGTAACTCAAAGTGAATCACTCTTCTGTGAAATTAAACTGTCCACTTAGGAAGCAACACTGATTGACAATAAATTCCACATGCTGTTGTGGAAATGGAATAGACAACAGGTGGAAATTATAGGCAATTAGCACGACACCCCCAATAAAGGAGTGGTTCTGCAAGTGGTGACCACAAACCTCTTCTCAATTCCTATGCTTTCTGGCTGATGTTCTGTGTGTATATATGCTAAGATCTCGCCGAACCTCGGTAAGTCACGCGAGAGTAGGGTCATGGTATCGGAAAAGAGGACATATAAAAAAAAATCGATCTCCAGTTTTATGAATCGATGTAGGGTTTATTTAATTTGAATCGATTAAAAATTGATGAATCAATAGATACAATGTGTAATCCTATTTAATAGTTTCATGATGGGATTCTCTGTGGTCATGGGAGCCATTACTGCTTAATTTGAAATGTCATCAAAACCCTTCCATTACTAAGCCACAAAGAGTGCATACTAGTTAAGTTTACTTTAATTTATTAAGATCCCAGTTAGCTGCAGCAAAGCCAAAGCTATTCTTCCTGAGACCTAACAGAATTATGCATACAATAATAAAAAAAAAAAAAAAAACATTATAAAAAGTAACTGTCACTTGAATACTGTCACTTAAAGGTACATTGTGTAGCTTTTTTGTTTTTTGTTAGCAAAAATCAAGAATTGCTTTCATAAATATGTATTTTACCAAAGTCTAATCACGGTCCCATCCAAATGAAAGCGTTCTCGTAACTTAGAATTGGATGTTTATAAATACATAGGTGGCAGCACACCCAACTGGTGGCTGCCATGTTGCATCGCCATCTTTGATTACGGTAGCTGAAAGGGGACAAACTTGTTAGATTTGTGCGTTTTACTTGCAAGTCCCCGCTATTTCGGGGGGACGGGGAGGGCGCGGGGGTGGTGTAAACAAGTAAAGACGACAGTGGATGATTCAGCTTGCCAGTTTACGTTGAAATGGAGGACCATCTATACTCTTTGCCCGCGAGACAGAGGAAAAAAACAGCCAAGAAAAGAAAAAGTAATAACCGGGAGAAAATAAGATTGTACATTGGTGGAGTTTTTACCAGATGGAGGCAGCTGATGAAGGAGAGGGGACTTCAGAGCTAACGCAGAGGTTGCAGCTTTCTGCTGGATAGGTGAGTTAATGCAATCTAACAGTGAAGTTTATTTTGGCGTTA
>JBAMHW010000001.1:25168207-25196800 GCA_037177495.1 Rhadinocentrus ornatus | reverse complement strand
CCTTCTAGTCAGACAAAATAGACCAAAGTAAAACCAGTTTCTCGGCATGATTTAATCACCAGAACTGCAGCATTCTAGCGCAAAAATATCTCTCAGACAATAATTATTTTCTATCAATACGTCGCCCACCTCCCTGGATAAATCAGCTGAAATACATGTTATTAAACACAAAGTAATGTTACAGCAGCTCCGACTGTCCACTGCCCCTGCTTTTACTCCCTCTTTCTCTCCCTTCATCAGATGATCTCTGAGTCTGCAAGTCACAAAAAACGTGTTCATACAATAACATTAGCTATTAGCAGTCGCTTGGTACTAAATACATGGAGGGAACGCTTGTAACTTATTGGCATAAAAAAAAATAATTATGTATCGTTATGTTCCTCATCACCTGACGGGACCCTTGAACTTCACATTTATGAATCTCCGCAGCTTCCATAGTCGTAATAAGGCTCTTCAATGGTGAGGCTCCAGTAGAGCACTACTCGGTTGCTTGTAATATATTAGCGCACCACTAGATGGGAGTAATTCCTACACACTGCGGCTTTAAACAATTTCCTTACATTTATAGTAAATTAGGCCCTTTAGTGTTTTAAAGAAAGTCCTGTACTTTATATTATTAATAATTGGGATAAACAACATATGAACCTGTAAAATAGTAAGGACTTTAGATACTATCTGCAAAAACAAATAAATAATAAATTATTTAAAAAATATATATATTTTGAACCTCATTAAATTCACCGTTTGCATTTATGTACAAAGTTTTCATGGTGACAAACTTTGTAAAAGTAACACAATTTCAATTTCAAGCACCATTATGAATTTCTACCTACTTCCACATAACCAAGATACAACAAAAATTCATAAAATGACAACAAATGTCACAAAAGCCAAACATATCTTGGCTTATCTATGCAGCTTAAGCATACAAATCTTAACAGTTTTAATGGCCAACTGCAGTGTTTCTTAATAAGGCACAGTTTATGGTTTAACTGCCATCTAGGTTGTTGTATCCAACTAGCCGTTTAGTGTTTGAACTTGGTCCGTAAGCTAAACTGTAGTTTATTAGCATTATCACAATTGTGTCGTTATATGTAGGGCTTGTCTCATACCCTTACCTTTCTGTTGGTTTGTTTTTTTTTACATGATGAGCTTACCAGAGCCAACTGGTGTGTTAGCTCGGAGCTAATGCTACAAAACAATAGGGAGGGGGTAATGACAAGAAAAGCTGCTCATCCCTGTAAGAGCTGCTAATGCTAGTGGCTACCGAATCTGCTAACTGTTAGCAGAGAAAGAAAGCAGTTGAAAGTGAGACATTTGACAGGTTTATCGGCTTACCCCCAAAATCCACAGGGACAGCGCGGGGGTAAAACGTTGACATTGCTCGGATGTTTGCTGCCTTCGCTCCCTGTGTCCCCCATGTCGGTATACACTGACAAGCTATTCGTGTAGCAGGTGAATCCGTGGATGCAGTAAGGGCCTCGTATTTGCCTTTAGACCCTGTTGGCTTTTACAAGTATACCGTAAATACCCCTGTCAGAATATTCTTCGGAGTTTCAGCATAAAAAAGAACGATTTGCCGACACGAGCGGCCACTGACTCCATAAAATTAAAACAGTTAACGTCGACGATGGAGCCGTCAAAGTCGACCATGGACCGAATCACCGGGGACACAGGGCCGATCAGCTGGAGTAAGGATCAAACCACTGGCTGACAGGGGGAGGAGTGTGCCGAGCCGGAGGAAGGAAACTTACGCTGATGTTTTTATGTTCAATAGTTACTATTAAAAAAAAATAATAATAAAAAAAAAAAATATATATATTTATATATATATATGTACAGCCTAAAATGCTAATTGAGCTCCTGAAATAAGAAATTTTAGGTTTAAACTTTTAGTAGAACTTTAGTTTTTATGGTATGATCCACACAAAGTGCCTTCCTGCATTTAATCCTGAACACTGCAAGTTTCTAGTAGTAGTAAATGTCTATTTGGTGAGGGTTGAATTTAGTCAGTATTTCCTTCACTTCATACAATTGTTTGCAATTAGCACTAGTTATAATTGATGCAATGTGCTTTGAAAATAATTCCCATCCCTAAAACAAAGTAATCCTAATTAAAATTTATGTTATATTAATAAAGATGTTTCTAATGTTCCTAAAAGAAATATTTGGAAGGCATTGGTGTATGTCTTCTTCTTTTCCTTTTTGGATGTTCTCTTTAGGGATCGCTATCTCATCACCAGAAATCATCTGCCTCCGTCTAACTCTATACTCTGCATCTTCTTCTCATACACTATCTGACTTCATGTCCTGTTTCACTGCATCCACAAACCTCTTTTGTGGTCTTTTTCTAGGCCTTGTTTCTGGTTCTTCCAACCTCAGCATCCTTCTTCTGATTAACTATCCCTCCTCTGTGCTTTCCCAAACTGTCTTATTCTGGCCTCTCTGACCTCTCTAACTTTGTCTACAAATCATCTAATATGTGCTGTCCCTCAGATGTACTCATTCCTGATACATCCAATCTTTGTCACTCCCAAATAAAATTGTCAAAAATAAATAAATAAATACAATTGTAAAACTCCTAAATAAAATTGTAAAAAAAATATATCACTCCCTCTGCTACCTCCAGTTCTGCTTCCTGTATTTTCCTCAGGGTCTCTGTCTCCAAATAATACAACATTGCTGGTCTTACCACTGTCTTCCACACCTTTCCTTTCATTCTAACTGATACTCTTTTATCACACATCACACCTGATGCGTATCTTCACCTGTTCCAAACTCCTTGTACTCATCTCTTCACATTTTTCCACATTTTGTTGCTCTGGACTGTTGACCATAAGTACTTCAAATCATCCTCCGTTTTCATCTCTACTCCCTGCAATCTCACTGCACCACTTGGGGGAAAAAAGAAACCTATGGAAATCATGTCAAGAAGTGATATTTACTTCTCTGGGTTTGGCAGCATATAGAGTGAACTACCACCACACAGGGGAAATGTATATTATATGTAATTCCACATCCTTGGTAGAAGAAACTGACCCTATGTGCTTTGGACCAAAGGTGGAAAGAACCAATACTGGCTGCTATCAGCAACAAGTACAAATGCCAGGTTTGTTGATGGAATGGGGTTGTATCAGTGCCCTTAAGCTTATTTAAATTTACTGTATGTAATGACAAAAAAGTACTCTTAGAGGTTAAAGCAACACATGCTGCCTGAAAGAAAATAAAATGTTTATGCATGTTTCAAGAAGACAATGCAACAGCACATTCTGCAAACATTGCAAAGACATGGCTACAAAATAAGAAGGGGCAGTTGCTGGATTGACCTTCATGCAGGCCAGAGAATTTGTGAAGAATTCTCAAATGAAACATTAAAAATGAATATCAAACCCTTTTCAACTTGCAACCTGGTGCAGCGGGAACATTGTGGAGTATGTAACTCCAATGCACGCATCTATTTTATTTTGTTTTTCACACCTGAAGAGCATCATTGTTTGGTATCCTCAATCCTAGAGCATCTTATAAAAGTTGTGAGAATGCAACAGCACAAGCTGTTAAAAGCTTTAACATGCCAGCATTTTTGGAATGTGTTACAGACCTGTAATACAAAAGTTGATGTATTTGCATGTATAACTATTCAAACCGGCATTTATGACAGTTTAGCTACCAATACACGCATACATTAAGGAATACAGTAAAAACAAATCCAGACACATACAGCTACTACATATAACCCAATGTTACAGCTACTGAGAATGAATGTGCCACAGCCAGAATAGTAATAGCTGAAGCACAAGTGTGGCTACAGTCACAGTGGCAGAAATGTCCCAAGGCTGCACTCATGATCAGACCAACAGAGTAGCTCAGTTGCAGTAAGTCAGAGAGCTGTGAAGCAGCCCTTCTAGTTTTTTGTCTAAATGAAATTATGCTGTCTGGTTCGTGTAGCCTTAGCTGAGGGTACACTGACTCGCACTCATTTCTAAAAAAGCATTAGCCTACTACCAGATAGTACAGGATACTGTATCATATTTTAACTCAGCCTTTCTTCTTCCTCACCAGTCTTCCTTCTATCTCTTTATCTCTTATGTATCATTCCAAAGCTTTCAAACATGTTATCCTCTTAAAGATACTGTTGTTATGAAACAGCAGTTTGGCACAGATTATTTTCCGTACATCACATCATTGACAGTAAATAGGCTTGTTGGTTTTGCAGTGTGGATGTAAGCTGTGTGTTAACCAATAAAATCTTTAGACAGACAAAAGGTTCAGACTGCTTTTTAAGGCCAAGTAATACAATACTTCATAGCATCAGTCGGCATTTAGAAAGCCACAGTTTTTGATGACATCCCTGACAACGGCAGTCTGTCTAGCAATGGGAATGAGGTGGTTTAATCACAAATATTTATTGGGGTGTTTACGCCAAGAAGAAAAGCATGACTTAAATTTGTGTTTCACCTCAAAATGTCTTTCAGAAGAATGCAGCACTTTACCTCCGGAGCCAAGAGGTTTGGATTCCCCTCAGCAAGACCTGCCAAGAGGTAGCTTCTGTCTGCAGGGAAGGACAATAGGGCCCTGGGTGGAATGAAGATGGATAGCTGATAGTTCATTAGGTAGTTAGGCACAGGGAGGGGCGTACTGCAGAGAATTGCAGAATTTTTCCTGCAAGTCTTTATTTCAGCGAAAGGTGCTAGGAAAAGGATTAGTTGTTGTTTACTGCTTAGTCTCGATCACAACAAGCTTTTTGCTTTTTCTCTAAGACAGTATTTAGGAAGTGATATTTTGTTTCAAATTAACAGCGGTGGCAGTTCAGAGTAGCAAACTTGGCCATGGAAGGCTCCAGTTTGGGCCCCACAGTGGAAGAGTAGTTCTTGCTTTCCTCCACATGCACAGTCCAGCCTCAGGCTTGGTTGTCCTCTAGAGACCGGAGATCCCCACTTCAAAGACAGATCCCCTCTCCTCATATATCATATAACCTCTTTTCCCTCCCTTGCAATAAACACAAGAACTTAAGGAATTAATTAGACACCGGATCAAACATGGGTTAGAAAATAATGTACCGAACATGCCCAGTGTAGTGAAATCACATGTAGAAGCAAAATTCCATTTAAGATCCAGTGTGACAGAACATATTGGCAGGCTCTTGACCCTGCTCTTATTCAATAAGGGATATAGCTAGAGAATATTTACAGGCTTTGCTTTTCATACTGAGGGAGAGTGCCACAACCTTGTAAAAAAAAAAAAAGCACAAAAAAACCCATCTTTGACATCTTTCCTTGAAAGTGTGTTCTTAAAAAAACAAACAAACAAAAAAAAGCCTAAAAAGCAGTTTCCAAACTGATTTTTTTTTTTACTAAAATAAAGCAGTTAAATAGATAATTTAAAACGTCATATAGCCCTGCTTATTTTACATGCAACAGAGGTCGAAATCATTTTACAGAACCTTTAATTTATGCGTAGGGTAGCACAGTCTGGTCCAATCAATACTCCACATCTCACAACCCCTTTGTAACCAAAGATATTTATTTATAGGTACAGTTAAAATCCCAGCCTCTACAGTATATACTTATGATCCAACTATACTTCCATTAGCCTGTGTGTTGAGAAAAAGAGTTGATTCATACCAAGTAATATATAAGAAGGCTATCAGATACAATATATGGAAAATCTATGCGTACACATTTGTAAATTTAAGTGTTTGTTATCTTTTAATGCCAACTCCAGATAGGCAGACTGGCTGTTATTGATTGAAGTAAAAGCGTGTCATGATATGATCAGGAAAAAGAGGACTGCATAGACAAGTCAACTGTTAAAACAGTGTTATTTGTTTGATTAGGCAGGCTTTCTAAAGTCTGGATATTGGCCCCTCCACAGGATATTTAACCATAAAATGTATTGATGGATGAAAGTTTGGGTATATTTGGTTAAAAGAAACTTTTTGGTATGACACTTCTGTCAGTTTCAACATGTGGAATTAAAAAAAAATCTAGCCTCTAATAAACAAAATTTTAAGTTCAGTTCTTCATATCGTTCTTGATCATTACACTTAGCAATGCACTGCAATGCAATGATTTTGCTGTGTGTTGACTGAACCCTGAGAAATGATGCTAAGTGAAATTGTTGTCTGTCAATATGCTGTTATTATTTTTGCTGCTCATTGACAGTTAAGAAAAAAAAATTTTGACAAGGAGGTGAGAGATCATAATCTTGGCTGTGAAGCAGCACTGGCTGGACGCAATGTACATAGAAGGCAGAATAAACATCAGAGACAACATGTCCCACCAGCCAGTAAAAACTGTTAACTCCCCTTTATTCAAGTATACCTCTTAAATTGTTCCACCATAGGGTTCTTAATGTTATCTTGCTCCCTTTTTCTCATTCTGTCGCTTTTCTTTCCACACTACATAATTTCTTCTTCTACACATTTCTTTTTGTGTGTGTACATATATGATGTGGGATGTGCACACACACACACCAAAAGTCCAACCCCACCCACTGTGCTCCAAATGTATAGTGAAGTCACCCATGCATCAGGCGGGGGAGCCAGCATAAACCATCTCCCTACCATCTCCCTATCTGCTGATCAAAGAGCTGCTAAACAGCCAGAAACTACAGCTGGTGCAAAAGCGGAGCATGCGCTGCAACACAATTAGCAACCAACGCTTCTTTACATGTTGAATTTTACTCCCGACCCCTGACATTTTCCCTTGCTAACACAGATAGGAATGTCTGTGCATAGAAAGTTGAGAAGTACAAACTCAAACATGCCTAAACTCCTTCTTGTGAATGATATTATTATGCATATACAAATATAGAAAGTGTGATTAAATGTGGTCCCAGCCTGTGAATGACCGTTGATGATTGCCCCAGGAGTGATTAACAGGCTTCAGTAGGGAAAGGACAGGAAATGGGGGGAGGAGAAGTGTTGTGTTCTGAAGATGCAGATAGTGAATAGGTGAGGAAGAGAAGATGAATGGGAGATGCTAGGAGGAAAGATGGTGTACAAACAAAAAGAGAAATTCAGGTTTTAGTTGCCTCTCAACTATGCAGCAATCATCATGTAAGTCTTGTTTGTTGGTTTGATTACAGAGTGTGTCGATAAGGTGGCAAGTTTAAACAATTACACGCAGGATGCTTCAAATACAATTAAATTAAATGAAAAAATAATGGTCCAGCCTGGGCTTGAACCAAGGTTCCTGAGGAAAAGTGTTGTGGTTCATGCCTGCATCACCCCTACAACCTGTTTGTGAGGTTTTAATTGCTCTTTATTGTGACTGTAAACTCTTAAATGTTGAGTTAGATCTTTTATTTGTTTCTTTTATTTGCTCATTCACTCTTATTACTTAACACTCATTAACTTTACCCACGCAGTTTACTCTTTTGTTTTCTGGTGAGACTGTGTTTTATTAATACATTTAAGCTTTTATAACAGTTTCATGATTTACTGTGAGACCATGTTGCCCCCCTTTATGTTCACATCATGCTGTCTTTTTTATTTGCAGTGTTGGTGTGATCTTAATGCATGATCATCTCTTTTGTTATTACCATGTATTTGATATTACTGAGATTTTGTCTGCTTTTTATTGTTACAATTCTTTAAGAACATTGTTAGTAGGTCTGAAAACAGGGAATATGTACAGACTGTCATGAAGGTACAAGCTGACAAAGTTGTTAATAAGAATATTGTTAGGAGCATTCATCTGAAACATAATATTTTAGAGAAAAATTAAATCTTTTTCTGACTTTCTTAACATTGATGTTAATGGAAGGGCATTTATGGGAGCTGTGCCAGGTGACTCTTAAACCTAAGAGATGTGGACTGTAAAAGGATAAGCATGTTCATGAAATGGTTCTGGCCACTGCTACTGATTATTCAAGTGTGCCCTCCAATGGAGGAAAGAAGGTCATGTTGACAAAACAGATTCCTGTGCTGGATTAATAGGACATATTGAGTATTTCCCACCTAAGCCCAGGCATCAAAAGAACCTTAGTTTTCACTTTGCTCCATAAAACCAGTGAACAGAGAGCAATTTGCAGCATTTAACTCTTAAACAACAGGGCTTTAAATTATTATGTCTAATTTTATTTCACAAAATAGCCATAAAAAGGGTAAACCAGTCAAGTCAAACACTGTGGATGTCTGCTAAAAACTTATTAGAGCCCAAAACTTTTTTCCAACTAAAATCAGGGATGAAATGCTTTTCACACTGTGAAGAGTTCATGCATTTTTATTTTATTTTATTATTTTAAAGGATAACAATCAGAACAAGCACAGACTTCATTGTGGCATATGTTCATTAGTGATGCATTATAATGTAGTTTTTGGAAAGGTCGCTAAATGATTGTGAGCTTCTAATCCAGATGCTAATTCGGTAACTGATTGGAAAAGCACAGTAATGTCATGATAATAATATGCAGATGAGTTCTCATCAGAGCTGCTATCCATTAATGAGATGATGTCTGAGTGTACTGTATGTGTGAGTGTGTGTGTGTATGCTGGTGATGCTGCATGCAGCAGTACAGAAGAAGTGTTCACACACTTTCATCAGAATATTTAACATATTAATGTTCAATCAATCTACTGCTGTACCAATGTAAAATTTGATTAAGATGAGACATTGTCTGTAATTAACAGAAGCAACTCTGCACGATTATGTCTCCACAAACTTCCAGGTCCAAAAGTTTTAGAACTAAAGTTTGGTTGGAGCACAGATATTTGGAAAATATCTCTTACTTTAGTTTCTGTAATTAAACAAGCAAAAAATGTTATGGTGTAACAGAGAAATTTCTGTATTTGCAACATAAAGGAGTGGTGGGAAACAATCAATACTTCAGCTTTCAGCATCTATAAGTTGTTTGCAACCCAAAGATAAAACATTTCATATCACAAAAAGCAAAGATTAAAGAAAAGCAAAATAACTTTTTTTTATTTCTAATCTCTATGAATCTAATGACCTTGTAGATTTATACTGTGAAACTTTTGTGAGACATAATCCCCAGTATGCAACAAATGTACAAAACATAATTAAGGTAAATGCAGCACACAAGTTATTTTAAATGTCATATCTGTCACAAAATTAATTTCACTACAGATTTCTTTTTTTACTTTTAATGTTTCAGTAGATATGGCTCCTAAACACTCGTCTTCTGTACATTATTACCTGATCTGCAAACTACTTTGACCACCTATCTGAAGTCATAAAATGTAAAGGAACATTGTGAAAAATTTAGCTTCATTTTGTAAAGTATACCAATTAATTCATTAAGATATTAGTCACATATGTAATGGAATTACCATTGAAATGTACCTTATTTGGTTATGATCTCCTATTGGGAATTATGATGTTTAACATCATTAGAATAAGTATCTCAGTTCCTTTAATGTTGTCAAACCAGAAAAAAAACCTGAAACTAAAAAGATGGAGAGTCTGTTTGCATTACATCAGAAACACCAACATCACATACAAACAGAACTTATTATGAATTCAGATAGGATTTTCTTTTTATGCCCATTACCCAAATGAAAGATGTTTTTTCTCTTTCAGCCAGGGACCCATAACCCATTAAAGAGTGATGAAACAGAAAGAAACTGTTCATCTCTGCTTAGTGCCAATTTTCAACCCACTACCCCATATTTACAAGGAGGATATATAGAATAAGCTGATTAAATTTATGCACACTGACCAACAACAGTACGTTCCACAAGTCATTTACATGCCAGTCATTTTAAATGAAGTCTTCTGTTTTAAAAGTTTGTCTTCATGTGACTCACAACAAAACATCATTCACATTTAAATAGAACCAATTACAACAGGGTAAACAACCAGCATGTTGCTCCTACAGGTAGTTATAATCTATCTTGGCAGATGAAAATAAACAGCCTCTTGGCATGTTTTTACTGTCCACAACCAGTTTTGATTCACAGGCAGATTGGAAAGTGTTCAGTTTTACACCTTGGGCCTTGAACTTGGGACATCCTGGTTGAACGTCACTAGAGGGCAGCAAATACGAATATATGTTTATTCATGTGTTTGTGATTTGTTTTGATGAATTTACCTTAAATCAATACATCAGCAGAAGCACATCCTTGTAGTATTGCCTTCTCTTAGATGATACTTAAAAGCCGTATTTTTTATCTTTAATATATTTTAAAACAACAGATCCTTCCTATCCGTGTTCACTTTTCTCTACTATTGAACCAAGTTCAGCTGTAATTACAAATAGTGTATGTAAAGTAATCCTCAGTATTATTTAACACATTAAATATACAAAATAATTTTAAGATCTGATGATGGCACAGACTGTCTTTTTGTTCAAGTACGCCAGTGTTGTACTGACATCTGGTGGACATTCTTTGTGACAGGCTCTAACTTATTTTAATGAAAACCAATGAAAAGAACACCAACCTGCTTCTGTGGTAAAAACTAACATAATGTAGCTTAAACTGATCGCCAAAGGGTTGTTATTTATACTATATGGTAATCAGCAACATGTTATCCCAGCAACATTTCTGATTGCAGTTTAAATCAACACATTTTTGAGAAAATTTGATTTACTTGTATTTTAAGAAACCTGAAACTATTTTTCATTTTTTTTAAAAAAGAAAAAAAAGAAAAGAAAAACAACAACAAACAAAAAAGCATTACCTGTATTACAAATGGTTAACCTGTGATTTTCTGTTTTTCATATATGTTATTATAACTGTTTTAAGGCTTTGACCTTGAATTTTAAAACATTATTTCCCAAAAATTGGGTGGTAATGCATCTGCCACAAATGAGACATTAGTAGTTACATTGACTGATATGTAAATTCATAAATCTGTGGTAAGAGCAATAAAGCAATGGCTGACTGCATCCAGTGAAAGGGTTCAAGGTCAGTCAACACAGAGACAAAGATGTCCATTAACTTCTACCACTATTTCTGTTAAACTCACAACTAAAAATAATCAATCCAACTAAAAAATCCAAAATAGACAACCCTCCTGGGAGTTTGGAGTGTTTTGGATATTCATTCAAATGAATAAACAGATGAATAAAACACTGTTAAGACTATGACTTGGACTGTTGCCATCTCTTCAGTAGTGGTGGTGTTAGAGGGAGGAACAGTAGCACACGATTATCTATTGTATTTCTGATATGTACCTATCTATTTATTGTCTACTAATGGCCAAATTCATTCCTACTTTAGCTGTCATTAACTATTTCTCTCTGGCTGACAATAGAGCAAAAGAATGCAAACACTTTCACACAAACATTTACACATACCATAATAACATTAAAAAAAATCTAAATATAAGCAGATGTGGCCCTGCAATTGGACTAAGCAGTATAGAAAATAAACAAATAAATAAATAGATGTAATAAAATAAAAATTCTCATTTTTTCTCTCCCATATTGCTCTTAATGTTTTTTCCATTTATTTAAATATTGTGGTGTACTGTCTTGTATCATCTTGTATTGTCAGTAATGTCTTATGCCTTGTAATAAACAAAAACTGGGAAACTAAATGAATAAAACTTGACTGCCTGCATGAAATTTAAATATGTCTTAAACTCATCCTTCATTATCCTTACTTGACAGTGAGCTCATGAATTTCAGCAGTTTCTCAAAAGTAGCAAAAGCAGTGATCCTGTCATCTTTGTGCTCAAAAGACTAATAGCTTTAATAAATTCTAAGAAACACAATAAATCACTTTTACAGTATAGCTCAGTGGGAAAGAAAGTATTGCTACTTTATGCAGCTACATCATGACAGAACGTTTGCCATTTACATCTTCAGAAGAAACAACAGGAACAAAAATATATTCACAACTCATTGTATGATTTGCTCATCTTTCAAATGCCTCATTCATTAATGTATATAGAAAAAGTTCACCTTGTCCCTCTACTTAGATGCAGATTCATCCATATGAGTGATAGCTTTATGCAAATAATATTTATTACTTATCATTTAAAAAATAAACACGTGTATCTTTAAGTGAAATTCTACATTCATTCTAAAGAGATTTTTAAGGAAACACTAAAGAGATCTTTTCTGAGTTTAATCCCTAACTTTCAGGTGATTCTTTTGTTTAACTGGTGCAGAGATTCATGAACATACATGTACTTTTAATTTTGTTATCTAACTTTTAAAACACACATACAAAAACAAAAAAAGAAAAAAGTCTCAAACTTTTGACTCTAACCATCTCTGACTACTGTAACATATTTCCATCCCTGTGTTTCCAGAGCCAGGCGGGACATCTCTCAGGGGTTCAGCTGACCTGTTTGTCCCTTCTCATTCATTTTTCTCTGGAGGTACTACCTCCATCAGCAGCTGCAGATGCATGGTGATGGGTCCTACAAAGGAATAGAGATCAAAGGTCACATACACATCAGCTGGTTTCTTTCTTTTTATTACAACATTTAACGGTTTAATACTTAAATTTAATTTCTTAATTTCATGTGCACTGAAGTACAGACAAGTTTAGAAAAAAAAAAAAAAACAATAAAGGGAACATACTCATGAGTTTCCGAGCCCATTTGAATTTCCGGTGTACAAAGGGGTAGTAAAGGAGGAGTCCACTGAAGATGAAGACAGTACAGTAAAGGTACTCCAGTTCTGGTTTATCAATGATTGGGGCCAAGACCAGGTAGCAAGACACCAGCACCATCAGTCCAGCTATGACAAGCGGCACCTTCAGACCGTTAAATAAATGCACCTGTGTTTATTTTAAGGACTGTGATACACTAAAATTACTGGGTAAAAGGGCATTTTTAAATTTGTGAAACATGAGTGAAAATGTGAGACCATTAATGAATCTACTTATAAATAATATTACTTAAAACAAAGACATACTAAGCTTTTCAGTGATCAGAAATTAATCGTGTTGCTAATTATTTTATAGCTCTTTATCTGGCAAAGTGTACTGTATGAAAGTTAAACCTTTTACACCATATTATTACTTTTAGCTTATAATAATACTAATAATCCAAAATGCATCACATGGCTCAGTCACTTCTTTAGTTCAGCAAGCAAGACAACTGGAAACAGCACGGTCATCAAGCCTCACCTTTACAGGCCTATGAAGCTCCTTCCTGGTGAAGCGCATCACTATGAGAGCAAGCGCCGTCAGACCGTAGAACACCCACTGAGCAAAGCTGAAGTAGTTAATGAGGGTGTTGATGTCTGCTGGGATAATGTAGAAAAAAGACAAAACACCCTGAAACAGAAAGAAGCCAAAATTTTACCTATGGATGATGTGGAGGATATAACACCATAATTAAGAATCTATGCTTTCTAATCTGAATGCTGGTATAATATTGTGATATTGATTGGACTTGGAATTGGAATTGCATATAAAACCACATCTTGTCATACAAGGGAACCCTTTAAAAATATGTAGAACTCACATTAAATACAAGAGCGGGGGAGGGAGTGTAGCGCTTCAAACTAATATAGGATAAGATTTTCACCATGTGACCTTCCCTGCCAGACACATAGGCCAGTCTTGTGGAAGAGAAAGACACAATCATTGTTGTCTTGTCACATATTAAACAGATACATAATCAAATATGCACTTCAACCAGTTTTACAAGAAAGTGCCTCTTTTACCATCCACAGCTCAATTGTTTGTTTTACCTGCCAGCAGTGAAACAGCTTCCATTGGCTGACCCAAATGTTGAGAAGACAACAAAAAGAGGAACAATCCAAGACAAAGGGTAAAGGACTCTGTCCCCAAAAGTCTATGAAGGCACAAACAAATCCTTCAGAAAAGACAAGGGAGTGGAGTGAATGGGCTGTTACTGAGATTCAATCTAACTCTTAAATAATAATAATAATAATAATAATAATAAAAAATTCTGTATGTAAATGATGTCTGGCTTATTTTAGAAAGTTATAATTTACATCTACTATTGTTTTTTTAATGCCACAGTGCTTCATTAATATACCTATATTTTTTAAACTTCTCCAAGACAATGTTTAATTGTTCTTACCACAGCGACAGCTGGAGACAGCAGCAGCTCAGTGGTGGTCATAGCAGTGAAGTAAGCAACATTGACCAACACATAGCACACAGTAACCAAAGGGATACCAATTAGGATGGCCAGTGGCAAGTTTCTGAGATTAATACACAAAATCTTTTAAGTTATAGAGTTTTTTTCATGGTATGGTATTCACATTTTAACATAGTATTAGTTGTTTTTCAGGTATTTATTTAATACTTTTTTTTTTTTGCACAGGGATCTCTTAAATATCAGTCTTTACCTGAAAGGGTCTTTTAGCTCCTCGGTAATATAATTCAGTTGATTCCTGAGAAAATAATGAGATAAACAACAATGAGCATGTGATATTATACGCTGTGGAGGCTTGATCAATGAGGCACGAGCAACTTTAGTGCCGGTGACATATGTCAGTGAATCTGATGTTACAGGACATTCAAAACAGCCTCTTGGAGCTACAGAGTAGATATAACAGGAAGTTAGCCAAATAAACTTGATGTACAATTTTTGTAATCTAATTTAACAAGCTTCTCCAAAGGGACAAGAGTTGCAAATTAGCTTAATGCGATATACTCTTCATGCAAAGCACCAGATGCAAAGCCCTTTATGTCATCTATGCTTCTGTGCGTTGTCTCTTTTAGAGAATTACATGAATAAACAGCATGTTTTGAAATTTTGCTGAGCATCACATATGTAGTCTCATAGAAAACATCAGGCTTCACCACACTACTGAAAATGTATCCAAGCTTGCAGTTGTTTACAGGCAAGTATTTATCTTGTATATACAACAGCCGATATTCTCTAATGCCATATTCTGAGCAAATTAAATTATATCTAACTGCTTTATGCAACTTCTAAGACATTCAGGTCAGATAACGTCAACATGTTTCCAGTAATAAACTGCCATGATGGCTGGAAGGAACAAAAATTAAACTCTAGCAATAAAAGTGATGAAAATATATGTAAGTGAAGAAAATAGCTCAGGCTAAATTGATGTAAGCTGAGAAAGAGTAATGAATCGTCAGAGTATTTGGATTAGTTCAAAGCCGATTTCATTCAAACAGTGGTAATATACTGAAACAAGCTGTTTCAACATTTCCTCAGAGATGCATTTATCAGTCATCCCTGACAAGACGAGGTCTGCCATTTGTCATTACAGAAAAGTGGTCTCAAGGTTAAAAGTAAGAAGATAATTGACTAATAAATAAACAAACAATAGTTAGAAAAACACTTAGAAACTAACAATTCTAACAAAGAGCTAAAATGATTTGATGATTTTCAGTTACATCCTATTCTATCTGGTGTTGCACTGATGATTGATGGGTTAGGAATAGTTGGTTAAACTGCTCGTCATTATGGGTTAGGGGTTAGGGTTAGGTTATATTATTTTCTGTCATTCGTCGTCTTTCATCACCCAATACTCTTAGTTTATAATTTACAGCAAGTAACTTTTCTTTTCTTTTTTTTAACTTTAGCCCTAATCAAAAGGAATAGGCCAGATTAAAACAGTTGATGTATTTAGAGGATGTAAACAAAAACAGTGAGCATGAAGGTTAGCATTTGGTTCATTTTTAGATCTAAAATAAAAATGTGGTCCTTTTATTTAAAAAAAAAAAAAAAAAAACGTTGTTGCTGCTCCAACAATCCAATTTCCCACTAAGGATTAATAAAGTTTTCAGATTTTTTTTTATAAAGTTTTAAAAGTTTTTGTATGGTGAAAGTGTTGGGAAAAAAAAATATTCGTAAAAATTGTCAAATTCTAAAATAGTACTGATCTCCCACCCTTTGTGATAAAGATTTATCATAAAGGTGCAGGTAAGACTCGATCAACAAGTTTGTCTTTGAAACTTTCCGGTATATTTTTTTCTCTCAGTTGGTTGACCCTATGACCTTACATCCAGTCAAATTGGTCCCTGCACTACCTCACTAGTTCTTTGCACATTCCAGCTTGCAGCATGCAAAATGCATGCGTGCTACATGTCACGTCATGTGTTCTTCTGTGCATGTGGATCACTTCAAGGTTGTGCTGTCCACGCATGGAATATGATGGAGGTCATCTTATAATTATAATCTGAACAACAGCGCAAAAAGAAAAAAAAATAGAAATCAGACCTCAGCAAAGGATCAGATTGTAGCATTAAAAAAAACATAGCCTTGCCCTATATTTTAATGGTGGGGGTAGTAGGGGAGTTGGATATTAGATTGAGGGGGGGCACTGGCTTGAAAGATGTTGAGAAGCACTGCTTTAGAGATATGATCAACACACATGGAGAAGACCAATACCAAGATACATGCATGGTTTGTCAGTCCAAGTTGAGTGTCACAAAACTCCTCATCAGTCAATGCAACCATTAGCAGCCAGAGAATACTTGCAGTGATTGGAAGAGAAATTTGATCATTCAGACTGTAAATGCAGACTGTAAAAGTGAAGTGAATGAGTATTGTTACCATCCATCATAAGCCCAAAGCCCATTATAAAATGCAAGTCCAATTGCTCCAACAGATGATGATGTGCCTTCAAAGGCATTTGACAAGCTTTTTGTGTTTCCTGGATACAAAGATATAATTATGATCAATACAAATAATTGTTTTTCAACAGATATCTTATAAATGTAGAGACAATTTCAATGCAGATTTTTATAACCAAGGACATAGGAAAGTACAAGCCTACCTTGTGCCAAACGAAAGATGCCAGCTCCAACAATTACCACAATGATGACAAGTTTGGCTGCTGTGAAGATGTTTTGCACATAGCTCGCCAGTTTGACACTCAAACAGTTGACAATGACAATTATGACTGCAAAGAAACAAGAAATGTCTCAATATAAATTAAAACATTCTTGCATGAACAATTTAAATTTTATTTTCATGATGAATTTCTGTTCATATTCTATCTACCAGATATAATTTTTCAATTATTAGCAAGGGACGAAATCATGAGCATCTTAAGCCATTAATTTACTCATTTTGAACTGGTTTGTTGATGTTGTACATTTCCACCTGAACCACTGTTGACTAAGTTTGAGATTTGCTTGTATAAAATGAATTGATTGAAATGAAAGATTAACTAAGGATTTAAATAAACAACTAGTCTGACAGCTTTGTTTGTCTATAAATCTGTTTTTCTTGTTACTTTTCAACTTAACACAGACCACAAGTCTGAATTCAAAACATCAACAAAGGCATCTTTCATGTCATAACTCACATATAGCTGCTGCTGACAGACACTTGATAACCACAAGTGGAGGATCGCAGCCAGAATAGAAAGGAGCAGAAGCATATTCTGCAAAACTCAGTGTGATGATAGCGAAGGAGGAAGGTTTCAGCACCATCACAGTGGTCCACGAGTAAAGGTAGCCCATGAGTGAGCCAAAGGCCTCCATCAAATAGGAATACTCTCCCCCTGATTTGGTGATCATGGTACCAAGTTCAGCATAGCACAGAGCTCCTGTGTAGCCACACAAGCAAAGAAAGAATACAGAGAAAACAAAACAAAGTACTAATTGAGGGATCAATGTGATTTCTTGTGCAGGTAAAAACGGAGTTCTCAAAGTTTCTGGATGTAAAAACATCTTCAAAGTAAAACTTCAATTTTCAATTGACTTATTAATTAACTTAAATTGTTCTAGTTTTCTCGTTCATAATGATTCAGTACCAGAAGTGGATTTATTCATCTACATGGATACACGGTGAGAGGACAAGGTGAGAATCTAAGGAATCTGTAATAGTTTAGAACAATTTCTACAATCAATTTTTAGTTTTATAACTAAACTAAAAATGTCATGGTGTCATGTTTGAGTTTTGTTTAAGTAGTCTTTGTATTCCCTGTTGCATTTTTCCTTCTGCTTGTTGTCTTATGTTTCATCTTTGCTGGCCTGCCCTCTTACTGCGTGCGGTGCTTAAACAGTTTTTTCCTGTCTCAAGGACTTGATAAACTTGGAATGACAGGAATTGTTAACAAATTTTATATAAAAACAATGTAAATTTAATCTGCTGGAGCCTTTTTGATCTAAGTCTTTGTTGTTCACTTGATGTGCGATTGTAGTATCGCTATGAAAAGGAATATTGATCTCCCTAACAGCTTGAGTCAGAAAACGTATTGTCTAAGTCTGGCAATGTATTGAGAGATTACCAGAATGAAATCATATCGCTATAATGAAAGCCCCTTAAGTGACCCATATTTCCAACAGTTGTCATTTGGTCCACAATTGGCCAAACCTGGATAGGAACTAATGAGAGAAAATATATAAGATAAGAATAAGCGAAAACTGTTTGATGCAAAGATTCGCTAACATCTGCAAAATCGTATTACAAGACATGCAAACAAGTCAAGGTGTAAACATCTATTTCTAGTCTTTTATTAACATAAACAAAACCTATGATACAGACAAAGGGGAAGAGACACACTGTCGGCAAGGCATGATGGCAGAAATGTTACAGTTTGGGTTTGCTTTGCTGACAAGCAGCACATGTGGCTCAAAAGTAGCCGGTGAATCAGAGAAGGACTTTTTGACAGTATAACACCACAAAAAGACTAGAATGGCCATGCTTAAATGCCACAGAAATTCTAACTGAGGATTTAAAGAATGGAGACTGTCTAAGAAAACTCTTCAATGGCTTGTAGATGAGGGGGCTATTCATTAGCCAGAGTTAAAGATCATTTAGCCAGTCAATGTTAGAGACTATGCAAAATTCCCAATAGAATTCCATTTTTAACAGTGTTTGTAACATAACTGTTTCTAAAGATAATGACTAATTTGCTTTTTTGTTTCTTTTTTATACAAGATGGAACAATTTTCTTTCAACTTAATTTTGTCTATGTTTTACATTTCTAAACATGTATGCCTGTTTAACAAGGTAGTGCATCCTTTACACATGTATTCCTAACATTTCAGAAAAATGCAAGACAAAAAACATACTATAACACTTTATTAATAAAACACTTTCAAAACAGCAACAAAGCTGACCAAAGTGCTGCACAGTAAAATAAAAAAAGAAGAAAAGCCAAGAGTAAAATATAACAAAAAAGCACATGATAAAATAGCCCGATAAAACAATTACCAACAAGAGAATGTTCATTGTGATATCTAGCATTTTAAATTTAATCATATTTACTCGCGTATTTCCTCTTAGTCTCCTCTTTAGTGTGTGATGATTACACAACCTACAAACCATTCATTTACCTTGCAACCCATACACATTAACATGTACCATCCTGAAAGGTCAAAACTCTGTGCATCTGTTCTCTGAAATATTTTACACACTGACAGAGAACAGAAGTTACTGAAGATTGTTGCTACATGAAAAACCATGGGATTCAGGTAGTTCTTATTTACATCAGCAGGGTTTTCTCTGTACTTTCAGTGGAGTGATTCTGTCTATTTTGACACTTTAGTAAGTTTGTTGACATGAGCAAATAAAACACAACTTGATAGTTTGAGCTACATTCAAGTGTGCTCTCCAGATAACGTGGCAACCAAAGTACTGAGTAAGCAGGAATCATTGATTGCACAGTGTTGATTTAGTTTTGATGTGACTGACCTTGGTTGCCACAGTGACACAGACATGCTGCTAGTTAAGACAGAAAATAAGACCATCAAGACTCTGCATTTAATTAGCTCCTTTAAGATCAGTGTCTTAGTCTTGGTCTTAGTCATGAACAATTAGTTTGTAGTGACCAAATATGAGACAGCAGCAGGAAGCACAGCAGTACTGTCACTTATTTGGTGAAGCACAATGTAATTGTGGCACCAAGCTGATGGGGTGGTTGGTAAACCTGTTTACCAAGAGAATAGTGCCCATCCTTTCAGCCCCAAGTGCAGCATCCTCAGTACAACAAAAAACAAAGAAAAGAAAAGAAAAGAAAAGTAAAAGTAAAAGAAAGGAAAAGAAAAGAAAAGAAAAGAAAAGAAAAGAAAAGAAAAGAAAAGAAAAGAAAAGAAAAGAAAAGAAAAGAAAATGTATATTTATTAATGCTCTTCTGAGCTTTTACTGATTAAAAACCCACAACTATCGAAGAGTCATTTTAACATGTGGACCAATGGTAAATTGTAGGTTATATTGGGCTTTTTGACCAGTGAAAACAATCTTCATCATGACTTGAATTCAACTTTGGCAGGCTGCTCCTTATGTTTTCCTTACCATCATTTACAAACATATATACATTAAGAGATTGCATGCATCAATACTACTCTGTTACTGAATAAAACAATGCATTTGTTTAAATACTGGTCTCACCAAGAGTGGATAACACTCCACAAGCAGTCCAGATAAGGAGGCAGGGTCCCACAGCTCCCGAGTACAGCAAAACAGACTTAGGAGAAATAAAAATGCCTGAGCCAATCATAGTACCCACAATAAGGCAAATGCCACTCAGCAGACCAACCTGGGTAAAACACACAGAAGAAAAAAGTTAATTCAGAAAAGTTTAGGAAACTTTCATCTTTAAAGTTCAATTGCTTGATTAACTGTGTTGGTAGTTTAGTAATTCAGTTTATGTGTTTAATTCATTAATTGTGAAATGGAAAACTGTTTCCATTCATCTACCAAATTTTACCTTTAATACGTGTCACTAACATCCATAAGCAAAGTACTATATGAAGAACCCACTCAGCATGGAGTTCTTCCCCGGCTGAATCAAATCACATGACTATAATCCGTGTAAGTGGATGACATTCCAGTTACTGAAGACCAAACTACACACAAAAAACTCTCCCACAAAGACACGATTCTCATGTTTGTCTTTTCAGTCGATGTGTAAGGAGATGATGTGGCAGTATGTTGGAATACTGGATCAACAATAGCTGTTTCACAAATAATTTATTACTCCTCGAAATAATTAAATAGATACAGACTTCAATGTTTTTATTAATATTGTCATTTATTTAAATTATCTTCAGCTTTATAATAGAAATCTAAATGTTTATGCTGGGTTATGGGATGGGTGCAAGAGCAGATTGTCCACTAATTGTCACTGACCATGCTAACCCCAAATTGCTTCTGGCGGCAGCCTGGGTCTTTGCAAATCAACTATAATGTGTGAGAGTATTTAAATTAGTGCATGAGGTAATCCAAGTGCATAGAAGTGGCATAAAAGTAAAGACCTTTGAGGTTTACTTTATATCCAGGATGATGGACTAGTTCCAAGTGTGTCATTTAGTTGGTCCACACAGTAGATTTTGACTCAAATATTAGCTCATCAATTGATTGTCATGAGTTTTTTCATGATGATATGCACAGAATGAACTTCTGACATTTTCTTTTAATCCAGTTTGAGCTTCACACATTTTTGTGAAAAGTCTCAAAAACTACTAACAGATTACAAGGAAATTTGGAACATCAAGCATGCCTTCTATATTTGTTACTGCATATGTATTTACGGCCTTTAGTTACCTTCTTTATTAAGGTCATGATTCATTCCACCTACTTAATGAATTAGCAAAAAATTGCATGAAATAACATTCACGGTCATTGAACTATAGTGACTTTGCTGAAATTTCTCCCCACAATCCGTTCAAATGTCCATTTTAATTTACGTAATGCTTTAATCAGCAATTTTTTACCATAGTTTGTTACATTTTGAGAGAAACTCAAAAATCAATATTAACTAAAGTCTGGTTTATAATGGCTTTTTTTTCACTTAATCAGATAAATACTGTAACTGAACATAACTAGTGTCTGCAGGGAAGTTTCGTGTTAATTGCTTTTTTCTTTGTATGTTATTTCTGTGCATTCCATGTTTTTTGTCTAATAAACTGTAGCAACATACTGTGTTAAACAGAAATATTATTAATATTATTATACTTTATTCATCCCAGCTAGGAAATTGGTTTTCTGCATTTAACCCATCCTGCCCAGGGAGCCACAGTGGCTTTATCTCAGTCAGCCTGCCAGTCTGGGGACTTGTACCCAGGTTCTCCAGACCCAAGCCCACCTCTGTAACCACAAGGCTATACCAGTTACGCACAAAGAACAACTAGAGGGTCAGATTGACCTATGATATTCAGAGACTATTAGATCAAAGATACCCTCCTTCCTGTGCCCTGCTGTGAGGAGCCCTTATCATTTCATTGGCGCATACGTGAAGGAGGGAAGATAAGGAACTTTAATGTAATGCCATTATGAGTGCTTATATTGTTAAGTGAACAAAGCTGAAAGGCTCTCTTTTATTATCTATTTTTTTGTACTGATATGAGAGGTGGATTTATAATGGCTCAGCATAACTTGGGGTCTGCATGTATGTTTAAGCTCGGAGTATGCAGTCTGACCTATATGCACATTTCAATAGCTATAAATACTCTGAGATGTGCTTTATTTTTTAGGAATCTTGAGAGAATTTTTACAAGTGTTAATCATCAATAAAAGATATATTTTTAAATCTACTCTATTTAGCGTAAATCCTCTGTCTGTCTAAAATTAAAGGCTCAGGGAGTTTAAAGCCGGGATAGCACTACTGAGCAGATGACTGCAGACTTAATTTGCGGAGACACTTGTTGTGGTACTGCCTGGTACTCAGCTCCAGCCCACCTTACTGATGATGGGATTCCATGGTGTGAACATCTAACAAGACTCTTTCTCAGGAACCCACCAGGACAGGTAAGTAGGTACACACTTACATCTTTCTGAAGTACCATGGCCTTCACAGTGGGCTCGTCTTTGGTTTGGCCAGTGGAACCGTTCTGCGACTCATTCTTCCTGATGCTGCCTGCTTCCATTTCAGTCTAATGGAGCTAAAAAACAAAACAAACAGCTCACGAGACACAATAAGATTTACAGGAAAAGGTCCTCTTTCCTACTATAAAATTCTTTCTATTTCTAGGTAAGTAATGAGGCTCACAAGCAAGAAAAACAACTTGATTAAAAGTCCACCTGAGCCAAATGTATTTACATTGTTAATCCTTTAATCCTGCTGATGTTAATGCTGTTATAGAGCTACTGAATTTGATCATTTGCACAGATTTTGACTTAGTGTCTCTTTTTAAGTTCTCTGTGACACCTGAAATCTGAGCCTAAGCAAGTGATTTCTTACACTTAGTGTCAGTGGAGCAGCAGAAAGAGCTGACTCAAGTCCAGTGAGACTTCCTCTACGGAAAAAAATGCTGAATACCTTTATTCTGGTTCAGGTGGATTTTATTTCACAGCCTGCTCTCAAATCATATACTTCATATAAATGATTGTTTGTGTTGAGATTTGCAATCAGTCTCTACAAATTTCAGTATCTGCACCATGAGACATTATGTGTGTTACTTTTTGTGATTTGTAAAAGCTATTTTAAAAAAGATCAGTCATTCTTAGCACAACTTATGCGACACATACTTTCTATGTTTTCTGGTACTGTATCTTAGTATTAAAAGACACAGACAAGTGGTGTGTCTAAGTGCAACATGCTTGTCTGTGAATGTATGTTGTTAATCTTTTACAATGTGAACCAGAGTATGAGATTGACACAAATGTTACATAGGATTCTAATGAGCTCAACTTCAAATTGTGTTAATGTATAATCAAACAAGTGTTCAGTTGTTAAAAAAAAAAGAGTAATAAACCTTGAGCTACATTGTTAACATACCATTTGATCCATGCTTGCAAATAAATGTTTTCACTTACTTATGACTTGGGATTAAACCACCTCAGTGACACTTCATGAACCTTGAATGCAGCTCTTTTCCAAAAACTCAGACACAGTCATATAAACATGCAGCTGATGTTAAGCCAAGTTTAGTGAAGTATAGAAGGAATGTCTGATGCAAATGTAACACTGGAGCTCCATAACACCAAACACACTCCTCTGGTGGGAGGTTCCCAAATCCAATTGGACATCCTGGACAGCCCTGAATGAAAAAGGGGGGATGGGTTTTGACAAGAGTTCGAAGTTAAAGAAATGCATGGATCGGAGATAAGATAGCAAGCATCAGCAATAATAGGACAGCTGTGAACCACAAAACAGAAATTCCATTGATGTACTGCAAATGATAATTTTTTAATGTTTATTGCAACTGAACAGTATTTTAGAGTAAGAATAAATACTGTGATGGTGTGTCCTGTTATTAACTATCACTCAAGTTACAGTCCAGAATTCTCAAAAGGATGCAAAAGCCAGACATGTAAAGGCTGAACCAATATCTTTTTCACAGAAACCCTGAAACACTTCCTTAACACTGAGCTTACCAAACCCAACTTCCTTCACAATGCCTCTTTGATAAGGATATATGACACTACTGCAGTTGTGTGCTTGTACATGTCTGTGTGTTTGTGTGTCACATTCCCTTTCCACTCTACCCCTCCTTTTCCTCTTTTCTCTTCACAACTCTATATCTGTTAGAGAACTTGACCCTGTACTACTTTCTTCTTCTTTCTTGGCCAGACGATTTTCCACGTGTGGACCATTGGTACAAGCGCCTAAAAATTCAAGTTTCTGCTTTGTCTCATCCGTCTGACTGTACATGTGTCAGCTCAAGGATTACACAGGACTGTATACACATAACTGCAGCCTGGTCGTTTAACTTTCTGACCTAACATTGATTTTTACACCACAACTACCCTTGGTGTTTGCAACTCACAACACTTGCAAAGGATTTTTTTTATCTTAATATTATAATTCTTGCAGGAGAATTTGAGCAGTTGCTACAGACGCAGCTGTAATCTGCTAACACAAGAACACATTGGCATATAAACTCAGTAACCCTGAGAACAAGAACAACATGACCAAGTTTCAAACACATTCAGGGGCTAAGCTAGTTTAAGAAGAATTTATTGAACAGGAATTGCATTTATTTGCTGCAGTGAGGCTTATCAGTTCAACAGATTTGCAGCAGACGCTTGAGATGCAGACCTTGAATGTTTAGATGGTTTTGAATGGTTGTAATTCCTACTGTATATGCCATACAGAAATCAAATCAAATTAAACTTTATTTATAAAGCGCTTTTCATGCTGAAGGCAACACAAAGTGCTTCACATGTAAAAATAAATTCAAACATATTTCTATTCATACATATTAAAAATAAAATTAGACTTTACACACATCAAAAAAGAATTACATAACAATAAAAAAACACTCATTAAAATCTTTCATACAGCCCCCATCCCTCCCATATTTTCTCTATATGCTAAAGTGTGCTGACCAGCCACATAAGCAACACCACCACCACCAGGGGTCTGGGCTTCTGTGAGGTCACTGAAATGACCAAGGAAGAGTGCATTCCTCCAACAGTGAGAAAGTCTAATTCTGTTTGAGATAGGATAATAGGCTACGCCGTCTGTGCTACTATGGTCCTGGAATGTGAAAGATACCATAGGGATACCTTTGGAAATTGTCCCGGTTTCCAGTCTGGCTCCCAGTCCCTTGCCAGACTGTCTGCAAACCTGTTTTCAGCTAGTGACTCTCCAGCCTACACTCTGCACCTGATTGGTGATCTGATCTGACCTGTTCTGGACCTGACCCTGATCTTTGCCTCTGGCCCCTCTGATGTTGTGAGTTCTGATATCTCAACCCCTAAACGTTCTTGACCGAGGTTTTGTAAAATTTTTGGATTCTGATTACTCGTCAATATTGTCGTCCTGGGTGTAACCTGGCTCTGACTCTGGACTCATTCTCATTTTTAGTACTTTATTATTTGGGTCTGGATCATCTGTTTCAGTCTGCTCTAACTTCTGGACCTGGCTTTAGTTTAACAGATTAAGGATCTGGATCTTGTCTTGGATTTTGACCTCTGTTCTCCATTCTTGGATACTCTTCACCCATACATCAGTCATTACCTTCTTGCCATCTGACTTAACTTTACCCATGATTCCCTGTGCCTGCTTGTCTCTGGATTTTGGCTAAATTACTTACCTGCTCTGGCTACAAATACTACTGCCCTGTTGCTACAGAATCCTGTAACCTGGTTTTGCATAACCCAGCTCTACATACTCTTCTGAGAATCACCTTCCCATCAACACAGCCAGCATTCTCAGTTCCTGATCATCAGCAGTCTGCATCAGTGGAACCAATTAATACCTTGTCCTTTTATTCTGTTACCGGCCCTTTGAGTCCATCAGACAGTCATTACAGAAGTACCAGAGTAGGGCATTTCGTACAACTTTTGTTTAATCTTAACAATACTTTATTAGAGCATCAATAGTTTTAATAAATGTTCTGTTAAATATGGTGTTGTTTATCTTGAACTGTTAAACTCTGCTTTCCATGAGGTCTGTAAGGATAAACAATGTTGTGCAACAATATTTTATTATAATAACCTATCTTTTGCAACTACTTTATGAAATGAATACCTCAGAGAGGAAAAAAAAATATGATTTGTGATTTGTGGCAGAAACTGGTCAGACAGGCTAATTATTTTGGCTTTTAACATTTTAAAATAAATTTGTAGTGAGGGTCATTACAGAAGGTCATGAAATGTTTGCAGTTCCACTTAATATTAAAGCAATACAACGTACGTTTTCATCTTTAAAACTGTGTTCTTCTGACTTATTTTGATGACACACTGACCTTCAACATGCACATTCCTGAAGTCATTGTTGCCCTGCAGTGTCCCAGGCTGAAAATATATAATAATAACTATAAAACCTTTTTCACTGTAATATTCAGAATAATATTTTCTGCTAGTGTTTTGACTTTAGTAAACGATCCAAACAAATCCTATACTAAAGATGCATGCATTACAGCGTTTGAAAAAAACAAAACGTTTCAAGTGCTTAGTTGAAAGAATCTGTGAATGTCCTTAAGTCTTCCAGCCGGTAGGTGGCGATACAAGCTCGTGTGTACCACAACAAATACTTCGACCATAACAAACGTGTGGCGGGGGAAGACACGGAAGATGGTTTTACAAAATTAAAAGAGAAACAGGAGAGATAAGAAGTACAGGGAAGATCATGCGAGAGGTGATCGTAATATCACGACTCAGGTTTGAACACACGGGTTAAACAGTACGTTAGGCATAATAGAGAAGCATTCAACCGAGAGATGTGACAACTGTGAGGCACGAGACAGTAGAACATGTTTTGCTGTATTATAAAAAATAAATAAATATAAAGAGAAAGGAGAAAACTATTCAGAAACTTGAAAGATTCGAAATGAAGCTGGATTTCGTGAATTTGCTACAACATAACTCTTATTTGAAAGCATTAAGGTTTTATTTCGGTCCACGCTTCTGACCGGTGGGTGGCGGAAATGCACCAAATTGTTGCATTATACTCCCAACAAAACAACAAAGAAGAAGCTGGCAGGGCGACTAGGGTTTCTGACTTTGAGAGACTGAAGAATTTGGTAAACCTTCCGGCAGTTTGAGGATGAACACGGCTCTGAAGCACTGGAGAGAGGCGGCCACTCTCATTTTAGCTGCAGGTCACAGACTCGGTGCGGACAGTTTACTGTCAAGAACACCGCTGGCCGCTCCGGCAGCTTCATCGCTGGGCAGCATCGATGAAGGGTCACACCTGCCGCACAAGTCCCGCTTTGATTATGACTTGTTGTTGCTTAAACGAAGCGGTAAAAGTGGATTCATGCCCAATGCTTATGTGTTTCCTGGCGGCGTGGTTGACTCGTCGGACTTTTCGAGCGAATGGCTGGATATTTTTGAGCCTTTCACCAACTTCTCAAACTTTGGTTTAAGAAGTGTGACACAGCCACTGGAGACCAGACCCCCAATCTTCGCCACAGACCGTTCAAAACTGGGCTCTCCTATCCCAGGAGAAGTCGCCCTCAGGATCTGCGCCTTGAGAGAGACGTTTGAGGAATCTGGCGTGCTGCTGGTTGTGCGTAAAAAGGAGAAGAGAAGAGTCGAGGATACTTGTGGAAGTCGACATCACACAGGACACGTGTTGGACCGTGGGGAGCTCACGACGTGGAGAGCTCTTGTTAACCAACACCCCTCCAATTTCATCAGGATGTGCAGAGAGTTGGAAGTGCTGCCCAACATCTGGGCTTTACATGAGTGGGCTAATTGGCTGACTCCCATAGGTAAATATGGTAAAACGAGGTTTGACACAGCGTTCTTCATGTGCTGCTTACAGGACATCCCGCACACTCTGCAAGATGAGAGGGAAATTGAGCGTTTTCAGGTGAGTTCTTTAACTATTTAACTTTGTATTTACAGGGTCGTGCTCAACAAGTGAAGAAAATGATTGAGAGATAACAATGAATAGCCAAGAATAAGAACTAAAACAATAATTAAAAAAACCTTTAAGCTTTGTAAGGAAATTTTTTTCTTTATCTTTGCTCATCTCTTTAAAAGCTGAAAGAATTGTGAGCTAATCCTGTGATGGCAACATATTTTAATGAACTTTAAAGTCCCTTTTTAGAAGCCCTTAATCCCCTAACAACTTATCTTTTTCTTAAAATGTATAAATTTTAAGTTTTTGCCATTAGGAAAACAAAAACAACTCAGCTGCTGACTCTTCATCTTCCTCATTCAGAATATGGGGACCTGTTAATATGCTAATGAGCTCCACCCACAGCAGAGCTGCTTCTGCTTCCTTGACATTTGGGCTGCACGATATCAGTAAAAGATGTGATATGCGATAACACTGTTGAAACTTGCGATGGCGATATGACCTGCAATAAATAAAATAAATAAAGCTGCTGCTTTGATGTTTCCTCACATGGAGCTGCACTGGCAAAAC
>JBAMHW010000001.1:25149470-25166748 GCA_037177495.1 Rhadinocentrus ornatus | reverse complement strand
TATATATATGAGAGAGAGAGAGAGACTGCGTCACTAATCCATACATTTCAAGGAACTCAAAAACACACTTCTGTGTGCAGGACTTTGAGAGCATGGACAGTTCATGCTAAGTAATTAGGATTGTTTGCACAAACAATAACCCCCATCCTGGCCTCCATCCACTGGCTGCCAGTGCACTACAGAGTTCATTTTAAGATGCTTTTATTTGTTTTTAAATCTTTAAATAGTCTGGCCCTCCTTACCTCTCTGAGCTACTCCACCCCTACACTCCTGCTTGGTGCCTCAGGTCAGCTGACCTGCTGGTCCTGGTCGTACCGAGGTCCAAACGGAATCTCAGGGGACCAAGCTTTTTCAGTTGCCAGTCCAAAACTGTGGAATGAGCTCCCCCTCCACATTAGACAAGTTTCCTCATTGTCCATTTTTAAAACTCATCCTGAAACCCATTTTTATTCTTTGGCTTTCAGCCCAGTATAGGCGCATTCCGACAGAGAAGTTCCCTGGTTCTATGAACGGCCTTTCCCCAGGGGAACTGTTTCATGTTGCTTTCGCACATGAGTTTGGGGCGGTAGTGGGACCGATGTGACGCAACCGCAGTGACGTGTGACTTTTGCGCCACACTACAACAAAACAAAACCCGTGAAAAATAAGAAGAGCACACCATCAAGCTAAATGGATTACGAAGAGATCGCTGTGTTCATGCTCTGCCCCTTCAAAAGCTCTCTGGATGTCCTGGGTGGCGTAGATAGCCAAAAGAGATTTGATCTTCTCGTCGGTCCGTTTGTCGCTGGCTTTGTCCATTGTCGTGTTGTTGTCATTAGCTAATACCGCAGCGGCAACAGTGAATTTAAAAAATGCCGGGGTTACAAGAAGCGGAAGAAAATAAGCAGAACTCTGGGAAGGGGCGTAGCAATGGATGACCCAACACCTACGTCAAGAGGATTCTGATGGAACCACGAAAAGACCCTGCCTCGGAGCAGGAGCTGAAATGGTTATAGGAACGGAGGGTCTTTAGCCCTAGTTCCTACATGTCGGAATGCGCAAAAAAATGGCCTGGTTCCTGAAAAGGTTATAGGAACTGCAAAAGGTTCCCACAGCTGGAAAGGGGCTAATGAGACTCGTGTGACTAGTGTGCTGTGGTTTGTTATATTTATTGGTTTTATTTGTTTTTAATCTGTTTATTCTTTAAATTTTGCTTATTGTTTTAAAATAGTTTTAAAAACAATAAACAATTATTTAATTAAATTTTAGTATATTATTTCCCTGTTGTATTTTTTGTGTTGCTTTGTCCATTTATGTCCAGCTGTTTGTTTCAACTGTGGTTGTTTTAAAGGGCTTTATAAATAAAGGCAAGTAGAGTTCCGGAGGGAAACAAATCTTTTAACAATCGAAGAAGAAGTTTAAGCCTGTGTAAATCAACAAGTCCCAGAGAGATCAGTAGTAATACATTTTTACATAGAAGTAAGTCAGAACTGGTTAGATTTATGGAAGCTTCAGAACATGGCAACATTTGACCTATGAGACCAAAAAAGAAGGAAAATAAAACCTGTGTATTAAACATTACCTGTTGTCATTGTGTGTTTCAGTGGTCCACACCCTCAGAGATCTTGCAGAGCTACCAGGCTCGGCAGATATGGATCGCGCCCCCACAGTTTTACGAGCTTAGCCGCATGTGCCACTTCCCCTCACTGACCGACCTACACCGCTTCGCCCACCAGCGGGCTACGGAGGGTTGTGAACAGTGGATGCCTGTGATTGTATCGACAGATGAGCACCACATATCACTGCTGCCAGGTGCTGATTATAGACTTTCTTATATACTAGCATTTTGATTGTTACCACCTTTTAAAATGAATCAAGGCAGGTTAGGAGGGGCTCTGGATAAAAACCTGACAGAGCATGAAAGTAGGTGTACTTCTGGACGTCCACCGTTCGTCTCATCCATAGTTAGTCAGTTTATCTATTTTTCTATAGACATTTATAGCCTCACACTAGGGTTAATGCAGACTTTAAGGCTATGCATCGCTATTATAAATATAGTCTGTGATCAAAGCAATGCCGTATGCTGACTAAATATCCCATTAACTAAATTAGTGTGCATCTATACATCAAGATAAATGTAAATAAACCGATTGATATTAAGTTCTTCTTGATGGCATTGTACTTTATTTTGAACCTGATATGAAACTGGTAACCCACCAATTTTCCATGTCATGATGATGTTAGCAATAAAACTGAATGCAGCTAAGTGTTTGTGATAAATTTAACTAATAGTTAATTTAACCTGCCATTTACATTCTGGGGCTCTCTGCTTTTTTTAGGTGACAAATTGTATCCACTTGATGCTTCCGGGCAGGGTGATAAGATCACAGAATCTCAGTTGAAGGATCCTCAGGAAGGTTCTGCTCTGCACCGCGTAGTTATCTCAGATCCCTACACCACAACTGTACAAATCACCATCACACCCAAGTACAACCACCTGCTCCCTGTTGTCGAACCAGCCTTATCAAATGTCTCAAAAAGTCAACTTTGACGTGCCCACAGCTCTTCCTCCTCCTCTTTCTCATCTTGCACATAATTAAAGAGAAAAATCTTCCTTTAATGTTTTCGTGTTATATGTTATAAAACAAGTTAGATTTAAGTGCTATTGTACTTGAAATTATTACATTTCATATGCAAGCTGTCAGATTTAGTTTGATTAATACTTATGTCTCATAAAAATAGGTTAATATCAGGAAATCGGTGTAAGTAATGACCTCTGAAGGGATGAAAAATAACAGTTATGTGGTCTCTCAGTAGGATGGCATATGTCAGAGGTGGAGGCTCTGCATGGCTCCTACCTGTTCCCATTTGGAGGTCTTCCCTGCTCACTGCAGTTTCCTTTATGGCAAGTTAATGATTAATGAGAAATGATTCCTCTCAACTAGATTGTACCATATGTCTGCCATTTATTAATTAATTACATATTATGTTTTAGTTTCTTCATTAAAAATAAGAACTTTTAAATTATACTGTCTTGAGCTATTTTTTTAATTTTACTGTAATATAAATTGTGTCTCTAAAAGTACAACTTGGTGGAAGATGGCAAAATCTTACCAAGATGTGATATAGACATAAAAAGTAAGATGAGACATTAATCTGTCTGTATATTCTGTGGAGATTATATCCATTTATTTCAGTTGAGTCACAGTGCTGTTGCCCTTGTTTTTAACCAGACTGATACCCTCCACTGACTCTGACCCGACTGAAACATTAAATCCTATTATTATGAGATGCACTGTGATGGATCAGTTTATCTTTAAAACATGTTTCATCTGTCCATGTGATACAAGATGCTCAGGTTTTTTCCTTGGTTGGCGACGCCCCCCTCTGTCCTTGCACATTCTCTCCTGAGTGCTGTGTGTAGGATGGAGGTGGAAGAAATGGGGTGAGTTGGAATAACACTACTCAACCTTCTGTGCTGTTTGCAGTCTGTTGAGTGTTTCTATGGAAACCCACAGCCTTGGGAACCCACCATCTTAGTTTAGATGAAGTGGTGATGCAGTGGTCTGTGCAGTGTGTGTGTACCTCACCTCTCTGTGAACCAGTTAACAGTGTGAATCCAGTAACTGGCTCAGGCATGCAGAAATTCAAATAAAAAAATCTCCACATAATTGTAAGTTGTCGATTTACTCACCTTTACAGGGTCTGCATTTCCAGCTACGGAAACGCCTTAAGATGCTGAGCATCAGGAATGCAGTAAAATCATTTGTGGATGGATAAAACGGTCTCGTTCTTGTATGTTGCATTAACAGTCTTTCTCTGGAAACTTGTAGGGAAAATTTAAAAGGTAGCATTTGAGGAAGCTTTATGTCTTCCATATTTTAAATCCCCTCTGTTTTCCCATATTTGATTTATTACTGTCATATTTGTGGTTCTCCAGATGATAATGCAAAAATTTCACAATTTTCAAGTGCTTATTGTAGAGGTTCATGACTAACTATTAGCAGAACTAACAAGACAAGAGCACAGGAGTTGTTAGTTTTACCAGAGTTCAGCCAAGATATTCAGTCTAATCAGGCCTAAATGAAAATTTTCCAACTCTGTTGGGGTTTCTTGAAAAGATTTGGAGGGCTGAGAAGAGAGAGCAGAACACAACATGAAAGAAAACAGAAAAAGGGGGATGTGTATTGTACTGAATTTAACTTTTATGCTCCAAGTTAAAATCTGCAATTCGAAGGTTTTACCTCAACAAGTTTTTTAAAAAAAGGGGAGAAGTGCTTCTTAGGTTTTATAGCTTTTATTTTAAATAATCTCTGGCAAGATGTTTTAATATGTAGTCAAGTCATGTGTGTACATTTTAGTAATTGTTTTTTTTTAAGTTAAAATATCTATTTAACATTTGATTATTATTCTAAAAAATATTTAAAATATTCACAATGTAATTCTGCTAATTTAAAATGATCCTGTCAGATTTTAAGGACATTATTCTTTCATAACCAAATAAAAGAACCTTTGCTAGTCATGAATTTAACTGAATTTAAAGTCCACAAAACATTTTTAATGCATATAAATGTCCGATATATATGCATTGTATTTTTTAAAGCTCCCATTTTACTAGGCATTTCGATTTTATATATTAAAATTAAAAAATTTTGAAAACTGCAATTGTTAAACATTTTCATTGTGGGTATTAACTACTATTATGAATAAAATAAAAGTACCTTCAGTTAGAGTGCCAAGAAACAGAAGCATCTTGGAGATAAAAAGGTGTCATTTTAATATAAAGGGTTTGTTGTCTAACCTCAAGTATGTTTTAAGTAAACGACCTAATCAAAATTGCATTTGTGTTGGTCATAATGACCATTAATAAGAGTTTTTGAAGTGAGAATTTTGAGGCAGATATCCTAGATCTGAATAATCTATTTGTGGAAATTTCAAAATAAAGCCCAATACAGATAGCTTGTAAAAAATGTGCATAATAATAAAACATAATTGTGGAAATTGGAAATGTTCATTTTTACTTCTAAGGATTTTACTGTGAATACAAGTAATATCCAATCTGACTACTGAAAACAGTATTTTAATTACTTGACAGATTATGAATATAAGGAATATTTACATGCCATGACAGTGCAGCTGGGGTTGTTTTCTGTTTGACAGTCTGTCTGTTGGGCGTCATGGCAAAATGTGGCCCTGGTGAAGCCTGATGTAGCAGAAATTTTGTTGACAAATCTTGTATCGTATGCAAGATACAGTCAGAATGCTTAAGAAGAACTTGACATAAACTGAAATGCTCAGTTTGAGGTTGGATGCAGACTGATGTTGCAGTTGCTACAATCTGATTGCAGGTTTGTTAAGTGTTCCTTGTATTGAACTGCCGCTCCAAGGATTCAGATCTCTGCTTATAAAAAAAGGATAGTTGTATTTAAATTTAATCCTTCAGGATTACTAAATCCAGCCTACAACTAATGCTGATTGGGCTTTAAAAGGCAGGGGTTTGTTTAATTGTTAGAAGAGAACTTCCCCGAGAGGGAGGAGCTGAATAAAGTGCACGAAATGTAAAAAAGTAAGAGCAGAGTACAAAGCACTGCTGAAAGTGTTACGTGCAGTGAGCCTTAATTCTATTGTCTCTGGTATTAGAAGCTAGTTTGGAATCCACTAAAAATGACCAAATCAACAATGCAATGTGTCACAAAGCAACCCTCAGCTAAACAATGTCGTCATGCAAGCACACAAGACAGTCCCGCATCATCAGGTAGACAATGTGTGTGGATGTTGGTGTTTTATGTCATTAAGTATAGTGCCAGCCAAATTAAAGTTTCAAGTGTTGTTATAGAGCAATTATGAGCTCCTTTGTAAAAAAAAAAAATTTATTTTTTATTTTATTTTGCTGTGGATCAACTTGGTTCAAATATACTCTGCCAGGAGATCAGGTTGCTTATACTAATATTAAAAACCTAAAACATCCATTAAAGATCAATAACATGTAGTCACCTGTGTGGTGAACATTTCATGACAAGTTAGGTTAATTGCAGTTAACACAATCTTTGTTTAGAAAAATTTTATGAGTCTAATTGCAGACTGCTCTGGACTATTTTGACTCACAACCCCCTCAGTGTTAATTGTGGCTCAGTATAGCTGTCCCATAAACCTTAACTTTGTTCCAATCCAGAAATATCTTGAAAGACTCTTAGAACTAAAACTATTAGGAAGCTAAAGCAACTCTGTCACTCTCCTTTAACACTAATTTAACACTAAGGTTGCTAAGCCTGAGAATAATCCCTTACTTGAAATACCTCTAATTACATTAGATGATCTCTGGCTTTGTAGTGTTTACAAACTTGGTCTAGCATTTCATGCATCTAACAATGTTAGATTTACATCAAAAGCAGTTAGGAATTATCCAGAAGTCTCTCGCTTAATGAAATTAACAGTAAAGTTGCCAATGGTATGTGCTTGTGCAGCACCCGCAGAACTTTCTTCAAAACTAAAAGCACAATGTCGAGTGTGTTTTAAAGTTTTATTATAATAAATATACTTGATTGTATGTACATTATCTGACACTGCAGTATAGACTATGTACAAACCTATAGGTTGCAAAGTTTACATTCAACACTGTTTGCAAGAGAAACCTGAACAGGAACAAGAAACAGGCTTACAGTGATCAGGTGCATTATTAAATGACTTACTGCAAGTCCCAAGGCTGTCATAAAGCACGCATAATTTATGCAATGAAATATGAAGCAGGTCTTCGACAATCTGTCTGTACAGATCATTTTGATGCATTAAAATTGTGCTAACAGTAGTGTAGAACAGTGCAGATTTGATTACATCCAACTAGTGTGATGGTAAGAGCATGGATTAACTGTACTGGCTCTAGCCTTGTATTAATTTCCACGGACCTAAAACCGAACCTAATTTTCAGACTAGATGGTCCCCTGCGTGTTTGAACACATCTTACTTCTCTGGGTTGAAAACATCAATTTAAAGCATCAATCAGCAGAACGTCAACGGGAATACTTAACCGCAAGCTACATTTATGCTTGAGCTTTTTCACTAATCCACTAGGATTACGTGTTGTTTATATCATCCTGATGGCCAGACACTGTCACGTAATTTCTGACATTTTTTTCCTCATCCAAAAATACATGACCTATTGCCCCTCCAAGTACTTGTTGGGGCCCATGTCCATTCTCCCCCAATCTTTCTCTCTCTCTCACACACACACACACACACACACACACTACCTAGTCCATCTGATTAAGTGCAATTCCTAAACTTCGCCAAAAACATTCACATATCCCAGAGAAATTATTAACTGTGCGTTTCAACAGTTTTTCACCCCTTCAAGCCCCCACTTTTCTCTCTCTCTCCCTGCTATGGAGCAGCCGGTTCTTTTCCATGGTGGCGCTCCTGTGGGCAGACGCGCTGGATGTCCCTCAGGCTGAGCGGTAAGGTGGTTACATATTGACGACCAAATATCCCAGAACCAGGGCCACTGCGATAATGACAACGAATACAATCACAGCCACGACGGACGTTACACCACCTTCCCTGGTGCCTCCACCTTCATCATCTTTGGGCTCCTCTTCGCAGATGGAAATGACGCCCACGGAGGAATTTCCTACACTCATGTTAGACTTGAGCTCGGCGCCTGCTTCCTGTTTGGCAACGACGGCCCATGGCGCCACTTGTACCTTCATCTCCATCTCCTCCATCATCTGGCTCACTTGAGTGATCTCAGTTTGCAGGTCTTTGAGGTCCGCTGTGTCGATGTTGCTGTCCGCCTCGTATTTCATGTTCTGCACGCTCATGGCCCGAGCCGCCACCGTGCTGGTGCTGCCGGTCATTCCCGTTTGGATAAGATGCCTCGTCGGCACCTTGAGAGGGAAATCCTGCGCTATCTCCAGGGACCTTTTCATGTCCACTTCCAGAAGCTCCATGCTGCTGGAGAACAGCACCCACAGGCGCTCATACTCGGCCCGGTCATCTGTACTGATGGTCTTGTCTTTCAGCAGTGAGGTCAGTTTAGTCCTGTTGGCCACCGCCAGCTCCTGGGCCTTTTTACGGGTCTTCTTCAGCTCCTCTCGCAGGTTCTGGGAATCTGATGTGCTTCCCAGGGCAATAACAAGGTGCCTGTAACAGGCTGCGACTTTGTTCAAAGCGTCCAGCATTGTTTTGCACTCCTCTTTCCCCATGGCTGCTTTTAAAATAAAGCTATATCCTCGTCAGAAAATGTGAAACAACAAACAAAATAAGCTTGGGAAGAGATAGCGAGCTATTAGTGGCGGTGGTGCAGTGCCCACCCTCAGTTTACTTTCCACGGGAGCACACCGCGCGTCCTACAAATCCACTCAACGCACCAGTCAAAGAAAATTCCTCTCTATCCATGTTTCCTCCTGAGCACAAGCAGCCACAAAGAACAGCGCAGAAAAGAATGCTTTCGTCACCTAAATGGCTTTAGGTTACCTTTGCGCTTCCCCGACAGCAGATCAAACGGCCCCGGAGCTTCTCTCCGATAGGACCGATACGAACTGATGTGAAACAATCCAACGTCCGCTTTAAAAAAAAAACTGCGATCCTGTTTCAGCTACAGGTGCCTCAACATCCGCCTCACTGCCGTTAGCGCGATACCTTTCTCTTCAACGGCTCAAAATGTGTCCATCAGTGGTGAAAAATAACGCGCAGCTGGTTAAAACATGTTTAATCAGTTTTTTAAAAAATAGAAAAGGTTTCAAAGCGACAATAGAAAAAAAAAACGAGCCTTATGCGGTTTGGTTTTGCTGCTGGATAGCTGCATAGGGAGCTGTCCACTTCAGGACCCAATCGATGATGTTTAAATAACAGTAAGCGCCTTCAGTGGTCACATGTGCGCACAAAACAGAACCATTCAGAGACTAGAGCAGAGACTAGCTGGAAAACAAAGCAGCCTCACTCACATTGGTCTCACAAAGGCGTCTGCTTTAAATGCCTCCTCTCATTGGCTGCTCTGTTTAAGTGGGCAGAGCTGCGATGTCTGTCAGAAAGCGTCAGAGCCTTCATATACCTCCCCGCAACTTGTTTACCGTCAGTCTTTTAGACTTTTACAAGTTGTCCTGGTCATTAATAGAATCAAACTGAACAAAAAATAATTACTGTATATAAAATTGATGAGTCTGCTAAACCAACTTGCCTAGCAAGGACAGCTGTTCCACGCATTATTGGTGAAATAATGTGTCGTTAAGTTTATCTCCTGCTGTGCTGAGAGAGATCTGAGGCAGATAAAGCTCTGTGGTGTTTGCCTGATTTGCTCTTTTTGAATTATTGAAGCAGATGCGACCTAATGATCCAACAACTGTCAAGCTAACGGACTGAAGCAAGGGGTTACCTTGATGAGCCAAGAATGAGTCTCACTGTTGGGTTTAACATGACTCACTGAGATGCCATGCATGTTGCTCATATTTGAGGCACAAGATTGATTAGGTGTCATTAAGTGTTGAATTTAAACTGCTGGTGGCTGTAGCATTTACAGCTGATTAAGAGGAAATATCTTGGCTGAGTCAGATTATCACCTCTCAACTTTTGGTAAGCATTTGTCAGTTATACGACTGAGTTGCAGTGCTGTTACCAGATGCATTCAGTGGTCAAATTAGACATTCATGAATTTATTGTGAGGCCACTTGAAACTAAAAATCTGGTAAGAAGGCGTTTGCTGGGTTTTTTTCTTTCTCTCTTTTAAATATAGCTTTTATGACAAATACCTTGTGGATATTTAATGTAGTCTTGTGCATTTTCTCATACAAAATACCAGTGAGAAGTTTTGCATTAAGTGAAGATGTAATATATCTTAAAATCACACTAACTGTTTTTAGCTGACAATAATTTTGCAAGTTATTTAAATGCTTCATTGTTTGGAACACAGACAGCATCAATTTTTCCCCCGACAAAAACAAGACCTCTGGCCTGTAAAGAACTCCAAACTTGGTTATTTACAGTAAATCTGGTCAATCCCATTTTCCTGGTCTTTACGCAGAACTCTTAACAGAATAAAGTGTCTGTTTGTCTTGTTTCCTATAATGAGATTGATGATAAGCTCGTCTCCTGGAATCAAGTGATTGGAATGAGTCAGACATGCTGTGGTCTGACTGCTCTCAGAGTGAATATATCATGGAAAGCTTGAGTTTTGATTTCCAGTGCAAAGGCTTTTTGTGGTGTGCTGTTACACAAGCAAGTAACAGGGAACCTTACTTGATATTGAAAATATTGCACTTACTCCAGAAAGGACAAGCAATTCCTAAAAATATATGTTTTCTTTTTCTTTTTTCCATCTTGTGAGAGTAAGTGGATTTTATTTTATCAATGCAGTCTCAAAGAAAACACAATAAATATGTTTATCTTTCTTCATTCAGAATAATGTTAATGCAATCAAGGATCTGTGATGTCAACAAGCCAAGTGCTTAACCAAAGGTAAGTTAAGCAATACTAAAGAACTACAATACTTAACAGTCATGATGGAGAAACAATTCTCTCAATACTGCAAAATATTCCCTTGTAGAGTAGTTCCTTTTATTTCTTTTTTAAAACTTGTCCAGCATTGTAGCAAACAGAATGACGGTCTGGCTGCTGTGTTGTGCCGAACAAATTTGCTTTGCCAAGAGGAGCTTTATGGGTATAAGGCTCCTCTTGATAATCTAATTCTTTATTTGTTTAAATATATTTTTTTAAATCTTATTTTTTTAGAATTATGGAATGGTAGAGTGGGTTGTCCAACAACTGGAAGGTTGGCGGTTCGATTCCCACTTCCACATCTATCTGTCAGTGTGTCCTTGGGCAGGACACTTCACCCTCCATGCCTCCACGTTTCCGTCAGCCTGCCCCAGGCTATATTTTATTCATTTTTTTCACAAGTCACAGTCAAGACTGAATTTCATTTCATTGCTGGTCTTCCTAACCACATTGGTACAATAGATTGCACACACATGTCTATTAAAGCGCTCTCAAAAGATTTGTTCCCTCAATCCAAAGAAAACCCTCCATAAATGTTAATCTTGCCAGTCCCAGATCCAGCTGCTGAATGTGGTCTTTAATAATGAAAATTCACTGCAGTGGTTTTATGGTCATTTTGGGCATTTACCCATGAAAAGTAGGGCCAGCTGTCACATCTTTTTAAGTTTCAAGAGATTGGCATTCACCAATCTAAGAAATAAGATACAAACAATTTTGTGGTCTATGAACACGTTTTATAAATGTTCTTAAAACTTTTCCTGAATACAACCTAAGAACAAATTTAGGAAGATTTGTAAAGGATAGATGATTGGTGAATCAGGCTCATTAAAACTAGCCAATCAGCAAGCAAATATCTTGTGGTGTTTCTGTTAGCTTATTTTAACAGCAATAGTATCACAATTAATTGGGTGTGCAGCATAATGTATGGAGACAATGCTTTCTGTGTCATTGACATTGAAGGAAATTCTGGCTACAGGAATTTTGTGTAGGGAAATTACTTGTTCAACAACGTTCAGAGATTATTTTAAAGGATTTTGGTATGTTTGTCTCATTTCATGCACAATTTAAATTTTATCTAGGTGTCAGTTTTTCTCTTTCCAATCACTAATTTAAAATGACAAAATTAATTTATTTTTAAAGTTTTCGAAAGTTAAATCTTTTATAATTAAAAATAATATTAAGAAGCAGACTATTAATTTGGTGCTCTGCCCCTTTGACAAGCAGTTTTATCCCAGACCGGGCACATCCTAAGATTTGATGGAAGGTGAATGTGTGTGTGTGTGTGTGGGTGGGTGTGTGTGTGCGTGTACTGATATTTTCAAGTCTTCCCACAAATATTATTTGGAGTTCTAATCTGGTCTTTGGCTTGGCCATTTAAAGAGAGATATGTTCTACAACCACCTCAGCATCATCTTGGCACTGTTATTTAGGTCATTGTTGTTCCCCTGTGACGGGTTGAGCTGTCACAGGGGAACTGCTGAGCAGATTTTATTTTTACATTTTTTTAAGAACCTTTCTCTATTTTTGGATGTAAACATTTTCCCTTCATTTCTGACTAAGTTTCAAGCCAAGGGCAGAGCCAGAAAGTTGACCTAGGGTAACCCCTAAAATCTGACTGCTCCCCCAGGTATTACCCTAAGAGCAGACAACCAAATCAAAAATTTAGTGTAAGCTACCCTTTAACTAAGTAAACCTCAGCTGAAAGTGCAAGTGAGTGCAGTATGTTGTGTTTTTCTATATTATGTTCTTCATCAACACAACCAGGGCTTGACACAGGGGCTTTCAGGGGAGACTTATTTCTAGGGTTTGCATTACAACTTTACATTTCATGTGCACCCGCATATACAGTATATTAGCAGTGCAGTCAAAAACAGGGTTGTTTCCCAAACATTCTGCTACGACTGTATATAGCTGTAAAAATCAGAAACATCTCGTATAAAAAAGTTTTTTTAAGTACCAAAAAAGCAGCCAGTTAAGTAGTCAGTGTATTGGGTCCACAATACACAAACAAATAATGCTGCTGCTGCCCACAGTGACGATAAAAGAAATTAAACACATACGGCTCCTGTAAATTAATTCTTGAATTCAAATTTAAGAAAAATCAGGAACCTTATGGAAAAAAAGAAAATATAACCTTAAAGTGAACTATTTTTAGAGCTCCCCTTTAGAGTCTCAGAGGAGCTCAACCTGCTTTTCAGAGGAGCTGAGCTCCCGTTAGCGCCCCACTAATTACAGCTCTGAACACTGCCATCTTCATGATCATAATGCAGCATTCATACAGCATAATCTTGCCAGCTGTCTGTGTGGGTGATAATATGTGTCCAAACTGTTTACATTTTCTGAGAACGGTGTTAAAGTCATAAATCCACCAGATGGTGATGACTATGGAAATTTAAACTGACAACAGAGTTGAAGCAACACTAATAAAACTTGTGATTTGGCTCAAAGTAAGTTTTTCTTGTTATCAATAAAGTGTGTTTATGCAGCAATGATTAAAGCAAGACAATCAGAAAATGAAATTATCAAATAGGAAAAATGCACTCCAACAGAAACAAAAACAAAAGAAATATATTACTGGCTGTTTAGTGTTATAGATTTTCCTTCACTTTTTGCATTAGATTAGATGGTATAATCAGTATTATTTGTTAAACTGTAGACCATTTTTTGTAAAAAAAAAAAAAAAAGAGTCTAATTTTCTTGTGCCACCCCTTCTCTCAGTTTGTGCCCTGCCTGAATTCGTCCAGCCCGCCACTGCTTCAGGCCTCACATAATGAAAAGCAAAAGCAATGCCAGACACATTTCTGCAAAGAGTATTGTTCCAGCAGTTGCCTCATTTTACTCAATCTCTTAATCCATAAAAAACATTTGATAATTTTTTTCTTAAAGCACAGGGATGCGTTATATATGCTTGTCTGAAACATGTCGTGACATTAGGAAAGTTATTTTTGAACGTATAGGTAAGGAGGTCGACAACTCTTGCCATAAGATAATACTAACTATAATCCAGATTAGCAGGCTCCTACAGGTTTTGGGATTTGCAGTGTAATACTCTCTAATGTATCTTTAAATGGGAGCTGTCATTTCTCTGGCTTACTCTTTTATCATATGGAATCAATGTTTTTAGTGCAGCTGGTACTCAACAGACTTCACATGGGATGTCACTGCAAAAAGGATACACATAAACATGTTTTGCCTCAAAGTGCAATAACCCTCTGTGCAAACGCATTAGAAGCCTCTTTATAATCTCGCCAGGCCTTTTTTGATAATCCAAGGAAAAAGCTTCTATACTGACTGCCATCAAAGTTTGCTGTCTAAAGCAGAAAGGACTCACACAATGTTCTGTATTATATATAATAATAATAATAACAACAACAACAGTAGCAATATCCAGTATCTAAACAAAAAAGTTCCAGGTAGGTAGGTGAAGTTTTTTTTACCTCCACCGAGGCGGAGGTCATGTATTCAGCAGCGATGGTTTGTCACTGTCTGTTAGCAAAATAACTGAAAAAGTTATGGATGGATTTTTATGAAATTTTCAGGATATCTCAGAAATGGAATAAGGAACAAAGTGATTAGATTTTTAAAAGATTCTTTACTATGAGGAGAAAGGGATCATTTTGCCATTAAAGCTTCTTACTCAAAAATAATTTCCACAATCACTGGCAATAAATACACAATAGAATAAAGCAAATAAATAAATAAATTGCAATGGCATGGCGGAGGTCTGCACTCTCTCTGAGGGCTTTTAGTTTATCAAGTGCTGTGCATAAAAAGACTAATAAAATACAGTAAACGTAAAATAAAAGACAATAAAATAGGCAGTTATTTAAAAATACAACTAACAATAGGTAGAGACCCAAATCGTTGTTCTGTAAGGCAGTAGCAAAAACTAACCACTGTGTGACTGTGCTGTCAAATGGTTGTCTCCCAAAATCCACTAAAACACCACTCACCTCACTCCTCCAGGTTTGACCTTCTAGCAATACATGTCTACAACAGGATTAGCCTTCTGTTTAGTTGTAATCATACATGATCATGAAAAACTGACTGGATCTCTTGTTAATAATGTAGAGAGAAATCTATGTCAAAGATCACTTGGGCCTCAGATTTTGATTTGGAAGTGTGCTGCAGCTTGTTTTATGTGGTTTTGGGAAGGCTGGGTTGACAATTGAAGCAGGCAAATCAGATTGAAATAGATGTGTTTGTGGAAATATAAAGAAGATTTAGTCAATCAGGGAATATACTGCAGGGAGAGGAAAAGGAAAGGTGTGGGGCAGAGAACCAGGAAGTCTGTTTTTGTTGAATTATTGATAGACTTCATCCACTGTGTGGTCTCTTACATGACACGGTGTTCAGTATTAGGGTGAACTGTGAGTCACGCATTCATGAAGGTCCAAGCTCTCTACTCAACTTTGACTTTAACACTGTTGTGCACGCAGTTGCACACTTGCATTGTAGAAAACATATTTCTAAATATGGATATTTTTAAGACTAACCTTAGCAAAAATCTGACTTTAAAATTCAGCGATTTAGAGTGGAGTGTTACTTTTTGTTCCCCAAAGGAAGTGAAGTACCAGCAGTGTGATTCTGCCATCTCAATCTATGCAAATACACCTACACATCCACACACAAAACACCAGTCTTCTCCCTCAACCTTTTATGAAAAGGAAAGCTAAGCTTGCCCTAAAAGCCTTCATAAGCTATAAACTTTGCATTGATCGCAACAAAATGTGATGCAGCTCTCAGCAAAGGCAGGTTTCACAGTGAAATGCACGTGGGGGAGGCAAACCAAAGTAAGGTGATGATTCAAAAAGAAAAAAGAGGAAAGAAAGAAAGAAAGAAAGAAAGAAAGAAAGAAAGAAAGAAAGAAAGAAAGAAAGAAAGAAAAAGAAAATGTAGTAGGCACTCCTTATTCTCTGCTTATGAAAACAGCATGTTGAATGCTACAGTGATGCTAAAATTCACTTTATAAATGCATTAAAAGAAAAGTTAAATATCACTTAACGTATTATTAAGTGTACTTTCCACTCTTAGGCTCTGTTTGAACAGAAGATATAATAATTAAGAAGTTGTGATTTCTAGATGGGCTCGGTATTAGACTTTGATACTGGGTCACGCCTTGCTGTTCCTCCCTTATTCCAGTCTTCCTACAGAGCTGTAGTCTTAACAGACACACATCAGATTGCTATTGATCTTTTCGTCCAATTCGCCATTAGATGGCAAGTCAGAGGTGCATCTCCTTTAAAGCTTTTTATGGTTTAGCCTTACAGAAAAAAGCTGAGACCTCTGTGACCAGGAATTGTAATGATCTGGCTTGTATTTGAGCATGAATATATTTCTTTTAAGTAGATTGGTGTAAGCCTCCCTAATGTGCTACAGAAAATAGTATGGCTTCCATGCCAAACTAAGATGAGCTGCAAAGATCCATGACATCTGTTGGGTCAAAGCTTAGCTCTAATCCCATCACATCAAGGTAAACCATAAGAGGTGAGCTTCAGAAAACCATGGGGATATTTGGTGGGCATGAAAATCAATATTGGTGTATATAAAGACACAACAGGCTAAGATGCATGCCATTTTCTTTGTACTTTTCAATTTTGAATCAGTTTAAAAATATTCATATATGCTTCCTTTCAAACACACACCTATTTTCCCTCTCCACTTCTTACAGTAGTATTTGCCCATCTTGTCATCCTGTGGTCCTATGTGTGAAGGAGGTACTTGTTTGTTCATTGGCTCCTCTCTCTGAAGCCTTAATGTAATCCAATGTGCCTCTGCCTTTTTGCAAAAAATAGATCAATGCACTCAATTGAGGAAATAAGTGCACTAAAAAAGATGTCCATCACCAGGCTTTTAAAAGAACTCCATCACAACACCATACTTTGGGAGCTTTGTATAATTAATAAGATAAATAAATTACACTATTTAAAACAACGTTGTTTATTACTTATAACGCTTGTGTCATGCCTGTTTTGTTTCCGCATGTGCCAGCTGCAACCATGCATACAAGGACGCTTCACGGTCAGGAGGGGATAGGGTCTATGCCCTGGCCTGCTTTACTCTTTTACTTTTAGAAAAGCCAGCAGATTGTCCTCAGAAAATCCCCTCTAAAAGGCTCCTAGGTTTGATTTGTGAGTGTAAGGCAACACGGCAGAGATAAGCCTTTACAATGTCCAAGGCTGTTCCATCTTGGTCAATCTCCATGTCACTGAGAATAACTTTGTCAGTTGTCAAAGCTTTAGCTATCTCACTTAGGTTTGTGTGTCAGAAGGAGGATTTGAGTCTGTACAGGGTTCTTGGATATTTGAGACAGATTATTGTGTGTACAGAAATCCTGGAGAGATCAGTTGGGCTGGATGTGCATTAGCAGAATTAGACTTATAAAAGCACCAGATGATGTGGTTTTATTTTAACTCACTGCCATCTGCAAATGCATGAATTCAGATTTATAAATGCAATATGTGTATATATAAACAGAAAGAGGAAAAAGACTGAGAGATTTGATCCTAAAGTGTGAAAGACATGTGCAATTAAATGTACTGTTGAATGGATTCACTTAAAGCAGGGGTCTGCAACCTGCGACTCCAGAGCTGCAAGTGGCTCTCTGGACCTTCCAAAATGGCTCTTAATACATGACTAAAAATGCTAAAGAACTGACTAATGTTTTTAAATATAGATGTGTAGATGTTGTTGTTGTTTTTTTGTTGCTGTTTGTTTTGTTTTTTTATGGAAAAATTGAATAAAATTTCTACAACATAATTACACTAAAAGTAATATTTTACTTGTAATTAGCTGGAAACTATGGGCTTATATA
>JBAMHW010000001.1:25121089-25135938 GCA_037177495.1 Rhadinocentrus ornatus | reverse complement strand
TGTATGTATGTATGTATGTATGTATGTATGTATGTATGTATGTATGTATGTATGTATGTATGTCTGTATGTATGTATATATATATATATATATATATATATATATGTATGTATGTATGTATATATATATATATATATATATATATATATATCTATCAAAGCTGAATTAAATGGAATTTTCAGTTGATATCAAACAGTAGTTGTAAGTTTGTAAAAGTAGTGTTTACGTTCATCTCAGAAATGACTGAAGTGGTAATTTGTTTTAACCCTCCAAGTGCCAAAGATGCAAAATTGCAACAAGCAGGGGATTATGACGAGGATAACGATTGGTCATCTAGCAACACTGAAAGTGATGCTTCTCTTAAAAGTCATGGTGCGTCCGTCCATAATAATAACGTACCTGAAGCAACACGTGAGAGGTGACAGCTCTGAGGCTTTACCTAACCGAGGTTGGGGAGGCAGAATTTGAATATTTAGGAGAGTTTCTGGATGTGGTTGAGGCAGCTGGAGTGGAAAACGTAGCACAGAAAAATCTGTGGGAGCAGCAAAGGTCCAAATAGTGCTACAAATATCAATGATGATGGCTGGGTGTATTTGAGAAACAAGGAAGCGACCACAGGTTGATCAGGTAGTTTGATAAGACAACAAGATTTGATAAATACTAAATCCACCGATTGCTTGATTTTACTTTTGAACGAGGATTTTTTCACTACATTTTACCACTGTTAGTTTACATTCTTGTTTTGGTGTTCACTTATTTAACATTTTCTTTTAAAAACCCAGGCACCTAAAGGGTTAATAGACACAAAGATACATTACTTGACCTCTTAATTTCTTAGCATAATGTATTTATGTGGGTTATGTTTCCGTCCTCCCCCACTTAGGGTGCCATTCCTAAAGGCAATGCAACAAAGGAGTACATGGAGAGCCTGCAGCTGAAGCCTGGGGAGGTCATCTACAAGTGCCCAAAATGCTGTAGCATCAAGCCTGAGAGAGCGCACCACTGCAGGTCAGTCTTCACACAATGTATATACAGCAGGCATGACCTGAACAATAGCTTCAGTCTTCTCTTAGTGCCCTTGCAAACTGATTTTAGACACAGAATTAAGAGTAGATCAGTGTATGCGATAACACACTATAGAGAGTGCGCACCAACGTCATCAACGCACAGAATTGTGGGATTAATTGCCATTTTAGGTGTACCTGTGATCTGTTTACATCAGTTCAGCAGTGGCTCACGTCTATTTATTCACCATCTTATTCAGAATCTTTCACAATTATTTAATCTTTATTTATTTCATTGTGTCCTCGGCTGCAGCAGCAGCTTCATGATCAGCTTAAAAAAAGGAAATTAACCAGATTTTCCACCTCAGTTTCCATCTTGGTGCAGTGCAGTGAACACGTTGGATAAACACATCCCGAAGGTGATGCGCTTTTGGCTGACCATGGTTTGGATAAAAAGGACAGTTTGTTCTTCATGTGCGCTAAAGTGAAGATGGCTGCATTTACACTGTTAGCTATGAACGGGATGATGAGTGAACAGGTGAGGTGGTACACCTGAGAATTCATATAGAAAGGGTTACCGGCTATCTTAGATGAGATAAGTACGTGATAATAAATGCTGCAGTACCAATCTGGATGCTATTTCCATGTGCAGATAAAGACATCACTTTCCTCTACCAGATTCTGATTGTTCTCTGATTTTGAGTCCCAGTGTTGTTCTGTTAGACGTTCAGTCACAACGTTCAAGTAGTAAATCTTTTTGTATATTAATTGTTCCTGTAATAAGTATACTTACTCATATTTTTGATGGATTTCATGTTTTTACTGCACCTTTGTCATGTTAAATTTACATATACATTTTCAGTATGATGGTGTAGTTGCAGTTCTCCATCCGTAAAATGGCTGCTGAAATGACTGAAGCCAGTGGCAACACATCTAAACCTGAACTTGATTCATTGTTCAGCAGAATGTAACAATCTGATTTATTAATAACTAGTGTTTTTGCATTGTATCATCTCTTCACTTGTCACTTTATGTTTACATAGTTTACAAGTGAGAAACCTGAAAGCGTAGATGTAAACACCAGCCTGATGCTTCCAAAATTGCATAGAAAGCCGCGGTAACGTCACGTTCGCATTCTCTATAGTTAGGTATGACAAAGACAGACTTCAAGCATTCATTCAGTCTCATCAGTGTAATTGATAATAACTGTGAAATGTTCCTTTTTTATCATCATCTCAAAGCATTCAAAGTATACTTTAGTAACATTTAAGTTTTCATGCATTGACATGTCTCTCCTACCTGCAGTATATGTAAACGATGCATCCGGAAGATGGATCATCACTGTCCCTGGGTCAATAACTGTGTGGGTGAAAAGAATCAAAGATTCTTTGTTCTTTTTACTGTAAGTATACAAAAGTCATTATTGAGTTTATTTTACCAATAAGGTGTAGTAGAAATCTGCTCATCTTTACACAGGACACAGTAAATTCCTATCCCAGCTGTGAAAATCTTCCCACTTCCCAGTTGAGATTAACAGACGAGCTGAGCAGTGGCATCGTGCACCACAGGAACAGACCTACCTTAAATGTGCTCTTATAGCAATCTATGGCTCACTTGGCAGCATCAGCACATTTTTTACAGCCTCATTTGCTGTCTGGAAGTTTTTAAAGTCAGAAAATGAAGCTATCATCTTTGGCTGTATAGTGCAACGCTGTCTGTCATTAAAACGTTGAGGTTGCTCTTTTTTCAGCTTTTCACAGATGAAGAAATGATCTGTAAATCAGAGAAACATCCCTTCAATTAGAATTTTTGAATCGTCTTTGATGACTACAAACATTTAGAAAGCTACATTACCACATTATATGCAAATAGTGTAAAAAAAATCGATTTTCAGATACTAATTGATTCTAAAATTTAATATCTAGTTAGATATTAATTAGCACGGGTATCGATACTTAAATGCCACTTTGGCGTCTGCTGGTTCACGAAAAAAAACCAGCTGTCTTCAATCATTATATACAGGCACTGCAGCAGGCAACCCCGCCCAACAGCTTCTCCCTGCAGGACCCATTGTTTGCGGTGTAGCCAACTTAGCAACTTGTCGCTATAATTAATGATTTTTTTAGACCTCTTTAGTGGCACTTTACAAAACAAGAGACTAGCAACCAATTTGGAGGCTTCTTCTGGTGGTGTTGGAGACTTTGAGACTGATTGTAGCAGATTATAGTGCAGGCTCCTCCCCTCCCCTGTCCAGAAGCACTCACAAGGGGCTCGTCTTCGAGCTGCAGGAAGAGCAGTAGACGTCTTCTGCTCCATAACCAGCCTAAAAATGAATTGCACAAAGCTGCTACCGGCTGATCAAACCCTGGCTTACAGTCAGATATTAATGTCTTTTAATGTAGACTGTTTATAAAGACATTTAAAAAGCTAATATTTTTTTTATGTTTCTAATTAATCTAATTTAAAAAGTAGATAGTCTTAACGTGTTTGTTCGTTCTATTTACTCGATCTCGTCTCAAGCAAGGACACTTATGTAAATAAGTACACTAACTAGTGGTTGACATGTTTGTTTTTTGCACCACAGTGAGCAAACTGCCTGACAACACTGTCAGACTGGATGAAGACTTTCTCTGCACAAACTAACACAGATTTAAAATTATGAATTTATTTTAAGCTGTTAATGTGTTTTCTTATATTTATTCATATATTTTTGTTGTATTGCTTTTATTGCGTTGTTTTTTTTTTGTGATGTTTTGACTTTGATTAAGGGAATAATAATTTTTCCTCCTACTATAGTATCAAAAAGTATCAAGCGTCATTCTTAGTATCTACATTGAGTTTAAACTTTTAGTATCATGACAACCCTATATCAGAAACAAACCGGCTGTGTATTACAGTGACATAGATTCTTTATTATCTTTATTTTTTTGTATGTGAGCATTTGTTCTTAAATATTTCTCTCATCTTTTTCTGCTCTCCACAGATGTACATAGCCTTGATTTCTGCCCATGCCCTGGGCCTCAGTGGTATGCACTTCTTCACATGTATTAAAGTCCAGTGGAATGGTAAGACTAAGCAACACTCACTGACAGAAGTTTGAATTAAAAACACAAAGTCAGAATGTGAATAAATATAGATATACCCTATGGATGTAAATTCCCACCACTGAGGCTGATTCAATTCGCGTCTTGATGTGCTGTCAGCCATACAATACAGTAATGATAGAGTGAAGAACCCTGCCGGTACAATGCGATACGATTCACTCAGTTCACAATGTGACGCAATTCATTAATGATGTGACAATGATTTGACTCCATACTGTACGATTCAGTCTGATATGATTCATGATGCGATTCAACACAATACAAAGAAATTACAAGCCCACATCTGCTTTCTGAATAACATCACAATTATTTTGTTCTCTCTCTTCCCTGTAGGATGGATTTGATACTTGACTGTTTTCTATAAAGTAAACCAATAAATTTTCATTACATTTGTTTACAATCTCATTTTCTATTTATACAATACATTTATTTAGTTATTTATTTTTGGTGTAAATAATAATAATAATAATAATAAAACACTCATGGACCTTTTCTCGGGTCATTTTACTAAGTGTTCTCTTTCTGTAATTTTATAATGTTTTACAAAACACTTATAAAACTTGCATATGCTAAATATCTCCTTTTCACCTGTTGTATCACTTCCTTCCATGTTTGCTGTTTGCTAACTGGGTGCACCACACAGCTGCTGTATGTTTTAATAACAAAACGCCAGAAAGTAGCATGATGCGACGACATGGGTGCAGAGAAGATGCACTATGTATGTAACCATCGATGCACACACGCTAAGAAAGATACATTCTGTATTTAGTTGGCAGCTGTATCCGACGCACACTGAAGCTAACGTCTCGGACCACTGATTCAAATCAGTGAATGTCTCCATCTCTAACAACATACTCGTGTACTGAACAAAGATACTCAACAGAATGAAAAATGGAACAAGTGAATTGGCCTGAAAGACATTTGACCTCTGACATATTTACGAATGTGTTCATCTTCTGATTTTATTCTGTTTGCGCTAAAAGAATGTGGCTTTTTCAATCTCAAGTCTTAGTTTTGACTTAAACTGGTATCAATCTAGATTTGGATTTTAAAACCTAAAAAAATAAATAAACTCCAACAGCATCCTCTTCATCATATGGTAAAAGATAAATTCTTATTTTATATAGTTGATATTTAAAGTTTTAGATTTGAGAGAAAACTATCACACTGACTTTCTTCCTCTCTTTCTGGGGTCAGAGTGCAGTGACTTCTCTCCAGGGGTGTCTGTGCTATTGCTGATCTTCCTCTGTCTCGAAGCCGTCCTCTTCCTCACTTTTACGGCCGTAATGTTCGGCACGCAGATCCACTCCATCTGCAATGATGAGACGGTCAGTTTCCACTGCGCCTCACAAGCATAAGTCACGTTTGTGGGCAAGAATGGTCGTCAAGTGTAGGTATTTTGTAACTCGGTCACACATTTTATTTTCATCAAACTGCTATGAATGTCTTGCAGGAGATTGAACGTCTTAAAAATGAAAAACCAACATGGGAGCGTCGTATGAGGTGGGACGGAATGAAAGCTGTTTTTGGGGGTCCGCCATCCCTGCTGTGGTGCAATCCATTCACCGGCCTACATCTACGACGCCTGCTGCTGTTGACCCACAGTTGGCGTGGCGGCTCTGAGTTTTCTGTCTGAGAAATGCAACAGACAGAGGCAGATCACCAACACCTGGCTGTGTCTAAGGCGAAGTTTCTTCTTTGTCTTCTTGGGTTGGAGCTAAGGTCGACCTCCCCTCTCTGGGTCCTTGTGAATGGCTGACAGATAAACAGGCTGTTACGGTGCAACTCCAGCACATCACAACCACCAGTCAAAGTTTGTACTCTCACTTTTACATGTGGATAGACCCAGCACATTTGGACTTGTACTGCAAGTGTATCCTTAATAATTGGAATAATAATAATTTTTTCATGTTTGGTTTGTGTGTTTCTTGGTAAAAAAAAAAAATGTAATGCAAGTGAGTCTTTTATTCCTGCCCGTCCAAGGTGCTGTTGGAACTCAGCTCATGCACAAGACATTCAAGAAGAGTTTTTGAATTTTTTGGGGAGGGATCAACAACATGTCTTTTATCATCACTAGACCCAGTCAAGAGGATTTAAGTGGGCAAATGCATGAAACTGTTCTGTTGGACCCAAGCAAGGGAATCACAGTCAAGGACATGCACTACTTACACAACATTTAGGAAAAGCCTGGATATGGAGCACAGCAGACATCAGAGACGGACTGTGTTGCCTCCATTTGCATGTACAAAAGCCCAATCAGTCAGCAGCGCAGCCTGGAGATGGGGCTTTCATCATCTTCAATTTATTGAACAGGCTACCATGAACAAAAGCCTTATTCTTATTCAAGTGGACTGAGTGGCTTTTCCTATATGTTCATCCCCTCAGTCATGTTCCCTTCCCCCCTTCCTCAAGCTAAAATAGTTCTTTTTTAGGATTATATGAGCCAGTATAATTGCTACTCCTTTTTTATGACTGCTGAAACTTAATTACAAAGACCACTCCTCAACTGATCACCACAATCACTTACTGAAGACGACTACTGAGTCCTCGTCTGGATCTTGTTTTGTTTTAAATGTATGTGTCCATGAATTTGCTATTCCGCCACTCCTACATGCTGCTTTACACTCGAAGATGCTTCTAAAACATTCAGTGACTGCCAGACCACTGTCATGCCTCCATGCATTTTCATAACAAAGTAATTCAGGTTGAAGATGTAATGTTACTTTGGCTGAATTGTTTTCCTAGTACATGTTTTTGTCTCTGTCTTGGAACCTGGAGGCTGCTTCTGTGTGTGTTAGGAATCTATTTACAAGAACATTTGAATAAGACGTCATAGCATTTAAACCCTGAAAAACAACCATACAAACCCTCAGTGGAGTACTTACTCTGACAGGGTCGCTTTGCATGCTTCTTGGCGACACTGGTGCAACATTTTAAAAGGGGAGCTTGGAAACACTAGCACAACCTTGTTTGGCTCTATGAGCTCTTTCTGATTCGCAGGGCCAAGCTCCTTTTGTGAAGTCAGTCTGTAGATTTAAAAAAAAAAAAGTGCCCAGCTGAAAAACAAAGGCAGAGCTAGTGGGTTCATTATACAAGCTTTAATACCCGACAAAGTTTAAGGGATCTCAGCAGATGCTTGAAAGGCCTTTTCCTACTTTCCGCTGTACATGATTCAGGTCTAACATTTAGTGGAAGGACAAGAGGAGGCATTTCCCCAGTGTTGTCAGGATTAGATTTTACTTTAAAATCATGCAGTCAAGTGATATTTGACCTCTGACATATTTACGAATGTGTTCATCTTCTGATTTTACTCCGCATAAAGAACGGCCCTGTTAGCGCTAAAAGAATGTGGCTTTTTCAATCTGAATTTTTGTACTTAAGACCAGTCTAAGTCAAAACTTTATCAATCTAGATTCTCACATTATAATTTTCTGGCTTGCTGGACATTATACTGCTGTCGGTTCCTCTTTGTGGCTGTCGAGAGAAAAAACGTCACTGTTTACATTAGATGATGATATCAAAAGCTTTAAGGCTATAGCGTTTTAAGAAATGTGCTGTCAGAATTTAAAACCTGTTTATTTTAGGACCAGGGGTCAGAGCACTGAGCTCTAATATCAGGGGATTTTATTAATACTGGCCTCTTATTCCTTAGTCTGTTTTGCTTTTCTGCATCACCACTATAGATTGTGTTTTTTTTTTTTTTTTTTTTTTTGTAAGATTATCACATTTCTATTCAAAACTGTAATTTCTTTATGTTCAGCACAGAAAATTAAAAAGGTTTGGCCAGACACATCTTTAAAAAATTCATGTTGATGTGTTTAATTGAAAGAAATACTATCTAAAATGACTCATAAAACAATGGTAAAATGTGTGTGGTATTGTTTTTGCAGATGTACAAATATGTTAGGAATTAAACAGCAGTTATTTAAAATAGTTGGTAAATGACATCCAGACTCAAAAAGCTGAGTCCAATTCACATTGCGATTTCATCAGAATAGACGCCAATCTATGGAGCAGGACTTGGGGTAACAAGCTTAATTTAGTTGTGTTTGTATTAAGTAGGAAAACGGCAGAATTCATTACAGATTGACAAATATTGCTGTGTTGGCTGGATTATGTTTAATGTTGATTGGTTTTATTTGGACAAGCTTGTCTGATGTATACAAGTATGTGACAGTGGAGTAGTCCTGTGCCATGACAACTGGGATACAGTTATGTCTTGTACTGAGGTTCTGTTAGAGAGATGCGTAGTTTTACAGCTATGCGCAGTAAATGAATCCGTATGAGGATTATGCATGTTGTTTGTCTTCTCTATGCCCTTCTGCAGAAAGACTCAACAAGAATCAGTCACCATGATGCAATGATTGCTGAACATTTTTCAGAATTATTGAGACAACAATATGCTGTCAATGCTTTTTCTCATTCTAGCTTACAGTTATTGGGGAATTATGGAGAAAATCTTAGAGGAAGAGGCTTGGTGATATATATTGAAATGGATATTTAGTCACAAATGTGTCATTAACACAAACGTGAAAGATTTTGTTTGATTCTCCAGAGAGAACGTAAAAAAAGTCATTCAGCTTTATAAACAAAGTATAAAGGTAACTATTAACATATGAAATCAATGTTTTATTTGAATTTTTTTAATGTGTCAAAATAGTATGTCATATCATTAATGTCATTCTTTTCCATAATAAACTTGAATAAATTAAAACTACCAATTGTGAATTATTTTCCATCATGCACTGTTCATTTTGACATTTGACATGATGCAGATCAGATGGGCTTCCACTTGAGTGAGAGATGGTAGTTTGAAAAGTGACATGTTAGTTTGAGTTTACTTTAAAGAAAATGCAACCTTTGGCAATACACATCAGCTAAGACTGGGAAACTTGTATTGCTGTGGCATGAAAGAAAAACAAGATTCAGTTAAGAAACTTTGTGTTCTACACCCACCAATCACCTTATTGGCCAAACAATATCCCCTACACCTTCAGACCACCAACACCAGCCTGAACCGTTGATACAAGACAGCAAGGATCCATGTTTTCACGTTGTTTACATCAAATTTGGATGTTGCAGTTGAAATGGAGATGAATTGGACCAGGCGTTTTTTCTTCTTCTGTTGTCTAGTTTTGGTGAACCTGTGAATTGTTGCATCATTTCCATGTTCTTAGCTTACAGGAGGGGCACTTTGCACCGTCTTGTGCAGCTGTATCCAATCTGTTTAAGGTTCAGTTTGTTTAATGGTAATTTGAGTTACTATTACCTTTCTCTCTGACATCAACAAGACATTTTCATCCAAACAACTGCTGCTCACTGGATGGCTAGTTAGCTAGTTAGCTATTTGTTAACAAGCAATTGAAATGCGTTCCTTATAAAGTTTCCTTTATTAAAAAAAAACCATTGCAAATCATCTGCACAATAAAGTGTGTTTAGTCAGGTGCATGTTCAACTCCACTGCAACAAAGAACAGTACAAGAGGTTAATCTTCCTACAGCAACAGTCAGATGAAGTGAATTTTTATGTTTACTGATGACTATTTGTTTATTTATAAAGCCACACTATGATTTGTGCCCAGCCCACCCATGACCTTTGTGGTCATGGGTGGGCTGGCTTCTGGTGTAAATGGATCACCAAAATATTGTTTCCTCACTTAATCAGACAGTGTAATGCCAGATTTTTTATTTTATTTATTATTATTATTTGTATATCTACATTCATTTAAGAGACATTTACAAGGGGACTGCAGTTCATGGGTGGAGGTGGGAATGGTGGGGAAAGTGTACATGTGCTTCGTGTCTGTGCATGTGTGACTGTGTGTGAACGACATATAGAGGATGGTGTTTTTAAATTGCTTTGTTATATACTTTTGTGTGTGTGAAGGCTTGTTTTATTTTAATACGCATACATTGTTCCTAAAATGTTAAACATTTTGTGTTGCTTTCTGCATGAAAAGCACTTTACAAATAAAACCAAAGGTTTGTTATGTCATTGCTGTTTATTGTTTATTGTTTTCAATGCTGGTACATTAAAGTAGTGATAATTGGGACATCAAGATATATATGTTCAGATATTTGTGGTGTATAATATTCATTATTAATATAATATTCATTATATTGAATTTGATTTTCAATAAATGCAATGCTTGTCATAATTAAAATGGCGTTTACAGCCTTAAATAAATAAATGCATTACAATGAAAATGCCTTAGCGCTGACGATGAAGACTGATTGGTTGTTGCTAATCGTCAGCAGTCCGCGTCCCGCGGAAAGGCGGCGCAAACGCGCCAGGAAGCAGTTTTGTAACCGCTAGTAAAACCACAAGAAGAAGAAGGAGCGAGCGCGAATATGGCGACAATGCTCACTAATATTTGTTCTGGTGAACCTGTTGTTAACAGATGGGTCGTGGATTTTTACTGTTCTCTGGCGCTGGACTTCTTTAAAAATGATAAATACAAGGACTTCTGCGCTATCACAACTGTACTTGATAGTAAGTAGCAAGCTTTCCCTGTGTTTTGCTCATTGCACGCCAAGCTAGGTTACACTTAGCTAGTTTTTCCAAACTGTTTGTATTAACTTTGGCGTTACCAGACTACCTGAAAGTTTAACAGGGTCGTTTTAAATTGCCCGCAGCATCACTCTTGAGCGTTGCAGGGATTTGTTACCTGGCAACAAATTGAATCAAAGTGGGGAAAAGAAAAACACACACACACTAATGGTTCGTCTTGAACAAGTATGACAAACATACAACGTTAAATCTCAAATCAGAAAAAAAACCAATGTGAATTACTCCAACCATCAAACATGTTCCTTTTTTCGTTGTTTGATTTGCTCAATTAATTACCTCATGGGGAAACAATTTGATTGATCGATCCTCTTTGATTTCTATAAACGAGAGGCATTTCTCTGTAATGTCATAGCAAAGACTTTTCCAATGTCATTATGTCTATTAATAAATTGTTAGTTGTGGAAGACATGGCTAAGTCCTGCCACCCTCCAGCTGTGAGATTTTTCCTTCAAAAGTCTGATCAGTGTGTTCTTGTTTCTACCCACGGAACTTTAGTTGATAAACAGGGATTAAAAACAAAAAGAAATAAGCTATTTATAGTTTTGAACATCTAATCTCACACACTTGGTGATTTTATTTGACGTGTTTGTTTTCAGGTGTTTTAATGCGTCCTTTGGAGTCCACTGATGACATGTCTATAAAGATTAGACTGTTGCAGCTTCTCTCACGTGTAAATGAGGGCGAAAAACCTGGTGAGATTAGCATAAGAATTCATTCATATCTGCTGTTTTCATATCTTTTACCAGTACTCATCAATGAGTTATAATTTACCCACATATGTGAGTATATTTTTTCTGTTAATTGATGTTTGAATTCAGATGCAGTAAGATAAGCACTTTGCAGAAGTTATTTATTCATGACAAGAATATTTATTTTATTCATGTCATGTTTTACATGGTTAAAATGACAGAGTCCACGTGCTTTACATAACAAATAGCCCTTCAAAACAAGTATATAACTATTCTCCTAATGAATGCTGTATTTCATTGTACCATGGTAATGGTTTGTTTCACTAAACAGTACTATGAAATTTGCTTTGTTTTTGCTTCCAGATGTGCAGTTTGATGCTGATAATGTTGTGTCTCCTCTGGAATCAGCCTTAATGTTGATGGAAAATATAATTGAGGAATTCGGTTGGAAAAAAGAAGAATATCAGAATGTGCACACTTCACTTAAAGAGATGGTGAGTCCCTTAGTTTTTATTTATTTTATAAACACAGCCGCCATCTGTTGTACGGGAGGAAGATTGTCTTTATGCAAAAAATAATAATAATAATTTTCACTGTCAAACTTTTTAAGGTACTGCTTTTAAAAATGTAAATAAAAACAGCAATATTGGCTGAAACCTCCTTTAGGATTTTTATTTGGGTGGAAAAATTATATATTAAAATAAGACTTTTAGAGAATCTCTGTCTTACCACTTAAATGTCATTTAACAGTTCATAATTTCTTTTGTATTAATTTAAATGAAAAACAACATTGCTTTATGAGGGTAGAAAATATTAACTGGTTTAATGAGTTCATATTTATTTCTTCAGGCTGTTGGAATTTTCATCATGAAGAAGAAATTTGATAAAGCAAAAGAGGTGCTTAACAAATACTTTCCTAAAGATGCGGGCGGAAAGGTGAGCTATTCTTCTCAACAATTAACCTTGTTTTTTGGGTGCATTTAAACTAATAATGATTTAAGATTCAGGTCGAATTTGGTAAAAGAGTAATAAATCAGATTGAATTCTATTTTGAGACATGTAGAGATGTGTAGTGGTGTGGTTAGCACTGTCAACTCACAGCAAGAAAGGTCTAAATTTCATTTTAACCTTTTTGTGTTGCATTTACATGTCTAATGCACATGTAAGCAGGTCTGGATTGGGGACCAAAAAAAATAAAAAAATTAGGCTGAAGTCATATACTCATCCAGGCCAACTCAAATACTGCACACATATGCTCACACGCAAGTGCGCACACGCACACACACAGGCAAAGTAATCACCAAAGCTTAATATTCTATAGAGACTGCGTTCACACACTCTCTTCTCATCAAAAAACTCAATACAACAGTCACATCAGGACTCCTGTATTCACATTATATTATCTTTTTTATGTTATAGAATGGTGTTTTGTGAGCAGGTGGTACCAGGGTCATTATTACAGCTACATAAAAAGGATCATGGAGAATCTCAACGAGTGCTCATCATATTATGCTCAGATAAATGTTTACAGTTTGTAACACACCAAAGATCTTTTCCATATCACTGACTTATTAAATGGTGTCCTCATGTGACGTCACTGCTGCTCCTTTTTATTCTGAGTCCATTTTGCTATCATGTTCCTCTGCATCTCAGCTGTTCTGTTCTATGTGCTTTGATTATTTATTTTTTTTACCAGCAGGCCAGTCAGTCAGGCCATTTTGATCATGTGTTTGTTTTAAACAAAGGACTGATGTTATATTTCTTTCAGACACAAGTGGACATCTGAAGTGCCACACAGAGCTGTGGTGAAGCAGATTTCACTATTTTGGCTTGTAAAATAAAGAAATAAGAACATTTGAGTGGTTTGCCAAAGTAAATTCAGATGCCATCTATTTTCTTTAATGAAGAAATTAAGTTTCAAACAATTTGGAGTAATTGTAAGACAATAGATCTCACTTTATTGTCAAGCAGAGTCTAAGGCAAGAGTGTGGGTACACCACCAAAATAGATATATACAGGCAACTTTACAGAGTTAAATGGTACAGTTAGATTTCATAATCCTATTAAAATATACTAATATGAATTAACTAGTCAGTATCTAAGCCAGTAAACAGATATTAGCTAAACAGCTGAGTCATATGAGTCTCTTTTTTCTTTTCTTTTTTTCCCTTGATTTATTTAACGACCACAGAGCAACATGCCAATAATGGAAATGTGCATGTCAGAAAGATCAAAATTAGCCAGGAAAATGAAAACTGATACATTACTAAATATTACAGCAATGTTGGCATGCTGCTTGCCACATGGTTGTGGAAACTGCACATGTAACAGTTGGATGGTGCTGAATTTCTGTCAGCTGAATATCAAACAGCAGCAGATGGAAGATTCTGCACTAAAATGCATTCACAGTGATTGTTCGACTCTTTGAAGTAGCAACTGCAGCATCAGGTCTTTTTAAATGATATCTTCCTGTTACAGCTTGCAAAACAAGCAAAATGTAATTAAAATTAGTCTCCTGTTAGATAGACTATGTTAAATAAGGCATAAAACAGCTGATTTCGCTACTTTTTAGCTTGTCACATTTAAATTGCAAAACATTTAATAAGTTTTGTCTTCGCTTTGTGTTGGCATGTCATACAACTTACATCACAGGACATTTGTGTTCTTTGTAGAGAGCTGTTTTCATGGACCTCATCAGTCGGGAGAGTCAAGAACACGAGGTCATCAAGCGATTGAACTTCCATCAGTTCAGGGAGGACATGCTGAATTTTTGCAAACAGTGGTGTAAATTTGATGATCCCTTTCTCTTCAAGGTATGTTTGCTGTAAACTAAGCTCAAGATAGCTGTCTTTATTCCAATAAATAATTTCTATACTTTAAAATTATTTATTGAATTGAGAAGTCATTGCCAAGTAAATCTGATTCATGCTGTATATGTGTGCATTTTAATTTTTTTTTTAAGGCTGCAGAGAAACTTGTCAGTACAAGACTAATGGAAACGGGTGATCAAGAAGCCCAAGTAGCTACAGTTGATGAGTGTGATGAACCTGGCCCATCTTCCACTCCGCAAATGGTCACTGGCCATCTGAGACCATGGTACGCTTTTTGGTCCTTTTCAGTCGATTTCAAAGAACCTGGTCACTGCTGGTAACATAAGAAGTTTCCAAAGCAAAGTCGGATTACTGTTATGTCGCTTAACATAATGGAGCTCTCTCCAAACCCCTCTACACACTGACCTTCGCAGTAGAGATTAATGGATAGTATCTGTTGGAAACTCACTGTCTTCTGTATATTTTAACCTTGCTACACGTATCAGAAAAAAATGCTCCGATACCTACTTTAATCATCTCACCCAAACAGTATTTTGTGGCAAAACTATCAGTAGTTATACACTGCTCAAAAAACTAAAGGGAACACTAAAATAACACATCCTAGATCTGAATGAATGAACTATTCTTATTAAACACTTTGTTCTTTACATA
>JBAMHW010000001.1:25088297-25104792 GCA_037177495.1 Rhadinocentrus ornatus | reverse complement strand
TTGCCCAAGGACACTTTGACATGTAGTCAGGGAAAGCCTGTAATCGATCCTTCAACCTTCCGGTTGAAAGACAACTGTTCTTCCTCCTAAGCCACAGCCACCCCAGGAAGTATATTTGCTGGACACAAAGATGTTTAAATACTGTCCACCAACTGTCTTAACTGACTGTAGATGGTGCAGTTGAGGTGTAGTTTATTTTCAATTAACTTCTTTTAAGTAGTAAGTTGACAAGAAGCCCTTTTAGTTATAATAGTTATAACAGGATTACAAGACATTCGATGTTTTCGGACTGATAAGGATTGCAAATGGTAATGGCACCTAGGTCTCATTTTGACTGTTGCAAAGGAACATGATTCCTATGGGAATGGTTAAGATGTAGTCACCAGTGATTGACTTTCTTTTAAGAAGTACAAAGTACATCTGTTGGACTTCAGTGGTGCAGCTGGTAGAGGAGGAGCTACTCCTAATCAGTTCAAATAGGTTGATGCTTTAGTCTACTGCTTCCCACACTGGAAAATACTGGGAATCCATATCTCAAAATAAATCTCAGATTTATGATAAATAGGAAAAGAAATCAGGATTATGGAGTAGTTCAGTAGAAGAGAAGGAGCTTCCATATGTTTATTTATATATTTGTTTTGTTTTTATTTTTTTTAAAGGCCATTTAGCTCAGAAAGCATCCTGCAAGCATCCTCACCTGCATGTTACTCAGTTATTAATATAACAAATCAGAGGATGTAAATACATAGGAAAAAACATCAGTTGCTAAAATAAAAGATTAAAAAAAATAAAAGTGGAATATTTAAGCACATACTGTAATTCTTTTGAGGGTTTTTTTATTTAACCATATATAAACACATGTAAATACATATACTGTAAATAAAACAATATTTTAAGGCATTAATAAAAAAGATTTGGTGGTTAAAAATTCACACAGAAAAAAATAGAGAACTGTAAAGTCACATTTTTAAAAAAAACCTTAACAACGGCACACAGATAAAGAAACCACACATTTATTTAGCAAGGACGGTTCTGGACTCACAAACTGAGAAACTGTCATTTATTCTTTGTATTTGTTCCGATCTTCATTTCATTTAAATCATCTAAAGATTCATAGAAAGTCCAAGAGACAAGAGAGCAATAACCTATATTCATTTAGGTGAAATAAGATCTTTTTACTCTAAGAGCTGTGCTGTAAGCTTGGTGTCATCACAGTGATTGATGCACTGCACCACACCACAGTGAACACGAATGAAGATGACAGTGGTAAAGCTTGGCTTGGAACAAGATCTTCATCCCAGCGTGCTCAGCACTTGACTGAGTGACAGAGGAATATCATCTGTCCCCCTTTGGCTTTCTCTTGTTTCTGCTGTTCAGTGGTCAGCTCATCAGAAAGACAGCAGAAGCAGCAGAAGGTTTGCAAGAAAGTTTTAATGGAAATAAGCTTTGAGTGGTAAAAAAAAAACTGTAGCGTCCAGCTATGGCATCAGTGTTTGCTGATATGTGGTCCAGTCTGTCAGTTCCTTGATATAGTTTGGACCAGATATATCACTGTAGTTTTCGGTGTGCAGAAGGAATGGGTTTTCATCACCAGCACCTGAGGAGCATAAAACAATATGTAAACTACATGAGTGTGCTTAGAGGAGGGGGTGGGCTGGGGCACGGGCCACCCCTAAATTCTGGATGGCCCCCTATGTACCACCCTTAGAATAGACAATCCACTTCTCACAAATATTCAGTGTAAACTAACCTTTACCTGAATAAACCTCGGATACCCAAGAGCATAAGTGCGTCCAAACATTTGACTGGTACTGTACTTCTGTATGTTTTTTTACATCAACACTATCACGTTCTTGATCATAACACAGTATTTGCACAATATCTTGCCAACAGCCAATGTGGGTGAAAATATCTGTCTTTCCAAATTGTTTACATTTTATGAAGAGGATGTAAAGTCGGAACGCCTGGTGATGACTATAAAAAATGTCTAAGAAACACTGATTGCACAGCAGTGATTAAAGGCATACAATGCATGATAATCCTAAATAAACAACTGTTGAAAAAAAAACAAAAAAACATCATATGCTGTTTGCTTAAGTTTGCTTAAAAGAAAAAAAAATTATCAGATAGAATTAGATGGGATCACGGCTGTCATTAGAGCATAGTTGCAGTTTATTTGTTGTTGTTTTGCAGCATGTGGACATTTTCTGATTTAAATGCATCTAATCTATTTTATCACTTGATTAGATTTGGTCAGCTGTCTCAGGAAGTTAACATGATAAAATTCTATGTAAGATAGAATTCACGTCTCTATTTATGTATAGAAAAGGGGGAAAAAAAGGAAAGGCCACCATAGATTAATATATTTAAAGAAAACTAAATAATAAGCTTACAAGATTTATATTTACATAAATTTTCATTTGCATTTACTTTTTGTTCTGGTTGAGTCTAAAGTCATCCAACCTATGCTAGCCAAGTGGGATTTTTAGAAATCAAAGAGTAGGTGGCTGTCCTGACACACAAAGATACAAAAATTGAGTGCCATACATTGCCACTGGTCCCACAGAGTGTGTGGTCTCCATCCTCTCTGAATTTCTGTCTGGTTCCAGAGGTCGGTGCTGTTGAAGTGGTCCATTAGCTACGGAAAAAAAACACTGGGTCACACAAAGAGAAAACTTCAGCTTTAAAAAACAGGAAATATCAGTAATGTAATTTTAAGCAGGTAAACTAAATCTGATGCAGTTTTAGCAGTTATTTATTGCTTCTCCATGTAGGTTTTGAGATTAAATTATTTTGATAAGAAAACCAGGATGAATTGCATTTAGTCAGTCAGAATATTAAAAAATACCTTAAATACACCCTCTGTATGTTCCTGGTCCTCTGGCTTGGTTTCCCACATCCCTGCACAATGACAATAAGTATGATCGCTCTGCGGTTGAGAGATTTTATTTGGAACAAAGTGCTTTAACAGCAACACATCTCACCGTGTGCTTGAGTGCTGTTAAACATGCTCTGTGCAGTAGTCTCCACCTTCTGTGGCATGTCTAAAATGGGTCTTGTTGCTGTAAGTTGGCAAGTGTGTGTGCTGTATGCATCATCATGTTTGCATTCCCCTAAACTGGTCTGTCTTTCTCTGGATCTACCGAATAGCCGCAGACCTGATGGAGGAAGAAGGACAAGAGAGTCACGTTAGGAGATTTGTTACTTTCAGCATGAAAGAAGAATTACATTTTCAGTGTGTTTCTTACCTCTCTTGCGTCTGTGTGTTTGAGAGGTTGGAAGCATCCGATATACTCTGTAAGCATTACTTCCTCTCTTCCTGCTGTGCTCCCGCAGCTCACAGACGTCCGACAGTGAATTCAAGGCACAGCGGAAATTTGCTTTCCATGTTTTGGGATCTGGCTTGTCTTTGCCTGGACGGTACCGCCCTGAAATTGATAAGCAAAGACAAACATTGCTATGTGATATTTGTGGGATCTTTTTAACACAAAAATAGAATATGTGTCTTGAAAAAGGTATTTGCCCCAAATCCAATATAAAACCTTTTTTTCTGATGAAAGTTACAAAGCTGTTCAATATCCTCACTTCTCACCTAAAAAAAATATTACATCTGTCTTCAAAAATTGCTGCATAGCTTAGGATTTTATTGCATCAAACTGTGCTCAAAAACTGAAATGACTGCATTTCCAATGCTCCAAACATTTTATATATTACTCTGCTTTACATATAAAATAGCAGATCATATAAAAAATCTTTTATTCTGACACTTCTACATTTTTGGCTCCTAGAAAAATCAAGATGATGCACATCAAATATATTTGAGTATGAGGAAGCATCTACATTTATAAGGTAAGGCTTGTGACTGTGCCAACTCTGTTGGCAGAGTTGTAATATTAATTATAAATTTATATCCACTATTTAACAATTCTGGACTAAAATTCACTTTCCTCAATCATATTTTATTGAACCAGAGGGCACAGAAGAAAAACTGCGGAAACTGGATCTAATGGGAGCTGGATGAGACATTAGAGAAACCACTCCATCTGTATCAAATGAAAGATCAGCAGCTTGCTAATGGAAGCTAATGTTACTGTGTGTTATGTTTATTTCCAGTCATACCATGATGTTCTATGAATAAAGTTAAGGTGAATTTGCTGATGTCAGTGGAAGATTAGTTCTTCTCGAAAAATTAAAAAAAAAATTCCTCTGCTCCCACTAGTCTCGCATACCACCTTAAGTAATGAATGTTTGTTAAGCAGGGGTTGCCATGGGACACCATATGTTTTCGTTGCAGTCCACAATTGCAAATAAAAGTAGACAGTTAAATGTTGGAGGGTAAACTGCCTGGAAAGGTCCTCAAATAAGTTTAGGCCCTGGTCTCCAAACAGTTGGCCAGTGGCTCTCTGCAGTGGCTTTATTTGATTGGTGGTGAATGATCTTTTTAGATTACTTAGCAGTTGCTGCAATGTAAAAAAAAAATAGTTGAATTTAGAAATTGTGAATTTAATTTGCTTTCATTGTGACTTTACAGACTAGGGTGACCACCAAGCTAACAAGAAGGAAAGATTAGCCTTTCCTCAGGCCTGACGGCGTTTTGTGTGTGGTCTAAAAGAACTGTTGCACTGGTTACTCAACAGCAATATCACAGTATTGTGGAGTACACCTGTACCCATTTCACCAAGACAACAACAGAAAACAATGGATTTGGCCAGAAATGAGCCCATATTATTCTCTTTGCTGTGTGGAGGAAGTTGATGAATGAGTCTCAAGCCAAACAAATTGTCTAAATAAGCTTATCAGTGAGTGAGCATCCCAGCTTGTTTTCTCATGCTGTCTGTGAATACTCATTCAAAGAATCTTCTCTCTGTCACAGCATTTATGGCACTTAGGAACATTATCGCTTATGCAGTTCTCCACATACAACAGTCATCAGTTACTACATCGTCAGCTGTCTACGAATTGTTCTCACATACCTTCACCTGGTGAGACATCTTAACAACTCTCCATATTATATGTACAGAAAGTATTATTATTTACATCACAGAATTGTATGACCAGAAAATGAAATCACCCTCAACAGCTGCTACCTGAAAATATTAAATATCATCAGCTGGAAGGCCATTTATCACGAGTCCTTCTGCCAAGTGAGTGCATCAAGTGTGATGAGTCCTTTCTCAAGTTTAGCACTGATGTACAGTTTGACACTCACTCAGTTCTGAGACCATAATTACAAACTTAAGTGATGAAATCACTGGAGCTTTAAAATCCACTATGGATCATTTACATCAGACAAGGGCCAACAAGAATGAATGACGTACAGGGAGCAGCAGCTTTACTTTACACATGCTGCAACTTCCCACCCCTACTCCCGAGGAGTAGGTTTTTTTTTAACCTCTTCTGTTTGCTTTTTACAGGCTGAGCTGCTGAATGTATTTTTTCTAGATCTTTTGAAGCACATTGATGTTGTACTTTGACAGCAATATGATCTCCCTCCACACTCACAGTAAGTGGACTGGAGCTTTCCCATGATGTGATGCAGCTCTTCAGTCACAAACCATGACTTTCCAAAGACAAAAGGACAGAAGGATATACCATGTTTTACCTCCTTTTAAGTGCGTGCAGACACATGTGCCAATAAGGGCTTAATTGAAGTCACCCAGATCAGAGAAAATAATTACCTGGTTTACAGACTCCGAAATGTAATTTGATTTCTTTTAAAATATGGTTGTAGTTCTTTAGATCCCAGAAAGAAAAGCAAATTACATTGTTTGTTTACTAAGATATATGTGTTGCCTTTTTAAAAAATACCCTTGTTACTATGTAAGATGCCAGATTTGTGAACTGAAATGATTTCATATGTGTCTGCTGAGCTTACTGTATTTATTTAAATGGTTCAGACATGTTTTATTTGTAGTAGCCGCGCACCCTCCAACACTTTACCAACTAAATGAGTTCATAACAGGAATGTGGTAGATCTAGAAAGACCGAACTCTACAACCAGGGCAGCACTTCGCTGGAAATACTTCAACCAAAAAGGTAAAGAAACAATCTGCAGAAAAACGAAACAGACCAATTTTAACTTGTAAATATCTTATCTTCAGTAATGATACAGCTCACTAAAGAGTAACTTTTGCCTTTGTTTCTTCGTAATGAAGTAATCTAATTAATGCAGCCTCTAGCTTTTGAGACTAGTTTTGGGATTTTAACCTTCTCTGAAAGATCACTGACAAAGCAAAGACATAAGCATTAATTTATCAATGCACTAACATAAAAGTGTATAATTGGCACCTAGGAGGTGATAAAGATGTGGTTGCCCACTTGTTACTTTCATTTAAATGACTCACTGGTGGGTAATATCACAACTTTAACCACAGACAAATAAGTTGAAAAAACAGTTCAGTGAAGAGATTCAGTATTATTGTTTTATACATTAGATATTGGAAATGTTACTACTGATGTATCATTAGAATTAGATGCTTTTATTCATCCATCCATCCATCCATCCATTGGCCATACCCTTGCCAATGGAATAGAACTAGACTCTGAAATTACGAAATTGTGCTGCTGTGACCACAACAAAATCTGTTTCATGTTCGCAGGCCTCTCTTTGGTTTCACTATTTGTTGTTCCATTGGAGCATTCAGTCCTTATTGCAGTTGTAGTGCCACATAATACAAGATTAGACTGTTGGAATACATGAAGTCAGTGAAACAGATGGAAAAATTGTCTGAATGGATGAAAAGACCCACCAAACTAGAGTAAAAAACATCAATGTTTATACAGCTCTTACCAGTGTGCATGGCCCAACTCCTGAAGAGTGTAGCATCCTTGTCAATACTCCAGCCATGGCGAGCAGCATGTTTCCATGGGATTTGGAAAATGCGTGCTGACTGTAGGATAGAACGATACAAAATAATTTTGCCTTTATCATTTTCATGTCAAGTATCTTGAATAACGTCCATTTGATTCTAAGTTTAAAGTAATTTCACCCACATTAAACAACATGTTGGCAGTGTATGTTGGCAGTTTGTGTAGGTGTAAGTAATGATGAGGGTAAGTTAGACAGGAGTACCTGATCCAGCCAGCTGACCCCTGGATACTTCCCAGACTGAATCTGCTCCTCCAGCCACGGCCTAAGCCTCAGCCGGCCCTGTTGCTGCATGCTGCAGTCTAAACTTCAGGTGTGCAGAAAGGTGGTCACTGTTGCCAGCTGTGTCTCAGGTAGAAATAGTCAAATTTCTTATGAGCTCAGATTAAATCTGAGCTTAAAGTGGGTCATCCTACCTTTCTCAACTACGTTCTTCCAATCAAAGAGCTTGCAGTTAATAAAATCCCGCTCCTCCTCTTTCAGAAACTTTCCTCACTGCTGCAGAGAGCTCCTCCTGTTACAGGAAATACAGTTCTCCTCATACATGAGGCGGATAAGGTGACTAGATGACTATTTATTAATCAAACACAGGCTATATCAAAGCTATCATTTTTAACTGTGTATTATATTAAGTCATTGTAATTGCAATACTTATCATCAATTTATAACACTTGTTTTTATTGATATGTAAGCCAGAAGCATTGTTTTGTGCTACAGTTTACAGTTTGGAAAGATTCCTACATAAAATCACATCCTGTCGATACCCTTACTAATTAGAAAAATACACAAAATTCTGGCATTTTAATCAACATGTCCACTTAAATGGAAAACACGAATAATTAAAAACAATCTCAAAATATGTCTTTACATATATATATTTTTTTAAGTTAATGCATCATTAGAATTATATGTTTCGTCCTGTTTATTCCTATCATTGAATATGCTTGTTTATTTGTGGTAAAACATGCTGGGTTAGTGTAACACTCAGTTCTGTGGAAATGACTTAACAGCTCCAGAGAACAGCAATGAGGAAGTAATTACACAACAACAGCAGCAGCTCTAAATGGTAGCCGAGTGCTGTGATAAGCCACACTTGAGACATCCACACAAAATGTCATTTTTAAGTTCTTTATTAAAATTCTGCAGCAAGATTTAAATGGATCTTCCTTTTTATTTGGATTTTTTTATAGATTTTTTCAAGAATTTACACATACATGCATTTTCCACTTGCTATGTAGAATTAAATTTGAAAAAAAAACTAAATTAAATGGTCTGTGATCATGCAGCATTACATGTGTTGCCAAATTGTTTGCTGTAAACACGTTTTTATACCATTATATGAAAAATGTTGCATAAAAAAAGAAAAACTGAATCTTTGTGGGTATACACTATATCCCTACATACAACGAAACCCAACACTATACACATGAATAAAGCCCTGATAACAAAATGTTAAAGTGCAAAGCTTGCTTTCAATACAAGCAAAATAAAGGCAAAAAACCCATAAAACACATTATCTGACAATTATCTCACAACCTAGAGAATTATACAAAACTCAAGAGTCCATTTTGTAGCTGTTGCCTGACTCTCACTAATATAGCACACTGAACTATTAACTGATGGCATCGTGGGGAAAACTAAATCTAAAACTCCATAAACAACAGAGCCCGCATGTTCTGTTACTAACACTAAAGATGCAAAACAACTAGCATAGCTACTTTCTGCCAACTGGGTCGACACGATGTTGCTGCAGCCTCAAACGTCAAAGTTTAAAGCTCAAATAAAAATCCTGGCCAGTGAACTACACATAAGCACTCTCTGTGTTTACTGGCATACAGCTGTCTACAGACATCAAAAAGCAGAAAGGTGTTTGGAGCTTATGTTGGCTAAGGCCTCTTGGAGCGTCATTACCGACCCCTTGAAAGAATGGTTTTAAGCAGCTTTGAGGAATCTTGCTGAAAGGTTTCTCCTGATACTTGCCCAAATCTCCCTCTTGATCACTGCTTCTCTCCTCTGAAAACAAGACATCTGGCTGAGCCACTAGATTCTGAATTGGGTGGTAGTCCAGTACAACAGGGACGTGAGGCTCAGGAAACATGCAGCCATGAAAGGGACTTTTGTTTGGGAGTGACGAGAAAGTCGAAGCTGGGTGTGAGAGCTTGTCGGAGCTCTCAGCTCTGGACTCAGGCTCACAGGAGGTGGTTGTGTCACTGATAGGTGAGATAGATGACATGCTGGAGTTTTCTTCATATGAACATCGAGGAGGTTCTGTGTTGTACTGTTGATACAGGTCTACTAACATGACAGATGAAACATCTTGTCCAAAAATGTTCATGATGTCCCAATCCGGTTTAGCCTGCATTTGGACCTCTGGGCTGTCTGGCAAAATATTATTAGAAGAGTTGGGGAAAAGCAGTGAATAAGAAGGATTGACCAAGTCAGATGATCCAGATGTTGATCCATCATATCTGTTAACAGGCGGACTGAGTGGAGCAGAGAACAACCCACTGTCTTTGCTTGTAAATTTACTGGTTTGTAGCTGCGCTACTGGGCTTATGTTTGGGAAGATTTTGGAAAGTTTGTCCCTAATATTAGCTGTAATTTCGTCAGGTGCGTCAGCATAAGTAAGATGTGATGAGCCAGTCGTGCTGCACTCACTCCCACTGCATTCGCTGTCTATGACTGGCATCAGTGACCTGAAAACAGAGAAATTGTTCCTTTAATCTCATGCAGAACAGTGCAGGTAATATACTGCTGCGGCATCGGTGCAGCACTAACCATTGCTGCTCGTCATCTGGAACGAGTTGCTTAATGCAGATGGGCGAGAGCCTGGATTTATCAGGTTGCAAAATCTGAAACAAGAAGGATAGAAATGATCTGAAACAACATGCATATGAAAGGAATTTTAATCTAGTGATGGACGACCCTGCCAAACAAGCTAAAAACTACTGTCTGTAGACTAAGGACTGGAAGTGTTACATTTATGTGTAATCAAGTAAACTGTAAGTAACAATTGCAACAACAAGTTTATATCACAAAGTGTCTCACCATTTCCTTGACCGGATGCAGTATGGGAATTTTGGGATTTGGAAGTTTGTCCCACCAATCAGTTTTCAGCCTTTAAAAAACAACAAAAAATAAATTAAAATTAAATTCACAAATATATGAACACAATTACAAAATACACTATACTGAAAAGGAAAAACCTATGACGGATGCAACGCAGTGATGGACACAAGTCAAAAAAATGTATTTTATCTGCATGACTTACTTTACACAACAGCAAAACATGGCAATGCTGATGATGATTGCAGCAAGACTGAGGCCGATGATGGTAGCTACGAACGGGGCACTGCGGGAGGCAGCTGTGAAGTGAAGTGCATGAAGTCAGTTTAGGAACATTTTGCAAACGGTACAAAGATAAACGGAAGAGAAAATTTGCATGTGGCTGTGCAAACAAGCCAGTAAAAACAAGTCCCACAGGCAACCACGTCTCTGCAGTGCTAAACTTGTGTGTAAAAACACAAAGCTCTGATCCCATGTCATGAGACTTTCAACACAAATATAAGCATTTAAAGATTCACAAATGTGACATCAGCTCAGTCTGGGACAGGGTTTGAAGCTGATACCACTGTTAGCTTGGACCATGCTGTTCACATTTCTCTGTTGCCATGGACAACTTAAAATTTCACTCCAGACAATCACATTATTACATATATTATAATTACACTACAATTTGTATAGTGAAAATGAGGGAATCTTGCATCAAATACTCTGAGAAACTGCACGATCCCGACACTATTCTTGAAAGGAAATTGTTTGAAGTGTCTCGTACAGTCTGTTTCATTGTTAAACGTGTCGGGCTGTAAAGCTTAACTTGTCATGGACGTTATTACTTATTGAAGCCAGTGAAACTAACTTTACCAACACTGATAAACCAGGTAGGACCATTCAGAAATATTGTCCACCTGTCTGTATCAAAACCCTGAATAATAAAATGGTGTTTTACGATTAAATTATTTTATTATTGAGTCAACAAGAATTTATTAGAAATAGAAAAGCACGTTTATTAAAGCTGTTCATAACAATCAATCAATGCTAAACACTGGTTTGGTCCCTGTACGTGCAGTAATGTGTTATGCTTGTCTTTTTATAGTCTTTTAGACTATTGTTTAGTCCCCTTTTTATTCTTTATTTCTACTTTTCACTTTTAGTTGTACAACACATTGGTCAACAGATCTTCATTTAAACATGCTTACTTGACTTGAGGGTGGCTGTATCTAAGGAGGAAGAGCAGTCATCTGCTAGTTAGGTTGTTTCATCTGCCCTGCGATGGACTGGTGAAATATCTTTTTTTGCACTTATTTTTCTTATGAGAAACCCAATTTATACCATTTTCATACTCTACAGAATTGTATCTCAGATCTTATTTGAATTTTAGGGGTCTTAACATGATAAGAAACACAGGATGAATAAAAAATAAATAAAATAAAGAAGATGACACTCACATGTTTTGAATTCCCACTCCTTGCTGCTGTCACTGAGCTGGCTAATGGGATCTGGAACGCTTCTCACTCTGACCACATATGTTGTATTTCGCTCCAAGTGTTCACCACTTATCTCGTAAAACTGCAGCCCATTAACTATAGCTGGTGTGATATCTTCCCAATCCTGATACAAAGACATCCATTTTGAAAACAAAGATTTGTTAGTTGTTCGCCAACCTTCCACAAACTCTCATGGACAAACTATCTCGTGTTTTACTTTGCCCCTACCTTTGCTGTGTCTCCTTTTTTATAGTACATCAGTTGAGCAGTCAGTGGAATACTTTGGAAATTCTCCATGTTCGTCCTCCAGCTGACTCCAAAATTATCATTGCTTTCTTCCACCGAGGTGATTGTTGGGGTTTTGGGTTTAACTGTGAAGAGGCAGAGGTGTGAGAAGCACAGCGATTGCTTTTAGTCCTGTTTTCAGTCCATCTTTGTGAAGAATTGTGGACTTAAATAAAAGTCAACATACAGCTCTCTGTGACCTGGATGGTTTTTGACTTCAGACTTCTGCCTCCTTTCCTGACTGTGGCAGTATGAGTCTCTCCAAAGATGAGAGTCATTACCACATCACAGCAACACTGTTCAAAGCCACACTGATGGAGACTGCAGCTCTCGTTTCTGTGGAGTACAAGATTGCATCATGTATATTCCATGTTTCTAGTTTCTTAGTGTTTTAATTTATTCATTTGTATAGTCATGATCAATAATACAACCTACCCATATCCCAAGTTGCTGCGGATATTCAGCTCATATTCAAGGCAGTTTTTCAGCTCCAGTTGGCAAAACATCCTTTCGTAGTCGTTGGTACACTGAAGATTTGATCTCGGACTTGCACGGATTCCTACAAGAAAAGCACATTACATACAACTAATCATAGAAATAATTATCGCACGAGATATTTTAAAATAGTCCATTTACATACCAGCGACATCAAGCGAAAGCACAAGTCCGAAAAGAAGCAGGAAAAGAGCCATCCTGTCGCGACCCAGCCTTCAAGCAAACACGAAGGGAAAACTTTCCCCTTCTCTATCGCCACAAATTGGAATTTCTAAGTTGGAAAGACTTTTTTAGACGTTTAAATGACCGATTTAACACCACGTTGGTACGACGGTTTTTCCAATAGGAAAATTATTAATACAAACAAGTCGTGGGAACAAAAGTGGCCTGCTGCGTTCCTACGGCGGACCGCGCGTGTCTTCCTGATTCGATGGAAAAAAAACTTTACAGGAAATGTTACGCCAATGGTTCTGAGAAAGTCAGTCACACCTCTCCCACTGCAGAGAAGAGAGAGAAAGAACAGCCTTGTTAGTTTAAAGGCAAATAATGACAATATAAACATGTATACAACAAGTACATCGAAGGATAAAATTAAATGTGTTGATAAAGTAAGAGTGTGGTCATATGGGTGAATACAAGTAAACGTAAGCAGAAATGTGACCTATATGACAAGTTTAAACATATATGAGAAAAACAGGTAAAAAACAAAAAACTCTGGTGTAAAATTGTCTTTTTAAAATAAATTAATTAGAAATAAATAAAGAAACAAACAGAAAAATCGTGGTAGATTACATAAAAAGTTAAAAATAAAAACATGATTAAACCTGGATGGATATAGTTGGTATAACCTTACTAGCACACACACACATTTATATATATGACATTATCTCATAATTACATAATGATAACAACAATAGTCATAATAATGAAAAAATCATAATCTCGCACAAATTTACTTATTTATTTATTTATTTATTTATTTATTTATTTATATTTCCAATCAATGATCACTAGCATTGCCTGGTAGGTTCAATGCTGATTAAAGTTTTGTTATTCTAAAGGTTCTTGTTGGATCTTTGTTTCATTCCTTGTAGTTTTCTTTAATGTCCTCAATATGTTCCCTTGTTGTCAGTCATGTGGCTCTGTCTTCATGTCGAGTGCTTCCCCAGGTTTGTTTTAATGAGTTTTTGGGCTATCATCCGTTATTTATTTATTTATTTTGATAATTTATTTAATTCTATCTAACTACCTGTCTCCACTGCCTTCACACACACACACACACAACTCCATGACACATTACATTAGCTGAATTCAAATTAGCTCCCTAATCTAAAAACAAAGAAATACGCTATTTAAAAATACACTTTCTAAATGAGACATACGACAATGAACAGCTATTTTTATTCCCTGGGTAAAGTCTGAGGTGAGAAAATAGGAGAGGGAAGTCTGGGTTTCCCTGTTTAGACAGCTAACCCCGCAACTGGACTCCGGATAATCTGCAGAAAATGGATGGATGGATGGCTTAAAAAAAGTGACCTAATGTGTGGAACAACATGACCTTTAAAATAAATAAAAAGATAAATAAAATCACAGATACAGCACATCTCAGAATGCTCTCACCCTTACCGTCACCTCTCTGTCCACTTTTAAAATGGTAATTAAAGACAGCAGATAATGTGGATAAATGGGACAGCTTCATTAAATGGACAATAAAACAGTAACAGCATAAGCAGAGGGTTTATATCCACCTAAAATCCAGCACATGTACACAGATGAGCAACTTCACATGCTGTCTTTGTTTTTCAAATTCACAAGAAGAAATAATGTTCAGTACAAGAATAGTATGTCTACATTGTGATGCTGTTCTTCTTAGACACATTATAGCATTTTAGTTGCAGAAGTGGTTTAGTTATTGAAATACCTTTATGCTGTAATGGTTATTGTGTTAACATCTAATCAGCTACTGTACCATCTGAACATTTCTCACTCTTATGTGATAGTTTAACATTGTGTTTGATGCAAAAGAATATTAAACTGACATAATTAAAAGTACGAGGCTGAATCATCTGAATAATTTGTTTGGGTTTTCAAGATTTATTCCACTGGATGTTGTGCATTTGGATAAGAACTGTTTTGTTTGCAGGGAAATTAGCCAAACGTCTCCAAAGGTCCAGTTTCCTGAATATTCTGTCAACAAAATGAAGGCAACTTTCACATTTCTAGAAAATAAATCACTCCAAATTATTTGTCTAAAGTTTTCTTTGTCTTTTGTATTTAGAAATTTAGGCCCTTCAACTGAAAACCTCGTCATTTCAATGTAATTTTGCATTCTAACTGCAAACAGCTCAGCATGACCACTAATTGTTGTGACACAGTCAGCTATAAGTCAATTTTCTTTAAATAAATAACTAAAGTAACCATTTTTGTTGCTGTTCTAGATCAAACCCTGGTACATTTGAAGGATTAAAGTTTATCTTAACTGATGCATTGTAGTGCATCAAAATGAGTACAAAAATGTTGTGGAATTCAAGCATGTTTCTGTATTAAAGTGAAGCAAGCATTCCTGTAGATAGAGTCAACAATGCACAGCAGTTATATGTGATTGGATTTGTCATTAGGCATCAAGGAGAGAAAATCTGTTTTACTGAGAATTTCTGGCTGCATTAGAGAAGTTAAGAGATCTCTCCCTCTGATAACTGACATGTGTGATCATGCAGGAACACAACTTCAGCCGAGTTTGGCTACACTTATGATGGCTTCTTCATAATTTTTTATTTTTTTTTACATAAGTAAAATTTTGATAACAAACAATTCTCAGTATATATTGTTATTAAGTCATGTATATTAGGAGTTAAAAACCTTATCTGTTGCATGTACAATAGCTAATTCCAATAGCATGGCCCCTAAAGTGGAAATAAGATACCAAGCATTTAAATTACTGTACACTTGCAAGTATATTAGGAGTTATGTGATCAGCTTACTGTATGATATTTAGGAAGAAACGGCTTGGCATAGTTGTACAGTTCATACTGGTGTACATTTAACAAACTTTTTTGTGTCATTAACTTATGGGGGGGGGGTATTTTCTATATATAAAATACATATCCATGAAATATCTTGAATCATTGTTGGCTTAAATGATCATTTTTAAAAAACGACCAACATTTAGTTTCACTTTAATTTACAGACAACCTGCTTTTCAACATCTTGTCCACAGAGTGGCGCTAAGCAGATGGAGTCAACTACGTTCTGTAAATCAAAACACGAAGAAGAATTAGAAGTTTACAACAGTCGGATGCGCTCTGATAGTAATGAGCACACTGAGATCAAACCGAAGTTAATATGGAATATTATTTGTTTTGCTTTCCGTTTTTTTAATTTATTAAGAGCTCTTGCTACTGGAGTGTCTTTGGTGAGATTTAAGTAAAAATGAACCCATTATTTTACTAAAGTTATGGTTAGCTAAAGGTTAGCCTGTTAGCTGCTGCTCCGTGTCTGTGGCTCAGGTTGATCTCTTGGTTGACTTAATGTCTGTCAGACGAGCTCTGGTGCAGTGTGTTGTGTTGTCTCTGCAAGATACCTGCGTGTTTTATCCATGCTGTAAAGGCTGTTTTTCGAGGATCGATGCTGAGCAACATGACACGACGAGGTGAAAACATGAGCCAACTGAAACTGTTTTGGTTCAGTTGTGGTTGAAGAGCCGTGGGTCTGAAAAAACTTGACGACTTTACTTTTTACGTGTCCTCTTTTTACCCTTTCAGATACAGGTGCTCCAAGTGTGGTTATAGATGTCTGAGGGAACAGATTGAATACAGATACCGCCTCTCCTTGAGGGTGACCCGGGACAGATGCATATTTGGTGTAACGGTGTTTGGAAACAGCTTGAACCAATTTTTCGGCATTCATGCAAGTGGATTACAGCAGTAAGTGAACCACCTCCAATTTTCTGTAAACGATTAAACTTTGAAATTACTCCTCCCGTATGGTTAAAGTGCTGTTATAATATAGATCCAGCTTTAGATGCAGTATGCATTATTTTTTACAAGGGTTCCCTTAGAAATTGTGCGGCAAAAAACAAAGATATGAGTAGATTTCATGAGCAGTATTTAATGGAAACATATATTGGCATTTTGAAAAAAAGAACTAAAACAAAAGCTATATTTCATGGATCACCAACTCCAGTCCTTGAGGGCCGGTGTTCTGCAGGTATTTCTATTCTATTTTATTCTATTCTATTCTATTCTATTCTATTCTATTCTATTCTATTCTACAGTCATTTGGCAGACGCTTTTATCCAAAG
>JBAMHW010000001.1:25058286-25079380 GCA_037177495.1 Rhadinocentrus ornatus | reverse complement strand
TATATATATGCAGTTAATATGTTGGCATGAATGTAATGTCAAACTGCATTACAGCTAATCTCTTGAGAGTCCTCAAAACATTTGGTTTAGTGTTCTTACACCACATATAACTACCGGTCACCCAAGGATCATACTTAAGTAACTTATTACCACTTCAAAGTGCAGTAAGCATGAAAAAGTCTGATCAGAACATGTTAGGTAGCAGGGAGAACAGCTACTATAGAAATACTCTCCAATTACAAAGTCTGAAATACACTAACTTCAGTAGCTTCTCAAACATTTACAGGAAAATGTTGTAAAATTATTTTACAAATTTGTCTAAAACATATTGCCCATAGGTGAGGGAGTGCTAGCTGTCATCCACCTGGACATGGCTGAGTGAGTGAGCAGCAGACAGCCTCTAGTAATTTACCTGGATGCCACTTGCTGCTAGCACCTGCTTGTGCAGCCAGGGGTGTGGTTGCTAGCCACCTTTAGCGCCATCCAAGCTTTCCTTGTAGCTTGAACTATCTTTTCATTTTGGGCAGTGAAAATGCATCTAAGGTAACAGCACCATGTACATTTATTAGTTGGTCAACTGAATTACCAAGTGCTTCTACATCTACTCAGAAACAGGTTACTGACACAAGTAACCACCCTTCCATGCACTTCACATAGTTACATAGATACAGGAAATATGAGCCAAAAACTCTTCCAGCTGGACTAGACCAGTATCTGTGTAACTATGTGAAGTGCATGAAGTGCTATATTTAAAGAACAGACATCCATCTTTGTTGTGGCAGTTTGATGTTCACCTTCATATTCTGGAGTTGATTCTGTTTAAAAATAGGCCAAAACTGGAGGTTTAAATCAAAGACTTGAGGTGCTGGTACGCCTGAAAACATTCTGTCATCATTATTAATTTCTTTGTTTATAAGCTGCAGTTACTTCCCAACGGGTTGTGCTTTTTCATGAGTCACAATCCCCCCTTTGCCCACCCTCTCAGCAAGCCTGTCAGTATCTGGCCATGAAGACACTTTGACATGAACTCTCTCAGCAAATCATGTTTTGAAAAATCATTCTTTCTGTGTAATTATTCTCCAGATGGCCCCCTGTGCACCGGAAGTTAGTCACCATGCAGCATCACTGTTGACATGTCTGAACCATCAGAGAGAACAAGCTCTGTTCTGTGACTGTGTACTTAAACATAAACAGAGCTCAGGTCAGCTCTATCCTGCACACAGGTGAGCATCTGAAACGCTTTCTACCACTTGCAAATGAGCAACTCAACATGTACACTTTGGTAAAATATTTATGATTATCAGATACATTGTGATATTGTATGTATGACATGATATATACCTCATCACAAGGTGGCCTTTTCCTTCTCAGGTGTGTTCTGGCAGCCTCAAGTCCAGTGTTTGCGTCAATCCTGTCCTCTACTGGCGCTCTGGTGGAACTGCAGGATCCGTGTTTGTCTGACTCTGTATTAGCCCTTCTTCTAGACTACGTTTACACTGGGACTCTGCCTTACACTCATAACCAGCAGCAATATGACAGACTGCTTACTGTTGCCTGTTATCTGCAGATGAATGAACTGCAGGAGGCTCTGAGGGTAGCTTGGCAACAGACTGAGATGAATGCTACAGATGCCAGTGCTTCAACTGGAGCTGAAATTCATTCTTACAACAGCAATAATAATAGTTACAGGAGTTATTTGATGACCTTCAGAGATCCTCCCTCATCACCCAGTACACATGCTTTTAAAAGATTTAAAGAAACAAGTAAACTGTGCTCAGTCAGAGCAACAACACTCGATGAAGCTCAAATTAATTCCGCTAGTCTGGATTCCTGTGTTAAAGCTGGAGAAACATGCATAAGTAAGAACATTATGAACCACTGTAGTAGAACAGATGCAAGCAAACATGAAAGCAATGATAATATGAATGTAAGTGAATACAGACAAGTCACTTATACAACAGAACAGAATTTGATGCAAGATACTCCCGACACTGCCGAGGTGCATAATGTATCTGAAGTGAACAAAGAAGTGCATGAAGATCAGTTTCAGTCTGATGGTTTTGAAAAGCCGGAGATCTGGCAGAAGCATGTAGAGGAAGAGCTATTAGTAACATCTGAGCACAAGAAGAGCGCATCCTCTTCCTCACCTCCACATCCGTGTTGTGGGGCAGTGCCTGTTATCTGTCACGGCAGCAGAGCTGCTGTCCACCAGCTGGTAGACGAGTGCACAGTGCTTCCTCACCACCCATCATTCCAGTCTTCAGTCAGCACAGACAATGACAACACTGTGGACTGTATGACCACTAATCAAAAGGATCGATCTGAAGCACAGAATCTGGACCTCAGATACAATGAAAAGTGCATTGTTTGTACTACTCATCTTCAATTTAATCAGGATTCTAACAACAGCAACAGAAACAACTTTATAATCAACAACAACAAGCTCACAGTCAAGGATTTGTCCCACATTACAGACCATAATGATCAGTCTGCTCATTGTGATTCATTTCATAGTAACATAAAACATCTAACAGAGGATGGGGTGGTACAGAGTATGGACTGGTACAGAGATAATTTCCACTCCAAAACTCAGCGCTTCGATTGTTTTGAATGCCACAGTGCCTCCTTGGCAAAAGCAAAAGAATATTCACAAGACTGGAGAGCGGTGCTTCCGTTTACTGTAGAGGACTCAGATACAGGAAGTGAATCTCACTGTGATGATGTGTGTCTTGAAGTGGAAGCAAAAGAAGAACACAGCTACTGTAGCAGGTGTCCAAGTGAAATGGATTTACAGGATGACCACTATTGTTACCCAAACATGCAGACATCTGAAAAAAGCAGAAAGGATGCTAGCTTTAGCCAGCATGAGTATGATTCAGACAGCAGACATACAGCTATGGAGCACAACAAACTCGTTGATTTGTGTCTGCCAGTTTCCACCACACAGGAATCAGGTTTGGATAAGATCACTGGCAGTCTTTCAAACAATGAATACATCACATTTCTGAAATCTAAAAAGACCTCAGACACTAATACCACAGACACATGCTTAATTTCAATAACGCCTGTGAACAAAAGGACATCTGACACAGCTTGCACTGTTAGTCAGTCATACAATTATCTTCATTCTCACTGCCCACCACAAGACACACACATAACACACAGAGCTACTTATTACAAATACTCTCAGCCTGGCCGTTCTCATCTTTCAGATGAGTCGAGTGATGGAGACAAGTCTGATTCTTTTGGTCAAAGTCCCATAGAGCACACCTTTATCAAAGAGTCTACAGAACAGGTTCTCTTGGACACTGAAATGAAACCTGCTGAGCTTCCTGTGTCCGGTAAACATAGATCTGAGACTCAAGACAAAGTGGTTAGTAGGGACAGAGCTGAGTCTGGTATCAGGAATCATGATAAAGCACAAAGTAATGAGGGACCATCTGTGACATGGACTGAGGTGAAAAACACCAGAAAAAGGTCTCAATTTGAGGGTAAGAGCTTTGATAAAACTAAAGGACAGACAAAAGTCCTGAGGAAATCTGTGACGGTGGAGGTTTCCAAAACTAATGAGGGTGAGAGCAAGATTATCCCCTGGCCAGTTTGTTCTTCTCTATGTGAACCAGACTCTGTTCAAGCCTCTGTGCCATCCACTTTGTCTGCTAGCATACCTTCCACCCTCTCAGACAGCATACCAAAAGAGAGGTCATCTCCTACTCATCAACCTTTCCACTGCTCTCTATGTGATCGTTCCTTCAGCCAGCGAGGCTCTCTGAACAGACATGTGCGCAGCCACCTTGGCGTACGGCCCTTCCCATGCCCGTGCTGCCCTATGACCTTCTCACGCCAGTACCGTGTCACAGAGCACATGCGAGTTCATCAGCGCTGTGCTCTTGCAAAAGACTTTCAAAAGTCCACTGACTCTTCACTCAGAGACGAGAATAGGCCACATAGCTGAAATTTTTATTAATTAATACAATTAATAATATAACATGTGGATGCAGCTCTTTGTAATGATAAACACTGAGTATTATTTTACGATTCCTACAGTTTTAAAAATTTTGAATGATCTTTTAACTTTTTTTTCTTTGATTTAAACTTTTAAAGGTAGCAGAAATAGACACAACATAGTTTGCAGCTTCTTGTGAACTTTTTGAAATTTTTACTGTATCAATGACTGTTGGCAGCTTTTGTCAGTGATTAAAAAAACTGCTCTAATGTATTTGGAAATGCACTTCTTTTCCTGCACATACAACAGATAGAAACAGTTAGTCGACAACATGGGAACTCATAGGCTCTTTAGCAGCTCAAGAACCTTGTATTTCCTACCAGAAATGTATTTAGACCAAGACAAACAGGAAATATCTTTCATGAAAAGTTCTCAGCTTACAAGGAGATGGATGATTTGACAATACAATCATTATAGCATATTTTCTTTGGCCAATAGCTACCATAAAATCTGTTAGAAAAAGGTGCAGTCTCTCCTTAGGCATCTATTTAACTGCTGATTGTAAACCCCAGCAGAAGTGGTATATTATAACAGTGATTGTGATGATAATGTCCATCATCTTGGTTTTTTTTTTTTGTCATTAATCTGCATACAGATACATCTTCTTGTTTTAGTTTAAAGGTTATTCCTATTTCTACTAGTTAGTTTAAAGTTGTTAGCTTATGTTTTTTTGAATTTACATGCTGTGACTTCATTCCATTTAGTACAGTAGTGTACCTGTATTCAGTTGATGCTTCTATAGTATTTTGTGTATCAGTGCATTTTTATGTTTAGAAGCTGCCTAAATTACTGTCCCAAAATGATCATAGTTCAATTTAGTAATGTTGCATTATCATTGTACATTTTGGTAAAGTACCAATAAATAATTGAACAAATGAGCTATTGTTAATGCAGTCATACAAATGAACAGGGTTTATTACATACATCAAGTCTGCAGTGCTTTCAGTTATTTATAATCTGTTATTATAAAGGTAAGTTGTCAGGCAGTAGCATCAGTATTATCAGTCTGCATTCCCATTTTCTATATTTAGCATCTGTTTTGCTGTAAATACAGAGATGTTAGCTGTGATTTAGTGATCTGGAACCAAGCTGATCGAAACAATCCATCAGGGTTCTTTAAACTGAAATAGAGCTTGGTGATGTTAAACAAATCCAGGGAAGATTTTAGTTCATAAACCACTATTGACTAGTATATTATCTATATAGTATTAATGCAAGAGTAACTAGATGTAAACAAAGATTGCCTTATATGATCCTGAATCCTATTTACTCTATGTAGAGAAACATTCCCCTTATCTCAGTTTGACCCTTCCTCTGATAAATGTGCCTGGTTTAGATGTAGTGCAAACATCATGTGGAGACAGGACAGCCAACACTGCAGCGTACCAGTCTAGTCCCTGTGCTGTGGGGAAAGTTCAATGTTCTGTTCAATCTGAAAAATGTCAAGGGAGGTAAGTATAGAGCTAACGTTACTGGGGGAAAGAAGCAATCACAGAATCACTGCAAGACTGTGCACGTTATCGTATAGTGCACTGAATTGTATACAACAACAACATATTAGAAAGAGGTGGTTCATATTTTAAATCAAGTATATTCAATCCCCACAATGAGACATACATGCATGTCTTTAAATCCTTCATATTTCTTCTCTCTGCTGGATGTTTTCACACATCAGATTTTCCTCTGGCTCTTGCTATTCAGCTGGTGTTGTAGTCGACGTTGTGGTCATTACAACAATGGCCTACAGAGAGGAGAAAGTACACGAGTTAATTGGTCCTAATGTTGCAGCTTTGACTTCTTTTTAGTGGAACATGCTTTCTGTGACACTTTTTTTTACCTGACTTTTTGTGGAACGGAGGGCAGCCCCAGCCAGCACTGACATTACAATGAAAATAATAGCGCCAACAAAACTGTAGAGCACAAAGAGTGCCTCCACAGTCACTCCCAATGCCTGAATAAACACAACCAGTACAGACTCAAAAACACATTTCAAGATGTTTGATATCAAATTATTAATAAATGATAGATAATATTAATGGTTCAATGCAAAATGTAAACAGGACATGCAACTGTTATGTATTTCAATACATTTTATAGTGTCTTTATTTCAGGCTTTTTTTTTCATAATTTAAACATAATTCTAGCTTTTACCTAACATTTAATAATTAATTAATTAAATTAAATTGAAACAGAACAGGAAAAATATTTTATTTTAAGCTAATAACCACAAACTGTATTTAGTTTGTGGTGAATACTTCATTTATAAGTAGTCACTACTTAGACAACTAAAAAAATTAGCAATGGCTTTAGACTCAGATCAGTTTCCTTACAGACTAGCCATCAATCACAAAACAAGAAGTTAAAGCTTATTTACAGTTTCTTCTGTCAGACAAAGTAAGGTGGAAGATGTTTTTTCCACCTTCCACCACGGGACGCTCTCCCCTAGAGACCATCGAGTGGCGGGGGGCGTGTCCAACCTGGCGGGTCTGTCAGGTTGGCAGCTGATAAACGCAACGTCACAGCGGTTGATGATACTTCAGAGGAAGATTGCAGACGCCAGTCGACCCATGTCAAGGTAAAACATCCCCCACCTTACTTTGAAAGAAGAAACTGTAAATATCTTTGACAAAAGAAGACAAAATGAACCTTTCTGAACTATAAGAAATGGAAAGACTGATAAAATAATAATTACTTCGCTATAAGTAGCCCATACTAAATCGGTTTCTGTGATATTTTCATCATAAAACTCGATACTTCTGATGAAGTGGAGATCGGGCAGGATGTGCAGAATGGTCCAACATGCCCCCAGTATGGACACAATGCTCAGAGCTAGCGATATGGTTACCTGTATGTAGACAGCAGCAGAGAGAGAAAAAGGAAAAACACAAAAACTGATCATTTTTCATGCAGCATACTGATATCATGGTCAACCTGTAAATAACTAACATTTTTAATAAACTAATAAAGTTATCAGAATAAATGGTGATATTTCTAAATCTAAGGAGAAGCCATTTGATAAAGTTTTGATTGGGCAATTGAACGTTTGTAATTCTAATTATTGTTTGAATCTGATTACATTCATGCAACTATGTTGATCTTTAACAAACTGTTATCACTGTTATCAGTCTACAGATAAGTAGACTAATTTGTTTCTTTAAATAAAGTTCTAGAAAAATATTGCCTTTAAAATATTACCATGGCACTTACTGTTTTCTTGGTGGGGTTTAACTCTGTCACAATATAAAGGATCCCACTTATGATGAACTATGAGAGAATGAAGAGAAGCACTGTTTAAATTGTGAATCTTTTTTCTTTTTTACAGAACTGCATTAGTGAAGCAGATGACATTTAACTGTTTAAATTACAATGCCTTGCACAGGTGATCACCACCTTTAGATTTTTTTTGATATTTTAATTAACTTTTGTGGCGTATGGACTCTCACTTTCAATCTACAAAATTTTTGTGACAGCAGACAGACAAGAGCCTCTCACTGCAGCAACGCTAGCTAGAACACTCATCAGGTTTATCTGTATAAACGTAGCACAACAAGGCCCAATCTGTACTCCCCAGAGCTTTTAATGCAACATGTGTGCACAAAGACAAAGTTGTGAGATTTATAAAGGAATGCATGCTTTTTTTTTTTACAGATCTCAATCATCATGACATTGTATGCATGTGCCTGAGTCTGCTTTTCACTATCATCTCGTCTTAAATGGAAGAAGACATCCCCCAACAATAAAGTGCAATTATACATATAATATTGAAAACTGTGCAGAAGGTAAAATTCAATCTGTTTTATCTGGCGATGTTAATTATGGATTGACCACTGAAAAACTGCTAAGTAGAACAAGTAACAGAAGGGCTCAGCTCTGTAAGTTCATAGCAAAATACCCTGGAGAGTACCAGTGCTATATCATAGATAATGGGGAGATTCATGGCTAGGGCGGACCCATTTTCTCACACTGCTGAGGAAGAACAGCCTTTGTAATCTTAAAGAGGCCAACTATCATCTTGTATCAGAAAAACATAAATCTTAAAACTCATACTCTGCTTGAAGTTTTACTGTCCACGTACTTCAAAATGGTCAGAACAGTCATCATTAAGCTGTTACGCCGAGCAATAGTTATTTACAAGTGAATAAGTATATATTCTAACACTAACAAAAAGAAACATGAATCAGAAGAAATTCACAAAACAATGGCACACACAGTGAAATTCTTATGTTTTATGTTAATTTCTGTCACTTTTTCATTGCATTTTCTCGTTACAATATCAGGCTTTAATTTCTCTATGAAAACATGTGTAAATCTTGGGTTGAAGAATGTGTGCAAAGGTGTGTGCATTGGAGTAATGAGTAAACTGGAGCAATCTGGAGATTTATTTTTATGAAAATCTGGATTTTTTTCCTTAGTTAGTTAGCAGCGGACTTAGTCCTCCTTCCACACCAGAATGGCATTTGTCTGACAGATTTACAGTGAAGTGAGTCGTCACTCACGCCTGGGATTTAGCTGCAGGTATAACTGCAGTGAGAAAGGCTGCTCTCTACGAGATGCAGAAGTCAAGTTCAGCCCACAAACTCTCGTTAAGAGACGACCAACATCAGGGGAATAATTACCACAGTGGATCCTGTATGATAAGAATCCAGATGAAAAGAGATCATGGATGCAGTTGTGTTGCATATGTCTAAGCAAGATTTGAAGTCATTTATACGGTGGAAAAGTTATGACATCATTTCTTTTCTTTTAGCTGGCATTCATATTATCCATATAATTTACATGAATGAACGAATGCCAGCTACAAGAAAGTAAATAATGTCAGTCATCTGGAAAGCAGGACCGGAATTGCGGTACAAAATAAATAAATGTTTTTAATAAGTTCAATTATGTTTTTTGAAAAGAAAAGAAAAAAAAATTATTAAAATTGGAAATCAGATTTGGTCAGAAAAAATCTGAGATTTTATTTATAGGCCATATCGCCCAGCTCTAATATGCACACGTTCATATTGTATTTCTTATCATTTAGAATATTTTCACAACATATTTTAAAATAAATGTCTATTTTTGCCAATTTGGATAAATTTTTGCATGTCCATTACATAGAATATAAGAATATATCATTTCAAACTACAGGACGTAATGCAACAAAGTAAGAAAAACACCAAAGTGGGGTGAATAAGCTTTTAAGGAACTCAACTATAAACCCTAAACCAGTTCTTGAATTAATGTTGACTATTCTAATGTCTTGCATAATCTGGGCGGACTACCAACCAATGTTCCCAGCAAGAAGCCTGGTGGGATAGTTGTCCATATGTGGTGAGAGAAGTGGCCTGTCGTGATGGCGATGGAAAGAATGAAGAAGGATGCGCCTATGATCAGCACAACAGTCTAGGAAAAATTCACAAACAAATCTTTAGCGTGAGCCTTTCAGCTCTTTTTTAAGTATCTAATCATTTGTACATGGGTGAGTGTTTATGTTCTTATCTTACACCCATAATCTTAGGCTGCCCCTTCAGGAAGCGGTGTAAAGGTTTGCTGCCTCCCACTGTGGTAGTCTGGAGACTTCCATTATTCTCGGCTGGTTGGCTTGCAGTGTAGAGCTCAGCAGACATCTAAAGAACAAACACACTCCATATATAAATGGACTGACATCATGAATATGGACATTTATCTACAATTAGACACTAAAAGTAGTTTATCTTAGTTTTGATTCACATCCTTCTGAATAAACCACTAAACTCAAAAACTACCTTTAGTTTCTGTAAATTATAGAAGCAGTAAAAAATGTTCTGTTAAGCAGTATGCAACAACCTTTGTTGGCACATATTGAACTTTTGCTTATGTTACACACACTGGGACACTATGACTGGGACTACAGGTTCAAAGCAATATTTTGCAGGGCCTGCTCCTGTCCTTACGGGCAGTGGCACAGCTAGACTTTTACACATGATAGTGGCCAGAGGTGGGGAAAACTTTATCAGGGTGGCCATTTAGTATGAAAAAAATGTATTCCTCTCTCTAACACACACTCACATACACTGGGATAACTGTGGTCAAATTACAAGGGCATGAGAAATAAAACATCTTTACTAGAATAATCTGGATGACCAAGTGGAAATATTTGCAACATGTTTAATGGCCCATAAAACAGTAATTGGGTTGTTTTGCGGTGGGGAGTGTGGTGCTTGATGTGGTAGTGGGGGGATCGATGACGTCTCCCACTAGCAGTTGTGGTTCACTGTCTTGTGGTGGTGGTAGACTGGATCATTGTGTCTGTCCATGACTTACATGCCTAGCTCCAATGTAAAAGTAACTATCAGGCTTTCCGACTCCAATTGGTATAATTAAAGGGGAGAAATAGTTGAACAAATGCAAATTTCTTTCATTTCTGTGCCAAATTTAGATGTAAAATTTGCTTATTTTCTTGTAAAACATGACAGTAATTTGGTTATAAGGTGTAATAGGCCTATTTCGTAACACAGGCAGTGAAGAAGTGCAGTAAACTAAAAACTGCTGCAGCAAAGTCTTTTTACTCATTTATTCACTGAGCCAACAAAACATCTCCCAGTCTGTTACATATTTGTACTGAAACAACTTCAACATTTCACAAGTAAACTGCAGTCAAAAGCTCCTACAGCGCATCAGTGAGTTATTGTCTACGCTTTTATTTTTATTTTTTCCTTCTGCTAATATTTAGTAAACCGTTAAATCCAAATCTCAGGTATTTATCTGTCTGTCTATTTATCTGGTCACGCGCAACAAAGACTCGTCGTTTAACAGATCACTTCAGTGGAGTCACCGTACATTAACCACTACACCACAGGCCATGTACTTTAGCTTTTGATCTAAAACTCTAAGGTCCAACATTTCCGGCAAGCCTAGGACCTGACTCCTGTATTAATAATCCTGACCATTCGTAGAAAACAACCCAAACCCTTACTCTTGAAAAGGAAGGTCTATTTTTAATCCGCTGCACTGCGAACGTTAAAAACTGTTCACGTGCATCATCTAATGTATCCCGAGTTATTTCAGATAAGAAAGCTGTTATAGAGTCAATCTTATGTTAAACAGCAACAGAAATAAAGCAGTCGTAGGTACAAGAGAAAAGTCAGACCTTATGTGGTTGTGTGGTCGGAGCTGTAGCATTCGAGTTGTAGCTGTTGTTTCACATCAGACCCACATCTGGAGCAGCGTCATTGATGGGCGGACCGAGAACTGTTGCTTCTATCACACCCGCTCCAACTTAAATCAGGTCATTCAAGTTCCCACAAAGCATCGCGGTAAACAAATCAGAGTTTGATAAACCAGTACTGCGACAGTGGACAGGAACGTCTAAATACACTAGAGGTTGTCTGACGTGTAAAGTAAAGCAAAATCACCCCCCCTTTTTTTTAATCGATTCTTTTCTATTAACACTTATAATATCATAAAAGGAAAACTTGTTTTGAGTACAAGTCTTCAGTGTTTCTTAAGCATTATTTGCTAATTCCCTTTGCACAGTCGTCAGATCTAGTGGTTTTATGACTCCACTTCATTAAAAACAGTTTGGACAGATAAACATGGCCACCCACTAGAGGTTGAGGAGATGATGCTGTAAATGCTGCATTATGATGAATAACGTGGTAAGGTTTATAAAGAACAACATATACAAGTAAATTACATGTTGCGTTTGCTTGCACTTGACCATCAAGGTTCATCCAGGTTAAGGTCAGTTTACACTTTTTGTTAGAATTTGCTTGTTCTTAGGCTGGCACTTGGGTGGATCACGTTATTCATAAGTCCTCTCATAAACATAATCATGCACCCACAACATAAAACAGAAAGAAAAAACTCCACTACAAATACATCTTTACGGTTAAATTACTTCAGTTTAAACTCAGTCTAATTCTTTTAAAATGACATGCTGGCTTCAGTGCATATCACTGCATCCAACAGTTAAATATTGTGAGCATGTTGTTGAATTTATTTACTTACTTAATTATTTATTCATCTTATTTTGAAACAATAAGTCTTCTTTAAACAATTGCCTCCTAAAAGAGAATCATACTTTCCTTCACTTCACCCAACACAAAGATGGGGGGAGGGTTGGATGTGAGCAATGTGTTTCAGCAGGGATAGTCGCTTTGGGTGTGTGTGAGTGTGTGTGTGTTGGGAGTGAGGTTGCAGGGTTAAGGGGGCTGAAATGGAGAAGTACAAGGAATGTGATGAAATAGTTTGTATAAGTGCAAAGCAGAGACAGGATTTCCTGTTTTTTAAGTAATGCAGCTGCATGATAGAAAAATTGATGAAATGAAAAATAATAAAGAAGTGTAAGAAGAATAAAAGATGAGAAAGTGGCAAGAAATACTGCAGAGTTGAAAAGAGGTTAGCCTTTGCATCAAAGAATGTACTGTTTTTTTAAATATGAAACAGATGCTTTTCTCCTCACTAAGACCACAGAAGTAAAACATTTCCTCTTTGTTCTGGATGAACTTCTGTTTTGCTACAGCAGAAAAATGATCCTGGTCAGTTCACAAGACTTTCTCATGCAGGCTTAGATAGTTAAATAAAGCAAAATAAAAACCTTAAGAAAGAATCAAGCGATGCATATTTATAATTTAAAGAAAGGAACACAAATTAGAAAATACATTTGTTTACTGAAAAATGTTTATTTTGCAGATTTAACTACATTGTTAACAATATCTTGCACTGCACACTGCTTAGTAGACGGCAGCTTGAGCCAAAACCATAAACTTTACTCGGAAGAAAACAAACTTGAGAGGCTGAAAACTAGTCACAAGTTTTAATTTCTCTTTCACGGAAAGAATTAAATGATATTCATCAAAAGATAGCAGATTCTGGTGAATGCAATGCATCTTTTTTGAAGACCACTCATATAAACATACATCTTAACGTTACAACAGCATGCTTTCTTCCAAATCCCTAAAGGTGTGAACATCAACAGTTTTAGATTCAATTAGAAGTTTATTCCTGATTAGTTTAGTTCTAGGCAAAAACAATCACAGTACAGAACCACAGACAGCAGCCTGTACAAACACTATATAACAGTATAACAGAGACTCAGTCACCATTAATTATAGGGCTTAATGAGTGTATTCTAGCTTTTCTGTTTCCCTAGAACAGGACACACTGATACAAACTATATTAGTCAAAGGAAATTAAGATTAATGAATTACTCTGAGTATTTTTTTTTCTACAAAAGTACAAAAAAAAAAGAGGCTAAATTGTAAAGACTTAACAGCTGGTATGTTATGAGGAAAGACATTATCAACCCATTCCCTAAAATACTGCATATTAATGTCTTGCCTTAGTGGACACATGGTAAAAATACCACAACCTAATGTAACACAAAGCAAGTGTGTTTTTTGCTTCTTCTTTTTTTATTTATTTTTTTTTTATATGACAAATTTACATTAATGCATTTAAATGGCTGCACATGTATTTAAATAAGCACCAGTTACAAAGTATTTTAGACATCAGATCACAAGAGCTTCATACGATCACTGATGTTATGAAATATTATTTACAGTGGTCTCCCCATGTTTAAGTTATACAAATATACAGACATGCTTCCATCTTGGAAAAATTTGGTACAGTAGTTGTGATTTGATCAATGAGTAAAAGCATGATAACATGGAAAAAAAACACAACTAAAAAAAAAGTTATTGATAAGAACTTCCCACTGCATCTATTACAAGAATCTTCAAAAGAGTGGGTGAGTGCAGTCCATAGAAGTGTACTGATCTGTGTAGTAACATTATAAACAATCGCCTTATTCCTACCTAGGCTTATTAAATAGTTGCATTGATGAGCATTAGTTTTCGAATGATGAGTGATTTCCATATTACATTCTCACACATCACTAGACTTCCTTTATTTGCACATTTAAGATAACAAAGAAGTAATTAAAAAAAATACTACATTAGTTTGCATTGTTGTGCATTTATCTTGAAAATAATTATTTAACACTATAAAATGTTTTATGGCCACATGTTTCACAGTGGCACGGTCAAAAGACCACACACACACACACACACAAACACTCACACATCGACACACAAACACAGAGGAGTTTGGCACAGCTGGTATCTGGATACTCTATCTGTGCTTTATTTTTCTATTTATATCACCTGGATTATTTGCTGCTCTGACGTGTTGGGCCTCTGCTGCAAAGTGCCCACTGTACCTGGTACAACTTAAAACCTAGATTCGGTGTCTCTGCTTACTATTTGTTAGAAATTTCACTGGTGATGAGTAAAAAGTTTATTTTCTTTTATAGAAAACATTAAAAAATATATATTGTACCTAGATTTACCACAGATTTATCACTGATTACATGTCAAATTAATTTCTAAGTGATAAATGTGGGATTGTAGAGAGAATAATACAAACATAAGCATCTCTTACAGAGGTAAATGGAAACTATCTTACAGTACATTTTTGCTATAATGTGTTTTTAAGTGTATTTGTTAGTGAGTCAGTGATATATGGGGAACTGTGACCCTGTGTCAGAAGGAACTGTGTCAGTTCAATCCAAGTTATCAGGATTCTCTTTTGTCTTCTTTTCCCTTTTCTTAAGCTTTTTTTCCTACAGCAGCCATGTTATTCCCAGTAATACTTAGTGTTATCTTAGCTTCCAGGACTGCTTGTGTCTCACTACTGAATGAGAAATTAATGATTTGCTAATAAGGGAATTTGGAGAGACATTCATTTACAAAGAATCAGTAGTTGCTATTACTTCTTTAAAGTGTCATCTTTTTCTTAAATGCTACCTTCATTTTCCATGTCAGGAAAAGCTTACTGGCTGTTTCCAACATAATCCTTGACTCTAAAGCAATCACTCCTGAGCCAGGCTGCTGGCTTCCAGACAAAGTAGAAAACTACTGGCCTCAGTTTTCTGCCAAGAGTGCAGATTGGTGCAGGAGTTTAGCAGCCTCTGTGGTAGATCTGATCTTCAGCTTGTCTCAAGAGGTTGCTCATCTTCTTCTTCCTGGCTGGTGCCTTCAGTAAGCTCTTTTCTCCAGTAGCTGACCTGATCAAAAGTATCAGATTGGGGGAAGTCTGCTTCCTCATCTTGAACCAAGACTGGGAAGACATGGTCAACCATCTCACAAAGGCGCCCGAAGCTTAGAAATAGACACACAAACAGACTTTTGGAGCTTACCATGAAAAGATAAAAGTCAAGATGTTCAAACATCAGTGTGCACATGTGTTTCACTCGGGTTATACTGAAGGTACTTACGAGGAGATGTTGGTTTTGGCATGCTCCTGTATCAGCTCTCCCTTGGGATTGACAGTGAAAATCCTGTTCAGAGGAATGCCCACTTCCTTATAGGAATACACATCCTAAAATCACACACACACAAATAATCATAAGGCCAAAACACACTAATAAAAAAAATCACCTTTTAATTATTCAGCTAATAAGTACTTGCAAATGACAAAGAGAGGCAAAAAGGTTTCTTAATGTAGTTGTTAAGAATTGTGAGTGTGTAAGAGTGTGTTTTAGTGTTCAGTAATCTCACCGTAGCTCTGTTGCCAAAGGCTGCGTAGAAGGGTTCAGTGTTTGGGTAGAAAAGATGTTTGATGTCTGAGAGACACTCGATCTTAAATTTCTCTGGTTTCTTCTCAATCACCTCCCTGCACCACACATAACATAGCACACATTTCTATTCTTTTCCATCTTTGTTTTTCTATAGCTAATCCACATTGCATATATTTGCAAATTTAAAAGCATTTTGAAGCAGTGTGGCTGAGAGATGGAAAAATTTTAATTTCTTACAGTTTTATACACATTGTGTGCATCTGACCTGTGAAAGGCAGAAAAAAGACTGCTGGGGCTGAGCAGCACTGGGCCCATTGGCAACATGGTCCCCCTCTCATTGACCCAGTGCAGGTATCCTCGTGTCATATCAGCCATGCCGATGGCCCTCGCTGAGCAGTACATAAATTTATATCCATTTCTGTGACAGAGAGACGGATTTGCTATAACATATTTAAGCTGAAGAAACCCCAAAATGCCAATTTTAGCCAATATTAATGCATGTTTAAAGACCTTAAAAAAAGCAGTCGCTTCAGAGTATTTACACTTTGTAAATAATGCATATCAAAGCAAAATAAGAACTAGAGCAAAGACTGCACTCACAGACTGACTCTGTGGTAGAGCCGTGCAATACCCTGGTGGGTCCAGTCTTTACCCAGCGTGGGGAGGATGTGGCCAAGGGTGTCAGACCTAAAGTATAAAATAAGACAGATGGCATCCCACAGTTATTACAGATGTTCCTGAGAGCTACTTTTGCACAAATGCGGGGCCTTTAACATATGTTTAGCACATGTATTGAAGAAAAACCAACCCCAAATCTATGGACAGTGTGACATCTACTGGTGATAAGCAGGAACTGAAAAGGCCATGTCTCTTACCTGGTAATGGTTCCATCGATATCTGAGATGACTATCTTGTCATCCCAGCTCCAAAGATAGATTGTCCCATGGCAGCGACAGGTGCCTTGATACTGGGTGGTCACACTGAACACCACCTCATTAGGACCTTCTTTTAACTGCAGGTTAGCCTGTAAACACACATACACACAGAATATATACAAATGTGAGCACAGACACAAACACACAGGATAAACAAGGTTAAAATGGTTTCTTTAAGTTCTTTATTCAGTGTTACTGACTCCACATGAGGAAAACATTCTGCAACACAGTTCACTAACACAGTGTAAGATGTACAATACTTATTGCTGTTAAATGTTATTCACATTTTCAGTGAGGAAGACAAAAAAACAAAAACAAAAAACACTGTCTTGGTTTATTGCAGTATTTGTTTTTTAGGTGGGTGAGAATTTTATCTGTAAAGACATGTTTTTATTTCTGGAAACTGTCTATGAAAATATAGGCCTATAACACACCTCTTTGTTTGGTCATTGTTCTTCACCAGGGAGTTTCAGAGCTGACAGAAATTAATTTGACGGCATAATAATCTAACTAAAACCACCATACCAGTTGGTCTGAAGAGAGCCGAAGAGTCTTCTTATAGCAGACACTGCCGGGACTCAAGAGGGACTCTGACGAACAGGATCCTATCACCTGATTGGATGACCTGTGCTCCTCATCACTTGATGATTCGTCAATCATCCTGAAAATTCCAAGATATCCAGATTGAGAAATGTAATGATGTAAAGATGATGCAAGCAAGCAATACATTTATGTGTTTGAGGTCACCTGTTAACAGAGGTTACGCTGAGTGAGCTTTCTTCTCTGTCACCCCCCGCCTCTGTCACTGCTTCCTGAAGGGCACGAAGGACACAACTGGTTCAGTCGACCAAAAGATTAAGGAAGTGACACTAATCTAACCCTTTGCCTCTAGTCATTGCCCTTTTTTGATGCTCCAAATGATTCAGTATACACAATCAAAGAAAAGGACAACTTAATTCTTCAAACTGAATGTGTCTGTAAACTGACCGACTTGGAGTCACTGTTCCTGCTTCTCCATGAAAACCACCAGCGCCCACCTTTCTTTGGCATCTTCTCCTTCATGATGTTTTCCACTAATGCCTGAAGATAATGATGCACATACAACTGAAAACTGACTGGAAGTGTAACTTAAAACTGACAAGCACAAAAAAAGATCAACAACTCAAATGGAAAATAAGTAAATACAAACATTAAATTTCACTGTATTCAAGCTCCTCCGTAAAAAGGCAGCTGGAAGTGAAAACACAGTGACATGCATGCAAGAGCAAAAAGTGCAAAGAAAAGCTCAGAAATTGAAAACATCTGGAAATTAGGGTTAGACACTAGTGGGAAATAAAAAAAGAAAACTCCAGTGGGACACACTACAAGGAGAATAAGAAAAACACATGGTACAAGACAGAGAAAGGCCGCCAGACAGAGCAACAAGGATGACAAAGAAGCAGACACACAAGTAAACGCATGCTGTGACTAACACTCAAGCAAAGCCTGAAAACAGCATACAGGCTGGGAAGTGCTGGAGCCAAACAGACCAGGAAGGCAGTAAGAGAAGAAGCCAAAAGCCGAAAAGACATAACTTAAACACCAACACTTCACAAACAGAAATGTCAGAAATATGGTGAGTGAAAGAACGTGGGTAAATAAAAGAGGAAAATAATAAGGGAGTAAAGACATAGTATTATTTAAGTGTAGGACAATAGATTAAATGCAATATTTCACTGTGTTTTGAAATTGGCAACTTTGATATGAATTTACAATGATTTTAGCCTTTTTTACTCGGACAATGTAAAAATATTCAGTCGTATAAATCCTTTTAACAGCCACCTCTACTGTTTGGTAGACCAATTTTTTTCAGTTACTACAATAAATTTTATTTAAAATTTGTGAAATAAACCTGCCTGAGTCATCTTTACAGCTTGGTTTAGGAAAGTAATGCCAAATTTAGTGTTTGTTATCTTATTACTTTTCAAATTTTGACCATTTCAATAATGTTACCATATTATTGTCATCTAACCCATTTGTTAAGAAAAAAACACTGATGGATTGAGTGGAAACTTTAAAGGGTTAAGCTTCATTTGCCATAGCCATAATCTTTGCCACTTTAGCTACTAGCCTTAAGTTGAATCTTCATGAAACAATGAGAGATTGAACCAAAGGCAGAACCAAAGTAAAACATCAGATTCCGGAGGATTACAAAATGCTAGGAGTGCACTGGAGAAAAGCGATACAGGGGTTGTCTGAATAGTCTAACAGATCAAATACCATCTAACAAATAATAATAATAGTTATGGGCGCAAAATAAGTGAACATAAATTATTCTGTTTAACAGACATAATGGTTCAGCGTGATACATCTAACAAAAACAGAAGATCAAAGATCGGAAAACACTAGGGAAATAAATGAAAGCTGCTTGTACAGGAATTTATTGGTAATATTTGTCCTTCAAAATTAAACTGAGATGTTTCACTCTTTTGCATAAGGTACTTTTACTTTTACTTACTCAGCATGTTATGAAGACATTTAGCAGATTATACTGCATATTTTGAAGACATACTGTACATAAGAAAAGTAGGATTTTTTTTTTTTTATTATTATTGATATGCAATGTGGTGGTCTTACCTGTGGAAGGGGTTTCTTGTAGACCTGCATGGCCAACATGACAGGAGCTGCTGTGTTCCAGTTGTAGTATCTGCAATAGAGAGACAGAGAAAGCAACAGCCACTTCTTAGGTCTTTTTCTGCAGCTCACGTGTTTGATTCAAAAAGTGGAAATATGAAGTTTGTGCTGCAAATATTTAAGATTAGTTGCAAATTTTGGAAACAACACGTACTTGTTTCCTATTTTGACCACCAGGTTAGGGTCATCTATGATTGAGGGGTTTTCAGAGAACTGCTGGTAAGAAATTGCTCGCTCCAAAAATTGTTCTGTGGCATGAAACACACACAGTACAGGAAGAACGCACACAGATCAACAGACATGACATTTAAAGACATTTAGTTTTTAAGTAAATTATACACATGTAACAGCTCCCATCACATTTTACAGAAATAACTAAAAGCATGACCTATAATGTTATGATACTGAATATCATAAAGCAGCTAGGTTACGGTCCAGGAAGCTCACAACCCTGCATTGGAGTAAGCAGGTATGGACAGTTGATGGATGAAAGGATCATAAAGTATTGCTTCCTTGGTCCATATCCTACCTCTTGTGATCTCCTTGTTGTCAGTAAGTCCTCCACACAAAGAGATAGCCACGTGAGGCAGGTCGCTCATTTGGTCCAACAAACTGTCCACACCACTGTCCATCCCACTGCTGCCTACTGACTGTGGGGACTGGTTAGTACTCCTCACACCCATCATCATCATTTCTGAGTCCCCCTTCACTGAGCTGCAGCCTCCATCACTGAGAACAAAGACACACACACAAAATCTCAGAGATGAGTCTCTAAAAATTCCTTTTAGGAAGCTTTTAGTCATTCCACTACTATTATGTTCCATTAAACACGGGTCTAACTGTCTTTCTGGGATCACAATCCACTATTGCACTCACTAAGAGGTGACTTATTGCTGTACATTTATACACAAGGGTAGTGATAATTAATTATAGCAATAAAACACAACAGTCTATCTATCTATACTAAAGACTTCTTCTTACTGATCACCAGGGTGTAAGAATTACTCTCTGTATGCTAGGTGTGTATGTAGCATGTATTGAGAGGGCAGGCAAAATTCTGTGTTTGTTTTCGTACCTTTTAGGGAAGTAGAGAGCGGCAACTTCAGGCTCCAGCTCTGTAATGTCATCCAGATATATGCCATCAGCACCAAGGTGCTGGCTTCTCTTTTCTACAGAATACAGCATCAAATTTAATCAGCAGCAGAAATGAAAGATGACATTAGAAATAATGTGACTCTGAGCTCAAGAATTCCTTTGAACTGTTTACAAAGGACATACAGTACCCTTCTTCTTGGTCGGCGAATCAGTCCTTCTGATTGGACTTTCTCTGTTCCTGCTTTCATCCAGATTATCAGGGAGGATCCTCTGTGATACTGAACAAGCTGTTAAACCCTCCATCTCTGCACATAATGGCCCAACATTCTCCACTTCTTTTCCTGAAGGATCAAAACAAAATCATGGCTCATCAGTGATGCAATGATGAATAAGTTTATAGGACCCTGCAGTTCTACAGTTAATATACAAGTTGAATAAGACTGTTGATTTATGGTTCAACTACGGTAAAGTTAACATGGTTTTATCTCAGATTCAAAGACAAGCCTGTGTCTGCAGAATTCAAAATGTGAATATGCACAAAACTACCACTGGAGGTCACTGGAGGTATCTTTGAGATTTCCTGTCCAAACAAGTCAGTCAGTCATTATCTGCACCGCTTATTCCTATCACGGGTCTCGGGGTAAGCTGGAGCCTATCCCAGCAGTGTTTCAGGTAAAAGGCAGGGTACACCCTGGACAGGACACCAGTCCATCGCAGGGCCAAACAAATGACTTTCAATTTGTTCTTGAAGTTTCTTTTTTTTTGGGGGGGGGGGGGGGGGGGGGGGGGGACACAAAAACCCCCCACCTTTACCACCAAAAAAAGAAAACCCCCCCCACCCCC
>JBAMHW010000001.1:25010990-25025903 GCA_037177495.1 Rhadinocentrus ornatus | reverse complement strand
ATAATAATAATAATAATAATAATAATAATAATAATAATAATAATAATAATAATAATAATAATAATAATAATAGGGGTGGGAAAGGTTGAGAGGAATGATCTAAAAAGCAGAGAAACACCCACGGGCGTCAGCTGACCTCTGAACTATGTAGAAAATCTGGCTGAAATTGCCTCTGTTGGGCTTTGACTGAGAAACTCACCTGTCACATGCTTTTGAAATGTCAGTGCTGAAAGGTGGGTAAAAAATGAATTACCAAACACCAGTCAGTCACACTGATCAGAAATTAGACACAAATACAGTCTTGTGAAATTTAAATGTGGTTTCTAGAGAGTTTTTGATTACAATTCACAATAATTGATCTTCTAACCTTTAAATATGACAGGCTGCAGTTTGCAGGTGTGAAGCAGCTGATCAGGCACTATTACAGACAGCTCTGGAGGACATAGTGGGGTTGAGGACCGTTGCGATGAACTTTGCAGGGTTACAGTCTCTGGACACAGAAAGTAAAGAAGAACAGAAAGAGAACACTGAGAAGTGTAAAAGGATCTGGTTGATGCAAAATATATTAAAACCAAAATAATTTTAAGAATACTTAAATGTGGAATTTCAATGCTCATGTTTTTACCTGATCTGGCTCCATTTGTGATAACAGACGGCACTGACAATGTGGATAAGGCTAAAGATGATGGTGGTGACTTTACTTTGCTTTCTGGTAGACTGTTGCTAGATGAATCAGGCGACCACCCCTTGTGCCTCTTCTTTGGGGGACCTGCATTTGGCCCTGCAGGATACAGAAGATTATTATATTTGATAATATTTAAAAAAACATTACAAAAACCTTTGTTGATTAGCTGCTTTGTACTTTTTTTTTTGATATTCAGAAGTTGCTGTTCCTGTTTAATTATTTGTCACTTTTCAACAAACTTGCTTTGGGAATGATTTCCTGTCACTTTTCTCATTCTAATATCCCACAAGTTAGCACATACACTTAATAATGTTCTAGAAAGGACTTCTGTGGATTAAGTAAGGGTTATATTTTAGTCATGCAGCTATTTGTCTTTTCCTTTCAACTATCTGTTGAAATAAAGCAATAATGGAGACACATAAAAGGTTTACTTGTTAAAAGGGCAATGAAAAAACAACGGCAACAGGAAGGAAGCTTTTCATTCAGACAGAAAGCAGGAAAACAAGGAATGAGACGAAGAGGGACTTTTATGGTCCTGGTTTATAGAGGAGACAGACTGATGGAGAGGGAGGGAGAAGGACAGAGAGACAAACGGAAAAGAAAAGAGAAGAAGAAGTTTAGTGCCCCACGTGTTAGCCAATGAAAGGCAGGGAAAAGAAAGGGCAACCCCCGAACGCATAATGTTGCTGATTGACTCCTGGATGGCAGGAGTGTTATAACACCTCCAGACATACAGACGCACACACAGAGATCAGGCCGCTGGAGGCAGGAGCCTTCCCAAACAGAGGTGTGAAGACACCAAGGGGAGGGGCTTTATGACAAGAGACAAACTAACCATGTCTACCTGCACACAAGGAGCCTGTTGCAATGCAATAATAAGTTAGAATACTTTAACACTTTAAACTTTTATACAGCTGTTTTGTAAGAGGTTGGAATTCCCTCAAAAATCAAAACCAAATTTTTGAACATTTGTGAAATACTCTTAGCAACTGTCAACATAAAAAAATTTTGTTCTTGCAAGAATAAACAGAGAACAATGCTGTTCTAGAGGCTTTGCTCCTATAATTTATACAAAGTCAGAGTGCAAAGGTATCTGTGGAAATGTGCATTTTCTGGGAGGGGATGCATTTCTAATTTAAATTCTAATCTATTCTCAATAATGGCACTGCAATCACAATGCGCCACAGAGTCAGAAGTCATGTTACTGATCAGGAGTTTTGCAACTCCAGCGAAGCAGGGGTAGGAAAACATGTGTCTTATTTACTTTTTAAAATAGTAAAGATTTTCTTTATCAATACAACTCAGCTCAGTAAACTCTTCTGCTGCCATGTAAGCATTTTATTTTTAGTGGAAATCTCATATTGATGAAAAATATTTGACTTAACAAAAAAAAAACATGCATGAGATGTATGCATGTATGAGAGTATTCTAAGTAACGTTATATTTGCACATCCTAATGATTAGGAGGAATTAAGGGCTGAGTACACCATTGTGCAGAATCCGTACCTGTAGCTGAGGGTCTCCCAGACCCTGACTGTTGTAAAGGTGGATGAGCAGTGGAGGGAACTGCGTGGTTTCCATTTATCAGCGTGTGGGCAACATCAACCACGTGTGGCTCTGCATGTGATCCTGCCATTTACACACACACAGAAGACAAAAATAAAATGCTACCACTAAAAAATTTAACTTCATGAGAGCTACTTCTGTTATCATCAATAGTCTCCTAAAAACTTTATGCTGTTTAAATGAACCACATACAGAGCATTTCATTTTTGCAAAAAATCACTGGGATAACAGAACAATTTTCTGCAAGAACTCTGAAAATTTCTGTGCAGTGTAATGTGTGTGCATTCTCCAAAACCTGTGTGGCTGCCAGGTGCATGTGATGGGTGACTCAATGACAGGTTTGGTGGCTGCTCATCTGATGTTCGGTGGCCTTCTGCAAGACTGGACCTCATCTGTCTCAACCTGCCATCTGAAATAAACCGTTATTCATACAGACATAAATCCACTGACTTCGTTCCAGTCATGACTTTAACCCCTGTGTGTATTTGCATGTCAGCATCAATGTATCAAAGAAACGCCTTTCATGAAATGCTAAGTACCAAGAGTTTAATTTTGAAGTTTATAGCCGAGAACAAGATCAGACCTAAAGTCAGAGTCTAACAGTTGTCTATATAGCACATTAAGAGATGAGAAAGGACTCAGCAAACCAAATTCTTAAAACTGGACCCAGGGTAATACTAATGCAAAGTAAGTGTAACAAGTAAAATCAGAAACCCCTGAAGCAAAGGAGGAGACACAAGACAAAGTGAATGATTGGTATGGAAAGAATTTAAGACGGACTCCATGTGTTTAATGGACACTAATTTAACATAAATTTTATCAAATAAAATAATACAATAAAACTCTGGGAAAAGTTAATGTTTTCTTTTTGAAGGGTTTGAGTCAACCAGCTTGCTGCTAGCATGACCCTTATGTGCTGAATTTACCTTAGGTAAGATTATTAGTTTGGGTTTTGAGCCCAGGGTTAGACATTACTACAAGACAACAAACTACCAGAAAAAAAGCGTAGTGGACATTTTACTGTATATGTTCTAGCTGCTCAATATCAACACTATACATTTATTTATTTTTTTAAATAAATGTTTCAGAAACAAGATTAACAGACCACATGATAGATTTTTATTGTTTTTCTACTTAACTCCAAAGCCTGAGTCTTTTCCTCCCAAACTACAGTATTAACAGATTAAGAGGTAAGCAGAGATAACAGGAGGAAAATACATCACATAACAAAGATGCAGTATCTAGAGAGTTGTTCACTAGGTATTTTCTCCAGGTGAAAACCTTTCATGTCATTACAGCTCAATGTGTTATGTCTAGCCTGTGACCTCTGTGTATACTCGTCAAGTCTCACCTCTCACCCCTTTGTGAGGCTGTGCAGTCGGTTCATCTGTTCACTCCCACACACTCAGAGCTTTGCAATCAACACAAATCAGACTACTGAACTTTCTCTTGGGACGATAAAGGACCTAAAATCTTGCTTTTGTCCATTTCAAGAAATGTAAATGCAGTAGTGCAGGGAGAGTAAAGTATGACTAAAACTTGACTTCCTCTGAAACATATGAGGGCATTTTCTTACTCTTAATTTAATGCTTAATAATTTTAATAGACCATTTCCTAGTTGAAATGAAATAGTAAAGAACAATCTTACAGCACACGGCTACATTTTTTCTTTTCTAATACCAGAATATTCGGTTGCTAAGTATGTCATGGAGGAGACATCCCAGCTTTTAAAGTGGCAGTGTTTTGTACGATTATGCATCTTTCTTATTTCTGCCTTGCTTTTAGATGTACGTCAGGTTACACATCAGTAATTCTCTTTTTTGTGTCAGCATAGCATAGCACAAACCTTGAAGAAGCAGCACCTCCATCTCTTCCTGCTGCAGAATGCTCTCCCTCCTTATCTCTCTGCCTCCTCCTCTCACAAATGTTGTCACTTGATGCCACTTTAATCACTGACACTTTATTTGGATGGTACGGTGCATATAAATATTTTTTTATATTTTGTTTTATATTGTTTATATTATATATTTTTAGTTTAGTTTTTTAGTTAAAACAGTATTGTTTTATACAGTAAGTTGTATTATATTGGTTAAACTTTTGAATATACATGCTGATGCATGTTGTATTTTTTTTAAATATTTCTTATTATATTTTTCCATTGCAAAGGAGAGAGAAGAACTGGAATGTTTATTCTAATTTTCGTCCTGAACACACAGCAGAATTGAGAAGTCTTTTTAATCTTTTGATCTTACCATTCCCCCTCCAGCAGATAGGAGCTCCTTTGACCAGGATGCCCTGGTTATTCCTGTACAGATGGTACTTCAAGTGCTTCTGTTTCTTGGGCTGGGTGCTGAGCTTCAGGTTAATGTGGTTGGAGAACTCTGTGAAATAACGGAAACCTTTCTCTCCACAGCCCATACAGTTTCCTGAGAAGCCTAGAAAACATTGAGAAAATGGAAAGCTGAATGCAACAGTAAGAGTAAGAGTGCAACAACTAGGGTATTTTTTAATTTAGAAGCTTTTTACATTTTAGCAAAGAAGTAAAGTTATTTTTCTGTGAAAGTCTCTTGCTTTACCTAGCAAGGCATTCCGACCCCGTTCGTCTGGCAGGAAACGGCGGTCCACAGCACAAACCAGCAGATTATCAGGAATAGAGGGGGACTTTATCCCAACTAACATAAATCCTGTGGGAACATCCAAGGGATCTGATGCAAGCGAGGACAAACGCAGGTCTTTACCAGCTTGACAAAAGCCTGTTAGGAAAACAAGAAATGGGCAGAATGTTTTACAAAATTATTTGGTAAAAACATTTTCAATTATTTTTCCTTATATGTAGCTTTAATAATCTAAAAGGAGTCTATTCATGTTATCATATGCAGATGTACATGCCATCTGTGGTGCAACATCCTTCAGGTGGTGGCTTCATCTGGTAGGGTAACGGTGGACTGTTAGATTCTGAGCCATCTTCATCTTCTTCATCATCATTCTCTGTACGGCCTATTGAGGACACAAAGAAAACATCACATTTAAAGGAAAAACAAAAATGTTGAAAGAAGCATTTAAAGGCTGATTTGTGTGCAAAAGTTTGTAAAAGATATTGAGAGGAATCTGGATTCAAAAGCATTGTGTTTATAATGAGACTAATTCAAACTGTACAGAGTTTCACTGTTTAACAATCCTGTTTGCTGAGCTTCACCTAAACAGTAATAAAACCCACCATCTGGTGCCAATGACTGCTCCGTCTCAAGGTATAGCTGCGAGAAAACAGGTCGGGGAACAATGGTGTTTGACCTCAGTGATGCTTCAATGGAGTTATGGAGGACCTCCTCAAAGCGTGTGCTCCGCAGTTGGCCTGCGTAAGAATTCCCCATTGTTGTCCTGCAAAAAGCAAGCAAGTCTTGGATACTCACAACATGCTTCTTTAAGTTGTTGACATATTTATTTATTTTTTTTATCTTTGTTTGTGTATGTTTCTTAACCATTTAAAAAGCCTAAAGTTGTGCTTTTGGTGTTTTCTGATTTAGTAAATCCATTTTCAGCAGTCTTCTCATCCAGGATGATTTTACATTTTCAGTTTCAAGTTTCAGTTGACTTTTCTTTTTCTTTTTTAAATACATAAAATAAAAGTAACCTATGGGAGCTGGAGCTGCTGTGCTGCATCCAAATCTGCTACAAATGTTTATGCTACATATCAAACACACCCATCCAATCTGTGTAGTAAATATTTAATCTGCACATCTTCCTCCCTTGCTGTTTGTTTCATGCTGGCTCCCACTACCGCTGCTCCTACAATCATCATTGCATATCGTCTGCTTTTGTTTGGAGCCCCTCGCCCACCCCAGCATCCACCTGAAGGCTCTGGTTAAAGAAAAATATTGTTCAGTATTCACTCCAATATTTAATTGTTTAAAAAGTATGCATGCGAAAGAGAAATGGAGCCAAGCCTGCAAACTAAAATGCTTGATAAAGCTTTTATCCATCAACTTGTGTGTTGTCTGACTCAACTGCTAATGTGGTGATTTCTGGAAAACTGAACCACAAGGAAAATAAAAAAGAGAAACAGAAAGAAAAAAAAATGCATAGTGTGCCTTAAAAAAAATCTGTTTTCTGTTAACATACTTTATGTTAAAGCCCTCTGACATCAAGATTATATGTCTTGCTTAAGTTATATGCAATCACAGACATTTCAAATAAACACATAAATAAAAAAAAAAGTCAAACTTAAAAGCACATTTTTTCAAATGGTCACATAGACAAACAAATCCAATCCACACAGACCTAAACTGTGGTTACTGCTGGATGGCATTCGTCCAAACAATGTAATTTAAAATCTGCTGCACTGACAGTGTCAGGGCACCCTGACCTAGACACAACTCCCTCTCTCTGTTTTTCTACTTCCTCTCAAAGTGCTTCTCTCTGGAATTGGTTCTCTCCCTAGTCCACGTCTCAGCTGCTGTGCAACAGGTTGGATTCTCTTCATGTTTTTAACAAGAATGTTAATTCCTGACCAAAAAAAGTTGTCACCTGGATTTAACTAAGCACATAGGTTCGAGCCTCCTATTAGATAATTACTGAATGGGCAATTATCTTTTAGCTGGTAACAAGTTATTTAACCCCAGCTGATGCAATAAGTAGCTTCTCATTTTTTAAACAACCGTGTGGAAAGACATATTCTGTGGTCATGGTTATGATTTTGGTCTGTTTAAGAAGGGTCAAATCCCTGGCATACATCAACCAAAGAAAACATTTAAATAGATTGCAAAAACCTTCAGAAAATTGGGTTAAGAACTGTCCAACACATTAAAAATCATCATTTTCCAGGACAAAACGTCATTGGAAATATGAATGATGGTGATCAGCAAATACTTAAACGTTTGGTGAAATCAAATCAAAGAAAAACAAGAGTGGAACTCAGGGCTATGATTAATAGTGAAAGTAAGAACATTTCCTTTCACACAATGTGAAGGAAACTCAGGGGATTGGGACTGAACAGCTAGCCATAAGAAAACCACGTATCAGTGAGGCTAACTGGAGAAAAAGGCTTCAATTTGCTAGGGAGCATAAAGATTGGAGTCTGGAGCAATGGCAGAAGATCATGTGGTTTAATGGGTGCATCAGGGTAAGAAGAGAAGCAGATGAAGTGATGCAGCCGTCATACCTAGTACCTACTGCACATGCCTGTGGGGGCAATGCTATGATCTGGCGTTGCTCAGGATGGCATGATACTATTTCAAGATGCCAGAATTCATGGGGCTCAGATTGTGAAAAAGTGGTTCAGGGAACACGAAACATGATTTCCACACATGGATTGCCCACCACAGAGTCCAACATTGGATGGAAATAAATCTTGTGACGTTGCAGGAGCTGATCGAAACAATGCTACAGCCATTGCTGTTATAATCAAAGCTAAAGGCGGTCTGATGAAATATTAATGTGTGACCTTTTTTATTTTTTGGCAACTTTTTTATTTATTTGTTTTTGTTTTATTTTTTGGCCTGGCATCATATAATGCAAAATCTTACTAAACCTGGTCTGACTGTCTTTTTCTTCAAAGAAGAAGACAGCTAAATGTGTTGTGCAGTGCACATAATGGTTCAGAGGAGGGAATCCAACAATAAGGTTGGACTGTAAACATCTAGGTAATCCCCCTTCTTTAAACCTAAGACTGCCCATATGCTGGCTGTCAGAGATGTAAAAGAGGCCACACATGACTAAAAACCTGATAACTTCACACTAATTATCCAGTCAGCAACCTGAGGGCCAGCTTAATGACCCAACCTAAGACCTAACCACCAGATTACAGACTTAAAGGATTTTGTGTTATTTACTCCACACAGCTGAAAGCTTTTTCATTATAGTTCAGATATGAAGACACATCTATTACTGCTTTACAAACCAACTTCTGCAGCTTGTGGCAGTAAAATGACATTGCAAAAGTCATTTAAATGTGAAGCTGAAAAAAGGGAAAAGCCTAAAACACCATCTTTCAAAAAGCAACATCAGAGCAGAAACCAGAAGAATAATGGAAATCCTTACCCGGAATCTTTTTAATGAAAAGATGACCGCTGTGAGACTTATCAATTCCACACTGAACTGCAACATGGATGACTCCTTACTTTTAATGACTGTAAATAGGTTTGTATTAAATCGGATTACATCTGATATTACACATTATAAGAACATTATAATAATAAAATATACTATTTTAAAGAGTACAACAGGCTACAGCTGTCTGTAGTTGCAAGTATTTATCATCATTCTGTGGCTGATTATAAGTCAACATGATAACGTTAATGAGCCAAGCTTTGTGAGATTGTTCACAGCTTTACTTTCTTCTCACAATCTCACACTGGAGATGAAAACACACCTTACCAGCCACATTCTGCCTCCTCACTTTCATATGTAAAGAAGTGGTGCAGATTTTTAGGGCCTTGCACCTTGTGGAGAGACACAGGGTGGAAGACAAAAAGCCCTGTCATAACACAGTCGGCACTGAGAGGAAGTAATCACACCTTCTACCAAAAAGCACTCTGAGCATTTTACAACCAGGGACAGAGGAGACTGGGAGGGAAATGGGAAGAGTGGAATTTAAGAAGACAATCTTCCTGTATTTTAACCAAAATCTTAAATACTGATTAAATAACCAGGTAGTCCAAGTTTGCGGGAAAAGAAAGAACGAAAATAAAATATTCAAATATTGACATTATTTTTCCCTGCAAAACATCAAAGGCAAGATTTCCTGCAAGTATTGTCGTGCATTACAATAGATGCAGTTATGCCAACCATTCTGGTTTCAAAGCTGAGGACTCAAACCACACCAAGGAACCTTGTGCAGAGCTTCATACTGTTCAGCCCAAACTCTCTTTAATTTCTGCCTGCACGTGTTTTCTTGCAGTGATATATCTTGTATTTATTTCTAAGAAATGCGTTTGTGACTAAACCTCAGAGATCTGCAGCACACAAAAGGAGGACATGCAGCAGTGATGATAGAAATAAGTGCTTAGTAAAACTTTTAAAGGAGCTTTGTTGATCTTTTCTCCTCCCACCTCCCCCTCCTTCCTTGACGTGGAAGTGGGAGATCCTTTCATCTCCCCCACCTCCTGCTCTTCTCTTTCTGCCTCTCTTTCACCCTAGGGAGAGAGACACTATTGTGGTGTTTTATGACCCCTTTAACCCCATTCCCACCACCACCTTCAAATATACACAACCTCACACATACACACCCCAAAAAGTCTGAGCACCATGCAAAGCACACACTACTACACTATCAAACTAATAACTTTCTATCGAGTTTTAAAAGGTTTTAAGGATTTAGAAAAATATTCTTCTTGTATTTTATCCAATACGTTAAATTGGCTTTAAATAACAAAGAGGAAAATTTGTTATAATTTTTTTAAACCAGTAAATTCTATATATGTAGACGTAAGAAGAATTAACTGCATTAATGAAAATATCACATCTGGTAGGTTGTGGCAACCGCTCTCTGTCCAATACGCCCATTATGTCCTGCTCAGCTGCTTGATGCAAACACATACATAATCTCTGTTTTGATGGAATGGATGAATTAGTTTGAGGGATATCTCATGACCGCAGGGTCAAAGGTGAGTTCAGATAACAATGTTTAAGTAAGACTTTGATGTGGCCTATACTTCCCATAGACATGCACACAAACACGCACAGTCACACACATAGACACCCACACACACTCTCCCAGGGTCTCTAGCTCAGTGGACACAAAAAGCTTGTCTTGGGTGGGGGGGGGTGAAAGGTCAGCCTGGGAGAGGTCAGATAAGAACCCCTGGCTTTTTCTCTATTAGCCAGGCCCACATACCAGTCACACACAAACACATGCATGCACTATCCCTGCTTTTCTTTCTTTGTTTTCAGTCTAACACATGTGGCCTCCACATTAACATATACTCACGTGCAAATGCAAATAAGAAGTAAAAGTATGCACACAAATATGTGCACGACGACGTGTGCAATAAATCTATCTACAGAAACTGTAGAGCGTGAGTGTGTGTGTGGTCTAGACAATATTCTTGTTGCAGAGACCTTAAAATGGTTTACTTCAGTTAGAAATGCAGCATGGTTAATGTTAATTAAGGTAAACTAATGTAATGCTTCCTTAAGTCATCGCCTCCATGACTGTGTGTGCAAATCTGTTTGTGTGTGTGTGTGTCTGTCAGAAAGAAATAAGATAGTGAGGCAAAGGAATGTTGAACAGTGTCAGCTGACACAGCAGCATCTTTTTCCACCCTCAAAAGCAGAATTACAACAAAAAAACTTCCAGCTTTGCAGATGCTCTGTGATAGCTGAACCACAGCCAAATGCATGCAAAGTGTTACTTTAACACACACAGATACACACAAGTGGACCCTCAGATGGGAGCATCGCTGACCAGTGACCCACACCGAATGCTTTCATTCACAGTTTGCTCATCAGACACTGGATCGATGGCCAGCCAGCCAACTGGTCAGGCAACACTTCAGGCAGCCATTCACACTTACTCTATCTGGTAAATGATCCGTATTTATATAGCGCTTTTATCCAAAGTTGTTTTGGATAAAAAGCGCTAATTAGGCCCAAGGACACCCTGACATGAACTCGACTTGGCCGAGGATCGAACCGCAACCCTCGGGTTACAAGACGACCGCTCTACCTCGCCGAGCCACGCCACCACACATATTTCTATTACTCTCTTCCATAACAGTATCTTCAATCACTGAAAGCTTACAGTTAACTATTTTCAAATAATATTTTTTCTGCACTTGCTAATAAAAACATATTACCAATGCCATTTTGCCAATAATATTACATTAAAAACTTTTATATTGTCTGTTTATATCACATAGAAAACAAAGTGAAACAGTACCAGGAAACACACTATGTGCAATGTGCAGGTCACAGTACCAGTCTACTGTACACAGTATATCTCCACTTCCCTGAGTTGTTTAATTATCTCAGAGAATGTCCTTGAACAGTTTATTTTTTACTTTTTATCGTTTGTTCTGCTCTCTTCAGCTTGCATAGCTTCGGGGGAACTTGTATTGTCTACATGCATGCATGTCTGACTTTACGTATTACTTGGTGTGGTTTTAAACTTTTCAGCAAAAGGATATTTGGCTAAATTAAATTGGATCGTGATTTAAAGCATTATCCAAATCACAATGACATGAAACTGTGTTTGGGTGATTAAAGGTAAGTTCAGATGTGAAACCTGCTACACACAACTCAGCATCAAATTTTATGAGTAGCAGCATCAACACACTTCATATGCACAAAATTCCAGTTTCCCTCCTTCTCTGTGTTTTGAAGAAGTTGGAAAAATAACAAAAAATAAACTAATTTTAAATCAAGAGGCTCACTTAGTACCATTGAACACCAGGACCATTATGACTATGTTTAGACATTGCTAAAATATTTATAGTAAACCATAGCTGTACAAAGCTTATTATCTGTTCACATATTAAGAGTGTTTTTAAGATGCTTAAAAAAAAAAATCAGGGGAGGATTTTGTGTATAGCCGAGTTTGAAGTCACATTCCCAAACTTTAAATTATGTGTACACTCACAATTGTCCTTACAGAGTAATTACAGTGAAGCAAGTCAAAAACGAACAAATTCCTCAAGTTTTACAGCAAAACAGTTATCTATAAAATTAAATACATAGCTTCTCGGGTCATACCCACTAAGAAACACTGTTCGCAATTATTATTTCCTGTATCTAAACAGCATCAGCAACAACTGAGCTGGCAGCGTGAGGGTCAGTTTTCCATCAATAAGAGGTCAGAGCAGGTAATGTGCTCTACCTGCAGTAATGCTGCTGTCAAAACAAGCAGGCAAAAAAAAAAAAAACAGTCGTTGGACCGACTTACCTCTGCAATGCGGCGGGAGATACAGAACAACTACTTCTCACGAAAGTCTAACAAACGTGCTGTCACCATGTCCCCTGCGCAAGACCAACGGCGGGACTGACTTGGGTGTCGCGCGTGTCATCACCTCTGATCCGCCGCGAGGACCCTCCCCCCTTCGAAAACAACAATGGTACGGTCCAAATGGTTCACCCCCCCCTTTTTTTTTTTCAACCACTTTGTACTCGTTTTTGTGTTTAAGACGTGACGGAATTTCTTCTGATGATTTATTGAAATAGGTAACAGTCAAGCTGGGAATGGGTTAGTGACATATATGCCTAAAAAAAAGTATTACATTTTTTTTTTCAAATAACAGGCATAAAAATGGCTGACTTTTGTTCTACAAACTCCCATCTTTATAGAAACATATGTTGTTTTTAGATTTTTAATTGTAATCAGAATTTTTTGTGATAATTTGTTATATTTCTGCCTAAAATCATCATATGGTGTGACATGAAAATAATTGTATATAAAATTAAAATGGATTATACATTTTGAAGTTACTCACTTTTAATAAAATCATTTATCATAACTATACTGTGATCCATTAAGGTTTTGTGAAAATTAATTTAATTTGAGTTTTATTTTCTAAATCATCGCTCATTGCGAGACCTATGCTGTCGGTCTTTCAACATATTTTCTATTTATTGAAACAAACCTTGCAATAAAATTATAAAAAATATTTGTGACTCCTGCTGATACTATTTTATATGTATTCCATGAACATTTTAAAGTTTTATCATCAATAAAGGTATGTTATTTTCACAATATGCAATGTTACACCAAATTATATATGGTCACACCACATGATCATGTGTCAATGAAAAACCTATATTAATCTACTTGTTGGCAAGTAATGATCAGACCATATAGCAGGAAATATTTAACCACTCACTGCTGGAAAGTAATATTCAAATTTTATTGATTTTTTTAATATTTAACAAGTAAAAGAATTTTACATTATATGAACTATATGTTGGTTTATCAAATTTAATTTCATTTTAATTCAAAACTGGTCCGCAGTATGTATTATAATTAAAACAAGCAATTTTTTAATATTATATGAACTGTAAACATACACAGTGGCTGAGTGGATTCATAAATTAATCAGTTCATCTAGACTTCATTGTATATAAACCAGTCAAATTTGGAGAGATTAGCAAACCGGCTGGCAACTTCCTGATCTTCATAGTAAATGCAGTCTTGCCTGTTTGGCCGGACAAAACCGCTTTTGTCTCCAAGGTGTTTCATGCCTGCAGCCCGACATACTTATGTCAACAATTTGTCACACATATGGTTTTCCCTCATACTTAATTAAGACAAACTGTCCTTCTGCGTATCCTTTATTAGAAGTGGTGTCTGTATCCTCAGTTTGGGTCTCTCCAGTTGATGCACTTGATTGAGCATCTGCATGCAGCACCTGAGTAGTAAAGCTTTAAAAGGAGAGATTTATGTCATTGATACGATTGTCTGCAGTGACTGCAAAAACTGGCTTCTAATCTATCAAATTGGGTTTACTCAATTTACAAATATGTAGGGCTTAAACTGACTGGGCTTGGGGCTCTCTAGTGGTCAAGCAAGGAATGTAGGATTTTAGATGAAGACAAAACATTGTTTAGGCTTAAACAACATTGGAACGTTTCTGTGAAGGGGTCTGCTGTGTCTGTCTGATAAAATAGAAATCTGTATCACAAAATAAAACTAAACTAAACACAATCTATTGTGGAATAGTTACAGCTTTTATGTTCTAATAGACTCAAATAAATGTTTTAAAGGACTAAACATTCATTGGACTTTGTTATTTATTGAAATATCTGCAGGAAATTATAATTCTTATCATATGGTGCAACAAACAAATCATATGGCATGACAGACAGGCATGTCACACCATATGAAGTGTCACACTATATGATGTTTTCTGCACTTAGCACAACCTAGAGTCTTAGCTACTCATTAGCATACTAACAACATGCTAGCTACAACAAAGCAACATAGATTTACATGCATTTATGACAAAAAAATTAAATTTGTTAAGCCTTTTTATGAAAAATGTGTCACACCAAAATACACTGCAACCTGAACCTCTAAGACAGAAAGAAAGTAAGTAAGAAAGAAAGGTCTAATCTGGAAGGGGTAGAAGATGGCCTACAGAAAAACGATTTTAGGATCAAGGATGTAACCAAAGAATTGGTTTTAATTTAACTTATAAATTATAATCTTATTTCTGATAATTAAAAGGGAGTTTATGACAACATTCTTGACCATTCATCTCCCTAAGCTGAATATTTGGGATTTAGAAATTTCGTTTGAAGAACTATTGTACATCAAGGTGTATGACAAAAATATTTTACCTTTCTGTCGTAAACGGGCAGATCACTGCATCGAGAAAATGATCAACTGATAAGCTCAAAATGAAATTATCATTTGGATGCAATCTTTCTGGCCCAATTAAGCATTTATTTCCTTCTTTCAAAATTTCTCTACATCAACTCTGTAAAATTCATTTTACCTTAAAAACTAACAAAATCAAAGATATACATAAACCTCTAGAGGATTTTTGCTTTCAGCACATCTGTCAATACAGGTCATTTTTTAAGACTTTTTAAGAAGGAAAAAAAATCTTACAATTGTTTTAATAGTATTATTATTAAAGATACCGAGATTTATCAGTTTAAAAACCATCCATCCATCCATCCATTTTCTGTACCGCTTGTTCCCATTAGGGGTCGCGGGGTGAGCTGGAGCCTAT
>JBAMHW010000001.1:24994118-25009460 GCA_037177495.1 Rhadinocentrus ornatus | reverse complement strand
ACCGTGTATAAACTTTTTTGTAGTATCTAATCTCTCCCCAAATGACAAACCACTAAAAGTGCTGTCAAATGAAATCTTGCTTTGTTCTTCCTTTGTTCCCATCAAAATGGTCAGAAATATGAATATGTGAACAAAGTACCTCACACCCAGATGAGAGCACCTCTACAGCAGTGGAAATTTCTCATTCAACACCTCCCACCTCTTCCAGGCAATCTGTCATGCTGATGGGACAAAGGGACTCCCCTCTGTCCCCCCTGTATTAAATGTCCCTGTGGCCACCGCAGAACAACAGACAGACAAGTGTGTGTGTGTATGTGTGTGTGTTGTGGGGGTGGGGGGTGGGAGGTGGGGGTGGTATTTAGTTAAATTTTTCCCTTTACATAACTGCAGAGCATTGTGCAAATATGAAGATAATATTATCATGATCATTTATTGTCATCTCTCTGGGTTACAGTAAAAAAAATACTAAGAATTTAAGATGAGCTATGAAACTTAAATTGATATGGCTTTTCTTATTTATATGACTTATTGACTAGTATGATTAGACTATAACAAAGGCTAATCAAACTAGGTTTATGAAATAAAACTAATGTCCTCCCTCCTAGCTGCAGCTTTCATTTTGTCACTAGGAATCTCATACTTCATCCTTTTTGCTGCCCCAACTGGGCAGTGCCAATCTGTACAGTGGCACAGCCATGCCACGCCAACACAACATCCCCTGATGGGAGAACAGGTGTTGGACAGGGTCCAGTGGAGCAAAGAGGAGTGGGCTGCCATGAAATATCAGATGAACCGGCCAGCACCAACTCCTCTGGCCCGGGGGAGGGGGCCACAGCCATTTATTAAGTGAGTGTGTGTGTGTGTGTGTGCGTGTGAGAGAGAGAGGGGGGGGCAGTGCAATAACGAACCCCAACAAAACTGATTGTAAACCAAACATTCAACAGGGAGGCAGACTAATCTGGGAAATCCCTGAACAAAAACTACATATGCTTGCTTGAAGCAACTGAAGACACAAGAAAAACAGCAGCCTGCTTCAAATTTTTGGTTTATTTAAGACTGTAGACATTTTTTCTGGAGTGTTGGCTTTTTATTAAATATGAATAAGTTTTCCTTCAGATGAAAGACAAATTAAAATAATGGTTAACATATGCCACACTTCAGTCTCTATTTTTATGTACGTTTTGAGTAGCTTTGTATCAGTCCCCCATCACCAATTTCTGTTTCCTGACTTAGATCTGTAAAAAACAAAAAAAGTTTATCGGTATTTTTTGAGTTTAGTTTCTCAAGCCTTTTTACTGCTAATTTTACAGCCGCAATGACACTGGGTATGATTATTCGCTAAGTCGCCATGGAACCATATTGGCCTAGGCAAGGCTTGTAGTTCCTGTTAATGGGTTGAATATAACATTTTATGTCCCGTTGCTATAGCCACGGTGCTTAACTTGTGATGTAAAAATAGTTCAGCCCATTCATTTTAGTATAAATACTTCACTTCGCTTCAAGACACAGACAGAGCTGTATGTAAAACATGTCTATTTGAATGTGCCCCGGCAGAGGGAAAAGGTATTGCTACTTTACACATAATGATGGCCCAGGTCATTTGGCTGAGAATAATGGTGGTTTCTCTGTAAAGCATATCACTCTCATTAGGCTTTTACACACTGGTCGTGCTTAACTGGAGATGCACTTGTCTGGATACACACACACACACATACTTGCATGCTTGCACACACACAGAGTGCACCCCACACACAAACACACACACACACATACTCATATCATCTCCAAAGTCGTTAAAGGCCTTTGAAAAGAGGCCTCATTTGAGAGAAGCAATAAAATTTTTAATCATTTTATTACCAAAAGAGTATTTAACAAGTGGGTAATGAAATGCCAAAGGCAGGTTAGCTGAGTTTAACCTTCATAGAGGAAGCCATGTATCACATGCTGCCCCCAGGCATGGTGGGACAGAAATGTCATCCTCCATTATCCACCATACCTGAAGTGTGGCGTTGTGCGGCTGGCAGGCAGGCGTCTCGCTCTGCAAGGCGAGGCTGACGGGAAATTAGGGGAATTCAATTAATGGACGTTTTTTACGCACCAGGGTGAGAGCACCCTTGCACACATATACACACCTTAATATGCGATGCACATACTTAATGTGTAATTGTAAAAATGTAATACACACATTCCTCAGAGCGTACCCCTAAACACCTCACACTGTGAGGGGCTTCTGATGGGACAGGAGATCAGGAGGAACACATGTTCTTTCCTCAGTTAGCAGTTAATAGTCGTTGTCCTGCCTTTAACTTTTCCCTCTTGACTTTGTTCTTTTACACCCTGCCAGTCGAGTCTTCCGCGTTGAACCCACTGTTCTCTAAATCTTTCTCCCTGATGCGATGGTATAGCTGCCCGCTCCGCTGCTTTCCCTCAGTAGGTCAATTAAGGAGAAAATGAGGCAGAGGGGGACACTCTCAGTCTGCCACCATAAAAGAACCATACCTAACTACCTGCTTGCCAATTGCTCATATAATATACCTTTAAATTACCCTGCAGTGTAAGTGCAAGTGTGGCTGTGTGTGCATGTGACAATGAGTTAGAATAAGAAAGGCAGGCTAAAAAGGAGATGAATCGTTCTGTTTAGTATGTACCTGTAAGAGGTTTTTTTTAAAAAAAAAAATTTTTTGTCAGCAAAGCAATCGCCAATTTTTCAAAGGAGGGGAAATACATCTGCCACTTCTGGTAGCACCAAATATAAGTCCTATCATTACATGTTCCCATTTCTTTGACACACTAGAATAATTTATAGCTGATAACAAAAAAATACTCTATTTTTCAATAACAAGCTTCTGTGGTACTTAAAGGGACTGGCCCCCCAAAGTTAATTGAAAAGTGTCCGTGCTCTCATTTGCATAAGAAACACATTTAAAGGTGAAAAATTATAAATAAATATTCAGCCACCTGTGAAATATGGCTTTTGGCTTGCTGGTCATTTATAACTTTGCCTTTAATTACGTGACAGGCTGGGCTTTGGCAGCTGTAATGAGAGGCTCTAGTGATGAAGAGGAGTGTGTCAGAGACAGAGGGCTATAGGTCATTTAGTGTAAGAACAGACAAACATTCATGCAGAGGCTCACAGATAGACTGTTCAACACATACACACACATGCACATGTATCTAAGTATGCACAAGTGATATCCACGTGGTCATACACACACAGATTCAAATTATTATCCCATTTTTAAATTCTAAAGGTTGCATATGAATTATAATGTGACCACTTTTAATGAAATTATTACCTTTGAAGAAGCAGTCAGCTGTTACTGTTTACATTCAGCTCACACCTACATCATCTACTGTGGAACGCTTTGACTACACACCTGAACAAACAAGGTTCTGACAGCTGTAATTATTAGAGGATCGGCACTCTTTCACAGGTTGATTTTACCACAAATGTTTAAAAAAAAAAAAAAAAAAAGTCTTAGCAAGAATCCTCTGATCCTGACAAAGTTGTGCTCTTATTATTGTTATTTAATACCAGTTTGTAGCAGTTTAAGAAGCTTTGCAGATGTTGCCAGTTATGGTACAACTCCCTGGTTATGACAAAAGTCAGACTGGGAGAGGTTGGAGAACTTTACACCGATCCACTTAAACAAAAGACGGGATGGTGGATATGCAGAGCTTGGTACTTCTGTCTCTCCTCTGCCTCCCCTCCCTCTTCCCCCTCCCTTCTTCTCTTTTATGCATAAAGAAAACAGCTTGCATTGCCCTGCAGGTACTACTAGAGCTCTGTGCCGCCTTGCCTCGCATCGCTTTCTCTTTCACCTTCACTCCTTTTCTGCGGTCACTTCCCAGTAGAGCTTGCGTCACAGCAGCCGCTCTTGCTGGGGTGGTCTTTCTCTCCCTCTCTCTCTCTCTCTCTCTCTCTCCCTCTTTCTCTCTCTATTTCCACATTTCCACACTTCTTCCCTCTTCTTTTCCCACCTCTGTAGAGAAAGGGAGGGAGGAAGGGAAGTAGGGAGGGAGGCTATAAGAATGCCCCAGCTCAGTAAGTCCTATTATAAGCAGAAGGAGGCCATATTTTACCATTTCACCCTCCAGAAATATTACAAGATAGACAAGCAAGTAGGGGCTAATCCCTGGGATGAAATTAGCAGTGGAGGGGTTAGAGGCAGGATGGAGGGATGATAGAAAGGGAGTCAGGGGGATGGGATGGGTAGCTGAGCCCGGCTAGAGGCGACTCGTCCACAGGGATAATTACAAGATGCTCCTGGGGTCTGTCTATGTGTCTGTCGGCTGTGCTGGGCTGGCCTTCATTTTTGATGGCTCTATTTTCAACAAGGGGGACTAGTTCTCTCCCTTACTGTGTGTGTGTGTGTGCACCCTTTCCTTTTGTGTCTCCAGTGCTTTAGATACATAGTAAAAGCTATTAAAATTGAAATTGTTCTAGGGGCAGTGAGCGAATGAGGGAAAGAGGCGACACACTCAACCCCCAAGACAGACTCTTTAATAATGGCTGTACAGCACTGTGTGTGTAAGTGTGTGTGTGTGTGAGAAAGAAGTAAGTTTTTGACCCAACTGGCAGGCCTTGCATGAATATTTCCTCCAACTCCAAGCTGAACTTGCAATGTCTGTCTGAAATCTGGATTTTACCTATCAAAATATTTGCAAGCTTTTTCTTATTTAGAAACTTGTCTGTTTGACAGAAAAATAATCTAGTTCCTCCCTCTGGTTAGAGGAGTCAGTGGTCTGTTTTATTTGATAGAAATAATAATGATAATTAAAACAGCAGTTTGTGCAAAATATTTTTACTTTTCTATACCTTGATGATCTTTGAAATTTAAATAAAAGTGATTAGAGGACTTAAAATCCACGTTTTCTCATTTTCCTGTGTGATAAGCATATGTGAGCAAGCTTCCCTCCCTCCATCTTTGGTCAGTAGTGGGAGGTGAGTATGGCAGCAAAAAAAGCTTTGACCAGCACACTGACCCCTCTCTGGGGAAAAAAGGGTTTGGAAAGTGTTGGAAAAAACACACCCACACAAACAAAAACACACACACACACACACACACAAATGAAAAAAAAAAAAAAAAAAAAAAAATGGAATGGGCAAACTCATTCATCACTTTAACAAATATAACAGGCTATTGTGGGACCTCACAAAACAGAAGACTAAAGCTAAAACAGTTACACTTAGGCCAGTAGCTGCATTCACTCTTGCACACATTTGCAGTATGCTTATTTGCACACACACGTCCAGATCTACTGTATAGTTCCATATACAAAATATTTATATTGCCTTTCATCAGAACTTCATCTAAATTGTGTTTGTAAAACTGACTCTAAGTATATTTTGCAAATACACCCCTCTCAAATTTATCTTCTTTCTCCCCAGATGTTACTAACACTAAACAACTGAAGTACACCCAATGTTTTGTCTTACAGCAGCCCAACATGGAGAGATATTTACTACTATTATTAGTAATTCTTTACAGGGTTTTTAAGAATATGACTATATGCAAAAATGATTTACATGGCATGCATATTTGTTGACAGCAATCAAGCAAGACAGGTATTAGTCAGTATATAATCCCGATAAGTAGTATTACTGGGCAAAAAAAAATAAATCGTCTCGTGTTAAATTAAAATAAAAAAAAGAAAGAAAAGAAAAGAAAAGAAAAGAGATGAAGGACAAGAGTCCTGAGCGGCAGCTGAGCTGTTCCTGAAGGGACCTGTAGATGGCGCTCCATACCAGGACATGATGCTAAACTGTGCTGGAATGTGGACCATAGCGCAGCATAACAGTGCACGTGTGCGTTTGTGTGGGAGAGGGAGAAAAGGAAAAATAGAACAAGAAAGATGGAAAGTGTGTGTGTGTGTGTATGTTGAAAAAAAGAGCAAAAAGAGGTGTACAGTACCTGATGTTACAGAATAGTCTAATGACCGTCCTTCTTTGTCTTTGAGCCAGCAGACAGTCATCCAGCACATCCAGCACCAGAATAGCTACAGAACATTTAGGCGTAAAGTTATAAACAAGCAAAAAAAAAAAAAGAAAAAAAAAAGCCCACTAAATCACTGAGAAAGACGGGGCCAGCATGACATTTTTTCTTTTGATAAATGCAACCTCTCACATAATTCACAAACTCATAGAAATGCTTGGACTGGAAGCGCCTGTGAACTCAAGAAGATTTGAAGGCTATTGTCTCTGTGCTCCTCAACTTTTGAGTAAATGAAACAAGCAGAATGTATAATGTGTTAATAGCTGTTAAAAAGAAAAAAGTGTGCATGCTTGCACACACTCGCAATAAATACAGAAGTTCAGAATGGCTATATCTGATATTTAATAATCAAAATGATACAACAATCATAATTACTCACTGAATCAATTTAAAGGTACAGTCTCCTCCTCTTAGTAATGATGAGGATGTAATTAGAGTATAATAATAATAATAATAATAATAATAATAATAATAATAATAATAATAATAATAATAAATACATAAATAGATAAATAAGTAATTACAGGTTGCATTCCAGAAATTACTTGAAGGAAGAAATACAATCCAAGTTCACAACCAATGTCATTTTTCAGTCACAGCAGTGATTAGCAAACGTATTTAATGTCAATATTGTTTGCGTGGTGGCCCACAGCTGTCACATTTTGTTTCATTGTGATTACACTGGAATTATAGAAAATAAAAGGCTTCCAAATTCTGTTGAATAAAGCCATTCAGTTCTTTGTCATGCTGAGACAAATTGTATTTTAGCCTTCTGTAATTAAATGTAAAATGTGAACAAATCTGAATCTATGTAAAATTTGAACAATAACAAGAAATATCCCAGGAGGAATAATACATTGCATTTCTCTTTGGAACAAAATCCACAAATGCATTTTTTTCTTTCTGAATGAAGATGTTTGAGGGTAAAATGAGTTTATGTTGTGTTAGTGGCAATGACATTCATCTGACCGGGATTCCAATTTAAAAATAGAAATGCAGATGTGACCAACTACCACGCGCACTTCTTCTTTATCATCTTCACGTAAGTGAATAAAAAAAGACTGATAATGTAAAATAAAAAGAAAGACATACAAGAAGTGTGTGTTTCAAACTGATTATATTCTTTGTTTGTTTGGTCATTTTATTGCAAATTCCATGTGCATATTTAATAAGTAATAATGTTAATCACTACAAGTTATATTATAAGTAAATTCATTTAGTTTTTGTGTTTTGTTCCTTAGTTGACACTTTGGTAAATTTCAGTTGATCAGATATCTGGTCTATAATCTATGCATGGACCGCAAGAAAAAAAAAAAAAAAGATAATAGAAAGCTACAGCAGTCCATGTCTCAATCATTTTTTAATTTTTTTCATTTGTTGTTAAAATTTGCAACATTTGCTTTCAAGAAAAAATTTATATGCAGAATTTACAGTCATAAATGCTCAAAACATATTTAATCTTTTAAGCATTTATTTATCCAGTGATTAAAACTGTGGAACTCCTGTGGACCATATGCTCTCTCACTGCATACAGTCAAAATTTAACAGGAGCTACAGATGCACAACCACATATGTTGTGCCCAGCACTGAATAAAAAAAGGTGTCCTTGACAATGACTCAGCCTTTCCCTGACGTTCTCTATCATTATTAAATCAAACTTTCTTTTTTTTCTCTCCTTTTGCATTATCAGATTCTAGTGAATTAAGCAGCGTACAGAATGGTGAAAAGGAATTTTTTATTTTTCTTGTATCCTTTGACAAGTTGTTTGATTAAAAATAAGGCAGCATCCCAATTGTTTTTCTACTAATTATGGAGTCACTTCTGAGTTTACTAAAGTTTCTCACACTAAAGTGTCCTTTAAGTTTATGTAATACTTATGACAATTATGATACAACTCATAGCTGTTATTGATCTTGTTATCTCCATTTAACCAACACATGGTTTATTCCAAAAAGGTATCTGGAAAATTTACATTTTAAGTTTTCCTTTTTGAAAACTAATTTCTTTAATTTGCTTCTTCGAGGAGGTTAGAAGAACAGACTAGCTATAAAATGGGAGCCACTCAGGGAGCAGTGACTTTCTCAAGAACTCTACAGCAGGAAAAATTCTTTCTGAAATGGGAAGACATGGCTCCCTACGACTCCCCACATTTTAATACTTAATAATATTAAATAATATTACATATGTTTTCATTTTGTGTTATTAAAGTAGGCTTTTGAATTTTCTTAAACCACTAATCTTCTCAGTGACAGACAAGCAAGTTTTGCTGGGTGCTGTAAGAGTCAATAAGGCATCCACGTTATGCATTTAAACAAAACAGTTGATTTTTTTCAAATAATTTAATATATGCTCATGCCAACAACACTTATGTCAAAATTCCCATAATTCTGAGTGTAGTTAAGACAGGCTTTGACTTAAAAATCATCACCTCTATACCCCCTCAAGGAGTCTCACACATATAGAGACACTCACACATAAACACACACACACATAAACACATGTTCTGCTGGCTTTTTAGCAAACACCATTTCACTGTTCTGCATGTCCATCTTAGCGAAGTATGAAAATAAAAAACGGCGTCCTTGACAAAGACACCTCAATGTTACGAGTTTTCTTTTTTTCCCACCCTAACATTTGTGATTGTCTTCTCTCTCATTTCATGATGACAAAACAGCTATGAAAACATATTTATATCTTATGCCTCTCTTCAGACAAAGCTCAATGTTGTCTAGTTGCATTGTGCACAAATTTACAAACCTAAAATTATTTCTAAGACTATGATGTGATTAGTGTAAGTGCAATTATACACATTTTATTGATTGGTATTGAAAACATTTCAATAATGTTTTTGCCTAAAGTGATAGAATTAAAAGACTAGGAGGAAGACTTGTAAATCAAACAACATTTTTATAAAACGATAATAATTCATTTTTATGCTGCACACTTTTTATTGATGTTGAAATTTGTACTTGAAGGGCTCTTCTGAGTAGCTTTGATTCATGTTATTATTAAGTAATAAATATGGGATATTTTGCCTCTAGTGCTATCTTTTAAGACCTTATTTTATTTATTTTTATTATTATAATTGTCTGTATAAACCAGCTTTTTTTCATTTATGTCTACGTTGTTTTAGGAAGAGGTGCACAGTCTACTCTTCCTTTCCTTCTCTCAGTCTCAATACTCTCACTTTCTTGTGTGTGTAATAGTTTTTAACGGTTACAACTAATAAATTGAGCAGCCTCAGGGAGGTATATATAAACCTATTAGATTTAATAAAGTCTAAAGATATAAAATTACTCTCTGAGGTATTTCACTTTACACTTAGTAGTCTCTCCAATCTGATAATAACTGCTTCTCTTTCAAGTACTTGGCATGGTCTTTGGTCGTATTCTGGGCATCTGCCTGTACAACTATTTACAATTCAATCACTGTGAGCACCGTGGAGCTACAACAGATGCAGAAAGTGTGTGTGTAATGTATATTTAACCTCAACATCAAAACAGATGGAAATGGAGAATAAGAGAAGATTGGGAGATTGATGAAGAGAAAAGATAAAAAAAGAGAGACAGGTTGAATGATAAAGATAAGGACATAGAGTTAGCTGAGCATGTGTATGTGTGCTCATTTTCCCTTGCCTAATCCCTGATTCAATTTCAAGCTTTTAAACATGACGAATTACATTCCTGTCCCCACCTAATGCTTTTAACTTATCCCTATAAGAGGCCTTAATCAGGTGAGATGGACCCCAATGCTGCTGGAAGTACGCACACAAAAACACACAGATATGCATACACATTATGGTAAGTGCACATTAACAGCCATGCAAATGGTGCAAATATACAACTGACTGATTTCACTCTCACACACACGCACCTGCAAACACACATAGGCTGATTAGCCTAGCCATGGTGCTATCCACCCTGGATAAGCCACCAGGTGGATAATGTGCTGCTTTAGCGCCTTAATTACGCCATAATCTGTTCAGCGCCTCAACCCCCTGCACAGAAGGACAGAGAGAAGGTGGGGGAGGTACAGGTTAGTGGGAGGTAGGGTGGGAGGACTGAGAGATGGGACAGAGAAAAGTGGGTGGAGGGAAAGAGGGACCGGAGTGTGAGAAAGAAAGGAAAAGGAGCCCTGAGGCACTCTGCTTCTTCACCTATACCCCCCCCCCCCCCACCCCCCTTCATCCCATATCTTGCGTCTCTCTGGTCTCTTTGTGTTCTACCTACATGTTCTTCCTACCTCTCCTCTTTCCTCTCTTTTTGTTCTTCCTTCCCTCCTTCATGCATCCCGCAGTATGTTTTGCTCTTTCTGTGTGTCTTATGGTTTTTTATCCTCACTCCACAAGTCACCCCTCAGCTTCTCCTTTTCTGCCCATTCTACTTCACCCACCTTTCTCTGTAAGTTTGTGTGTTTCCATATCTCAAGTCCTCCTGTACCCTGTACCTGTCACTGTGCACAGCCCTTTGACAAATCACGTGAAGGGCAGACTGAATTTTGTAGGACGAGACAAAGCTTAAACATATGGCTACAGTGTCCCCCGGTGCTCTGCTGTGTGCAAGTCCCAGAGAGTTCTTATATATAACATTAGCTACCTGCCTGTCTACGAGACACTTTTCGCTGTGTCTGTCTGCTGCTGAGTGTTTGTCTGTCCATGATTGGCTGGATTATGGAGGGAGAAGGTGGAAGCACAGCTTTTACTTGGTGCTTATTTCCTCACCAGTAAAGTGACAGCTGTATGTGGCAAAGTGCATAATTCAAAAGAGCAATAGTTAAAACTTTAAATAAAATAGCAACATGATAAAAATGTCCTTTGAAAACTAGGATAATATGTTCACCACTAGGCTCACAGTCAAATGGCTCTACCACTTGCTGCCCTTCCAGGCCCAAGCTGCAAAATAAATTTCTCGCCTAGAGCATCCACTTATTATACAGCTTTATAGTGGAAGCCCTTTGTACAAGACAAACTGTCATTAATTGACATTCACTTTATATTTAATGTATTATAAATATACAAAACATCAACTCACCAATAAAAATAGTCATAACTCTAAAATATTCAAACTGGCCCCATATACAGGTCCATCAAAAAGAATCAGTTACATGAATAGGAGCATCCCTTTGAAGTATTGATATAATAAAAGCTATGCCACCTGCTTCATAAGCATTTGGAGACGCCATTCTGGTTTAAATACTTGATGGGGAAACAGCCAGAAAAAGGAAGAAAGAAACAGGTAAACACGACATAACACGACTTAGTCTGTTGTTAACTTTGGTTTCACATGTTGACGGCACACAGTTGCATTTGAAATAATGCACAGTCCCAGAAGCACAACACAACCTAACACAATCCCATTAGCCAGCCTAATGAAAAGTACAATAGACCTTGTATCTATTAGAAGGCATGAGGCTTCACTATGACAGTTCTAATCTAATATCTGTTTAAGATTGATAACTAATATTAATAAATTCCAAAAATGCTAAACCACAAATTAAAGCATGCAAAATCAATCTGTTTCTTCACAAGTAATCAGTCATAGCATGTATTGATTTAAATGAGCAACTCTTGATTCCTACCTCAAATCTGTTACATAATTATGTAGCTGGCACAGTTTTGCAGTGGTCTGTGGTCCAGTACTAACACACTGTGAAGCAGACATGTGACTCATGTAACTTACTGTCTGGATTGGTTATATGTAATGTACTGTTTGCTATAAGCTCTGTCAGATAAACCCACTGACCTGACATATGGCCCTCCATACTGACAAGTGTTCATTGTAGAAAAAATAAATCATAAAAATCAAACATTTTGGAAATAGCAATACCAGCAACATTATATAATAAATGACCGTGTAAAACAAATACTAAATTAAAACAAAAGTACAGATTTGCTGTTATACCACTTCACACCACTAGATAGTACACCATCGTCTTCCCCAGAGCCAACTGAAGAAGAGAGGGACCAGTAGCCGGCACTGGTAGTAGTAGCAAACAAGCAATCTTTTGTCAAATGGAGCAGAGAGACTAGTTAATTAAATGAACAGTAATGAAAAAAACATAGTTGCAGAAAATCCTTGCAAACAAATGCACTTCAATAAAGTTACTGTCTTCAGCTGCAAATAAATATTGATTAGTAAATATAGATCAGTAAATACTTGTGTTGTTTTTCTTCAATAGAGACAGCCTTTGGGTCATAAAGAACTGAATTCTGGCAAGAGATTATATTATTTACGTTGTGGATTGCATCTCTTCTTGTAGAATGCTGGTTTATTGTGTCTATGCACAGGATGACTTTCCTATCTTTGGTATGTGAACATTTTAAAAGAGAAATAGTGCTGGGTTAAAGAAGGCTTTTTTTTTTTACACTGAAAAGGAGGAATCTGTTTGTGAAAAGGGCTATAGTATTAAAATGCTTGCTACTATGGATGTGCCCAGCTAATTATAATGCAAACCGTGCACATATAAAGGTAGCTGTGTTTATCATGACCACCCCCGACCATCAGAAAGATGAAATTCAGGGTGTGTATCTCTTATTGTTAGTTGTTTGTCAGCTATTTTCTTGTCATTACAGATCTTTCAATTAAAATAAAAAAGTCATACTGAATCATGAAGAAACAGATCTCTTTGATTCTTGAAGAGGAATAGCAACATATAGGTTCTCTTGTTAAACTATCCTTTTCACTATTTTACAAAAACACTTGTGTGAATATTATTTTTTAATAATAACAGATCTTCACACAAATGATGTTTCTGTGTCATTTCATTACAGAACTCTCTTGAATACATATGATAATATTCTATTATAAAGCATTGATTAAGAATTACTGGGTTATGTGCATTTGACCGTTACCATTTCTCTTATTGCCTGCTGTTTACTGGGTATATACACACACATGCACACACAGAAAAGCATATCACATCAATTGTTCCTGCTAATGAAGATGAAGTAGAATATGAGTGTTTTCTCACTGTGCTTAATGTCAATTAAGTGCCCCATTTAATGCTAATTAGCCACAGAACCTCAATTTCTGTCATGTTATTTATTCTTTTGTGTTTTTGTTCCTTTTCATAATTTAGGTCAACGCTAGAAGGTCTGTTTTTCTTTAGGTCGACAAGGATGCTATTACAGTATAAGAAAGTATATTGACAATTAGTCAAATAACTATAAGCCCACTAAGAATTACCACCCAACAATGCCCTCTTCCCAAATTAATAGAGTATTTTATTTTGCATTATGCAGATGGTAATTCACAGCATGAGTGATTTAAAAGTTTGTAAGTATGCTTTGCTGCTTTTTAAGATGAAAACTTGTCATCATTTGAATTAGAGCTCATAACTATTACCAAGTGGACAACTAACTTTCACAGTCTGTTTGAACTAATGCTGAATAGGTTATTTAGTGTATAAAATTACCTCCCACCAAAAACTTATACTGCCACCTTCAGAAATCAATCACCAAGCTTAATGTGGGAATCAGGTGGAGCGATTTATTGTGACACATGGCAAATATAACCTGAAATACAGTAGAAGGCAAGAACAGCGTTGAAACATTGAGCCTTTGCTAACTCTTAAACAAGCTTTCCTTAAGTTTCTTTAGATATTTTTTAGGAATAGTTCTCCAGGCTTTTTGAAAGACATGTCAAAGCTTGTTCTATTTTCTGTCAAGATAATACGATGATCCCTCACAGTTACGTTAAGGTCTAGATGCTGGGGAGAATTCATCACTCCTATTATACCTGTTGCTTTTGATTGTCAACCCACTTCTTGTGTCATCTGGCATACCTCAGCTTTTTCTTCCTGATTCCCTTTATAAAAATATTTCATAATGGCCACCTTTCCATGGAGAACATTTCTGATGAAGCTTTAGTGAATAATAGATGGATCAACTTAAGGTCTCATTTGTCAGGATTTTTTTCTCTTCCTTTTTTTTCTTAAGGACATCAGTTTCAGATACAGTAAATATGTTTTAGAAATTTTTCAGGCCTGTCTCCATCTTTTATCCTTCTTTTGTTCTTTTGGGACCAACTTGCTGTCATAAATTCAGCTAACGAAATGGGAACAAATTAGTGTTTTTGCAATAGGCTGTGTCAAAGTTCCTGAAGTTACACTTTAAATTGTGTTTTTTCCAAAATTCTTTGTCAGACACAACACAGGGTTGTTCGTTGAGTTATGTGCATGTTTTATGCTTCAATGATTAATAGATCAGAGTTAAATGGCTTAACAAACAAACAAAAGAAAAAAAGGTCCTCTAGAAAAGGGCAGGTACAGTGACTGAAAAAAGGCAGCCAAAAAAAAAAGAAAAAAGAAAAGACTGCAAGACCTCCAGAAACTCTGGAGAACTGTAGGCCACTTCAGAAGATCACAAGAAAGTTTGGCAACTTAGAAGCTAAATATAAAGAAAAGCGGGGTCTCTTAATACTTTTTCACTAAACTACATGTTAATGCTATTTACAGCATGTCACCTTCACAGTATTGAAGCTAATCTGTGTTTGAAAAAGCAAAGCAGTAACGTAAACTGTAAAAGTACAAGGGAAAGACAATGTCTGGGCATGTCCTACAAAGTCAGAAAGTTCTTTCCTTTTCAAACTTTACTGGCATTTGCTGGCTTGCAGAATAATTTTGGACTTTGCCTGTCTCCTGGGCAATGGCCTCAGGGGCAAGCAGACCCCCAAGGGGAACAGGTGTCAGGCAGGTGTGTACTATATGTATGTGAGTGAGTGTGCGTGTGTGTGTGTCAGTGAGTAATGGCACTATCAACTGGCCTCCACGATCCATCATGCGCGTCCCTAGCCAAGCACCTTTAGGGCCACAGCACACATGCACGCACTCACATTTAAATGAGCCCATACACACACACACACACACACACACACACACACACACACACAAACACACATAAATTTTGTACATGCGCACATAAGTGGATGTACTTAAGCATGAAAGCATTTAACAAACCAATCAGAAGTTTCTGTTTCCCAGCAAACATAAGCTCACAGAGTGAAAAATATAAAGCACACATCTAACTCACACTTTCTGCTGTAAAAGAGGAGTTTACGATTTGTAGTATCAGTTTAACTTTGGCAAATGTCTTGAGATTTGTTTTTAGCTGGTTTGATGGTTAAAAAAAGAAAGAAAAGAAAAAATATAGAAAACATAATAATACAAAAAATGCCAACATGAGCTGAGGATAAACATAAAGAGGTTTACAGATATCAGTCAATTATCCCAGACCTGTTTGAAATGTCACTGCACCTAAAAACTCAATTAACCATTTATGCATTTTGCGTATTGTTTGAATTATTTTATTATATATATAATATAAAATTACATGTATTTATATATATAT
>JBAMHW010000001.1:24981001-24994018 GCA_037177495.1 Rhadinocentrus ornatus | reverse complement strand
GGGGGTGTCTTGCTAATTGCCTATAATTTCCACCTGTTGTCTAATCCATTTGCACAACAGCATGTGAAATTTATTGTTAATCAGTGTTGCTTCATAAGTGTTCCCTTTATTTTTTTGAACAGTGTATATATATAATATTATATTTATTTAAAATTTTAGATTCAAACTTCCACACATCACCGTAATCAGCATTTACTTCCTGCTGTTTTCTGCTTTCAGCTGTCGCCTTTCTTCATGTTGCAGAAAATTGGCAAAAGTCCGAACAAATTGTTCTGTTTAGTTATTATCTCAATGGAGGAGGGTGGTTTTATAATTAACAAAACAATAAAAGTTTATTAATGAACATTAAAATGCAAAATAGCAGGAATAGAGGACAGTGGATGCTATTAATCAAAAAGAAGTGTCTCCCCCGCTTTTTTTAATCTTAATTAGCCATCCATTCATTAATGGGTTGAGTGTGTTTGCGTGCATGGGTTCAGGGGAGGTTACAAAGGGACTTTAATTGATCAGTGGCCCCAGAGTGGTCTATCATCAAGTAGACTGAAAAATTTAATTTAAAAAACAGTGTCAGTTTTATTTTCACACCAACTAATTACAAAAGCCAAAGAGCGCAGTTCTTAAATTAATTTATTTTTTCTAATCAAGGCCTCATGTCATTCTTCGAACACAGAAGGAACGAAACATATTCATATCTCAGGTAACCATAACAAGAAGAGTTCACATTCTGAGCAACTCAAAGTCATAGTAAAACATTATGAGACATGCACTTAGGTTTTCAACTTTAATGTCAGTGATCATTTGTGGTTCAGGTGATGTACTGGTACCATCCTCCCAGGATGGCTGAAAAAGTTAACATTGCAGGAACTTGGCAAAAGATTTTAGGGATCCTAAAAATTTAGATCTCGAAAAAAGATTAAAATATTTTGTAGCATTTCTGAAAATAATGAAGACTCAGATGCAGCCAAACCCACAACTCAGAGAGGTGTTTGAAAACGTAAGATCTAACCTCTTTCTGGAAGACGTGGTAAACTCATATTGTGCTGTACAGTGATCTGAAATACAGCCTCTTCCAACTCTAAGGTTTTATATATCAGAAAGTCTTAAATTAAAGTAAATCTAATTTAAATTTTGCTTGCAACACCAGGAACGGACATGCCCATCCGCCACTTTTGATTGCTGGCTAGTACACAATGGACCCAACCTCCGATTTCCTCCTACCAAATGGACCACTTGGAGGTTGTATATGACAGCTTCTTCAGAGTCAGTTCAAAAAACCATAAAGAGCCAAGGCTCAACCACCAGGCCCCTGACAACAAGTACCCCACCCAGGAAAAACTCCAGGGAGATTGCCCTGGTTTCCTTTTTCTGAATGAAGTGATTTTTATTTTCTGATGGGGCTTCATTAGATGACAAGCAACCCATTGTTGATCAGCACAAAAATAATTAAGGAAGAACATCCTTACTATACTTCCTAAACCAAGATCTGTGAATATAGAGGTCATCATACTGCTGACGAACAATTGACCGAGTGCACTTGATGAGCTGCTACTTACTTTCTTAATTCCTGTGGAAGATTTAGGGACTATTAACTAACTTTTTACTTCGGCTGCGCAAAACCTCAAGAAGAAAGACATACCATTTTCTTCTTCACATAGTCAGGACATGAAGTTACTTCTTGAAGTTGTTATTTAGTAGTCATGCTACATTTAAAGCTCTTTAAGGCTGTGCCCCCCTTAATGTGTTATTGCAGCACAAGGCCACTAAAAACTAGTATAAAAATGTTTTTTTCTTGCTAGTTTTTTTTAGCAAATGAAAAACTTGAAAGCTGAAACATCTTTATCAGTGTTATGATAGTGACATTTGATTTATACTAGTAAATAAAAAGAAATGTTAAATTTAGAGTATAATTAAAAATCCATGCATCTAAAACTGAGACAGCATGCAACACTAAAGAAGCTAAATTTAGCAGTAAACTTTAAACCAATCCAAAATGTCCTGCCCTGTTCCTCCTATACCCCTCATCCACTTGGGACAGGTAACACAAAATCACACGTTTCTACACTTATACATATACACACATGAACATATACAACCCATGAATATGTACAACCCAGCTCGATTTAAAATAGTTGGCATGACCCTGTGCCCTCTCTCAGGGAGGAACTAAGAGAGTTCAAATCGTGGCCTAATTACACCCTGCTCTGCTCCGCTCACTCCGCCCGGCTCACTGAGAAAGTAGAGCGCATGGTCGACACACAAAAGTGCAAACACGCACACATGTTTTGGTTTCAGAAAAGACGACGTGTTTCAGAATGAGCTTCCTTTCTTTTATCACACACACAAGCAGTCAAACACTACCACAGTTTCTGCTTAGCTTCTCTTCCACAAATATTTCAAAGCATGCTAAAGTATATTTGTTAAACACACACATGCACACATTTCCTGGGTCAGTTTAAATTTTACTCTCAGTGAGTACATGCATAAAATACATGGCCATGGTTGGTATGGAGGCATGCTGAGGTATTACAGTTTGGAGACATTTGTGTGGCAACACAGCACGCTTCTGAGTTATGCATCATGTTCTAATTAGTTTTTCAGGTTCCAGGTTCAGGTAATATAGCTGAACCTGTATAAAATATCGAAAATGTGAAATTGACATTACCAGCTTTGCATGTGTGGCGGACAGATTTTGGAAATCACATAAAGATGCAGGGGTTAGGGGACACGACGACATGGAAAATTGTGGTTTTAATTAATAGAAAAGAAAAACTAAACTTAAGTTTGACTTTAGTTCAATGATGAGACTGAGTTTGGCCCTTTTATGCTTTTCACTGCAAGTTTGGTCTCTCCTTTAGCCCCCTGCTTTTCACTCTTCCCCATTCATCTAATCACAGCATGCCTTATTCACAAATGGCTCTTTCCTTCATCGTGCCCATGGCTCATCTTGTAGGCAATCACCATCACCCTAACCCTGCAGAGTTCTCACTGGATCCACTCAAGCCTCTGTCCTCTACGACGTCGAAGTTCAGCTCACATTATTGGCAAAGACAGTGATTTCCAGTTGAACCATTAAAATGTTGTTGGAAAATGGAATCAATGGAGGCGTGAAATGTTCCAAGCCTCTCAAAATCGCAGCCATAAAGCATTGGTTAAGATAACCTGACTTTGTTTGAAGATTGGGAAATTTAACGCTGTGAAATCTGCCTGCAGCGGTTTCATTTTTATTCCCTATCAAACAGATTTACAGAAGCAAGCACATATGCACATACACAAACAGGTGAACTTTGTGTATTAAAGGAAAGCAGACCTGATAAAAGAGAACAGCCTTAAATTGCTGATGCTGAGTGTTTGATAACTCCATTTCTTCTTTGCCTTGCATTTCTGCCATATGCTGAGCCTTCCTTGTACTCCTCGTTATCCAGCATCTCTTCCCACACGTCCTTTGGTTCAAAGTTTACAGTAAAATAAAATCAAAATGAAGTGTCAGTGAAAGAAAGGAAGTGAGAGAAATAATGTGTGTATGTGTGTATCAAAGGTTGCACGGTTTCCTCGCAAGAGAGAGGGAAACGGATCTGAACTGACCCAGTGGAGTCACAGACACACGGCGGCTCCATTCTATTTTTTGCCTTTTTTCTGTGGTCAGACCCACAGGCTTTTCCCACAGAGCTGCCACAATACATACCGCACCACCTCCTCTATGCATATGCGCCTGTGTTTGTGCACAGGCACGTGCTTCTGTGCATATGTGTGTATGCATGTGCACGACTTTGACCTGTCCTTGAAAAGATGTGGCTTTTACTGTAACTGCAGGGAGAAAAAGAAACAGAAAAGAAAGTAAACCACACATTTCTTTTTCACTGTGACCCTTTTCTATTCTAAACAGTTAAAGTTTTAAATTTGACATTTTAGACATTTTTCCGGCAGTGAGCGATAAACAAATTAGTGAACAACTGAGAAGAAACTTCCTACAGAAGAAGTACTCCAGAGAAGCATTAGCTAGAAAATTTCTTTTAGTAAATGTTCTTGGTTGTTGTTAGACACAGTCGTACAACAATCTCAATGGACAAAAAATAAGTAAGATTTAATTCTATAACACTTAACAATTCTTATTTTTTAAACATAGGAATTGTTCATCTATCAATCCATTTACGCATGACTGATTTCGATTGCAGGTTGGTTTAGGTGTGTCTAAAGGTAATTTTAGATGCGCTCATATTTTTTTAATTAAATACAGTATTGTAGAACTACAAAAAAATTAAATAAAAAAACAAACAAACAAACAAAAAAAAACACTACAACATTAGAATTTTATTTTCGGGGAGAAAGTAATTTTCAATTTTCAATCGGCGTGGCTTGGCAAGGTAGAGCGGTCGTCTTGTAACCCGAGGGTTGCCGATTCGATCCTCGAGCAAATTGAGTTCATATCAAGGTGTCCTTGGGCAAGACACCAAACCCCAAATTGCTCCTCATGGGTTGTGGTGAGCGCCTTGCATGGCAGCTACCGCCATTAGTGTGTGAATGGGTGAATGTGATGGATGATGTAAAGCGCTTTGGATAAAAGCGCTACAAAAATACGGAGCATTTTCCATAATTCAAGACGGTGATCTCTCTAGGCCTGGCATCTTAAAATATATTATGACTTAAGATGTATATATCAGCATACACTGCTCATTGTTTCTATGGTCAGAGTTTTGCACAAGATGTGACGACATTTGATGCAGAGAGCATACACTCCTGTAAAATGAAGGATTGTTTACATTGTTAAAGGGAAACAAAATCTGTATAATTAGGTACGGCAAGCAGTGGTTTACAACTCAACATGCAGAATACAGTGCAATGTCATAGCTTTATGTTAACATACAACTTTTCCCTTGTGAGGCACTGGTAGTTGTACATAACTAAAGTTGTGATTTTGTTGCCTTCAGAGTTGTGAGGGGTAATCACACTGCAATCAGCAATGCAAAAGCATTTAATCAACTTGTTTTAGAAGGTGCACCTGAGTTTATCAGAGCTAGTTTTTAGAATTGGTCTTATTAGGCCTTTATTGTCGTAAAGTCACGAGTCTACAATGAGATCCAGTATGTCTCTGCCTTAACACCACACATGAATATTTGGTTTGGACACACAAACTATACATACATGTGCATGTATCTACACTAGTTTGCACACACACAAACAGTCACAGCAATTTCTTTGATGAGAATATGATGAGACAGACAAATGTGATTTGATTCTCTTTATAGCCTGCCTGTGACTCCAAATGCCAACAACGGCTGCAAGTGGAGCTTATGATATTATGCATCACTCTGCCTGCGTGCTTGATTTCTCTGTATGCACTTCATAGAGTTTCAGATCGACAAACAGCAGCAAACAAATCACAGCAAAGGAAGAAGAGACGCCTGAAGGAGAGTAGAGAAAGACCAATTTTCAGGTCTCATAAACAATGGATCAATTCACTAGCATGCTTTTAATGGCACACACTCACAAATATGTGTGTCCAAAATAATTCTTGGTCTATATAAATTTATTTTAAAGCTGTCGGGGGTAATCACTTCCACAAGATGAATGTGATGTGTAGAGTTGGCTTCCATATATTTTTTTGTGTGTAAATGTGTGCACTACATTACAAGAAAGAATAAGAGTTTTGTCCTGTTTAAAATCAAATGTCTGTCTCTTCAGCAGATTTCCAATATTTTAGTCCACTTTGTAACTAATTTTCTGTGTGTGTGTCTGCATCTAGAAAAAGAAGATCTCATCTCAATCAGGTATTGATGTGTTTCAACCTTGAGGCCTTCTTTTCTTGCACACACTTGTGGACAGACACACACACACCGTCCCTGGCTAGAGCAAAGGTGTAATGGAGCACAATTCATTGGGAAGCAGCACTGACAATAGCTCACTCATTTCGTGTTTCTTGAGCAAGCCCAAAATTCCCAGGGTCTCTGGTCAACTCATCATGGGCTTTATACTGGGAATTTACTGGTGTAGCATTTGAGAACAGAAGTGTGCTTCACACTCTCCTAGGTAGACCTTAAAACATGAGATGGTTCATGCTCTACACATTCAATTCAACGATGCCCTGAATGCCTTTTGTCTGTATTTTGTGGTGTGGTACAACTTTTGTTAACATTAGTCAAACCAGAATTTTATTTTTACATTTTATTTAACCATAAGAAAATAAAAAAAATAGCATAAAACATTAGCTCATTTATTTCAAAATGTGAATGTTTTAAGATGATCATTTTTAAAGGCAAAAAAGTAGCATTGACACATAGTGTTTTAAAGCAGAACCGCAGTTGAAAGAAAAAAAAACACAGAGACTGTTCTTCCTCCAACCTTGCCCTTCGGAAGGTTTCGCGAGGTTTGTAAGACGGCGGTTTTATATACAGTCTATAAAGGACGGAGAACATTGCACCAGCAAACTTCATAATGACGACAGAAGATGATTCAAACAGTAAGTTGCTATGCTAGCGCTAATTTCACGCGATAATTTACGTTAGCATAAAATAGAGTGTAAATAAAAGCTACATTAATCAACAAGTGCCATGCAGCGGCTGTTTTCCCTTAGTCTCACTTAATAAATTAATTTAATAGTAATTTCATAAGTTTATAAGGACAAACACACTATTTACTTGGCCAAAACATCATTACTGCAGACTCTTTTGCTGACATATCCCAAATGCTGCGCTGTCGCTGGGCAACCTTGGGTAGTCGCATATGATTGGTTAAGGAACCGGAAAGTAGGAAAGAGCTACAAAGTGCACCAAAGTTATTCCGTCACGTAACTCTTGTTTTGAAAGGAGAAAAGCTTGAGTAAGACATTGTTAATGTAGAGGACAGATTGTTTATAGGGAAGCTTCTTTTTATCTCTCGCAACATTTTAAATTATTTTTACTAAAAAATTCCTAATTATTTTGCCTTTAAATCTACAACAGCTAGCTCCCAAATGTAAAGTCAGGAAAATGTCAGAACAGGCCTCTGAGTGAATATAGCAGGTAATTCTTTGAATAATTAATTTTTGATTTTTGGATAAATTTAGCTTTCCGTTTATTTTTGTAATGTGATAGCTCCACTTTTTACAATGAAAAATGAAGAAATAAGAGAAAACCCAAAACAGATTCATTTCCTTTTCACACCAAGAGATCGCCCTCTTTCAGCACTATACCTTTTATCAGTGTTTATGATTAGTCACTTCTTATGCAGGGAGAGCATGTGTGCTGAATCAGCAACTAAAAAGTAATGAAATATGACAAACATTCAGTGCTCAGTTGTTGTCTGTAAGAGTAAAAGAGAAACATGACAGAAGAAATGAGAATAGCTCTGACTGTCAAATATAGCATTTAATATGTGTCTGTTGGGGGAGGCAGATGTAGTTCACAAATTGACGTCTACTGAGAAGAGAACAGCTCTGATTTCATCTGCCACAAAAGTGACATGTGCTGGTCTGTATATGTGTGTGTGTGTCATTTAGCATGAAGGCCTTCATCACGCTGCTGATGGCCTGTCTAGTTCAGTCAGACCCTTGTGTGTGTGCACACTAAGGGGGGTTTAGAGGGAGTCATAAAATGTCACTTGGTTCTTTTCCCTGCAGCTGCATCTTTGACCTGCTGGTAACCTTAGCGCGCACACAGAAAATCTCACATACTCAAGTTTTCCTTGCCATCCTTTTAATTCTAAATAAAGACTGAAAGCAAACAAAAAAAGAGCCTACTTAAGTACCACCTAGTACAGATATAGAGATGTGATATAGCCCAATGGAAAATCTATTATTTTTATATCTAAAATCATACAGTGAGAGTCTGGTTTTGTGTTAACACTGACTGTTATATAATCACCAATGTTTTGGCAACTTAAGTTACATTATTGACGCAGCTTTTAAAGACAGATTATTGATGTTGTAAGGGTAGTAGTGGCCTAATTGATCAACCACTTGCTTAATGCTGACAACATTAAGAACATGTTGGAACTTCAGTGCCAGGAAGCTTCAAATAGCTTGTCAGCAAAGACACACACATCCGCCTACAAACACACAGTCAAAGCTTAGATAATATCAATACAGCACCACAGAATAAACACATAACATAAACAATACAGAATCTAACTGAGCAATGGTCCCTGGAATAATGTTCCATACACACCAGATGAAGTGAATCAGGCAAATGACACTATAATGTTGTTGGAAAAATGCATTGTTTAGTAGTCTCTAAAAAAAAGTTGATGATTTTTGAGTGGGAGTCTATTGGACCTAGAGATACTTTGGAGCCAACATCTACTTAAGTGGCATTGCATTGTACAGTAATGCACATTTATGTCAACTTCGTGTAAGCTGTGAATGACTGTCAATTTATTATGCAGTCTGTTGGTGCACAGTGGTGGATTGGCCATTTGGAACACCAGAACAGATCAGAGTGGGTTGTCACATCGCTCAGCCAGGCGTAAGCAAACACTTAGAAAAATACAAATTATAGTGTCAGAAATGTTATGCATATAGATACCCTGATAAGTTTCATGATCAGTATTGGGATTAAAACTAACTAGGATAGAGGAAACCTTATTAGCAAACTTTCTTTGCTTCCCTGGAGTTATCTCAAATAGATGAGAACAAAGTCAGTATTAACTCTTGTTTTGTTTCATTTCCCATCACTTTAGTACAGACTGGATTCTACAGAGTTACTATGGCCTCTGGAGGAGGAAAGTAGTGTCACAAGATGAGACTTAGAATTAGCCTATAAGCTAACTTCACTAGCCTCAACACAACACAAAAAATAACTTAATTTATTTCCTCATAATCTGTTGATCATTTGTGTCAATTTGAGACATTGCACACAAAATATAACACATATTACAACTTTACCGTCACCTTTTAGAAAGCAACATTCTTAAAATATTGCCAAAAGGTGAGACAACCTTTCCTTTCCGTTGACACAGCTAAAAGCATTATATCATGCTATGCTATCAGTTGCCACCCTGTCTGTATCTCTCTTTTTCTCAGATGCCAGCCATAATGGCAGTGCCAGGCAGGTGATGGTGATGCCAAGCAGGAATGACACGTACACACACATACACAAGCATACACAAACGTCTCCCCATAGATGCTCTTAATTAGACTCCACCCGTCCCCCACGGTCCCCGTGGCAGCGAGGACAAAGGGAGGCTCACTGGTTTGGACGTGTCAGCGTGCCTACATGCATGTGTGTATTGCGTGTTTGTGTCTGAGGGGCCTATCTTTAGCAGATGCTCATACCTCTCCCGTCTCTCTGTGTGCGGAGCAGCGGTGCTATCATTAAAGTGTCATTGAGAAGTGGCACCACTTAATTTTAGCTGCTCTCACTGGGGGCACTAAGGGAAAGGCTGGAGACTCAGAGGGAGGAGAAATGGAGACAGAGAGGTGCGCTACGAGAAAGGTACGAAGGTTAGATAAAAAGGATTAACCGAAAAGAAGTAGGAAGGTTTAGTAGAAAAAGTTAAAGAACCTTGATAAGAAAACCAATTTGAAAAGTAAATAAGAACAAAAAAGCCAGATAATAAACAATGTCCAAATGAGCAACACAGGTAGAAGTGTAGCTAAACTTTAAATAAGCGTTAAGTTGCTTGTTTCTTGTTTGAGTTTGCTCCCAAATAGCTACCACTATCTCAGTTTTCTGACTGTGAAAGTAGGAGTTCAGTTAGACCACTTCATGCACCAAATCTTGACAAAACACAAGTTAAATTAAACAAAAAAGATAAAATTTAACAGAATTGCATTTAGAAAGGAAATGCAGCACAAATTAAAATGTAAACGCTTTCCTTTCCTGCCTTCTAGCGAAACCTTTCTTGCAGCTGCTTTACATTATGTGTCCCACTGGATTCAAAAGCTAAGTCTAAACAAATCAAAACAATTTGAATGTCCTTAGAATTTATGTAACATAACAAAAGGAAGTAAATAGACCAAAAAAAAAAAAAAAAGTAGGTTTAAAATAGGAAAGGAGTGACCGTTACAATTAGCAGGTAGGTCTGTTACACTTCTCTTTTTCCATAGGCTGATTGCTCTGAGATGAGTTACATGACGCACACACACACACACGCACCACACACACACACACACACACACACACACACACACACACACACACACACACACACACACACAGACACAGCATCCCTGTGGCGTCGCACTCAGTAATGAATCCATGTCTCAGGGACATCAGGTGAGAAGCAGCACTTCCTACCAAGAACCCAAAATAACCAACTGGTGCAGAGCTTAGAAAAGACAGCAGACACACAGACGAACAGAGAGACAGTCAGAGATCATGTACCTGTAGAGGCTTCAGTAGATAAGTGAGTAAATCTTTAGTCATATAAAAGCTGTAGTGGAATGACAAGTTAAAAAGGCTGCAACTGCAGAAATGTGCAGGACTGGAAACATCTTTGCATACAATGGGTCTTCCTGACTTTTCTCATTGATACAGTGACCTTAACCTTGGTGTATCTACTACATCCGTCCCTCACTACCATTAATCTGTCTGCCTGATGTGTCAGTAAAATGTTAGCACATTGTCGTTGTCTTCAAAAGCAGGTACAAACTTGTTAATCCTGCCCCCACCCCACCACTGCAATCTGCTATTTAGATTTTGTCTGGAAGGCTCATGTGTTTTCATAAGGCAGTTGCCAACACATACAGAACATTCCTCCACAGTCTCTAAAAACTGTTACTTTTACTGGAGGGACTTTTAAAACTTGTTTTGGAATCTCCAATATTACCCACATATTATTCTCTTTATCACCTCTCCAGCCTGCCATCACCTCCTCCCTCCAATCTCCCACAATTCAAGGTCTTTCACATTTTAAAGCTGGCTAGTTTTGTGACGTTTTACATAACTACCCCAGGTACAGAAGCAAAAATGAGCCCTTCAAACATATTGTTATAAATGATTGCCTATTAAAGGCAGTTTCCTATTATGTAATTTACTTACACATAATTTAAGATCGAATGCTTTAAATTCATACTGTAGTGAATTAAATATCATTTTAGTCGCCTGGTTCCAGGCCTTAGAGTCAGAGTGCTGCAGATTTGCTCACAACTGTCGTTTCAGCTCAAAAACTGAGTTGGTTTTTCTGTGTGTTTTGATATAAAACTAAATAAATACAGTATCTAAGAATTAAGTCGAACAAATGCCATGTTTATGCAATAAAAGAACATAAAAGCTCTATGCACATCAGGAGTTGTGATTATCCATTACGGTCAGAATCAAACCTACCACACGGTACAATGAATACAAAGCATCTTAACAATATGTCCTCTATCTTATTTTATTATCCAGTGTCTCCTCTGTCTCACCTCTCCTCACAGCCACCCGCTGTTCCCTCTACCCTCACTGTCTCCTTGTTTGACACTCACTGTCATATAGTCTTGGCATCTGCTCCATGAAGTACTGCCCTTATGTCTTCCTACCTTGTTCAACCCGTTACAACTCCATACATCCTGTTACTCAGTTTACATCTCTGTCCTTCTCTTTCTTTACTCTCTGTCTACATGCTGCGTCTGCGTCTCGTCTCATTCCATGTGGTGTATTTGATAGGGCAGGTCACTCTGCAGTCCTTACAAGTGTATGTGTGTCATCAACTAGGACATATTGTGGTGCTTTTAGTATTGGGGCCCTGTATAATATTATCCTCTCTCAGCACGGGATAATTCTCCAGCAGAAAGGCTTTTTTCCCCCCTCCAATCCTCTAAACTTTTAGCACTGCAGCTCTTTGGATGTTCTTTTTTTTTTCTAATGTGGTCAAAATTATTTTTTTTTTGCCTGTGTGCTTAGTCATTATAAAATATATGAATTTATTATTTTTAGCATTTCAGTCCTAGTTAAAAATACAAAACAAAAACATGTGCGCACACATTAAAACAAAAAAAAAACCCAACACATTGGTCCAAATCTGACCAGAGGTGTCATTTAGGAAAAGAAAGAGAAAAAAAGAAAGAAAAAAGACATAAATCCATAGCTTAAATTATATACCGCAGAAAAAGAGAAAATAAAAATCCAAATTTACTAAATGAAAGTAAAGAAAAAGAAAGTAAGAAGACTTAAGATGAGAAAGAAGAACTCAAGTAAGGAAAAAAAAAACATAGAAAAGAAAGAGGTGGGAGTTGAGAAAGGAGATGAGTGGGGACCTGATGAACGGATGAGAAAGGAGAGGATGAAGAGGAAAAAGGAGTGAGGCCCTCTTCATTTATTGCTCCAGTGGAGAAGAACGTAGAGCTCTCTAATGGCGCTGCCATGGTAATAACAATAAAAACCAAGGGAACAAGAGGAACAAAAAAAGAGACAGTTAAAGAAAGAGAAAAAGAGAGTTTAAGATGAAGGAAAAAAACACACGATTGTTTTCCTTTTACATTTCCATATTTTCCCACATTCTGTAGCTTCCACTCCTTCATCTTTTCCAACACCCTCCTCCACCCAGCACACTGATGCTTGTTCTTTTCTTCTTTTCCTTGTTTCTGCTGTTGGCACTGTGTGTCCTTGCTCTATGCTTTGTTAGGCAGGGCAGTGGCACTGCTGTAGCTGCTGTGTCAGGGCTTTCTATTGGTGGTGATTAATGCATGGAGATGGACTGATCGTCACCAGCCACCAACAATACTCTCACCGCCGGCACAGCAGAGGTGCACACAGGGAGCAGGGGACATAGAAATGGCCTGCACATGGGTGTCTGTAGCACTAAATCATAAATGCTTATTATATTTAGACAGACATATGTATATGGATGCAAACTGCCTTTGCGAAAGGAAAATAAATATGTATATTTAGTAACACATTAGGTCATCATGCATAGTAATTTAAAAAAAAATTAATTTACCTTTGTAGAAAATAATCTTTCAAATGTGAATAAGACAAGGACAAGAAAAAAAAAAAGCCATGAGCTGAAGTCATTGACTGAATGAAACAGAATTACTGAAGATAAATGGAAACAATTCAAAATTGCTTTGATAAAGGGCAGCAAAGGGAAAAGTGTTTAACCCTGATTCAAAACTGCAGAAAGTTT
>JBAMHW010000001.1:24948724-24965182 GCA_037177495.1 Rhadinocentrus ornatus | reverse complement strand
TATGTATATGTATGTGTGTGTTTTAAAATATCTTATTTGTTTTCCTGGTACACACATAAGGATTTTTTTTTTATCTAATGAGATTTTTTAACTGTTCGAAACTTTACAAGTGAAGATAAAAAATCAGGCATTTACAGTTTTGATTAAACTGTGTGTGGTGTGCTCCAATAATCTCATCACAGAACAACACACACATAATGATGCTGTCCCGCAATCGATCTAGAATCTAGTCCTCCGAGCCAGAATTTCGCGTGACCAAACGTGATCTAAAAAAAAAACGAAGAAGAAGAAACATAGCAACAACCGAAAAAAACAACACCACCAACACCAGAGGATATACGAGACAAGGAAATGATGGTGGTCCGCAGAAAAATCCAGAACTGAAAAAAAAAAAAAATAAATAACAGACTGGAGACGGTGTGAACACAGACTTCATTGCTTCCTTGCTCCCCAGTCAGCTTGCTCTCTGATTGGCTACATTTCGTTCCATGTAACAATCCACACAGTCACAACTCAAGAGTCGTCGGCTTTTCCCACATACATGAGGATTTTTGGCTGTAAATATTTAACATATTCAATGTCTATTCACATGTCTATGAGAAAAACATCTTTGTTTAATCTGCTACATAATTAATGCTAGTTGTACTTTTGAATGTGGATTTATAATGATTCCTCAGCCCTACAGCCAAGACTCTAGCTCTCGCCCACCTCTTTCTCTGTCATACACTTTCAATTTCTTTGCTTCTTTCTGTAACCCTTATTACTCCTCCCATCTTCCATCTATTTATACATCATTCCCAAATCTCTTTAGGTTTGTCTTGAGCTACAGGATATGAAATTGACTTGTAAAGAGGAGACAAGTATTCACAGTGGATTTTACCATTCAAGGTTGATTTCAATTCATTTGCTATTAGGGCTGTCTGTCTCTTTGCATGTTAAAGATATGAAGTGGGCGTACACATATGTGTGTGTGTGTGTGTGTGTTACGCTATGCTTTGTGTCTGCCATTCAGCCAGCTGTACATGTCACACAATCTCACTTTCGATACATGGTTGTATTTGACATATGCTTAACGGGGTCCAGGGGGATCGCTTGTAGCATTGCGCACTTAGGTAGATGTGTGTGTGTCCCCGAGCAGCAGTCTGCGCTCCTGTACCAATCCAATGAAGTTGTCTGAGAATGACAGCTTCATTATCTTGTATGAAAGTGGGACAAATGGAGGCTTGTCTCTCTATCACTGTGTGTAAGTATGGAGAGCTGAGGAAAGGAAAATCTCACCGCACACACTAAACATTCTTTCTTTCTTTTTTCTTTCTTTCTTTCCTAGCTTATCTATCTTTGGGTCTGCGGTTCAGGCTCTTCAACAGCCTATCTCATTCACACTCCTTTTCTTCTGTGACTGTGTGTCTGCAGCTGGGACCAGTAAGTGATGACTGTGTCTAAATGTTGATCACTGGGAGTTGCTCTGTTGTTCTGAAATGAAGTGGTGGGGGAGTGAATATATGCATGTTTTGGGGAGGGTGCAGACAGATGTCAAACAGTTGAGGCTCCACACAGATGTGATGACAACTCTCTTAGTAACTAAGCACCGTAGGGGGGCAAGACAGGTGTGTGTGTGTGTGCATGTGTGAGATGCAAAGTGGGAGAAAGGGAAACAGACGTGACCTACCCCCCTTCATCCCATCCCATCTGCATCCTGACATCTGACAGGGACATCATACCAGACCAGTCCACCATTCCATGCTGTGTGTGTGTTACCTCATATCCAGTAGAAAGGTAATAGTATGTAAATGACCCCACATATGCCATCAATGAGAAGACAGGGATGGACATACACAACCCCATTCTCTATCACGCGCACACACACTCTAATGCCCTCAGGGTTGGGGGGGTCTCGGCCCCTGTCTGATTTCTTTGGGTCAGTTTCTTACACTTCTGACAGGGTCACACACCTCTCCTCTCATTATTAACCTGCAGAAAAATGCCACACAACCAGACACTTGAGAGCGCATATATAGGTGTATGTGAGTGATTAACTGAAAATGTGTGTGTGTAAGGAAAAGACTGACAAACTCTTCATGTGGGTAGGAAATTGAGACAGACAGAGATGGAGAAACAGAGGTGTGTGCAGAATGTATATGGAGGTGGACAGAAAGGGAGTCACTCAGTTATGTGTGTTATGTGTCCTCTGGGCATTACCTATCACATTAGCAATATGACAGACTGGCCAGCCTTTTCTTTTATTTCATGTCAGTCAAGCATATTGAGCCAACAATACCTCACTTTGAAGAGCAAAACCATTGATTAAAGTTTTAACATGCTGCTCCTCCTTTTTTAACAATTTAACCCCCTAATACACATCTGCAGCAATTCCCACAGCCATTTCCAGTTGCACATGGGACAGTTTTTCTTTAATTTGGTTATAATATCATGCAAATTATATCATGCAAAAGAGAATAAAGAAGAATACATATTCTTGATAAAAGCTTATAGATTAAGTGAAAAAATGTGTTGTCATCTCTGTTAAAAAAAACACAACATAAAACAATAACGCAAAAAGAAATGACATCTCCCTTGAATTAAATCACAGTTACTGACAGGATTATACTGTCACATAGACACTGTTGGTGTTGGTGTGAGTGTGTGTGCGCATATATTGACAGGTGGTGAGAGTCCTGCAGAGTGGTCACAGCTACAACATAGGATTATGACCAACACCTGTGCGAGTATTGTGTGTGAGAGTGTGTGTAAACAGCAGCGTGATAAGCTACCACCTGAAAAGAGTGGACACAGTGATGCTACTCGCCCTTGAATATCAACAGGCCTTTTTTGTGCACTGGTCATGGTAGACAGTGGTGGTCTTCACTGAAATTAATTGACTGCATATGTGTGGTTATAGACCAGCATAATGGAAGCAGACCACTCGCAGAACTGGCTTCTCCAATCAACCCTTTCTCTGGTTGAGAGCTTCATGATAATTTTCTTAGGTTTGTAAATCTTGCCCTCTTTCTGCCTTAATACCTGCCACTCAGTCTGACTCTCCAACCCTTTGTTTTGTTCTCTTCAACATTTAAACATGTCTAAACTCATGACGAGTGTTTCCAATGCATTTTTTTTAACAGACAAAGGCATCATTGGTAAATATGGCTTTAACAAAATGAAAATGTTTACGTCAGGTGTGGACTGCCTATACATTAATTTCCTGAAGTGCAGATATTCCTTTGTCAAATGCACAAAGAAACATGCTCATAACAAAGTATCTTTCCAATGAGGAGGCACTATCCTTCATTATACAAGGCTGAGGGACGTGAGTGACAGTAAAACAAAGTGTAGTCTGTCTGTTCAGTATAACTATACAGTATCACTTCAGTAATCTAGCTAGCCCAGTCTTGCAAAAAGTCACAATTTGGGTTAGAAATTATGAGATGGCAATACATTCCTAGGCTGTTGACTTGAGTAGTGGGGCATCCATCTGATATTACTGCAACGGCAAAACATGAATATCAAAACATATAATCCCTAAGCATGTAAAAACAATTTAAGACTAAGCATGCACATTTAAATTATGAACCGTATCTATAAACATTTAAAAGCAAAGCTTAACAGTATGGAACATGAGTGAGAGCACAGTAGAAAAGTAAAAGAACTGTTTGAAATATGGGTTTCAGACTTCCGGTCTCTTGTATGAGAAGCAGAAGCCTAACACCATTCTTCCCTCCTCCTCCTCCTTTTAAGTGAGCAAATAAAGAGTCTGGAATAATGTATTGCTAAGCAGCAAGACATTGCAGATGAATAACATCATGAAGCAGCAACAGGGCAGCTAGACATCATCATCATACTCTACACATAAAGAGAGTGGGAGACATGGTCATGATATCACTTTTGAGCTTTGTGGTTTCCTGTCCACTATCGCCTGATGAACCAAAGAGAAGATTTATTGCAATCCATTGGTTTCCTTAGCTAGGCAATTATTTTTATGAATTGGCTTAAATGAACACAATTATTATAAATTGAACTATTGTGGATTTAACTGGAATATAATTGAACTACAAATAATTGTATTGGACTGTGTCTATAAAGCACCTTGAGTTAAATTGAATTGAAATTGTGTGTACCACTGTATTTCATGTTCTGTCATAAGATCAGACTTTATCAACAATATACTCCTCCAGCCTATAATTGAAAATCCCTCTTACACAAAGTTTTGCCTATGACTATGCCAGGGGTGTCTAAGTCCAGTCCTTGAGATTTGCTATCCTGGAACTTTTAGATGCAACCCTTCTCCAGTATGCCTGAATCAAATGGCTCAATTCCCTCATCCACATGTCATTCAGCTCTACAGACGACTGGTAACAAGCCATTCATTTGATTCAGGTGTGTTGGGGAAGGGTTGCATCTAAAAGTTGCAGGACAGCAGATTTTGAGGACTGGACTTGGGCACCGCTGATCTATGCCTATGTCTCCAAAGAACACTGGTTCCTTGGAGACATAGGCATCCCATTCTACAATACCCCTATATGGCCAGCAGGAATCAAGACTTTGCTCAAAAATAAGATCTGTTCCACATCAAACAAAGGTTTAACAAGTAATTGCGGTTACATAATTTCTTGTTAAAGTTTATACTCAAAATCAAAACTGGGTATAAATCTGTTAAATAATTTGTTCTGCTGACTGATGAATGCCTCTTTCAGGCCTTTAAAACTTACTACCAATAGTCAGCACAATGCATATCTATATATTAAGTCAAGTTTGAGTCTTCTTATCATCTTATCATTTTAAAAAAAACAACATCTGTACATATGAAGAGTAGTGGTGTATGTGTTTGTTTCTGCAACGCCCCAGGCTTGCTCCATCAACCTCCCTTCACAAACAGCTGTCTTCCCTCATTTACATACACTCTCCTCCCACTAATGGAATTAGCCACAAGTTTCCTGAGGTGAGGCAACACACCCAGACACACACACCCACAGCTGTATACCCCCATGTATACTGAATGTGTATGTATGTACAAGACATTTTGGATGTGATTGGAATGTGTGTTGGAGTTCGGTCGCAGAAGTCAGTCAGAAGATCTGAATCTCACAGCACTGTCCAAAACTACTTTACTAACAATGAGAAAGAAGAAAAGTCATTATTAGAGCTTTCTTGCTCATCATACACCATCTAAATTTTGTCAGTAAATCAGTGACATAAGTCATCAGCACAAAAGAAAGTCAGCTAATCAGTCAATTACACAAAAATAGGACTGTCTAGTGTCTGATAGAGTACCACACCTGTTGCATAAGCAATCCAAGATTTAATGGCACATGAAGATTAAACATACTGTCGAACAGATACTTATATGTCAGTTAAACCAAATGACTAATTAGTTCTCCTAGAATAAAGGTGCTCTGCTGTAACTCCAGACTGCAGTGTTTGTCCACTTACCTTCAAGCCATGGTCAAACTTGCCACTCCACTGGCATTGCTGTGCTCTTCTGCTTCTGGACAGCTGCCCACCCAATTATTCAGAGGGCCCTGCTGTTCTTGTTGTTGACTCTGCTGGCAGGCCCCATCATGGTGGAATGAACTCCAAACTGAATTCATGAAAATGCACTTCTCTGATAGATTTTATTGGTTGTGAAAACTTTTTGTGTATGTATGGTCAACACAAGTAGTGGTCTTGAGGAGCTCAACTGGCCTTCCATCTTTTCATCTAAGAAATCACTACCAAAACCATGGCAATTTGCTCCATCATACAGTGTTTCCATATTTGGAAAGTTAAACATTGTCGATAGCAAGCAGGACTGTTCCTGACAGCTTATTTCAGGAACATATATTTAGATAGATCTTTATAACCATTGAACAGAAGGAAAACAAAAGTATAAAAAGAGATTTTGATATCTCGATTAACTGATTCACTGCTGACCTGCTACAAAAGCTCTGCTCTAGACAGACTGAAAACATTTGTTTCTTTCTTGCCTTCCCATTACCTTGAAAAAGTTCTCTAAGAGCCACTTTCACTCTGCACCGTTGGGTTTGTCTGCCCCCCACCCCTCGCCTCTTAACTTTCTCCTCTCTCCCTCTCCTCCAGTGGTGCTGTTTCCTTTTGTTTTGTCCTCCATCTCTCTGTCAGCAGATCCCCTCCATCAATACAGAACTGTCAATCACAGAAGTGACAATTGGCAGCTGTCGATAAAGTGTTGAGGGTCGCCACTTTGTATAGGGGCTTCAGCTTCTAAAATACTATCAGCTGTCAATACACAAACATGCATATGGCTTGTCTCACACATATACACACACACACACACATCATTTTCCCTTTGCATCCCCATCAGACTCAATGATCGCTGACACAGGAAAATTTGGTTTTGCAGCAACAAGATCAGATGAGGAAACAAAGAACAACCCTCTGACTATTCATTGTTTAGCAGCACACACTCACACACACGCACTTTTTGTACTGATAAAGGTCTTCGACACAGGCTGGAGTCACTGACACACGGCTCCCCCTACTGGAGACCTATAAGACCTTTGGCAATGACATTTCAGTCCCTTGTTACACTATAGCACATTAACATTCATTGATTGATTCAATTATCCATATTTTCATTTATTCACTCCTCCCTTTCCCTGCCATCACTTTTCCCTAATATTTTTTTTTTTTATAGTCCTTTACTTTTCCATGTAGCTGCTAAACTAAAGCTGTTTTATGTGACATTTGGTGCAGATTTACATTTCTGTTTTTGAACTTAACACTGTGTACCTTCGATCAGCTATTTACATAAACATAAACAAAGTTAAGAGACACAGTTTTTTACTCAGTTATGACAAACACTGAAAACACAAACCAAAGCAGATTCAAAATGGGAGGAGATTTCACTGTCTGGATTCTCATGCTTACACACATGGTGTCCATCCATATGAGAAATGTGATTACAAATGAGAGTGTGAAAGTGCGGAGTGCCACAGCTGGCATGGCATCTGGCTTGGCATATCGTCGCTCGGCCTCACCCACTGCCTGTGTGCTCTAATGTGGCTGTCGACAAGCCCATTAAGAAGTCATTACTAAATGCTCTGTCTCCGCTCCTTTTCCACATCTTACAGTGCAGGCCCAAGGGAATGCCAACAACGTGACGGAGAGGAGGAGGATAAAGAAAAAAAGTAAATACCAGAAAAACAGGTGAGGAAACAGTTATGACAGAGCAAAAACAGCAATGGGAAGCTGTTGGTTTAATAAAATTAAATAAGAAAAATGAAACTTTTGTGTCACTTCTGTAACAGAGTCTGGAAGTGAAGGCTTTGAACTCGCTTAAGAAAGAAGTCACAGATGAGGGAGTTCTGCCTCAGGGTAGAGGAAGGTCTGACATAAAGTCTTCTCTTCCAGTAAAAGTTCAAGGTTGGTCTGAATAATTAAAGCTTTATTTTTACATAGCTAAATTTGTCTCTGAGAAAGTTTTATATTTTGCATATAATATGAAAGTTATGGTCAAGAAATTCTGTATATCAAATCTGAACCTATTTGAAAATAGTATGTATTAAAATAAAAGCTGGGTTGTGATTTTTACTGAATCATTTAACAAAACAATGGCAAAAAAGACCTGATTCCAACTAAAAACAGGTGATTAATTAATTATTTTCTCATCAATCTCACGAGAGGACTAATCCAAAGTGTTTCAGTGTTGACAATGTTTAAATGTCCAAACATGGCCTATCATCTGTAGAGAGCAGTGGGCTGTGTTTCGGTGCTGGGAGAGAAGTTGGGAGGGGTTAAGTGCATCGTCTTGCAGTTTTTACTCCTGTTTACTCTTGCAGTGTTTACTCCTGAGCTCTCTAGTACATTTAGAGGTGGGTCAAGTGCAGAGCCAAATTTCCCAGTCAGGAATAATAAAGTAAAACTCATTTATTATTATTATTATTATTAACAAGAAAATTAAAAACAAAAAGTCACATTTCCTTTAAACAAAGAAATTATTCTTTCATTAAGATTAAATATTCATAAAGATTAAATACCTCACTTCTTCTTCACAGTTCAGTTTGGTCCTAAATGGCCCTTATCAAGCATGTAAAATACCATTTGATACACAAAAATAATATCTCATTGAAAAAAATCAATAAATAATAGAAAAAACCAAAACACACACTTGAGTCAATCTGATTTAATTCAGTCAGGGTGATGTAGTTCAACTTGTTTCCTTCTCATAATATAATTTTTTACCAGCAGACAATGTTTGGCAGCCTTTATAATTTTGCTTACATGGACATGTATTCTGTTTCTTACGTAGCAATTCCAGGTTGGCAAATGTAGGTTAAGATATTTTCATGTCCAACACATAATGAGACTCCAAAAATCCAAACATTACCAGTGTCCTGGTGTACATGTAAAGACACTGTCTTTTTTAATGATTCGCCTGTGTATCACATACTCCCCCTACACTACACAACCATGACCTGTGTTCAGTGGAAATGGAATTTTAACAGTGCATTAACTAATGTGTACATAAGAACAACAGGCACTGTAACAAACATAATGTTATACATTCAAAGAATCATTTTCCTTTATTTGTTCTTTCAAGATATGTAATGCTTTTTGCCTTGAAGTCCAGAGAAACACCTGTACGAAAGGCATTGTAGGTAGCTTAAATGGCTGGAAGATAGGAGAGACAAGAGGTCGAGGGATGGAGAAAAAGTGGGAAAAAACAACAGAAACAGGAAATATAGCACTCATTAAATTAGGAAAATGCCTTCAATCAAACCATTATAATCAACCATAAATTCATGACAATTATTTTAACCTGGAGGGGGGTCAGCATGATTTTATTTACATTTTCTTCCTGAAGCTGCAGCAAATAATGAAAATAACTCAGTATATTAGTATGCAAAGTGGTGTGGCAAAGTTCAGGTCATTTATTCATGTACACAATAATCTACCTTATTATCCCTTGAACATGGCCGATGAACACTGTTGTAATATTGTTTTGGCCATTTAATGGCATTCATAAACAGGAATGAAGATGTACAGCCAATCATTATGATTCAAAAATACACTCACCAAGTTTGTGTGCAGCTGCTGTGTGGGCTTGTGTGTGTATTACAAGGAAAGTGTGTATGTGTGTAGAGTGGTGAATTGCTCTTTTCATAAGTGACTGTGACAGGTTTCTCATCAGGCCCTAAAGCCTCCTTGCAGTAAGAGACCATGTAGAGCACAATCCCAAAACAACGAACACACACACACACACACACACTCTGACGTCACTGTGCGCTGTACGGGGTAGTTTTCTGTAAAAACTGCAGTGTGGTGGAGAAGGAGTTAGTACCACACATGTGCATTTGTTTGTGCGTCTGCATTGGCTGCTGGAACTAAGCGGGGCTCTTAATCACGGCTGTAACGGGCAACATTACCAGCAGCGGCAGCAAGCTAATGATGAATGCCCGAGTCTCCGTGCAAACCCTGACCTCCTTTTCTGCTGTGATGCACAAAAAGCTGTGGTTCTTTCACCAAAAGACACGCATGCACATGCATTCAGGGGCACACACAGGTTAAAACTTGCAGTAACACATACATCTTAACAACAAAACTCTGCAGGACAAAAATAGACTGATAGATAAAAATACTTGCATGCACACACACAGACACACCTTGATCCTCCGTGTGTGGTTTAGCAGCCAGCCTAGTTGCTCAGGGAATACACTGTGCAGGTATTTCTGTGTGTGATTTACCTTTTCTATCAACCTGCACTCTTAACTCATTACTTAGGTTACCTAGAAAGTTGTGTTAGACCCTAAATAAGTCCCTACACTATATTTATCTAAAATTTGGCACTTAAGGTAGATCACAAGACAAAGACTGAGGTTTAAATGTGAGAAAGAGGAATATAAAGATGAGTAGCCATAAGATGAAATGTAAATGAGAGAGAAATAAATTGAGAAATAGAAGGAAAAGGGATGAAAAATGATCCTATGATGAGAGAGACAGATGGTTAAAAGAAAAAAGAAAAACTCAACAAGAAAGATTTAGCAACCGAGGGAGTGAGTAGTTATAAACGAGTGTAAAGTTTTGATGAAGGACAAACTAATGTCAGGGACTGGGGCGGTTCGGGCTTTCTGCTCCGCGGCTACCACATGTGATCCCGCCTGTCACTCACACTCCATCGCCATGACAATCATCATAATGCCGACGCCTGGAGGCGGGGACAAGCCTGTCCTTGTAACAAACAGAACCCCTTCGCGATCTGACGCCAACGACTGCTGAGAAGATTGCACACACACAAGCTTGCACTTACACACACTAGAACACAGTTATGACAACCATCACGCAGCGAAGCCACAAATAAAAGCTCTGGCCCGCAAAAAAAATGAAGCCCGATCCGGTTTAAATTTAAAATGAAAGCTCTATTCATCAGCAACATTGATGTGATGTGATGTGCTACTGTCACCGATTTTAGAGTGCACTGGAAGCTTTGTCAAACACATTCATAGTATATTATGCAGCATGTGGTGGTTCATCTGTGTGTATGTGTGCTTTCATATCAGCCTATGCACCCCAACAATATATGTTCACATATCATTCATGAATGTGATAGACAAGTGATAGAGAAACAGAAAGACAGCTTGGGTGTGTGTGTATGTGTAGGGGGGAGGAGGGGGGGGGGGGTAAGGTTGCGTTGGCCACAGGCTAGAGAGCAGGGACTTGTCAAACCAAGGAAGACATAGCAAACTGGACGGTGATGCCAGCCTTGTGTGACAGCTGCTTCACATACATACCCCCCAACACACACACACACACACAACCAAAACCCCTACAAACCTGCCCTGGCCCAAACTCCAGAGCTGTGAAAGCTGGGGTGCAGAAAGAAACGAGACTGGTGGAACCTCCCTTTAACTGGAGGCCAACTGCTGTTTGTGTGTGTGTGTGTTTGTGGTAGAGCGGGTTCAAAGTGTCACATCAATTTGTGGCTGTGCTGTTTCTGAAAGAGGCTAACCCCACTGCCACTTAAGCTTAGCACAACAGTGAACAGCATACTGGCAGACAGGACACATACATACATCACAACGCACACATGCTTGGATACACACACACACAGGTCTCCTCAAAACTACAAGCCTGCACAGTTTAAGTTAAGTTTTTATTCCTTATCTGAGCAAAGGGTAAGACATGAGGACAGAGGGTGTTATTTGCTGTGCAAATCCCATAAGGGGAACTTGTGATTTGTGATATTTGACCACATCAGTAATATTTGATTTGACTTGACTTGAAAACAGTCAGATGGAGGATACTTCATATGATGCTGCTTTTTGGGAAAAAAAAAGACATGCATTATTTTTCAGCATCACGTATCACAATGCAAAACAAAAACACAATCTGACAACATTTATGACTGACTAACAGAGGATGAAGGTGCATGAAGGTTTGAGAAATGCAGCAAGTGAATGATCAAAAAAGGCCTCAATGTGTGCCCCTTATTCCAACATTTAAATACACACACACATGCACACACAGGCTTGAGCTGAATCTAATTTTCTGCACAGCTACTAAAGCATTTGCCTGAAATTATATTTTGTTGGGATGCTTCATTGTACCTCTGAGCCTGTGAGCAGTCAACTGAGGTGGAGTTGCTGGTTAGACACCCCCAGGGGTGACCTGGCCAGGGCCCCAGACCACTTTAACCACTCGTCTCCATTAACAGGCTCCCAGATATCATTATGCTCCCTGGGGACCAGGCGTGCTCTAACCAACCATTTACCCTCTCCCTCTCTCCTCTACTTCTCTCCCTCATGTCTGCCTCTCTCTGCCACAATGTTAGTCTATGAAAAAAGACAGCAGGGAGAGAAAATATGAGATTGATTTATTTGCTTCAGTGTTCTTTGCGATGGAGTCCTCTCCTACTCTTTCTCCTGCTTTCTCTCTCTTTCTCTGCAAACTGAAACCAATTAGCGGGCAGAGCACTTGTAGTTGGGAATGTAGGGCAAGCGAGGAGTAATAAAAAAGTATTGACTTTTCTGTGACTGTATGCGGCATGAAAGGGGTGCCGCGGCCTTGTCCGACATGAAAGGAGCACCATTAATTTCACTTATTTCACCCAGGCCCCTGTCAGGAGGCCCTAATGCGTCCCAGGCACACTTCTCACATGCAGGCACTCAGACAGTGCAACACAGCTCCTGCCTGGTTACCAAATGAGTTTACATTATATATCAGTGACAGAGAGAGAGAGAGAAGTGCAGGAGAAAAGTCATTTCTAATTCTCTGGTTGAGACACAAAGCAAGGCCTTTCATACGTAGCTAATTTTGACCCAGCATCATGTCCTCATCCTCATCCAGACTTGCAATCGCCCACTTGCTCTGCATTATGTAAAGGCCACAGTTTCAGAAAAATGCTGTTTAGAACTCGCTGTTTACAGACATTAAGTTTTGAGCTTTTTCCAATAGCTTTGTTTAAAAATAAATATCAATTTATCTGATATGGCACAAAATACAACAGCTTTCCCTTTTTTTATATTTAAGCTGAGTAATATTTCAGTAAATATATCTATTTGTAAAGCATCTGCCAGTAGGTCATGAAAGTAAGAGTAAGCATAAAGTATTAATTCAAACACAATAGTGACTTGACGGTCTAATAAGGACCACACTTCTCTGGAAAATTGTTCCAAGTTTTGATTAAGAAAAAACTGTTAGCAAAGACCAGCTGAGTGAACTTTTTTCATCTGGCTCTTGAGGTTGGTCTAATGCCTCCAGGTAAATTCCATTCATCTTGATTTCCAGTAGCATTAAGTGTGCGTGAGAATGTGTCTAAGCTTGTGTTTGCATGTGCATGCATGCATATATGTGTATGAAACAGATACACCCCATGAGTGTCTGTATGTATGTATGTATGTGTGTGTGAAAAAGAGTGAAGAGTGTGAGGCTATCTGCAGACAGAAACTAATCAGTGTGTGTGAGATAAGAAAGCAGCCTTTATGGTGTATGGTAATCACCCCCCCTCCCCAGCCTGCCACCGCCATGCATAATCACCACGACTTATTCACATGATTGATGAAATATGCGTCTGTGAAATCGGAGCCACGTTTGCTATCATCCTGTTTTTCCATTCTCCCCTCTCTCTTTTCTTTACTCTCAATCTTTTTTTGTTTTCCTTTTGTCTCATTCAACCTTTCTATGTCTCTCTGCAACCTCCCTGGCTCTGTGGTGCCCTAAGATGTTTGGAACCATGTACAAACATGAAATTACACACACAGCATGGGGTCCTTCTTACACACACATTAACCCTGACTCACCCAACATTTGTCTCATAAGGTAGTATATGATGCATAAGAGAAGAAGAAGAAAAGTAAAAGTGTCTTAAGAGTAATGTGGAAAAAGACTAAGGTGAAAAAAAGGGAGACAGATTAATTGTTCTGTCATGCACGGAGAAAGATTGGCTGGGTTGAAGCAAGATGAGAAAAAAAAGATGAATTGATAGATGGAATTAGAAGTTTCAGACAACTCTCTTTGTTGAAACTCAATCACATTAATCAGGGAGCAAAAGCTGCACTCACAACCAATGCAACATGTAGACAAAGATAGAAACCACTAAAATGAAAACGAGAAACTCCTTCCTCCACAACACGTTGCTGTAGGTGAAAATCTTCTGACTATGGTGACAAAGATCTTATCAATAATCTGGCAGTCACTTTAAAGAATTACTATAAAAAAATGCAACCATGATCTTTATCAATTAACTCAACTTTAATTAGCTTTACTTTATTACTACGTCATGTTTCAAACAGAAATTCAGATATTCCTATATAAACTCCAGATTCCCCACAACCCTGAATTGGACTAAGTGATATGGAAAATGGATGGACGGACGGATGGATGGATAGTCTTCTCAGTAAAGGTATGGGAGACAGGGGAGTTAGGCGTTTCTTTAGGTTGGGCTATAAGGCAAATTTATTTTTTAAACAAACTTTGTTGTTTGCATTACCAGATAACCGTACTCTGAGACAAAAAGCCATAAATTTTGGCATCCCCCCCCCCCCAAAAAAAAAATAAAAAATCTTTTCCATGACAACAGAAGTGTGTCAATTTTCAAATCACCAAACAAGTAGAAGGTATTGTTTAAAGATCCGACAAGTAAACTGCTCCCTGAAGCATAAAATAGGGAGGAAGTATGTGTGAGAGATAAAGCCTGGGAAGACAGTTTAAACTAGGACTTTGATTTGGGTTGCGAGTAGGCACTGGGGGAAAGCGGGGGCTGAGACTGAGGGTAAGATTAAGACTGGGGTTGAGGCTGGTGAATTAAGGCCCGCAGCCTCGGGGTGCTATTACACATCTATAATGAGAAACGGAGAAGAGGGAGGCTTGTCTTTGCACCTCGGCACACCTCAGATTAAATATGCACAATTCCCATGCAAAATGGGACGTGAACAGCCGGGACCAGCATTGCTGTCTAATTCCCTGTGCAGGAGTTGTTTCAGCTAGGGTTAACAGGCTCATCAGTCAACACAGGCTGCTTTGCACAGGACATCAAAGCCATTTGCAGGTTTAAGTGTTTGTGATTGCTTCCTTTTCCAGATCCAACCGTAACCCCCCCCTTTCTGTCCCACAACCAGCACCATGCACCCTTTCAGGCTGACCTGTGGACACATGAGCCAGTAATAAGGCACACACAGACATGAACATATATGTACCAACTAAGTGTAGGGATCAAAAAGAAAAGGTGTGGCTTTTACATGCAAATCAAGCAGCACAAAAACACACACTGGAAAAACAAGACTCTCAGACACAGTGACACCCTGTTTCACACGTACACAGCTGGTAGCACCAAGACACAGACACACAGAGAGATTAAAAACATCTTCTGTTTGCTTTCAGTTTTTGATCGGAAAAGACTCATGTAATGTATCCTGTCTACCGTATCCTCAGTGTCCGTCTACACCTTAGCTTCAACACAATCACTTTGCATTTCACAGCAAGTTTTGACTTATATCACCAACACACTACTGTGAGTTGAGAGGGCTGTCATGTTTCTAAAGTATGTATGTGCATGCATTGTGCACTCAGCTCATATCAACTCATTTGATAGGTGTGTGAAAAAAGTTGCTGGTAGAAACTGTGCATGAAGTAGAGAGACGAAATAACTTGTGTGTACATAAATAAGACAACAAAGCCAAGATGGAGTGATGGCAGGAGAAAAAGATAGAAAGTGATTATACCACGCTACATGCAGTATGGTTCAGTGGAGCATATCTGCACAGGGACAGGCAGTACAGTAAAGTAGAAATATCCCTATCAAGCTTGTCTGCCTGCTTTTTCTTACACCCATGTAGTGGAAACCATCTACATAGAGAAAAAACAGCTTCCATTCTGATTTTACCTTAGAAACACTATGATGCCACTGCATTTAGTTTTCAGGGTTGTTGGGTTGTTCTGTGCATTTTGGGAAACCTAATTAACTAAAGAAACTTTTTGGAAAAAGACATATCAGCAAAGTATGTATTATACATCTAAATTGCTTCGTTTGTGTTCAGTTGTAATCATTCAATGACACTGATTCTATAGCTTCCCAGTACTATAATTCAAGGATTGTACAAATGATGACTTAAATGTATTCTGTCAATGAATATTAAATGGTTTGCAAAACAAAATTAATTTTTGACAGATTCAAGTGTGATTTTTATTTTATTCTTCTCAGACATTTTGGATTTGGTGTGAAAGGTCTTGACCTACAAGTTCTGTTCATGTTTGAAAGAGAAACTAACTCTACTACTCATCCAACCAAACTTAGGAAGAAACTGAATCACTGACATAACATGTCACATTTTTATATATGGCTTTAAAAAGGAGCTAGACACAAATTCATTAAATGAGGTTAAAGAATTAGTCTGTGGTGCCTCAAGATAATCTGGTCAAGTAAGGTTCAACAGCTTTGAACATAAATAATGGTCTAACGTCATTCATTCTCTTAGGTTACATACTAAATATTTAATAGAGACTGTCCATTTAATATTATGCTGTGTGCACTTGGCCCTTATTGTTACTCTGTAGGCTGGCCTTATAGTGCAAAATGCCAATGTAATGGAAGCACTGTGTTGGGTTAATTGATAAATCTGAGGTCCTGAGAGGGAAGAAGTGTGGCAGGGGGAATGTTTTATGGCTGTGCAAATGAAGGCGCTGCAGAGTTTTACACAAGCTGTAAAATGGTTATAGAGAATTAGCATTCCTTATTTCTCAGTGCAGTACCAGACATGCAACAGAGCCAGATAGATGGGTGGTCTTCATACATATGAAATACATTCACATCCACTCACACATAAAGACTGGACATAGATGCTGGGCATTCGTTGCCCCTGCCCCACCTGATTCCATTGTTTCTGCTTGTGGCCTAGTTCAGAGAAAGTATTAATTGCTAATGAATACTGTTCCCATTGGCCCTGCGATGGACTGGTGACCTGTCCAGGGTGTACCCTGCCTTCACCTGAAACACTGCTGGGATAGGCTCCA
>JBAMHW010000001.1:24927475-24948624 GCA_037177495.1 Rhadinocentrus ornatus | reverse complement strand
ACTGCTGGGATAGGCTCCAGCTCACCCCGCGACCCCTAATGGGAACAAGCGGTACAGAAAATGGATGGATGGATACTGTTCCCATTAAAAAGATCCTTCATACATCAGCTGTATGCAATATGGTGATATATCACAAATGAGGCCATTAATAGTGGGCCATTGGGTGTGTATGTGTGAGAACACATTTCCTTTCACTGTTGCCTAAAGCTTCACGTCTACAATGCAATAATAAAGCCACCACATAGTAAAGTAGCTGGGAGGGGGCTATAGTGCTATTGATAAGTATACATAAAAGCAAGAACATTAGTGGACTAGCATTCAGGAGTATATATGTTGATTTATAAGCAGTTGTTTACAATGTTTACATTTATTTAACTGTATGCTATTTTAGTGTATCTTCAAGGGTATGCGTTTGGGAGAGAAGGGATTTTTGGGCAAATGTGAACTCTGTATTAAAGCAAGTTGGTTCTGATCAGATGCTAGCTTTGGAAAGTTGTGATGGACGTCAGTCTAATGCAAGGGGAAGGAAAGGCTTGGAGCACACACAGACACAGACGTGACCACTCACTGTAGTGGACTTGATTAGCACGTAGCCTCCTAATTAGCTATCCTCTATGGTTACAGGCAGAACCGCTGGTGACATGGATAATAACACAACCACAAAATTAGCATTAACAAAGAGGGCTTTCCCATATTTGCATTTGAAATTAGTCAGAAGCTAGAAATATTTTACGGTATTTCATCTTACAAGCGATATTGTGCTGCAGTGTTACACTTTTCACCTTTTAGTTTGGGCATTGTTCACTCATAAAACCTTCAGTGAGATTTTAAAACAAATACCTTGGTAGAAAATGACAGTGAGTGCATAAAATCATCTTGAGTAGGAGAGCACTTGGGTGTCAGTTCTGTCTGACTAGTGCCTAAAGCATCCCAATGAAAGTTTACCTTCATTTTGATGATCTCTTAACTCATTTTCATCCTTATGTTTCAATATGTGACCCATTACCAGATTAATTGATGGTTTTCAGTGTTATTCTGCTGCAGATTTTGTAAGTGCTGTTAAAATACAGAACTTTTGGACTTCCATTCTTCACATTATCAAATGAAACCTAGTTTTTCTCACACATGCTTGCTCACCTTTGGTCTTCTAAAGTCTTTCTCTCTTTATCAATTTGTTTCTTTAAGATTATTTTTAAAATTTCAAGATTACTAGCATCACTTTGCAGGTGTGAGGGGTCTCCAGATACAATGATATACAGTCTATAAATCTCAAGCAGAGCTCTGATTTCCAGACTAGTGTTAGTAGTGCTTCAAGAGTCAGATAAGACATGTGAAATGAGTGAAAGGCAAAGCAGCTGAATGAAAATATGAGATGTTTGAAGTTACATTTTGGTGGGGAATGCACACGGGGACTTTAAGGACACACAAAGTACGAGCCAAAGAAAGAGGAAACCTTTTCATAGCCCCTCTTCACAAGGTCTCTAAAGACCCAGATAGGTTGGAATGGGCATCTGTCTGATTGTGTAAGGATATTGTGTGTAATTTCTGATATGCTGGGCCACATTTACACTGACAGACTGTCTGCCTGTGACCCAGATGGCTAAGGTAAATAAAGGTCCAGGAGTCATGGGCTATTTCTGGGCTTGTTTTGGACAGCGGGTACTGTGTACATACTGCCAAGAGTTGTGATGGTCAAGCCATAGAGCTACAGTCTGGAAGTAGAAAAAAAGGGGCTATGTTAATGATGAGGCTTTAGGGTGTGTAGAGAGACTGAAGCCAGGCTTAGGGTTATTACAAACAGGGCTAGGTAATGTGGCAGAGGCTGGGGTTGGAAAATAATTAAGAGCATGGCTGGATAGCATAGCTAGATAATGTGGCTGGGGGGAGGCTGGCGGGCCACGGTATGAAGATGATGAGTACCAGGGTTGAGCTGTCCACTCCACTGGCCCTGTGAGCTGTGACAAGAAGCTCTGCTGGCTGCAACTGTAGCTGGCGGTGATGCCAATGATAGGACTAACGCACTAATTACCACAGAGTGAGAGGAGAGAGAGTAAACAGAGGTAGAGAGATACAGAAATTAAGCTTCAAACAGAGAGATGAGAGGGGGTAAATCTGATCTTTGATGAGTTCTGAGTGACAGCAATGTGACAAGCCTGGGCTAAGGACAGGCACTACTGTCTTTAACATCATATTCAACTATTCTACAAAGCAGTCTGTCAGAATAAGGAGGAAAGGTTTAGCAAACATTCCACAAGAAGACATATACAAAAACATATAAATACATGCATATTTTTCCAGTTCTTATCCAATCTGTACTGCAAATCTAAACATGTTCACATCAGTAAGTAGCTATATAAAATTCTGATGATATAAAGTTGTCTCATTAAACATGTGTTAGTGTTCTCGGTCCATTTTAATAGACATGTAGTAGCCTAAATATAATTTTTCACATCTAAAGTAGCCATTGTAAGAGTCACAAAGTTACTTGATGATATCCAACTTCCAGTATGACAACAGCACTCTGAGGTGTTTTGTAGACACCATAACTAACTCTTAATATCCCTGTACATCTCTAGTTATTGCTTCCACTAACTTTTTCTTTGAAACATTGATTACCTCCATCTATTACAAAAATAGCTGTAATGCACCTACTCGTTACCTGAGGCAAGTAACATTAGCAATCCATGCATCATTAAAACATTTAGGTTTTGAACTATATTCTGTTTTTATGACAAATAATGAAGCACTATTGTGTCACTTCAGTGAATACAGTGCACATTAATGCTATACACACTATAATGTGTCACAGCCATAATCACAACAACCAAAGTGCTACAGCCACAGATTGACAGGTATGTCATACCATGAACAGAGTTGTAATCTCAACTGCAGACTGTCTCAATCAGCCTCGACAGCAGGCAGTTATAGGCCTAATGACATGGTGTAGGGAGCTCTGTTAACTGGCTTAATCTATTGAGTTACAGTATAGTGATACAGATTTGCCACTGAGCAGCCACAGTTTAATGCAGAATCATGCTGTGGGTTCAACTTGTAGGAGGCAATTACATAGTCTCAATCATGACATGACATATAATGCTATCATAATGTCTCAGAGTTCCTCTATTGAGAGCAGGTAATATAAAATAATGCTAAAAGACATAAAATTTCCCATCCAGGCCTTATAGGGAATCTGTAGATTCCATGTAAGGCCTGGATACAGACAGCTGCTGTCTGTCTGTAGGGTTGGCACTTTGTGGTGATTTTTGATCAGAACTGTGAGCTACAGTGAATCTTATTGCTAGAATTTTGGCAGTGCAAGTCTAATTTTCATCTGCCATCCATGACGATCTACAACTTTCACAAACTCTGCATGATTTCGAGTTCATAAAATGCACCAAGCTACACTGATCTTTTTCCCCCAGTCTCTGTTGTCAGCTGGAGGAGTCCCCATTCACCCACCTACTCTCCTCATACTTATTTATCTTCACGTCCTGGGGCCGTGTTAGTTCATTCTCCTGTCACTGTTCTCTTCTTTCCTTGCTCCTTTCTCTCTCTCTCTCTCTCTCTCTCTCTCTCTCTCTCTCTCTCTCTCTCTCTCTCTCACTCTCTCTCTCACTCTCACTTGTTTCATTCCTCGTTTCCAGGCAATTGGGTCTGGGAGCTGATGGTGGGGAGTAAGAGATTGGGGTGGAGCTGCTGGGAACTTTGTACTTGTGTGCATGGGTGTGTGTGCGTGCCCTTGTATATATATGTATGTGTGGATGTGTGCTGGGAAGTGAGCTAATAAAGGACGGTGATCCATGAAAGGCCTTGAGCAAAGACACAGTCAATTACCTAATGCCTGGACCCGACTGCAAGGCCCGTGCACACACATTCAGTCTCACACACACATTCATGCATACACCTCATTTACGTGTACATGTAGAGTGGGCAGTGGAAGGCATAGCTGGGAACTGTGTGTAACTGTGTGGGTGTACATATGTGTGATGGAGAGCGACAATTTATTAAATTGCTGTCACTTTTGACAAATTTGTGTAACGCCATTTGAAAGGTTGAGGCTGCACCTCTTCTACATTTTTTTTCCAATCTTTTCTTCAAGGGAAGCATTATATATTTTCCGGACCAAACCCAGGGAAAATTTATAAACCCCTGACTGCCACAAGCCTGCACAAGCAGCAAGCTGCATCTGAATTGGCTTCATGAGCAAGTTTTGCATTTGGGATTTACATCTAATACTAATTAACTTTTACACTAACTGGTTAAATTACTACAAGCTTACATCATGTATATAAAAGTTAAGTTACCTCCTTTTATTTAATTTAATAAATCTTTATTGATGGATTTCATCTCCATATGCAGCAGCTTGAAATACATATTTTTGTGATGCTGCAGCAAAAAAGAAAGCTATAAGTGTGTTTTCACCAGTGATGATATAAGTTAGGTATATTAAGTATTTATTAAATAACAGAATTTTAAATGTTAATAATGTTTTTCATGTAATTTACACTTATATGTTTATGTTTTCAGTGCCATCATTTTTGTTTTTTTGGTTGGTTTTTTTACACGAATATCCACAGAAGGGATGCAAGTGCCCTGCTGGCCTGAACATTATGATGCGAAAGCCAGTGTATGTGTGTAGATTTTTGTCATACCTTCACTGAAAGTCAGCGAGTGGTTTATTTAAAAGAAGGACTGCTGTGACTCATATGGCGGAGAACACTGTCAGTTCCTCTGATAATGAAAAGCAAAGAAATAAGTTGAAGATTAGTTGAGATCAATAAAAACTGAGCATGATTTTTTAACAAGGAAAAACTAAATATCAAATGAAAAAGAAAATACAGTGATAACACAAAAAGTATAAAATTGTAAAACAGAAATACCCATGTCCATGGTCATTTAATTACAATAGGACAAAAGACTGTAGAGGGTTAGAGTGGGGAAAAAAAAACAAACAAAAAAAAGGGTGGTCTTTAGCAGTGTAGTCAGGGAAATTATTGCATGAGGCAGATCAAACAGAGGGTTAATAACGGTACTTCAAACTTACACGCATACAGCTGAGTAGATTAGCCTACCAGTTGTAATGAGTTTATAGTCAAGTGCTTCACCAAAGACACACACAATTCCTAATTAAAAATAATGGAGGTTTTAAACTTAAGTAGGAAGGACTGTAACACTGTTCACAATAAATCCAGCCTGAATAATTCTTAAAATACTCTACCGGCGTGCACCTGTGTGTTTTCTTCTATTTAATTGTGTATTAATAGAAAAGAAGGCTTTTGTGGCCTTATTTTGTGTAGTTAGTTTTGTGTGAGTACTGTGTCCGTTTCTGTATCTTACTTACTGTACAACACTTGGGAGCCTTACTGACTGATGGTGTTGTAGCTGCCTCTGGATTTCCTCAAAGTGTGTGTAGGAGGTTTGCAAGGACATCATCAAGTCAGGGCATCGTAAGTGCTGCTTCCACAATTTACCTGGCTCTCTAAACTCACCCTGAAATAATCATCAACACATACAGAGACAGAGAATTAGTGAAATAATGATCAATGTGTCTCTGATGCATTTAGCTTTGTGTCTCTTATCCTTCTAAAACCAGATGGCAATCCACCAAAGCTCTCTTTCAATGACTCAACAGCAATGAAAAATGCAAAGTGAGTGATTGTTAAGAGTGGAAGGCATTCTCTCAGGAGAACGATAAAAATATAAACAAGGATGCTACTGTGATAGTGAGGAAAAAGGGGAGGAAGATTCAAATACAGTGGTCACAAAAGACAATAAAGCAGTGTGGAACGATGGGTGTGGCCACATTCAGAGAAGGCTTCCTGTAACAATCACAATAATAGAAACATAAATTAGAGAATTTAAGTCTCTAAAATTCCTGTTTGAAATTCTGCATATTTAAAATGTATAAAACATACAGTAATCAGCACTGACTTAATAATCAAATATCAAACAGATTTGAGGAATTAAATCTTACAAACTACCAAAAACACTTTAAACATCTGTTTAAGGTATTTGTATAATCTCTTCACAATAAGAGTTCTTCTCTGTGATATGTTTGTTGTCAACTGATATTAAAACTTGGATAACTGCCATCACTGATGTTTTTATGCATTTCACTGCAAAACTTTATTTCCTCATTATCCGATGACTACTATGTTCACCATTCAATACATATTTATTAGTAAGGACCTTAAATACCACTGAAACATGTTCAATATGAGAGCAATTTTAGAAAGAACTTAAATTCTAAAAACATTAAATATTTGCATATAGGTCAAGGACATTGCATACCGAAGGCATAACACACAAGTTTTTTTTATATACATTATTAGCTGCAGAGTGACATGTTAACAACCTTGCAAAAAATATGTTCAATAGATACAAATACCAAACTAATATTTAAAAGTCTATGTTTGCTGAATAAAAAACTCAAAGTGAATCCTCTAAAAATACATTCTACATAAGTGGAAGTGTGTGTGTGCTCTATTTAAATAGTTATGTATAAACTTTGTGCTCTGCAGATTAACTTAAATGATTTTGCTTTGTTTAAGGTGACCTTCAGCTGTTGTTTGGTGTTTGTTAAAAAAAGAAGGGAGCATGCGGGGAGCGATAGAGGAGGGACAGGAACCCTGTCCTTGCTCCTATCGCCATGGGATCAGTGGCCTGGCCTGACCACTTCCACAGCCAGCACCTCAACCTTATCCATCACCATGAGATAGTTATCACACTAGGGGATGTGAGGTGTTGGGGTGAGCGCAAAAAAAAAAAAAAGAAAAAAAAAAGAGGGACTTCCTGCACTAATGACACCCAAATACAAACAAAAAAGAGGCACACAGGGAGGCAGAGATAGACAAACAGCTATATTTAGAGATAAACAAAGTATCTTACTATCAGCACCTGTGACTTTCCTGATAATACTAACAATCTCAATCACACTACAGCCAGTTGAAGTGTGCGTATCTAAGAGTGTGTTAAGTGCAGCAAATAAATTCCAACTAATACATACCTTGTTTCTGTTCACTTATATTCTAAATTACTAGAAATTAAAAAAATGTGGGTACTTTGCCATAAAAAAGCTACAAAGTAAAAATAGATAAATACTTTACTGATCTCAAAGAAAATTTGGGGAATCAGCAGCACTTACAACAATAATAAAACAAACATTAACAAAACTGCAAATTTAGAATCAGGAATAATATATAATTAAGTGACGTAAGACAGAAGTAAGCTGACTAAAGACAATGAAGTAAAGTGATATTGGCACTTAAGTAAAGTAACGTGTCAAATAAAGAGACAAGTTAAAAATGTTTGGCATTAACAGTCCCACACATTGTATGTAGCACTACCTGTGGCGCTGTAGAAGCGCATTTATAGCATGCAGGATTCATTCTCAGAACAGCTGCTGAGTAGAAAGTGTTTTAACCGATTAACTGCAACTTTGAATGACAACTTGCCTGTAACTGAGGTGCAAAAACCTATTTAAGGATGAGCTGAATTTGAACTAAAGAAATTTCACAGATAGTAATGATTTCTAAATAACCTTTGTCTATAATCCCCTGCATTTTAAATGCAGAAACCAGGGCCTCAGCAAAGTATCAGAAAAAATATTCATTCCAAACAAATTACTCTGGTCATAAAGAAGTACTTTTGAAAGTACCCAAAACTTTTGGGGTACTCATAGGAGCACTGCGCTGTAAAAGCCTCAAATAAGTCCTAGAAGTATTTACAGTTTCAAAATACAATGAAGTTAGTCTGTTATGACATTTTTTCCTCTGTACTTAACTCTTTTGTGGTAATGTAATCTGTATTATATAATGTATTAAACTAGATCTTGTCTTTCAGTGTAAAAAGATCAAGAGGTAAAAAAATAAAATAAAAAAATCGAAAATTTTAATTCAGTTGCAGAGTTACATCATTGCTTGTGTTTGTCACATCACCAATCATGCCAGTGCTGCTGCACGCTGTGGTACACAAACATTTGAAATCAACACAAAACATAAAATGCTTGTTGACACATTTTTTTCAAGTCACATAAAATGTTGTTTGATCAAGAATCCAGAGAGCAAATGAAAGAGATCCAAGTAATCAGTACGATACTGTATTAAACAAATATTCAGGTTCACCTCTTGAACAATCTAATCCTCCTCTTTTTTTTTGCCTTTTGGGAGCCTATCCTAACACTTAGCAGGCGAGAGGCAGGCTACACCCTGGATAGGTTTCCAGTATATCGCAGCTTTTTTCCTTTTTTTTTCTTATTCTCCCTTTCCATCTGTCAAGATATTAGCTTTGACCATCATCACCTGCTGTTTTTTGCTGGCAATGGGAGGCAGTATGGGCCGGGAGCCACAGGTTCTAGTGGATTTGATCCATGGGGATTTAGGAGTCCCAGAGAAACTAGGGGCTGCTGATCCAGGAATGCGCAAGAGGCAAGCCTTATCCCTGGGGACCAGCCTGGCGGGGGTCTGGTACTTGACCTGCCTCAACATTAGCTCCATTTCATGAGGGGCTGGCCTGAAAGGAGAGTTGAAGACCCCTGGGCACTGAAGAAAGAAACAGAAAAAAGAGAGGTTAGCATTGTGTTACAGAGAAATCGAGAGAATAACAGATTATTGCTACAGACCATCTACAGTGTTTAGATGAATATGGATTACAATTAAGCCCCAGTTTGACTTCACGTTTTATTTAATAGGGAAAATAAAACTCTTTTATTTAAAATTTTGTTTACAAGTATGTCCAGGCCAAGGCAGGCAGAGGCTTTATCAGCACTGATTACAACACTGTACCCAAAAGGTTTACACACAACTACACAGACATTTGGATAACCGCAACATCATCACAGATGTGCATGCATAGCCATGGCCCGGAAAGCAGTGCTTAACCCAGTTCGTTTGGAAAACTCCTAGACAGAGATAACAACATAAGTTAACTTTTCAATCCGTCTAAAAAGATTCCCATTTCTGAGGGGGTCACATCAATTTGTTGAGAGCAGAAGAAGGTTGTAGATTCCTGCCATTCAAGAGCAACTAAGGTTCATTGTCAATGTCCACTTTGTGACTCAAAATGTAAAAGTGTCGTAAGACTTATTGCTTAAAACTACACAGAGAACATTATTATATGCAAACATGGATTCACCTGCACGCAAGTTTTCCTCGGTAAAAACACTCAATGACATTCTCAGTGATGTGAATCAGGCCATAAAATTACTCACTTAGAAATGTGACAGCTAGGTTAGCCTAGGACAGTGGCTGGAACTAATTACATTGTTAGCTGGACCATACATTTTTTATAAATAGATTTGTCATCACAGACCTATATATTGTAAAGTGACAATAAAGACATTTTCAGTCAAATATGCTGAGAAATTGAGTATTCTTATCCCTATTCCTAACAATAAATGGTAAGAAAAGCCTTCTACTGCAAGTTATTGACAACCAAAACAAAGCAAACAAACAAAAAAAAAAACAGTCTACAAGTCTACATCAAAACTATCAACTACAAAAGAATGAATGAGTTATTTCAGTTTACAAATTATAAAAATCTACATTTATCAAGGAAGATTATAACAATTCCATGACTACTAGCTGCAGTTTCAGCCCTTGGATGTGCAGAAACCAATAACATTTGTAACACAAATTGAAAGACATTCATTCATTCATTCATTATCTACCGCTTAGTTCACTACGGGTCACAGGTAAGCTGGAGCCTATCCCAGCATTTTAACAGGTGAGCGGCAGGATGCACCCTGGACAGGTCACCAGTCAATCGCAGGACTGAAAGACAAACTTCATAAAAATCTAGATTATCTTTTTTTTTTTTTTTAATGGCATAAACAAGTGATAAGCAATTTTAGATATTGTTGGAAATGTTCAAAATGCAGTTTTAACATCTTTTTGTTTCATGATAATTTCAAGGCTGGTTTCAAGGACTTAACCATGGATTGCAAAGTAACCAATCATTCTTTATGATGTCAGAAACTGTGAGGAAACGCAGCAAACCTAGTTACTGATACGGAAACAGAAATGGATGTTCACAAATATAGACCATTTACACAACCATGGCCTTTGTGCAGCCAAGACTAAGGAGTAACGTGTGTTTGCCAGTAACCATCATTGTAAGCATACAAGCAACTGTGGAAAATTGAAGTGGCAAATGTCCACCTGTAATACCACGACACATTTGAGGGGGTAATAGAGGTTTGCAAGAGTCAGCATCCACAAACAGGCACTTTGATCTCAGTGGTGTGACAACTGACTTTAATTCCATCAACACTCAAGGTAAGACCTGAAAACCAAATTATTGGCAAGGAATCTGTAACTGAAGAGCAGGTGTGACATGAGAGCGTAACAGAATACACAAGGAAGACAACTGGAAACGAGATAGACAAAGACTTGACCTGAACCAAAACACACTTGAAACAGAAACCTAACAAGAACTAACCCCTCCCAAAATCGGGTGTGTGCGCACCAAGTTATGGCTGCACCAAGGTTTTGTTCTGACCTCCAAAGCGCAGCAATTTTTACTGGGAGTGTGTCACATGTGGAGGGTTAAAAACAAAACAAAACAAACCACTGAGACCCCTTGACCGGTTAAAGACGTAATGTTTACATGGTTCAGCAGTGCAAAGCTGCATGGGGGCTTTTATTTTGTATAATACTGGAAGCTTTTACACTGCTCCCATGTCTGATTTCCTGTCTGACCTTATCTGAACTGTGGAAATTGATGCATTCTGCATGTGTTGAGCAGCAAAAATAGACTCGGCGGGTAAATTTAGTGGAGCACCACGACAAAGAGCTTCTGGGTGCACCCGGTCGAATAACAGTGGAGGCCGTGGCGCAGCCGTAACATGCCACACATGCACCCGGTGTAAAGGAGGGGTCAACGAAACATCAAGACAAACAAGGTTTTTTGGCTTAACATCTCATTTTTGCTTGTCACTAATCATCATACAGTATAATCCATACTGACTCAGTATGGACCCCAAATGTCTGGAAGGATGGATGGACAGATGGACCTTGGTTTACTTGTAGTATAGAATCTTTTGTGCTCGTTTTTATGAGTTAGCTGTATAAAAGCATTAATGTAAAGAAAAAAAACTTTGCTAGAGTTGTTATACATGTAAATTAGGGTAAAGATTTGCTACATAGAGCATTTTGCTACAATATAATTATTCAAATCACAGTGATCCTTTTGCCAGTGTGTTAATTAAAGCTTTGAGTTTGAGGACTCTGTATCTACTCTATATGCTAATAACACAGCTTGCTGTTTAAGCCACTGTAAAAGACTGGGGGAAAAGAGAGAGGGAGAACATGAGGGGACATTGTTCTACCTAAATAAACTCAAACCTCACACATTTAAAAATAACTTAATTACTCAATGTTTCGTTACTTGATATTGAGATACTTTTATCTACATGTTAATTATTTCAGCACAAGAGGAAAATTATTTTAGCTCCACCGACCCTGATTTCTTTAACCATAGGTTGTAGGTGCAAATGAAAAACAGCACACGTATCCTCGTCTTAAACAGTAAAATCAATGTTTGATTTTTGCTGGATCAAATGGGTGATCAAATCTGGAACAGGGAACATGTTGTCAAGGCATACTGTAAGTAGTTGACAAAACAAGGTGAGCTAGGACTCCACAATAATTTTTTGATTTGTGAGTTAAACTGGCTGATAAAAAGCCACCATGGCTACAACCCTGTCTGGTCAACAAAAGGGACTTTCAAAGTGACTCTCAAGAAGGGACGATCAGTTCATCTCAGCTCTTTCTCCTGGACCTCTCCTCAGGTCTTCGGTTCAGATCAATGCATGGCCTGCAAGCAGCCACCAAACCTCTCTGATTCTGAAAGAACAGCAGTGAAACAACCGCTCACCCCCACTCCAAATGCGTTTTGTCCAACTATTGCGTCCAACATCAGAACCTTAAATGTTTCAAACCTTCTTCATTAGTGACTTCATTCTTCATCATTAGCACTGTCAGACTAGAAAAAGGAATCAAGCTGTTTGTGCAGCTGCAGTTTGGAGGGGCTAAATTAAATAAAGTTAGATCTAGAAATGTTTGGACACTAAAACAGTTTTCAAGATTTGGACTCTGCATGCCACCACATTGGGTCTGAAATTAAACAACTGAGATTTAATTGAAGAGCAGATTTTCAGGTTTAATTCAACTAATTGAACAAAACGTTTAGAAATTGCAACCATTTTTATGCAAAGTCCTCCTCATTAGGGCTCAAAAGTAATTGGACAATTAACATTACCGTAGATAAAATGTTAGTTTTTAATAATTTGTTAAGATTCCTTTGCAGACAATAACTGCCTTAAGTCTGAAACCCATGGTCTTTGATGGTTTTTAGTAAAGTCTAATCAGGACATATTAATGGCTTGTTAATAGTTTGCACCTTGGTGAACTCTCTGTAGCTCTCATGAAGTCTTTATTGCAGACTTAGATACTGATACACCGGCTTCCAGGAGAATGTTTTTCTCTTGGGTGGATGTTGTTATGCTTTTTTTTATCACTATGGATATGATCCTGTCTTCCATGGCCGTCCAGGCCTTTTTGAGTTCCCAAGCTTTCCAGTGCGCTCACTTTCTCTCAGAACTTGTTTTAGTCACTGCTAACTTTTCTGCTATCTCTCTAATTTATTTCTTTTATTTTCCAGCCAAAGAAAGGCCTGTTCCAAATTCATTAAGAGCTCCTTTTACTGCATGTTGTGGTTTCACATTAACAGCTTCGAAATACAGAGGCCACACCTGGAATCAACTCCAGGCCTTTTACCTGCTTGATTGGTGATGGATTAATGAGAGAATAGCCCATGAAGCATGAAATAGCTTTACAGTTAACTGTCCATTTACTTTTGGTCCCTTGAAAAAAAGCTGCTATATTTTAAAAAGCCGTAATTCCTAATCCTTTCCTCAGATTTGGATTTGAATACCCTCAAATTAAAGCTGAGAGTCTACACTTTAACACTGTATTGATTAGATAACTGTCTCTTGAACATGTTTTGTTCAACAGCTAAAATAACAAAAGTTGTGTCAGTGTCCAAATGAATATATGGACCTGACTGTACGAGACCTTAGCAATACATATTTTCAACTAATCACTTTTAAATACACTCTCTCACACAGTTTCATCCTCTTGTCCAGTTATATCTGACAAGAGAATATCAGATATAAACTTCTGGAAAAAAATAAATAAATAAAAATAAATAAAAAATTGGCAATGTTGAACTCAATTTTTTTCAAAGACAGTTTACAAAACAGAGGCAGAGGCTATATCCATTTCTTTCTACATACCTAAATTACTGTAGAAAAAAAATCCTTCGTGACACTCTAATTATGAGAAACACTGGATTAGGGATGAGTGTAAAAACTTAACTCAAAGGCCACTAACATACACACCACACAAACACAGTCACAAATTTAAATCTCATGACTCTTAAAGACACACACATGCACACACACACAAAAGTACCAAGCTAGCTATGAGAAGAGCAATGATGTTGACCCCTGGAACACAACATCTCTGTCTCTGTCAGAGGGACTTGGGGCCTTTTGGTAAGCTTTGTGTGAGTATATGTGTGTGTGTGTGTGTGGGCTGGGGTCTGAGAAGTGAGGAAGGATGAACTGTGTGGGAGAGCCATCTATTCACTGCTGACAAGGTCAGAGCTATGAAGGGAAAGAGTCCCCTGCCATATGCAGAGAACGAGAGAGGGAGATTTTTAGAAAGAAAGAGATAGACAGAGGACAGGAGGAGTACATAAACTTTCCTTCTTGTTTCTTTTTCTTCTTGTATGTTCATAAAGTGCCCATATATTTAGGGAAAAATAGCAACAACAATGCACATGTTGGGATCCAGCCAGTTAAGTCTATTCAGAGCGTTTGTGCTTACATTACATCTACAAATAAATATTTAAATGTTATGTGTACAGTATATGATGATGTCTGTGTCATGACCACAGGATACCTGCAGGAAGCAGCTAGTATCCAGAAAATGACGATGCTTGCTGCACAGGCATGAAGGAGAGAGAGATGGAAAGAAAGAGAGCGTGAGAGGAGTGGTGATGCTGAATCAACAGTGACCAGTGTGCTTTGTCTTCATTATGATCCCAGTGGGGAGTCACAGAGATGCGAAGATGCCCCCCCCCCACACACACACAAGCACACCTGTGCCAGGGGAAGCACTAAAATACTCCACTCAGCACATCAGAAGAGCCATGAGGATCCATCCTTACTCATGTGTACACACACCAAACTTAACTCCGCACAGTCCACTTGTGTTGACAAAAGGAGAGAAAGAAGGCTCTTTTCTCCCTGTAGCTAGTCTCTAGAGGAGCTTGCTATCCTGTAGTGCTTATCTCAATCTAAGTGTGAGTCCCAGCACATTTCACAGCACATGTGTGTGTATGCACTTATGAATGATACTCCAGAATAGACATTTTGTATTAACATTTTGCAAGCCTATTTCATGTATGTATATGTTTTCTTTTTATCTGGTTTGGCTATTTAGCTATTTCTTCAACTTTAGATAAAAAGCCAAAATAATTCATTATAATACACTTTTTGTCAAATTCAACAAATAATGATAAATAATAAACAAAGTAAACATGGGATTCTAATTAAAGGCTGAATGAAAGGGAATATTAAACAGCCAGTAAAATAGTAATAGCTGGGAGAAGAAAAAAGCTGACAGCTGCTCAATCTGCCATCACCACCCACCCTCAATATTTGTCTAAATCTTCAGCTAGATGAAACCATACAATAACAACATTACGATGCTTTTAATCTAAGAATAAAAAAAGTCTGTTAACTTCTTTTTTAAATCTCAAATACATTATGTCAAAACAAACTCACAAACCTCACAAAAATGAAAGAATAAGTAATCTAAAAAACACATCAATGGAAAAAAAGCTATAAAAAAGTAACTTAATGACGAGGAACATAAATATGAGTTTTGAGGCTACAGGAGTGGAAGCAAACTGAGATAATCTGTGACAATATCACAGCTGGTGTTTTATTGGAGTTTTATAAAAAAACGTTTTAAATATTAATGACACCAGTGGTGTCCATCAGTGTAAATATAAACACAAACACACAAGAATGATTAGCTAATGAAAGGAGAGTACATAGAATACAAATGACTGTACATAAAGTTGATTGACCTATAATTCTACTTAAAAGAACACTAATAACTACTGTTTTTAAAGAGCCCTCTTTAATAAGAAATTACAATATCCAATTGGTCTTTGGTTAAATATTAGTCTGATTATGTCCAACACGTGTCGTAGTGTTTGTAAATGCCAACCTGTTTTGTACTGAGAAGGTGGTGTAACCGCCAAGCTTGGGAGATTTTGGCTGTTTGCTCTTTTACCATCTCTCCACATTCTCTTTTTCTTATCTGGAGCTCCTTAATCTCATCCAGCTCCTTCCTGTAGGACACAGTAAACACACACAAAGACTTTTATAAGTTTTATACTTCCACAAATTAATCCCACAATGAGTGTTGGCAAAGGGATTATAGTTCAGTACAAGTACAAAAGCAATATTGTGGTAGGATAAACTTTAAAAAACGAAACAAAGATTTACTATATTCAAAACTTTAGACATCATATAAACTATCATTTGACTACTTCATAACAACAGATGTAAATAATACCAAAAATGAATCATAGTTCATACATTCATATATTGAGTGCTACATAAGAATAATGTTTTATTATCCTGCCATTTTCCAGACCAAATTAACATGTTACATTGCACAGCGTTTGATAACACATTTGTCTATGGGTTAATATGTGTTTGGAACAAAGTCTGATAATACCCTGAAGTGTCCTTCAGATGACTTTAAAAAAAACCTCCTAGTCACACAGTGACAGATGTAAAAAGCCCAAGCAGATGTGAGGAAGGAAAAAACAAAAACAAAAAAAAAATACAAGGAATGAGACTGTATGGAAGGGAAAAAGCCAAGTGAAAGCATGAGAGGCTATAAGTGGGAGAATGATGGATATATTTCATCACTGCAGGCAGGACAGGTCTGTCTGTGACATCTGTTTGGTGAAGCTGGCTAAATGGGATGCATTAAAACCCCATACACAGCTATTTCCTTTCACAATCATCCACCCTTATTGTTACAAGGAGGTAATAACTTAAAAGGGGACTTGGAAACAATTACTAAAACACACATGCCATGATAATTTGAAAAGACGCTCAGAAAACTAAACCAATTTAATTCCACTGGCGCAATACCAATAAGAGTTTAGCTATGGCTCATCAGCAGCCGTGTCTCTTTTTTTCTTTTCCTATCCCTTTTTTCTTTCCTCTAATTCTTCTCTATTGTTTCTTTTCTCTCCAACTTCTGTTTTCAATTACAAGCCTCCACATAGGAATCAGGATATTCAAAGTGTGTCTGTAATGTGAGGTTAACACATTCTGCCTCTGCTGACATTTAAAAAAAAATCACAACACGTTCCCATTGCCTCTGCATTTTCAATCCTTCCAAAGCACCAGATTAAATTACAAAATAAATGAAATATACAAAGCTCTGTGTGTGCAAGTGTGTGTGTCTGTGTGTGTAGCAAGAACAGGAGAAAGTCTAAATGTGAATGTTTATTTTATATTAAGTACAACAATTTAATGCAGTGTGGAGGTATGTATGAGTGTAAATATTGAGGTTGTCTGGCCTCTATTTGTCTATCCAGCTAACACAGACATTACTTATTAATGTAAAATATAAAGTTGTGGTTTATTGTAGGACACTGGTTCACAAACCATTCAATGCATGTGAGTTCATTTAATCTGTGTATTTCTGCTCACATGAGCATTAATAACACCTTAGAGTGAAACAGTCTAGCCTGTTTTCAAATATCTGTATGCTTCCGTAGAGAGAGAGAGAGAGAGAGAGATTTATCAGTGTATGTGTGCGTATGTCTGGGTATTTGTATCAGAAATGTGCGTATACGTGTTCATTCTAAATGTTCATGCACTTTGTATGTGTAAGTGCACATGCGTTTGTGTAGGTCAGGCTGAATGGGTGACCTTTGCTTCCCTGCATCCAGTCCCCGTGTTATTAATTGTTGTGTAGTGGACAAAAGCCAAACAGATTTGTAACGGCTGAAGGCACCTCGATCTGTGTCGACCCAACCAGCCACCACAACATACAACCCTCATTAGCCCCGTTCGGCAAGTCGCACATGCCCTCTGTATGTGTGTGTGGGAGTATGTGTGTGTGTGTGTATGTGTACGCGTTTGAGTGAAAGTGAAGAGAAAGAAGTAAAGACATAAATACACACTGGTTTTACTGTCTTGTAAGGTCTCTCACTTTCACTACATTATAATGTGCTCCTTTTGTGAATTATTTCCCATACACACACATATACACACAAATCTACACTCACACACAAATATTAGTTTGTCAAATGATATGAATTACAGCTGCTGCATATACATTAAAATAATAGAACACTAATGCCCAAACCAAACCTTATAACATGGAACAAGCACTCTGACTACATGTTCTTCTGCAGGCTATTGAACTGTTAAATAAGCTAATCAAGCATACCTGAACTACTCTGAAATGACTGAAACCCTAACTGACATTTTCACCCTGGACTTTTAACTTATTTAAATGGCTAATATAGTACAGCTACATTTTCCACTTCTTCGTCAATAATTTATTCCTTGGTTCACAACAGAGAGTCAAGGACTGATGGAATATCAGAGTAAAGCATTAAGGAACAGCAGGCCACACCTTTGGTCATACAGGCCAGCAAAGGAGCAGCTAATTGGCCAGGTACTGAATATTTAATGGCAGCGTGACCTGATTGGCTGATTTAATTGCTCCAATTGAATGATTCAATAGTTTGGCAGAAGCTGGAGGTAGGGGGATTATTCAGACATCAGTTTAGACAAAGAGACACTCAATGTATTGAGCCCTCAACACCTTAAAAACACAACCTTTCAATTAAAGTGACCAACTCATTGATGAACTAATTTATTAAAGTACTAAAACTGACAACACAAAAAGGTGTTGAGGGAATCTCAAGTGCAGCGTAGAAATATTACCAATAGGTATAGCTGAAATTTAAACAAAAAGAAAGAAAAAAGTATATACAAATGACCACATCTTCCATGCTTTTGTATTTTGTTTTACTCTGAAAAGACTCACAGCATACACACACACACACACACACACTCACACAAACCAAACACTGGACATATACATCTAATCAAAATGAAGGAGTGAACTTGTTTGCACCCAAACCGGATCAGAAGGGAAGACCAGCAAAAGAAAGACTGATGCATATAAGCTTAGAGTGATCGAAGGGCAGGCCTGTACTCTCTCCACCATAGCAGCTCTCCTTTCATGAATGTCCTTGGAAGGGACACAAGAGAGGGAGGAATGAAGAATGCTGGAGTAAAGAAAGACAGGAAAATAGTAGGAAGAAGAAGAGAGACAACGCAACATCAGAAGAGTAGAAAAAAGTTAGAGCTGCTCAGTCTCGCACCAATCCATAAATTCTCTCCAAGCCTTTTTTTTTTTTTAGCTCCTAAGGATAAGTTAAAGATTTCACCATGTTGTTGCAGCATCACAGGCAGAATTATTTATCTGATTATGGCAGTAATAATTACCCAGCTGTTTACTGCAGATAGAGGAATAATTCATGCAGTCAACAGGCCGTGTTAGTGGCAGTAGCAATGAGACCAGCACATTTAGTAAATATGCAAAGCGTGCTTGCTCTGCTTTCCTAATTGCCCCCATCGTCCCAATGCATGCCCTTATTAAAGCCAAGGAACTTTAAGTGTCTCCCTGACAAAGTGATAAATTGTTGGGGTATCAAGGAAAACTGTGGCAGAGTGGGGACTGCGCCAGGGTCCTGACTTCATTAGGCTATGCAGAAGGAGGGAAAGGATGAATGAGGATGGACTGAAGCACGGTGAACCTGTGACAGAGAGAGAGAGGAAAAGATACAGAGCTAAATAGATTAAGAAAGAGAAGAAGAAAGAGAGACAAGAGTTAGGGATTAAAGGGGGGAGGCAGAGAAGGAAGTGGATACAAGAGGATTTTGTAAGTGGCAGGGATTAGTTAGATGCTGTACCTAATGAAATAGCACAGATAGTTGTGTGCTGGGGAGATCTTTCATTAGAAAGTAAGACTGAAAATAAAGACTATGTTACTGAAAGGACAGAGAAAGGTTTGGTACTGCATGTACTACTTTTATCATTACCATGCACATCTGATCAGCATTCACTGAAAGGGCACCATCAGTCCCACACTCAGATATATTCAGAGATTGTGACAGACAGAAGGACTTACAATAGAAGAGAATATGCTGGTAGATTTAACAGCAGACCTTTGTGGGGTGAGCGATCAGGCACTGTGTAATCTGAGGGCTAACCAGCTAACACGGAAAGGACGTTTTAAATAAATGACAGTACAGCGTTAATTGATCATGACCCTAGCAGCTCTAAGTAAACATATGATTAACTGGAGCAAAAGTGACCTAAACATCCCAAAGCACTGTGGGGGAGGGGTTGTGTGTGTTTGTGTGAAAACAGTGGGGAAGAGTGGGGCCAAATCTGTAAAATGAAATCCAATCACAAAGATTAATGAGCTATTTTTTGCAAACAAATGTTCAAATTTCTTAAATCATCTAACTCCACCTTTGTATCATATTCTTTTCCCAAAAAGTAAAAAGGTAAAAAATAAATAAATAAAAGTGTGTGTGACAGTAAACTTCCAAACAGAAATGTTACTAGCAAAAGCTGGTTTTTGTAGTACAGGTTGAAATATTTAAAGTTTGCAAATTTGATTAAGAACTTATTAGCTCAATCATGACAGTTACTTCTCAGAAGAGTTAGAGTACCGGGAGCAGTTTTATATTTGTCTTTGTGTGTTACATGAATATAGTGGAAACATTTCCTTGATGGAATTTAACAGCAAAATCCATGCTACCTCTAAACGGGGTGAGGAGGGAAGGTGGAAACGCTTGTAGGGAAATGAGGGGGGAAGTCAGTGATCCAAGGAGCACTTTAACAAATTTACATTTAATTTTAGCAGAAGCCTAAAGATATTTCCCGGTAAAATATATTAGCAACATTAAAAATGTCACTATTAGCTAAATTTTTTTTTTCTTTGTCAAAAATAAAAGATGGCGTATCTCTAGCACGAAGCCCTGAAGCACAGGGTGTTTTATTAATGCACAAGCTGCGGTTCAAATCAGAGGCTAATTTTTAATTTCTTCACATCGCTCACTTTTTTCTCTCTTGGCCTCAAGCACTTTAAAGGACTTCTCTCTTTTATTCCACTTTCTCCTCTATCTCTGCATGACCGTCTCTTTCATTTCTTCTCCTGTCCTTACATCCCACTTGAGGTCTTCCATATTTATGTTTATATATATTTTATATATATATATATATATATACTGTATATATATGTATGATGTCTTAGGAAAAAACTTTCAACTTACTTCATCTCATTGAATAATGCTCCCTGCTCAATACAACATAAAGCATGAATGATATGGATGAATGGTATGTCTCCAATTTCCTTCCCTTGCAACTCCTTCAAAACACAACATATACAAGTTTTCACCTCTTTTGAGAACAATGTTGTGTCATGTCATATATCCATTGTAATATACAATTTTCCTACAAACTTTTTAGGAAAAACTCATCTATGAAACTATTTTCTGCCTTGTAGAGTGGGGTCTTTCTTTACATTTGCTCATGGAGCCCTACAAGGTTCATGGAGAACATCAACCTCAAGTCATCATTCGTGAGTAAACTCAGGTCATGCTGACATGGAAAATTAAAAATAAAGAAAATGTGTTTTTCTTTATACATACTTAATTTCTAAATGTGCAATTACTTTTCAAAGTCACACATTTTTTAAACCTGTCCTCTTTTTTTCTTTGTTTCTATTTCTTTCTTTCTTTTTTTTCTTTCTTTCTTTTTTCCTTCCTTCCTTCCAATGTTTCTTGCCCATTTTACTCTTATTTGCTAGACCGGACCGGAGTTTGTTAGATCCACCTTATGGTGCTCCTGGACACATTATCAGTGATGTAACCTGGGATCACGGGGTTTCGGGTCTTTCAACAATCAGACCCCCTCCTCCAGGCGACCCAGCCAGGGTTGATCAGGCCCCAGCTTGTGT
>JBAMHW010000001.1:24904897-24926805 GCA_037177495.1 Rhadinocentrus ornatus | reverse complement strand
CAACCCAACCCAGCTCTTCCTTGTGCTACTGTGCCTACCAGCGCCCTCTGCCGTAGCCTTGACTCTGCCACACCCACCGCCATCGGAAGCTCTCCACAGTAACAACAGAAGAAAGAAGGTGGACATGTGTGTGGGCGAATATACGTGTGTGTGTGTGTGCGTCTGTATGTCTGTAGAAAATATTAGTGGTGAGTTGTGTTGGGTGATCATGCAGCTGCAGCGACTTATCCAAGGATCAGAGGCAGACCAAGAGGATCCCAAGCATTGGGCAACCAGCACCACAGACCACAGAGATCAGAACCCAAACAGCCCATTGCAGGGACGACCACGGACTTGCCCAGAACAAGGCAAAGGAAGGCCACCGCCAGATCCCCCACTGCCACGGAGTACAGGCCCCGGGGGACTAGGAGCTGTGGTCTGCCAGCCCCGCCAGGCAACGGCCCCCCGAGCATGAGTTGAGGACAGAACCCAGAGCCCCACAAGCCTGAGAACCACCCACTGCCCCGGGGAAGGCCTGGCCTGACACCCGAGAGGGCAGGTCCAGCCCCATTGTCCACAAGTTGGCGCCTGCCCCAGAGACCCCTGCCAAGCACCATAGAGGCGCCTGGCAGGGGGCTCCATACTCTGCCCCCAAAACCAACTCCTTACTCTCCCAGCCCTCTAAAACTCACACCCTAGATGCAGCCCAACCTGTACCACTCCTTCAGAACCATACCCCCATCCTAACCAGCCCCAGGACTTAACCCCCACCAACCTCTAGAGGAGCAGCCTGAGGGGGAGAGTTGTGAGCTCCAAACAGTCAAATCAACAGCCAACCATGAACACCCCTCCTCATCTATTTTTCCATCCACATAGACACACTCAGTTACATGCATAAAGTTCACTTAAGCCAATAATTATGAAAGGTGTGTCTTTATGTAATATTTTAAAAACAGTATCATTAATAATAAATAAATAAATAATATTATAAAAACAAACTGCAAAATGCTGTCCTTATTAACTCTGGTATTAGACACTTAATTTTCTTACCTGATAAGGTGATTTTTTATGATCAGCCTCTCCATGTAGCTTTTACGTGCATAAAAGTTATTGATATACTTTCTCACAAAGAATCCTCTCCACTGCCGCTGAATCTGTAAGAAATCAGATATTTTTGTCAGAACTTGGTATGGAAGATGACAGAGATGAGATGTTAACAAAAAATCAAACAAATTTTACCAATTACTTCAACACCTAACACTTGACACACATTAAAATTTTTGTAAAGTAGTATCTGAACCAGTCTTTTTCAAGTGTTTTGTGTTGTCATGGCATTCAGATAAAATCAATATGTATTATTTACACTGTTCGCTCCTGCATGTATAGTGACAGAGGGACATTCCAAGGTGGGACTGACAACCGTCACAACTCTGTATGTTTAACCACATCAGTCTTTGCTGATTGAGGGAGCTGTAGATTAGCTAGCACACACACCCACACACATCAGTGGACCATTTTAAACCAAAGGGGCGGATGTCCTTCAGACTAATTAGGAGATTAAAACAATGGCAGGTAAAAGAATCATCATGCTATGAGAAGAAGGAAGACGGGAGAGGATGAGGAACAGAGGATAGGGGAAAAACAACAAAGCGCAAAATGAGAATTAGCATTGATCTGCCAGTCAATAGATAATTTTAAATAAAGTAATTGGTGCCACCCGAGTTCTTGCTGACCTCTGTTGACTAGTGAAATCGATGCTGTTGAATCTAATACAAATCCGAGGTGCGGCATGTAAACACTGGTTTCTATTACGGCCTTAATACTTTATCCTCTGTTATCTACCACACCGTGCTAAAGACAAGAGTAGGAGAGACAGAAAAGAATAGAGTCAAAATTGATTCAAAGGAAATATCACAAGGGGATCCTGAGATGATTGTTAATCCCTTTTATGTTTTTTCTCTTTTATTAAATAATAAATACTTCCTAGGTAAAAGAGAACTGTTGTCCTTCATTCATTCATTTTTGCACAGTGACTAACTTTTGTGTTTCATACACATAGACACTATTGCTTTAACATGTTCAGTAGGTCCATGTGTCATGAGACAAGAAACAGCATCTGCAGGTCTGGCATACACATAATAAACATTTAAGAGGTGTTTTCATAAAAAAGACATGGCCAGGACAAGCATCAGATACTGGATGTACTTTCACATCAACCTGTGATTTCGATGATACTTTATGAGCGCTTTTAGATTTTTAAACAAAATAAATCTGTAATCAACCATAATTTTGTCTCTGCATATTCTGCATGACATATCTTTACGAGATGTGGCCAGCACACAGTATAGCATCCAGGGACAGACTCTTCTTCTGAGGCCAAAGACTTGGTCAAGGGCAGTAGGATAAAATTGGAGCACCTGAAAATCCAAGTCAAAGAGAGAATACACTCAGCACAGCAAAGCTTCATTGGGCCTATGTGGGGATTAAACCCAGTGCTTTCTTGCATTGTTAACCGCTGATCCACCAAACCTTTTCACATTCCTTTAGGAAATTATGGGGGGTTTATAGGAATATGAAGGTTATTTTTTATGGGTAATAAACTTTAACTTCAGCAGCATTTGCTTTGTTCTACATGATGACATCAACTATAACCTTTCACCCAGTGACCTAAACAGCTGGGTCAAAGACTACTTCTGCTTCTGGCGCTCCTAAAACTGGATATTTATTAAAACAACAGGGTGGTCATTTTTATTTGTTTGGATTGGTGTTAAATGTAAAATGTAACATCTTCTATTTCCAGCCTTTTCCAACTATATGAAATATTATAACCATCTTTTCCATTTGGACAACGACACACCCTCAATAAACACTGGTGGATTTTTGTTGGTCTATAAAACTCTTGTACGGTTTAGGCAGAGTGAGACCATATGCAAGAGAAAAAAAATATATGGAACTGTAAAAATATAAGGTTTCTGTGAAATATCCATGTGTAAAAGTGCCAAAACATCAATCACAGCCACAGTGTTATGATTAATGAGTTGAACAGTAGTAGATACTATGGGAATAAAGACAGCACTAGAAAAAAGAGAGTATACGTTTCTGTGTTAAGCATCAGATAGTAGTGGTTTCTACCAGTTCTCAATAATCAGGGTCTGACCATGTAATATTGTCTTATTAAAGACATATTTATACAAGTGTTTGTATATGATGCTGTATATACACCAATTAATTTTGTTTATTGCAAAGCAGAGTGCAGAAAAAAAAGCTTGTGGCAATCAGGAAATGGTTTCATAGCATGTTTTTCAAGCTCCAATTCCATTGATAATATGGTCTCTAGCACACAGCTGAGCAGAGACAGTGTTGTGCACTGTGGGTGTGATGAACTGGACACTAGTAAACTAAAAAGTAAACTAAATACACCATATTTACCATGTCATCTACATTTTGGAGAAATAATTAGAAGCAACATAATGTTCTTATTTTTCTCTCAGTCAACTAAAGTTTGTTCAAAAGCTTATTGGTTTGTAAATTTAAATCTTCTCAATTCCTTCTACCACACATGCCCATGTTTCAGTTCCGTGTTTGAAGTAGAGCTTTTGTGTGTGTGAGATAGAGAGAGGAGCTCCTTTGTGACTACATTAACAGATTAAACTGTAGTTTATATTCAAATTTCAAACTGTAAAACACACAGGCTTGGAAATATGCTTAAGAAAGGCAAGCAAAAGTCAAATCTGTGTGTGGGAAACACTGTTTCATTTTGTATTCCCTGATCCATGTAAGCATTGGCCTGAAAGATCCAGTTATCAGTTAATTTACAAGTAATAAATGCTGAATAAAAAATAGTGACAAAGTGCTAGGAGGTTGCTATTCATGAGGCCTTGCATTCACAGCACACACAGAGCAACAGAGTGTACCCCCACCACGACACTCCATTTGCTAAAACAAGACACTGTGGTGATATTTACCCTGACCGCCATCACGTTGTAGAAATTCATCTTCATGATAAAATATGCCTCCTGTGAACACAAAGGAAAAGATGGCGTTACATCTTGTCTCCCAGTTCTCTGATCTGTCCACAGCAGGCGTCAAAGATAAAGAGCTCTTTATACATAATACATTGCACAGAGACAGCACAGATAGGGCCACAGTAGACTGGGTGGGGGGAGGGAAAAGGGACAGAAACGGAAAGAGGGAAAGCACAAGAAAAGAAAAGAGAGAAAAGAATGAGGAAAAAGTCAGGGGGGATGAAGGGAGAAGGGAAAGAGAGAGAGAGAGAGAGAGAAAATGGTTAGTGGGACTTTGTATCAAGGGGAGGACAGTACTCTCTTAATACACCAACGCAGACAAGGGCCAAGAAAATCTATGGTAGTCAAGCAGCACGCTAATGGAGATGTATGACGGCCAAACGCTCTCCTCTGGATTTCATAATCAATGACAGCACTGCCACAGAAGAGACTAACAACAAAAGGCCAGAGAATATTCAGCAACACGCTCAACGAGCCGTCACAGACCAAACGTGCCAGCCGACCGCTGGGGGAACATTTCAGGAGCAAACTGGAGTGTCGGCCATAAAAGCGATTCATATTTCAACACGTCTTTTTCAATAATGACAGGGAAGAGAGAGGGAAGACAGGAAGGGAAAAGAAGACAAAGACTTGAAAGGTGGTTGTAAATTCAGCTTGATGTTTTGAGAAGAGGCTTTGAGCAAGTCACATTAGACATGATAAGGTCTGCCGGAGAAAAGACAGACAGACAGAGAGAGAGAGAGGAGGTGAAGCATGGAATATATTTGGACTAATTCAAAATAGCGCACTGTGGCAACTTTGAGTGATTCAAATTAGTGCTCGTCTGTTTCCAAATGAGACCAAACAGCCTCGTTTTAGCCCATATGTGTATTGTGACACATCCTTCATTGTGTATTATAACACCTCCCTCACCCCCTTACCATTTCTTGAACGCCTCCCAAAACATTGGCTGGCAGTCAAACAGTCAATTTACAGGCATGATAAATAGCTTGTTGTGATACGTTTACAAAACTCAATCCAGGGGAAAATTATATGTGAGAGTGCTGGGTATTGGATCCGGTATCAACAATCTGTTCAATTAAGAAGCAGTTGGAGGCAATATGCTGAAAATGGGGCCTTGTTTTACTAAAGCGCACACGTACACAATCATAATGCACACAACTCTTTTCTTATTTCTATTTATCAGAACACTCTTTCTATATGCATCTCAGGAATTGCAATACAGATGGAATTTCCTATCATAATGCATCATATTTGCTAAGTGTTAATTTCCAAATGTGTAATGAGTGAATTATATTTCTTAAGGTCAGAGGCAGGAACTTAGGAATATGGCAATTGAATTCTAATGCATGCTATCATAACATAATCAATATATCTATAGCTGTTCCAGGCTCTGGCTTACCTTCACCATTTGTCTGACACGCGCCCTTGCTGTGAAGCCCCGCCATATCTTCTGTATAATGACTGCTTTCTTGTGCAGATGGCTGTAATAAAATCATATTGGGGAGAGGATTGAATGGGTAGCTTTTAGAGGCTAAAATGAACAAAACTCAAAAAAAGTTATTTAGACATACATGGGGGAAGGCAGGAAAGACTATATGGTGGATTTATCTCTTTGATTATTAACTAGGTATATTTTGGCCTTCTAATGCAGAAAAATAAATCTAAATTTAAAAATAACTTTTTTATAGAATTAAATATTAAACGACTCCAGTGTAAAATCACAAAATGACCACTGACTAAAGATACATTGTGAGTAAAAATGTTAAAAAAAAAGAGTGATTTCCTGCAAACAAATCTTAGACCATAAAAGGACTTAAATCAAAAGGTCAAGGAAACTTTCAAGTTGCACACACACCTTGCTCTTCCACGCTTTTTCGATCATGCCCGATGAGCCTTTAACCCCCTTTAGTCAGCGGTGCACATTTGTATTAATCTTCAAACATACTCTAAATGCAAGTCCACTGCAATTCTCTGCCTCCAATGAGGCCATCAATTTTCAAAAGGCCATTTATATGCCCAGAAAATCAATGCGTATAGTGGGGATAGCCCAACCCCGGAGTTGCACTTAGGCAGCTAAAATTGTTGCTAATTATCCACTTAACGCATTGATCAATTAACTAAAGTAATCTGAATTAACCTACTGTCTGGAAGTTTGTCTGCTGACCCTGCAGAATGGTGCTGGGGTCACTGTAGCTAAAGAAGCACAGAGATGGAGATATACATGTCACTGTGTGTAAAAAGAGTTTAGAGTGCAAGCCACATTTATTCCTTGAGGGCATTTGCAAAGCTCTGGAAAGGGGTAATTATTGGGGTGAGGTAATATCAAGGTTTCCCATGAAATTAACTCTAAACCCCCCCTCCCAGAATATTTTACAGCTACCTAGGGACAACCATACCTAATACCATTTAATACTTTTGATACCTATTAAATATTGTGTTTCATGTTTTCAAACTTTTCGTGTTTAGTTAATTGAGAGAGCGAGCGAGCGAGCGAGAGAAACAAAATTCTAATCGGATCAAATCATTCTCATCACATACAAACTGTGTACCTGAGGTATGCCCGCACCTTGCAGGCTCGGAACCAGCTTTGAATTTGGGTGGCAGCTTGGGTCTCTTTCTGTCTGTTCTCCTCTGCCTGGCTGAAACACATAGTACCTCATTGAACTATAGCTAATGATATAGATATTACACGATATAGCTTTTTATAGGCTAGACAAACGTATTGAAACTTTTAGCTAGTTAGCTGGGAGCCTAATAATGAAAGCAGGGTGCTAAAGTTAATTTAAAGAAAAATCTGATAAAGTTAGGTTATTGCTCACTCTAAGCCGTTCACTGACAGCCAGAGCATTCCTTATCGCATTAATAAAAGGTGAACAAAAATCCACATTATAAACCTGTTTTGGAGAAAGTATTCCTTTCGAAACTCTTCCACTACACATTTTATTTTCAGCAGGTCCGCCATATCTCCTCCGACGAGAGCCAGTTGACATAACTTGTTGTCTTGACGACAGAGCAGTGCCTGGTGATGCGTTCGGAACTGATGGGAAAAAGGAGCTTTCTTCTTAAAAAAAACAAAAGAAACGAATATCAGCCCTACTTTGAATTGATCTCAATAAAACAATTAATTAAAACGTCTGACTTATGTAGACATCATGCATACTTTGAAAGGTTTATGCAGTGTGTACAGTGCAGTTGGTATAATTTACAGCCACTCAGTAAGACTGGAATTCTAGAGTAGATTGAAAGCCATTTTATGATAAATTATTAACCTCCGCCAAGGTGGAGGTCATGCATCCACCGGGCCGGTTTGTCTTGTTGGTCTGTCTGTCTGTTAGCAACATAACTCAAAAAGTTATGGAGGGATTTTGATTAAAATTTCAGGAAATATAAGTAATGGAATAAGGAACAAGTAGCTAAATTAGATTTGGGGGGTGAATCAATGCTGGATGCACGAATTTTAAAGGATTCTTCCCCATGGGCAGATGGAGCTTCTAACTCTAGAAATTGCCCACAATCATTGGCCAAAAGAAATTTAAATGGCTTGGCGGAGTCTGAGTGCTTCGAGTATTGCATATGTTTTCAACAGTACTTGTGGTTTTTTCTAGATACCTTCTGTTCATTAAGTGCCTAGCTTGTTTACTTGGTTTTATGTTTTGCATTTGTTCAGTAAAGAAATTTTTTTTTTTTCCCCAACAAGTAATGACCATGTTGAAAAACAACTAATCGATGTCTATAATACTTATTTCTGAAGCTCAAGAAACAAAGACTGATAATTAACAACTTAATTTGCAATCAAATTTATTTGGATGCAACTTAATGTTTTGATATGCCTAAAAACTCTTTCAGCAGCTACCATACCTTTTTTAAGAAAAATTTAAATTCAAGCAGAAATTGGCTATTTTTATAGACTTAACTACCAATACTGATATTACAAAGAAAGTCTTCTTAGTTTGCACAACAAAAGATTTTTTTTTTACTTATTCCTCACTATTTTCTGTACTAATACATTTTAAAGTCATAAACAAATATAAATCAAAATCACAGAAAAAACATTTTAAAAATGCTTGCTCTCTGGACACAGATAGTGAATGTGTGTATTGATCTGCCAGCTGCCTGACTTCTTCCATCCATCCCTTCATCTTTTTCCCTCCTTTCCTGACGTTATCACCCTTCATCATACAGTTATCAGTTTATGTCTCCCTGCTCTTCCTTCCCTATTTCCCCTCATCTTCACTCCACTTCTCTTCAGTCATATTTCCCTGTCAAAATGATCACCTGAGCAGGGTGTTATGTGTGTGTTTGTGTGTACAATTTTGTATCTGCGTGAGGAAAGATATCTGTCGAGCCATTGGTCAGAGGTATGTCTGTATTATAGATTACTCCTTGGAGACAGGGAAACGACAAATAGTGAAAGTGAATGAGTATGTGTCTGCCTCCACACTCTTTCATTCCAGTGTACTGGCATGTCTGCTTCATTGTGAGCAAAGGAGTGAGCTTGTTTGAGAATCCTTTTCTAGCTTTCTGTCTTGCTCTGAGGCCAATTTGCTGTCTGAGGGCCACAGGAGTAGTGAAGAGCAGTCGGCAGATGTCCTGGGTAGAGTTATGGCTGCAGGGTCGAACCCATGGTTGCTCAGCCCATCCATCGAAGGGCGGTAGGAGGGCGTCCACCCTGGTAATTACTGGAGTTGTTGTTGTGACAAGAGGGTATGAACAACGCATGTGTGTGGGAGAGAGAGGAGGGGGACAAAGAGTTTTATGGGGAGTGTTGTTTCTGACTACACTGTAAGAACAGCTGGAAGCTATCTGTCCTGCCACAACACTGATTAGGTGTCACCAGGTGTGTAACTGTGAGAGAATGACACACAAAAGAGAATGAGAGCACTTCATAAAAGGACATGCTGTTTACATTCTGGCTAATAATGCACTTCTCAACCCACCCTGACTAGCTGCTATCACAACTTTTACTCTTCCTCTGTCAGCTCTCGGTCCAAACATTTTCTTTGCTCACTGAGGCAATAAGTCCTTATCTGCAATTATTCATGAATACCCACTCTTTCTCTGTCTTACTCCATCTCTCTATAAGGGGCATGTCATTTAACATGCCTCCTGTCACCTCTCACAGTCAGGAAGCTCATCCAGTGAGTCATTCTCCATGCCCATTGTTCCTAAATGAGGGCCATATGCGCTGTGGCCAGCACTAGTCATAAAGACGCACACACCAGTGGAGATACCAGCTTGTATGGGTGAATGGATGTGTGTGAGACTCACACATTGCTCTGTGTAGTGTGTGTGTATGAATCATTATTGTATTTGTCAGTGTGTGAGTGATTATCCAACAGTGTCTGTGTATGTGGGCCTGTCTGTGTGGTTTTTCAGCATGTCTGTCCATGCATGTGAAGGTCCTGCAGCCACAGCTGGATGCAATGGAGGGAATGTGTATTTCTCGGCAGGGCCAGTTCGGCCATTATTATTAAACATCTGTCCGCAGCACATTAATTCCCCCCTCAGTCTGATGCGTTCTCTCTGCCCAGGGATCACTTAATTGAAATCCATAATGACTCTTTCTTCTTGTATCTCCACACTGAGGAAAGTGAAGCAGGGAAATTTATTTTAAATTAAAAGAATATTTATACTCGCTATTATTTAATCATTCTTTTATGCAGTGGCATGCCCTTCAAGTCACTGAAACAAATTAAAAGAAAAAAAAAAAACATTTAATTTTGATTTTGTAAAAAACAAAAGACATCACAGGGACATTTGGTGTGGGCCCTTCATCATTATAACAGTTACACATCTATGAATCTATGAAAAGAATAAATAAATAAAAAGCTTTTTAAAGATTTTGCCTCCATAACATGCGTTCTTTAGGACTATTTTGAAAAAAATGGCTAATTAAGAAAACAATGTTTTTTGTACACTTTGTCTCTGGGTAAGTTATGCATATCAGAGCATTTTAATTATATCACCAACCACTTACAAATTTGAAGAAAAGTTTTCATAAAAAATGCTTAAAGTAGAAATTAGTCCAACTGTGAAATTGTACCCTATTTCTTGTAGTTTCTTATCAAACATTTTGTCTCGGCTGGCAGCCAGTTTATATTTCTGTGATTACCAATTAGACTGAAGGCTAGAAAATGACATGCTCAACTTAGATCTTGATTAGATCTAAATTTTGGTAGAAATCTGCGCTGAACATAGGCAACGCTAAAATATAATTATGGCAGCTGGTTCTATTGCACTCTATTACCAGTTGAATTTAACAAGGCCAAACTCCTCATTGCAATAAGAGTTTGTTAAAAATGTTATTTAAATATATTTTAAACACATCACGTCTGACAATTTTGTAATTGCATCTTGTGGTCATTTCAAATTCTTTTGACTGGTACTGTATTTTTTATTGATGACACGCTCATACAGACTTGAGTGGTGGTTTACTGTTTGTTTCTAAAAGCTCAATGTGTCATAAACCACATAAAATGTTTTCATCTGTTTATTTTGTAATATTTTTTTCAATTTACCAAATGTTTTCCCACACCAGCTAAATAAAGTGTTCACCCCAAAAATGGTAAAAGTCCCTCCAGTTAAAGCTGAAGGTAAAATGCTGGTATTTTTACCAAAACCATGCAAATTGCTTCTTCATACCTTCTGCCTGGGGCTACTGTTACTTTTTGCAGTGGCAATGCTTTTAAACCAATTTGAAGCCTTTTATACTTACTTCTCCATCCAACCCCCTCCCTTCCACCTTTCCTCATTCCTAATATCATACTAATGGATAAAAACTATGATTCTGCCAGTAAAGGAGAAATATCATACCTTTATTATCTCACATATACCCGGAGAGAGAAAGGGCGGGCGAGTAATGAATTGAGCATTGTGTAAAATAGTTTAATGCAGGGGTGGTTCATCATTATTTGTGGCGGATTGCATGCAGACAGGGGTGATCCATTAGTGTGGTCGTTTCCATCTGTGTATTTGTGTCTCGTGTGTGTGTGTGTGTGTGCGTGTGCCCGTGTGTGTGTCCCACCCAGAAGGACATTCGCTGCTGCCGGCCCCACTGTCACAATAAGAGATTCATCACCACACATACACTCACATACACACACATACACATGCACAGGCTACAGTACACATGTGGCATTATTGTTCCATCATTACTCCTCTCATTTTGCTTTTCAACAATTTGTCATTTTGCTGTCTGTGTTTACTCACACACACACAGAGACAAACAAACACACAGACCTTTATTGCAGCATGTTTTCTTTGTAGACTGTAACAGATGAAGTTATTTCATTAATGCACTATTTAGGGGAAAATAGATAGGAGAAAAATATACTAAATGAAACATTTTTAAAAAAACTTTTATATCTGAAACAATGTCTAAGGATTCACAACATAGTTTGCAATAAGTAGGATTCACATTAATATAAAAATGTTTCACCTCTTGTCTTATTGATGGTAAAAAGACTTTGAATTTACTCTCCATTCCAGTATCACTTCAGAAAGTGACATAAATATATTTGTCCACAGCTTAAAAATGTGGTAGCGTAATATTAAAGTCTCTAAAATTGTAAAATGATGATATGTTATTTGCTTTTGTTTTTCTTCTTATATATGCAGTGTTAAATGACCTGATGGCAAACCCAATTTTTCTTTTTCCTTCTAAAAGTTTCAAACCTAATTCCTGTTAACCTATTTTGGCATTTTCAATACCTAAACTTAACCAGGAAAAGTGACAATTTTGTACATGGTTTAAAGTCAGATTTTAAAGTGGAAAATGTTATTTTTTATGACAGTTTCACATAATATAAAATATAAATATGTTATAGGTTTAAATGTAAGTGTGCCACCATATATTTACATTTACTTATATGTTGCTGAATGAAGTATTCTTTTCTACTTCGAGATGCTGCATGTTTTGGTGTGAGACTACAATGCACTTTCACAGTCACAGTTTGTTTTTTTGTTATTTTAGTCCCTGCAATTGTGGTACAAATCTATCAAAAAGACTGGAGCACAATGTTCCCTCAAATAGACAATGTGCATAATTGCATTTCAGATGTTGAACCAGCTGCAGTTCTGTTTTGAAATATATAGTATATAGTATATAATATAATGCTTATATTTGCATGAACGACTTAGTGATCGTACCATATGAAAACAAAAAACTAATAATTGAATGTGACCGTATCTAAATTTAAATCAGTTTTTGCAAGCATCTATTGATATTCCTTACAATAGTTTCATAGCAGGGAGCTTACAAAAACAAACAAAATACATAAAAATCATCATAACAACTGGTCAGGTTGAGTAACATGGGAATAGATGCTTTTGTTGCATGATTGCAACATCTGATGACCATTCCTTCACTTCACATTCATGCCCACAAGCACATTCTCCTTTCAGAAATAAAACCCTTAGTACTTTAATGGAATGTGTTTTTTTTTCTTTTTTTTCTTTTTGAGGGACTCAATATTGGAGAGGGAAAATAAATCATCCAGTACGTACTCTGATCATGGTAGGGTGTAGTCTTGCATCTCACAACTCTCCATCTCTGTGGCACTTTGCCACTTACACTTCACTTGTTCTTTTCATCTCCAACTCATTCCATGTATCGTTCATCTCTGGTTCTGGTTTATGTCTGTTTGATTGGTATTGCTTACTGGCTTTGTCTTTGTCCACTTTCTTTTTTTTTTTTATTTGTGACACATGATAGTCTATTACTGTTTTCTTTTTATTTGACATTTCCTTCTTTTTCTTACTCTTACTATTTTTCTGTGGGTTTATATCTCCACTTGTTCATCTTTTTAAATAGACTTGTTTAACACATCCATTAAAGTATAAAAGACAAATTTGTGTTACATTAAAAAGTATCTGGGTTTACGAGAGCTTCTGATATGGACTGCAAACGAACAAATTCCAGTTTTGATGTCACACAATTGATAAAAACATCCTGCCAAGAAATTTTTCAAGGCATTGAAATTTGCTAATTGTGAGTATTCTTGTTTCACCTTTGCTGAAGCGAAACTGTGCAACATAAAACAAAGTTGCTTTAACTTTAACTCTTGAACTCACAGACGCTCTTTTGCTTCAGTGTTAAACGTAACAAACATTTGCGTTATTTTGTGTGCACTGAACATTGCGGCAAGCTAATTGGTTGGACCATGATAGAGACAGGTTGGAAAGGTGGCAAGACCTGACAGTAAGTGTGTGAGTGAGTGTGTCAGATGTCCTCTGGCATGAGAGCTAATCATAACCACACTGCAGAGATTAATGAAGTCAAGAGCAATCAGCCCTGACACAAAAACAGGGACACACGTCTACACACACTCACTCATATGCACACACATGAGAACATATAGTGATTCTGGCTCAGATACACTGGACCTTGTTTAGCTAAAGCAGTGACATGTGGAGTGACTTAATGATTAATTGAATCTCTTCTTGTGAGAACATCTGTACCTACATATGTTGCTGTTATCAAAGCTCTTTTTGCATGCTTGCTTAACTTAAGCTTAGCTGTACTGGGCTTTGTTTTTATTATTCTTTTTATATGTTAAATTATATATAATTATATATAATAATTATATATATTTTATATGTTAAAGAGTGTGCAGATGAATTCTATAATAAAACAGATGTAAGGCTAAAGAATTTTTATAAAATAAAAAAGCAGGATAGATCTGTCATTAAACATTTAGTGTGAAATCTCCCTTGCATTGATTGCATTAAAGACAATGGTTTATTTGTACAGTTGTAAAAATGGATGTGATATCAACGCAGAGTTAGCTATGAGCATTCATTGGACACTTGTGTTGCAAAGCCTGAAAAAAGAATGGAATACAGGGAATTTATCTGTAACTTTATTGTGCTATAATAAATCAAAGATCAACAGTCTGGTTCCCTTGTTGCTTCTTCAACACACCACTTGTTCATCTTGGAACAAGAGGTATGCCTTCCTTCCATCTACAACACGTTCAGAGACAAAGCAGGAAGGAAAACATGGTTCAGTAGTAAGGTACAGCATACTTTAGAACTTCTTGTTTAACAGGCTGGATCTCCTTTTAAGGCAAGAACAGCCAAGAGGCTGGCAAACACAAGAAAGGTAAAAATCTAGCTTAAATAGCTAGTGGTTTCCCAGCCAGCCATGCAAACCACCTCCCATTATTTTTAAGTCTAGGCAGTTGGTTATGGCAATGGACTAGCTAGGGGGGCACCTGCCTTTGGGCCAAGAGATTCCCTAGACACTGAATCTCCCCGCGCCCAATTACACACTTTTTAGGGGTTGGCCATGAGTCTTGCCTTAGGGACTCCGAGAGCACTGCCACCATCTGCAGATCCTGCTCCCAGTTGTCATGCACAAGATGACATCATCTACATTGGCTAAAAATAAAATGTGATTTTTTTTCTTAAGACATTCCCTATTTGTCACAGAGGAGACTATAGAGATTTACATCAATGTTTAAGATTAGTTTCCTCCAGCAACACGAGCCAGTCTAAAGTGTTGAAGGGAAACCAACGTATGAGCCCGATGAGGGTACTAATTTTCAGCTGTAGAATGCCAGCCACCTTTACCTTCTTCTAACCCACATTATAAACAAAGCAGCCAAGCATGCATGTTAGGCACTAAAATCTTCTTAAATTATTTTTATGACTGCTGAGTTCAGAACTAAATACACAGACAAGGAAAGCACCAGCTTAAGACGGCATTAAATTCCTTTGTTTCAAAGCAGTGAGTTTCAGCTGCTCATAAAGACCTTGACCTTTGGCTCATAAGGGCCTCTGTGCATGATCCATGGGCCACAGGGGCTCCCGATCCCATTTATGTTTTCACTTATGTGTTGCTGTGGAGTGTACACATGTGAGAGAGGTTTTATGTGTGTCTATGCATGCCTGCTCAGCAGCAGGCAGTTTCAGCTGTACAGTGTGTTGATGTTGTGCACACAAACTGCAAATAAAAGATGGAAGAAGCCGTCATGGCTTCATTCATTGGTTTGTGAACTGTAGTTCTAAAGGCTTGAGTTCACTTTAGTGGTGTCCAATTCTTGATCTTCTTGGAGCAGGAAATGACCATATTTAGACTAGTTGGTAAACAGTAAACTTGAAAAGTTATTTGATTAAAATAGGTTTCTTTAAGAGCTAATATTTGCTTTAGCATGGAAAGCAAGTCTTATTATAACTGGCATGTAGAAAAATAAAAAAAAAAATTCTTTTTTTTTAAAATGGGAAACCATGTTTTGGAGATGACTCCTGGTGGCCATATACAGTATGTTATTTCATTTTGCTAAACTTCACAGTATTTTGATTTTGTCCCTTTATTGCCATTGCACTTATGTGGTGGTCACTCCATCCTTGCTTTAACACAGCATGCGTAAGGCAGTGTGAAGCGGATGGTTGCTGTTGACCACCCAATAACATGCACCAACACCCTTGCATTTGTTGATCACATAGTGTGTCCAAGACCTTTAACTGAATTTTGCGTCTTGGCCATTACACCCACTGATAGATCTGTTTTTCTGCTTCCATTCACTGATTGCAATAACTAGATTAATACAACAAATTGTTATTGTAAAGTCTATAAATATGAAGGTGAATTATTGTGATTAATATTAGACAGTGATTACTCTAAAGGCCCCTACCTCAGTTTTTAAATTGAATAGCATGTAGTCAACTACAAAGAATTTAAATTAAAACACATTATATTTAAATGAAAAAATGAATTTGCCATCATACTGCAGCATTACTGTATTTAAGTTAATGCAGCTTTACCTATCTACTCTATATGCACAGCCTCATTCATCACAGAACCAATCTAACGTACAAATCACCAGAAATCAGTTCTGACCGCAGGTGAATGGCCAGGCCAAATAGCCTTTCATTATGTTTGTGTGTGTGTGCGTGTATGTGTGTGTGTGTGTGCATGTGTGAGTACATGTGATAGAGAGAGTTTTCTTGCTGTCTACAAATGTTTAGTAAGTGGGCAGAGATGCCAAACACTGAAGGCCTGAACTTTGCAAAGTATTCCGTTTCTTTCAATTTTAAGAGCTCAAGCAAATTTCTAATTAGTTTCACCACATTTACTTATTAATTCATTGTTGTTGTTGTTGTTTGTTTCTTTGTTGTTTTCCTGTATGTCCCCTGTAGGTCGTCATCCTAAAGAGGACCTCAAACTTATCTCATTTACGTAATGATTGTCAAGGAAAATGTCTGAGTAGCCAGGACCTCTAGAGGAAATTGCAGTTAAACTGTGAACACAAACAATGCAACAGCAATGGTGTAAATGGTCAGACAGATGCAAACCCACCAGTGGTCACAGATGCAAATAAATACAATGACATTATCTTAAAACCCATTATAAAAAACAAAACAAAACATAGAAACTGCACACACTTTAAGAAACAAGTTAAAAAAAATAAATCTTAAACCAGACAGACAGTCAGACAGACTAGAAACCAGGCACTTGGTAAAAAGGCAAACAGTAAATCATTTACCAGCTGATAGTGGGCTGAATGGATAAACCTGATGATGATGGGTTTGTCTTGTATCATGTCGAAAGCAGCAACAAAGGTCACTGGACACTGAGGGAGCATTTAGTAAGGAGGAAAACACTAAATACTCCTAATCCCCCAGTTTATTTGCTGCATGGGTGGTTAAAAGCTACTCTCAGCCTCATAAAATTAAAAACCAATTGTGCACCACACTGTGGAGAAGAGGCATGTGTAAAGTAAGACAGCAGGAAAAGAAGGGGAGAAAAAGGATTAGATGATGGGGTAAGAAAGATAGTGAGATGGAGAGAGGGAGAGACAGGGAGGTGGTGAAGGGTGTGAAGAGGAGAGGAGAATTAAGAAGCAGTGATGTGCAGCTTCAAAACATTCTTTAGCAGAATGAGCTGTCACCTGTACCTCTTTTGCTTGGCGATCTATGGTTCACACCAGCTGCCTTTGATTAATACATCCCACCTAAATCATTGAAAGTTCCCCTTTCCTTCTTACCCATAAAATGCAATACACAACACAAATCAGCCTGTTAAACAGTGAAGCCAGATAACAATCGGAAAATAATGCATCTTAGCTGGGCCATCCCGATAAATTGTTCCTTATAACACCCTCCCTTAAACCAAAATCAATTCATCCGCCTCCAATTTTTATTAAAATCTCCAGTAATAAATCTTCCAACAATGTTTGTTCATCTGTTTTTTGATACATTTATATCACTTTCAGTTCTGCTCCAGTGTTTCCTCTGCCTCTACAGCGTAAAATGGGAAAATCTATTTGGGGCCAATAGAATAGTTAAAGGGGCGTTATGGGCGCCTGTTCTTCAGGTGAAAATGGTGTCAGTTTGTGTGGGGGAGTGCGTGTGTGTGTGTGTATGTGTAAATGGAATCGATAAATGTGGCAGTGTGGTGAGTAGATAGCACCCTTCCCCTTGCTTTCTGATTAACCCAAGCCACTGAAAACCTGACAGCAATATAACAATATTAGAGGTGTGCGTTTGTGTGTCTGTATGAAAATGGCTTATAGATATGTGTGTGCATATGTCCCATGTCCATTAAAAACTGCCTTTGTCTTTTTCTAAAGCTGCAAAGATACGTACAGTGCAATGTTTACAGGTGAGTGGGGAACATCCCTGGCCAAAAATCAACTGACCTAAGATTGAAATGTCATTTTAAATACTTTAACTAGGGTGGGAGCAGTCAGCAGCAACTTTACTTGTTTCATTTTCAATCTGGTCATGGAGCAGAGGTGAACGTCTCCTGCTTTGACTGCAGCTGTGAGCGGTCATAGAGGTGGAGGGGGAGCGTTGCTCATTGAGAAGAAATAAAATGTGCTTTTATTTCTGTTTACAAAAATTTCCCAAAACACCAGAAAAATCAATCGATTTGTCGTTAGCTGCCTCTTTGGCGCTATATTTAGCAAATTTCAGACCCCTCGAGTGACTTGATTCCAAAGTAGTTGAATTCGTAAATTGGCAACACTAATTTAGCCCAGCTCTGACGTGTGTCTCAGTTTAAATGGTGTAGCAGAAATCGTGCGCTGACAAGTGTTCTACGTTGTTTGGTATGCAAAATGCGAATAAATGCGTTAATTCTTTTAATAATGCTTTTGTAATTATTTAATCGTAATCAACGCATGAAAGTCCCACCACTGAAATATATAGATATATACCAGCTGAGGTTAACTGTACTTTCTTTCATCAGTCACTCAGATGTTTGTGGATGACAGTTGTTTGTTTGTTATTGTTGTTTTAGTTTTTTTTTTGTTTTTTTGCTGCTTGTAAAATCAATGTACAAAAAGCCTAAATAATTGGATGAGATAATACATATCTGAGCTGCTCTCAACCTATGCAGAGTAAAGGAGTTTGGATGTAAAACTAAACTTGTGTGTAGGTTTTCAAAATTGTTAATTGGTTAAAATGTTGGCTTTAGCCATAGAAGTAAAAGGCTTAAGAAGAGAATATCTTGTAAATTACAAACAAGAGCAGCTTGCATTTTAATTTGTTCCACAAATTTATGGGACGCTGTGATCCACATGCATATAACCATCCAGAGCCCCCATAATCCTATGGCGTGACAGGAAAAACATTTTTGAACATATTTGTATTCAGTGAAACATTTCATGGACAGAAATGCAGTGCAAATGGCTTTATTTTTATTTTTTTGCATACACATGGTCTTAGCTGAATAATCTAGAATTAAACTAATTAATTCCTTGATAAGACCAGAAAGTAATGGAAGGCTAACATGATTTTCGACAGCCATATTGTTCTTATTTCTGAACCTTAATTTCAGTTCATATGATAGTAACTTTACACTTTCTGTTGCAGATTAATGAAGTCCACACAAGGAGCAAAATCATCATCTAGTAACTTCTGAATCTACAATTTAAACTTTTAACACTGTTTTAAAAGATTTGTGGCCTGAATCTTTCACTTCTCTATGTTTAATTATGAACTTAATTTACTGAACTGAAAGCTGCTAAGAATGCTTCCCTGTTTTACCATTTAAAAAGTTAATCTTTGCTTGCTTTTAGTTTCTAGCTGTTGTGTTTGTGGCAGGGTAATGATGGATGATATAAGAACTCAGCCTGCAAAAGACAATAGGAATACAATTCAATAAGCCTCATCACCCAACATTGTCTCATTTGTTGGGTGATCAATGAATTCTTTGCACAGTGCTGGATCAGTCAGCGCTCGGTAACAGAGAGATGTGGTGTGATTTATTCTTTATGTTAAAAAATAATTTGTTTGGATTGATTAACGTTAATTAATTATGCTAATTGAGCAGGATGAAAGCAGATGTCCAAAGTGCCCTCCTGCCCATCCCATGCAAAAAATGACCCTACAGATGCTATTGGTTCAACTAAAAATAACTCACAGAAAACACATGGCTAGACTGCCACAGACACACCAATACACACTTTCACACTGTCCCTGCTGATATGGATGCAGGACACTAGAGTTAATGTAATAATCTATTATTAATTCTGAAATATCCATCTATTACAACATACACACATCCATTCAATTTCTACAACCAGGACCACACAGCAGCCGGAATAAAAACACCAAGAACTTCCTCTCCCTCCCCAAAAAATGTAACATCTCCAGTGGGACCTGGGTCATTCCTGGGGCCTCCTCCTGGTGGGGTGTGCCTAAAAACACCTCCCCTAGGAAATGTCTTAAAGGTATTATGACCAAACATCCTTTTAAAGCTGAGGAGCAATGATTCTGGTATAAGTTCCTCCCAGATGAAGAAGCTCCTCACATTAGCCCAACTGTTCAGGTCATCAACCCTTTGTAACAAGCTCAATTTTGCAGTTTGTATTCACACTCTGATTCTTTCTGTAACACAGCTCATGACCATCGATGAGAGCTGAAATGTAGACCAACCTTTGAGTCTAATAATAAAAATAATGAAATGTTGTGCTTAATGTTTGGGTTAGATTTATGGCTGTAGTTTGTTAAATCTCCAGGAAAAAAATATAAGTCATTATATTTTCCCCTTAAGTGATGGAAATGCATATGCAACTGTATGTGCTTTTGCACTGGCATGAAGACGTCTGCAGTCGCTATCTTTCTCAGCTAAAGCCTTTTTACATTTGGGTGTGTGTTTGTAAATGTATATATGTGTGTGCTAGTAAACGTGTACTGTATATACGATTACGTGGAAGTATCTCTGTGTTAGGATGGGGCAGAAGGCTGCACAGAGCCTCATGGATTTGCTGCTAAAGTTTGAACAGTTTTAAATTAAAATGTATTACCCATTCTCAATGTATTGATCTCAGACCCAGCTGTGTCAATACGCCGCCCCAGCTATTTTTCCAATAACTTATAAAGATCGGCCAGCCAGGCATAAATTCATTACATAGCTCTGAGTTTGTATTCTCTCTCTCTTTTTCTCTATCTTTCCCATGTCTTCCCCTTCTCTCGTACATTTTACTGCTTCTCTTTATGCAATCTTCTTATTTCTGTCTCCTTTTCTCTTTCTTTTTCATGCCATCATGGGGCTGATTCCTCTGTTTAAACTGTTTTTCCAGTTCTGTAGGTTTGATAACTTTGTAGAGAACTCTGCATACTTTTTACTTTATAAAGCTGATGTTTTCAATGGTTTATTTAAGGATACAATGGATGGAGTTTGTGTCAAAGTTAGATTGATTTATTGGTGAAAATACTTTTAATATAAGTAAATTCTGAATCATTGTTGAATATTTATTCGTCATTTAAATTATTTTAGGTTTTCATCATTTAAAGAATTAATCCAAACCATTGCTCTACCACTAATAAAGTTTATATTCAATCTAAAGAAAGTTTCTACAACAATTTTTGAAGTACATATCACTCATTTAACTTTTTCTCTGATTCTTTAATTTTTTTTATTATCTCACCTCTCAACAAGCCAGTGATGTGATCACAGTTCATCTTCTGCCTTTCCTTCAGGTGTTGCCTCTTCTCTTGCACATTCTTTCCTCCATTCCCTTCTTTTCTTGTCACTCCTCCACATCCCTTTCCTCATCTCTTTCTACCATTTCTTCCCTTCCTTTCTCCTGCCTCCTCCTTCGTCTACTCTTTCCATTTCTCTAGCTAATCTCCCTCCACCTCTTCTCATTGTCAATACCTATCTAATTCCACTTTAGCACCAGTAATTGGCTGATGGATAGAAGCTATGGATTGGCCTCTTCCTGATGACTGCATGACATTTTCCCCCCTCCTCTAGAGCTGGTAATACTAATAGAATTCCAAATCCGTGGCAGAGGGATCCTGTCATGAGTAGGTCAACTGCTATGTCAAGGTCCTATTGGAAAGGCGGCATCCAACATCTTAATTTAGATTTAGCTTCTTTTCTCTCTCTCTCTCTCTCTCTCTCTCTCTCTCTCTGCTTTGCAGGATGATCAGTGTTTTTTGCAATGTCTTTTTTTTAATAGCTGTTGATTGCTTTTTATCTCTTTTGTCCCTTGTGTTGTTGTTATTTCCTCTTTTTTGGTCTCTTTTACTGTATGCTTTTGTGTCATAAATACAATCTTTCACTTTCTAACATTTAAAAAGTTTGGATAAAGTTTTGTGGTCAGTAGTTTAATAGAAGTTTGATTAAAAAAATAAAGACCTTCTCAAGTCATTCTTTACAAAGCAAACAGCTCAATTAATTTCACAGTCATGTGGAAACTTAGGACAGTGGTGCAGTAAACTGAATACTGTACTGAAACCTTTTTTTTTAAGTTCGAAAATGTTAAACATCTCAGGTGTCATATTTAATGATATTGCATTTCCAGCAAAGAACTGCTTGCTCTTCAAGAAAATTAGAGAGAAAAAAAATGCAAAAAACAAAACAAAAGCAAAAATAAAGCTTACAGCTTGAAAGGTATTCGAGTAAGATGTTTGCCTCCAATCAATAAGATAATTATGTGTGTG
>JBAMHW010000001.1:24854522-24875971 GCA_037177495.1 Rhadinocentrus ornatus | reverse complement strand
TATCTATCTATCTATCTATCTATAGTACTGTAAGAACAGTAATGTTCATTTTACTATTTGTAGAATTCTTGAAGGACTGCCTTCATGGTTGTTTAAAATTATGCTGTGCAGGAGACAAAGATCTGACATAGTATATTCATGCAAGTCTAACTTCCACACACTGATGCTTCCAGTACAACCCTACGCTGGTAGTATAAGCTAGTAGTTATGCTTGCTACTTGCAGTACTGTAACTATAATATAATGGACAGCACAGATAATCTCAAAAAATACCAAAATCATGCACTTATTCATATAACAAAATAAACCCTAATTAACAAAAGACTTACAAGATATTTGTTGTTTTCTTATAAGCTTTTCAAATGCATCAACCTGAACTTTTTTGTGTATGCACATGCCTGTCCTCATTATGAATGTAGTGTTCAGACTGTGATGTTTCTCAGTGTGTCTCTTTTACTCCCTGTTACAGCCCACAGGCTGTAACAGACAGTCTGTTAATGTGTGAATGCAGAACATGGAAAAGATCAAACCCAACTGACCTGAGAAAAGTACAGACTCTTTCTCACCCTCAACCACACACCTCTGTTTGCATGTATGTGAGTACTTATTCATGTGTTTACAGATAAGTAAGACAGAAAACAATATAGTACATAAAGTAACCTGAAAGAACATGCTATAATAGAAATGGAAAGAAATTACAAGTAAGTGACAAATGAACCTGAAACTTCTAGTTGAAGAAAGACAGAATGACAAAGTGCCTGAATGAGGAAGACAGACAGAGAAATAGTGTGTTGGAGTCAGAATAAGGGGGTAAGAAATAGATGGGGGAAGGTGAGGGATAGAGAACATTTATTATGCTGGAGCTTCATCTACAGATACAAATCACACACCGTTATCACACTAAAGCAAACCTTACTGGGACCCTACACTTGGATCCATCTCCAATGCGACACAGACGCACATACATAGGTACACATACATAGGTGCACATATAGATGTGCGAGAGAGCAACAAGACACCAGAGCTGTGTGTGTGTGTTTGTCTGTGTGTGTGTAGGTGTGTGTGCTCTTAGTGATAGGATTATAAATAGGGCCATGGACAGGTTCCATGAAAGGTGTGAACATCCAGTGGGCATTATCGGGGAAGAACCAGCAGGTTTCTGGGCTTTCGGTGTGTCAGCTTTTGTTTTACTTTCTAGGTTTTTTTACACTGATGTGCTAAAAGATTCTGCGCTGTATGAATAAGTTGTCATTGATGTTCATGTGACGGTGAAACACACCTGCATCAACTGTTGATGGTGCACTACTTTTAATAAACAAAAAAGGCACATCACTACACAGATATCTGGGGTTTTCTTTTTAGATGTGACAAAAAGGTTGTGTTACAAACCAACTAGAGATAAACACTTCCTGGCTTTAAAAAGAAATTACACACAGAAATATTTCATTGGACCATCTTAGACCACTTTGATTATAGCATAACATTGCTTCAATGAGCTTATTGTCACAGAACTAGTTTCCATCTAGAGTAATTTTTTCCCAAGATCATGGGAAAGTCAGACCACTGCAAAAATCTTTTCCAGCAAATCCCCAAAAGTCTTAATGGGGTTAAGGTCTGGACTTTGTATTGGTTGATTCATGTGAGATATAAAGCTTTTGGTTCATTAACCACTTTTCCCCAATTAAGACCACATAAAGGGGGAAAAAACTAGTTATAAAAAAATAAATAAAAAAACTAAAGGCCTACATTTAGTATATTAGTCAACTGACCTATTTCTTTCAGTAAACACCATGTTGTAAAACTTAGACCCGACCTGTTCAAGCAAGCCTAGATCAAAACACTCTCCCCACAATCTTGTTTGGGAGCACGAGGCATGGTGAGGACTTAATTTCTTCCTCTGCTCTTCTTACCATGATGTACCAATCACTATAGAACAGGGCAAATCTGGACTCGTCAGACCCAATGACTTATCCTTTGCTCTAGAGTCCAATTGTTATGCTCCCTAGTAAACTAAAGTTGTGGTTTTCAAGAGTCTCGTGGACAAGTGGTTTTATTTAGGCTGCAGAACTATGTATTCCTTGTATTTTTTATATTTCCTTGCAGTTTCTGGTAGTAAAGCATAAGTCTCCAGTCTTTGCCAGTCTTTACATGCCAACTTAACACACAACTAACACCAACAGGATAAGCCCCAGTAAGAGTGCAATCTGGTTCATAGCTGGAAATTTTTGTATCTGGACCACCAAGTAATGAGGAGAGACAGAGAAACATCGTCATAATTTTGCATTAATCTGCCCGTTTTTCTACTTCATAAGCGACAGCTAATGGCCTAATTATGAGTCATTTATTCACTTTCATCAAACACTCCATTTTCACTCACATGCTTTTACACAAAAAGTATGTCACGTCCTGGTAACCCATACATCTGGCTTTAAATAGGCGAAGGTGCATGACACAGTACCTTTAATATATCTATAGTACTACTTTTAGTAGTTGTCTAAAAGGCATTCATTTTAAATATGCATTTTCTTTTCCCACTGGTTATTGCTATGTCATGTGCATTGCATTGCACACATTAACAGTTGTAATAGTAAGGCAGAAATATACTTTGTTTTCTAGTATTTTTACATGTATTTAAAACCATTTACAGTTTTGTCCCCCAAAAGACACATTTAGGAGGTAATTCTTATCTTGATTTCTTTTTAAAGTGGACACAGAGACAATCCATACAGTTAATACCAAAAGTAATAACATACAAACCTTTTCCCAGAAAAGCACATTCCTGTACCTCAGCTTGATTTATATGTTCAGATTTCCGGAAATTTGCCCAGCTTGATGGCATTATAGCTGAATGACTGTATCTGATCTGATCTGTAGAAAAGATACTGGTAAGGTTGTGACAAGGCTTGACCTATAATTTTGATTAAACATGATTAGCATAATTTCAGCACAATATCAAATATGTGATCATTTGGCAAGAGATCAGCGTGATTACTGTGATAATACACTATAACATAGAGAGGTGATTGAAAGAAAACTGATACATTTGGTAGACAGTTAAGATATTTGAGTTACAGACAATTACATTAAACAGTGCCTGTTTAAAATGAGTGCAGCTAAACCACCCACGTGTTAGCCTCCCACTGCTGAACTACTCATTTGTACGACATATAGTACGTCCTGAGCTAAAATACTGTGACTTTGAAAATGCATTTAAAAACTGAGGCACAGGCTAAAGGTGATTCATTTAATCATTTACCTTGTTCTCGGGTGGGTGTTGCCATCCAAACACACACGCACACAAACACTCAGTAACACACACATATCACAAACATGTGCAAAAGAGACACTCTTGCCTCCACACAACCAAGTTCCCTAAAAGTCACAATCATGTATTTAATTTCTGTCCATAGTTTCAGAGCCCAGTCAAGAAAAAATAAATATATAAATAAATAAATAGAAGACCTCTGAGCACCTCTGTTATGTATTCTGTCCTTAGTTTTCAAAACCAAAACAGCTTGACCTCTTCTCACTGCCCACCTGCTTTTCTCTCCCTCCCTTTCAACTAACTATGCAATTCTTTCCATCAGAGCACAGTGGCCCTGGCTCTCTCTGTGAGATCGAATAATTCAGTGTCTAGTAAAGGTGAATATGTAACGCCTCACTTTGGAGAAGGGGAGAGCAGAGAAGGTTGAGCAGGAGAGCTTCACCCTGTCTGCATTCAAAGAGGTAGTGCAAACCATTTCTGTCCCTCTTCACACCGGTATTTTACTCCCTTGCTTCCCTTGACTTTTCCTTCACTCCCTCACTGCAGTCGTTAGAGGGCCACCTGCCACACTTCCCTGCTCTCTATCCCAGGCAACTGTAAGGTTAAACACCTGAAATGAACTCTTTAAAGCAAAGTGGGGGATGGCAGAGAGGTTTTGTTCTCCCATGGTCTTTGAGATATGAATATGTTTTACATTTTTGCCTTGGGTTGTGCTAATAGAAGGAAACATAACAATTTATCCAAAGAAAAAGCAGAGTTAACTTTACTTTATGGTTGCCTTTTTAAGACATTATTATTGTTATTATTATTGTTATTATTATGATTATGATTATTATTATTATTATTATTATTATTATTATTATTAATAATAATAATAATAGGTCGATGGTACAATGGGTCAGTTGCAAATAATTCCTGTTGCATGGCTTCGGACCACTATTCGCCATAGTTACGTTTGGCGAAGGAACTTGAGTTTTTTATTGTGGTATCATAAAAGGGTTTGACCTTTTCTGAAGCAGTTTCAAGTATGTTAGGTTCATTCCTGAGGAGAAGGACCCTGGCGTCAGAAAAAAGCACTTCTTGTTGCAAGTGGGCAGGGCTTAGGGCTAGACCAGACATGGTCATATAGATCTGTTCAGGGTCAGACCCTGATTAATCCCTATGAGTTTGATGGTGATTGGATCAGAATTGAGGGACTTATATTAATATATGATATCATGGCGTCTTATCAAAGAGCGCCATGGCTCCACGGTCTCACCCGGCAGCGTAGAGCAACAGTTTTCACCGGATATTATCACTAACTTGTTTTCTGCTGTCTGACCCAGTTTGGACCTGATTGTGTCCAAAACGTCAGACAAGTTGGTCTTCGAGTAAAAACCTTGAGTTCCTGTCCCCAGGGGTCGTGGCCTATTCACAATCCAATCATTGATATGTAGATGTCTTGAGGATGGAACTAGCATCATGCATGGCCATTTTGGTTCAGATATCTTGTTTTATGTGGAAGTTATGTCACTTTCGGTTTTGATGGCAAGACATCAAACCTTGAGGCCACGCCCCCGCTATGCCCTTTCTACTTTGAGAAAGTTTTTGATAAATTTTAAAGACACATGCCTTCTGAACATACGGAGCAATTTTGGTGGCGATTCGATGAAATCTCTAGGAGATAGATTTTAAGCAACACGAGTAAAACGCCAAAATGCCGGCTGCCTGTTGGGTTAGGCCATTGGCCCAAGAGAATTTTTTGTTCACCCGAGCATTCAGAATATGTGTACAAGATTGATGACATGCAGTGGCGGATCATCATAAATAGGTGGCGCTCTTGTTCAATTTTGCCCGAACAGTCATGAGCACCCCAAAATACGTAAATTTATTCATTCCTTTGGGGGTGTAGGCAAAATTTGGTGAGTTTTCAAGCATGTTGAAAATGCGATTGATTTGTCAGAAGAAGAAGAATAAAATATTTGAATTACAATAGGCCGTCGCACCGCCTTTGGTGCTCGGGCCTAATAATAGTGTGTTATGCCATCACGTTTTTATGAAGGCTAAGTTGATTTTACAAGTTCTAAATAGCTTTAAATGCTAAATAGAAAAATTAACTCTAATCTAAAGTTGACAATTTATCAATAGTAATTTAGCTCCAAATTATGTTTGGTTTGAAAATCTATCAAAACGTTTATTGATTATGGATTATGTTTGAGGGTTATTCTTTTTCTTTTAATATTAATAGGAAAGTCCTCCATAAGGCCTTTCACTAAAATCAGCAGCAACAATAACTCACACAGATGAGACATTGTCACGCACAGCACTTCAGTTAACATTGTTGAGTTTTTTTTTTTTTTTTTTACTTTTATAAAAGGGCATTTAATTTCGTGTATGCAAAATACCGTTTTATCTGCATAGAAAACATCTGATTGTGTTTGTGATGGTCAGAGCAGCAAATGACAGTCAGGCACAGATTTAAAGTTAATAAAAGGGTTTTTTATTTTAACCCCTCAAAAATAATCCCAAACAATTATTAAATCAATAAATATTCTTGCCCATAAAAGAGGTCAACCTAATAGAACTCTACTTAAACACCTTGTGGCAAAAATAACTCAACAAACCGAACAAACAAATTAAACAAACTGACCTAACAACTGAGACGCAAGGGTAGACTTAAATAGTGGCTGATCAGCCCAAACACAAAAACCTAACTAATCTAACAAAGGAAAACCCAATTTCCCCCCCTGTTGATGCTGGTGTGTTGTCTGGTCCAATTAGTTGGCTCCACCCTGTGGCCACCTGCTGGTTCCCAAGCCAAGGGACTGGAGCTACTGAAACAACTCAAAAGAAAACAAATTATAACACTACAATATAAACCAAAATGCACGCCAGTTTAAGAATATATGTGACATGAATAATTATTCTAATGTCAGAAAATTATATAGTGGTCTGTAGATCAAATCCAGTGTGAAAACAATATATAAGTGTGTGTGTGTAGTACTGTTCACTGCAGGTTACCACTCATGTGTGGCTGTAAATGTTAAAAACGATTTTTGTTGAATGCTGAAAAATTTGTACATTTTTATAGAGTGAGATAAACATTTTTGCTGTTCGCTCTACAAGTTTTAGATTATCACTACTCTCATATCTACTTGTACTTTGACTCAAACATATTGATAATCATGATGAATAAACCTAAAATGAGATTAAAAGAATAAATAAAAGATATCAAACTTTAAAATGTGTAGAAAAGTCCAAATTATTTTCAGCAAGGTTTTCCAGAAGTGCCTTAGACACAGGTTCTTTATCACTTTCCTGTTTCGGGTGTAGATAATGTTTGTTTGTTTTGTTTTTTTGACATTTCATTGGAGTAGAACAGGTCAGAAGTACATTAGCTGAAATATATCTACTGTCTGATAGTGAGAGAAGGAAGGAGGGAGAGACCCTGGCTGGCAGCAGTGCTGTCTTTTCACCCCTAATTCTTTCCACCTTGTTAGGCACTCAGCTGTGGGCTGGGCAAATATAAACACCCTGGCAGGATAGACAGGGTTGGAGGGAGAAAAGGAGAGGCTTTAAAATGTATGTATAGGATGTGTATAAGAAAAAAAAAAGGAAAAACAATAGGATGCAGAAAAGTTGTTGGTGGAAGGTTTTTAGTGCTATAGAGAGACACCTGATGTTGCATATTGTATACAGGAAAACCCAATGATGGGAGAAGAAATTAAGAGGAGAATTATATTGTAATTCTCCCCTTACATATCTGATTCCGAAGAATGGGTCAATATTACAGTTATGCAAATTTTATGACAAGTTCACCTATTGATATAAATCAGGTCAGTCTTATCAAGGAAACATTGAGAACATGGAGGGCCGGGCATTCTGAATATCAGGGCACAAATAATATTTTGGGAGTATACTTACTTTCTCTGCGTTAAATAGTGGTAGTTTTTATGTGCAGTCAACAAAGCCAGTTTTTTATGGCAGAATCCAGGCAAGCCAAATGACAGAGACCTATAAATTAACTCTAAGCTTGTAAAAACCTTTTATTTGTAACTGATTCTCTCTGTCTCTCTCATTCTCTTTCTCCGCCACCCGTTGTTGCCCCCTGGTTGTGTGCTGGTTGTCAAGCAGATTTCCACAGTATTGCCGTGATGACAGAGACAGGAGCAGATGTGACTCTGGTTGCCGGGCGTTTGGCAGGAGCGCTCATCGTCACAGTGATGGAAATGCGGCTAGACTGCACATCATCTGTAGCTTTGTGAAGAGAGGGGTGTGTGCATGTTGGCATTGGGTAAACTCCCCTCACCCACCAGCGCGCACACATACACAGACATAGACACAGAGTGACCCCACACAGCCTGGAGGGACTGCAAGTGCACAGCCAGTAACCAGACAAGACGGGGGGTGATGTGTGTGTGCTGTAACCGGGCAGCAAAAAGTGCTGTCAAACCAACAAGATGTTTATTTTTCTCTCTCTATTTTTTCATTTCTTGAGGAATTTTCTTCTATTTTAGTCTGTCTGTCTGGTAAGTTGGAGACAAATGGCTGTTTGGGGGCAAAATGTTTGAACTTGAGCAAGGAGACCCAAATTGACACACTTAAGGAAAACTGAGTCCTGAGGATAGCAGAGAAGGAGAGAGAGAGAGACAAAGAGAGAGAGATTACAGATGGAGGCATTACTCAAGACATCTGTAATGTGTACACACCACCAAAGAAAACAAACATAAGCACTGGCCAGCGGATATGAGCTGCTGCTGTGCTCATCCCTTCACATCATCTCTAGATTTCCCTCTCAATGAATGCCTCTTCACTTTCCCTAGTTGCAACTTTTTTACCATGACTTGGCAGAATGGCAATAAAATGACTAATATTCTAAAATTTCCTTTCAACCCCCCCATCTGAATTAAAAAAATTTAGGTTGATTTTGGTGTAAAAACACAAGCAGAAAGCAGGAGTGGAGGAGCAGGCGTTTGTATTAGTATTTCTGTGTGTGAGTTTGCACAGCGAGGTCTCAGGGAGAACATGAGTATTTTCTTACGACATCAGTTGTACTTGTGTCTGTGTGTTAAAGAGGAATATGTGTCAGCGTTAAATGTGTGTTATCTTTTTGCATGCACCGTGTGTGTGTGAGTGTGTGTGTGCCTGTCATTAGGGTGTAGAACAGCAGTTTGGCAGTGGCCTGACATTTCCTACTCTGACATCTTGTCTCAGTTCATCTCCCCTGCCAGTGAATGGACGGAAGCCCTGGAGGGACACCATCGCACCAGCGACGCAAACTTGTCTTTTTGTCAGCACCAGTGAAGAGCTCTCCAGTGCATTAGTCACAGACACACATGCTCACAAATGCACACATACATAGTTTTTTTAATCTAAAATTCTGTACTCCTTCTTTTTGATGTGAAATGACACAGTGACTGTGAAGTGCAGACTGTCAGCTCCCATTTGCAACAAATTTATGATAAATTTGATGAACAGCTTTAGAACTAAAGCAGTATTCTCCCACATAGTATGCTTACTGAATTCTGGAAGAATTAAAAGGGAAGTTCCTGTGCAAACAGTTTTTTCTTTGGCCTTTTATTTTTCTCCTTTGGACAGTTGTTTATTTAATCCATTTATCTGCTCCCTGAGTTGCTTGTTTTGGTGATATTGTCTCTTTCTTAAGTGAAAAATAAGAGGAAAAACTTTGTAGTGAGCATTTTCTTTGTACACAACATAAACTGTTAACTGTATCATTAGGAGAAGGAAGCATGCATCTACTCACAACACAAGGCTTGAGCAAAGGACGACACAACTGTAAATAAAGTTATATTTTAGTCTTAGAAAAAAGTTAAAAAGCCAAGTTTAGGTCTGGGTTTCTTAAACTCAATAATAACATTAAGAGTAAAGTTTTAGTCAAACAATCTGCCTATAGATTTAAGGAAAGTTTACATACATAACTAGAACAGGGATCCGCAACAGCAACCACCAATGAGGAAGCTGATCGCCGCCTCAAGACGATGACTACGATCATCACCAGCCTAGCCGCAGAGAGGTTTGGGTTAGAGGAGAGGCGTACAGCAAAGCCACCCTACACTATGAACCACAGAGCGAGTAAAATCCATCAGCCCCGATAGGAGCTGAAGAGCTTGAAGCAGCAGTACAAGGTAGGGAGTGAAAAGGAGAGGGGACCTCTGGCAGAACTACACACCATAATCCGCAAGAGGCTGATGATCTTAATGAGGGCTGAGTGGCACAGGAGGAGGAGGAAGGAGAGATCCAGGAAGCGGGCTGCCTTCCTAGCAAACCCCTTTTGGTTCACAAAACAGCTGCTAGGGCAGAAGCGCAGTGGTCAACTTGCCTGCTCCAAAGCTAAAGTCGATCAGCACCTCAGAGAGACCTACAGCGATGAATGCAGAGAGCAAGAACTGGGCCCCTGCAGGTCCCTGATTGCTCCACCTGCACCAATGCTGGATTTTGACGGGAAGGAGCCTGGTTGGAGATAAATCCAGGAGATAGTCAAGAGGGCAAGGGCAAGCTCTGCTCCTGGGCCTACTGGAGTACCTTACAAGGTATATAAGAATTGCCACAGGCTACTTCATAGGCTCTGGAAGATCCTGAGGGTGATCTGGAGGAGGGGCAAGGTAGCAGACCAGTGGAGACAGGTGTGTGGATTTCAAAGGAGGAAAGGTCTCAGAACATCAGTCAGTTCCGAACCATCTCACTGCTGAGTGTTGAAGGGAAGATCTTCTTTAGCATTGTCGCCAGCCACCCATTCGAGCCTTCATGGACGACCTGACAGTGACAACCACATCTGTTCCGGGCTACAGGTGGATCCTGAGTGGACTCGAAGAGTTGATCTCCTGGGCTTGTATGAGGTTCACACCAGGCAAATCGAGGTCTCTTGTGCTGAAGAAAGGGAATGTGACAGGTAAGTTCTACTTCTCACTCGGCAGCACCAAGATACCATCACTCACAGAGGAATCGGTGAAGAGCTTGGGAAAGGTGTTCAACTGCAGCCTGAGAGATGCAGCCTCCACACAAGCAATCAACAAAGAGCTGGAGACCTGGCTAGCTGTGGTGGACAAGTCTGGCCTCTGTGAGCAGGCTTGCCAGTGAGCGGATGGAAACAGTGACACGATGCCAGTAGTATACAATACAAAGGCTTTTATTTTCCAGACAGTAACGCACTCCTTCCTGTTGTAGAACAGTTCATCTCCCCCAGCAGCCACCCCAAATGAGCAAACAAGCCCCATTTACCTCCTGCTGCTGATTGGGCTAAACCACTTCCAACAGGTGTTTCAATTATCCAATTATCAAAGAGGTGTTTTAATTATGAATCATACAAACAAACCTCTTCTGCTAAAACTATCCCATACAAAATCCTAAAAAATATTTCCAGTGAGTAAACACCATTAATTACCTTATACTCTTTACATAAGCACACACAGTATTTCCTGTCTTCCAAAATACTAACGGCTCTCTTTCACAGGTATCTGGAAGACAGAATCAGATGTCATTTCATTGTTCAATAAAACAAATAAAACATTGTGTGCAACTATGCATTTTCCTTAAAGTGCAAAACTGGATTAAAGTGCAAACATGTGCATAAATAAACTGTACAGTTTAATTGGGTGCACACTTTTAGTTAACTTGTTCTTGTCACGTGGTTAATTTGGTTTACTTTCAGTTAATATGTATTTTCTTTGAGTTACTAGTTCCTGGGGAAGTTGCTGTGTGTGCCCAAGCCTGCTAAGAGTCCCAGGTGAGGTGGATGTCCCTTGATGCCTAATTGGACTCATCCGTTTTACAACAGGATAGTGGTAGAGTGGTTTAGATTTTCTATTGTTTTGTAAAACTGTATTTGCTTATTTAGAATTATGATTATTTAGATTTCTGTTTACCTAATGAGTCCTAAACAGTCTAAATTGCTTGTGTTGTGAATTAGTTACGTTTATTAAGTTAGTTGAAGATAGTTATGTTTTCCCCTTTTGTGTCAAAATGGTCTGATTAGCCAGAACATAGCTTCCCTTGTGTGTCAGTTTGTTAGGTCAGTTAGTTTTCAGTTGTTTATTTGACCTCTTTGGGGCCCAGAACCTTTACTTTGGAATTTGTATTTTTTGTTGTTTTTTGTTAAATTAAATGTAAAAAGACTTTTCTTAAAAAAACAAAACAAAACTCCTGTGCTTTCTTTGTCTTTTGCCTCGGTCCCTCACAGTCCCAGTCAATGTGTGGTGGCAATCTGGGGGTCCTCTCCTTCCTCACGCAGGGCACATTGTGGAGGGCCAAACAGCCCTCGTCAGAGTCCTGGAGAAGTACAGGTCTTATAGAGAGGGGGGAGATTGCAGCTAATCACTCTTTCAGTTGACCTGATGATGTGCTGCAGTCTGTCTTTGTCTTTGATGATGGCAGCAGGGTAACAGGTTAAATTTCTTCAGCTGCTGCAGGAAGTACATCCTCTGCTGAACTTTTTTGATGATGGATTTGATGTTCTCCACCCAGTTCAGGTCCTGGCAAGTAATGGTTGACAGGAAGCAGCAGGACTCTATGGTTGTGTATTGAGAGTCATGCAGGGTGAAAGAGAGGGAGGGGTTGTGTTCTTTCTGAAATATACAACTATTCTCATTGTCCTGGCAGCGTTGAGCACCAAGTTGTTTTTGCTCCACCAGGTAACCAGCTGATCAACTTCCCTCCCGTAGGCAGACTCCTCCCCACCAGAGATAGGGCCATAAGGGTTGTGTCATGCTGGGGCTGATCCCTAAGTAGTGAATACATCAAAAGCGTTCCTTCAGGCGGCCAAAAGTAATTTCTATTCATCCCCTTGTCCTGGCATGGGCATTATTATATGCCTGCTGTGCTTCACGAGGGTCTGCAGAAAGTATCAGGAGAAAAGGCTGACGGGTATACCCTCTGTCCACCAGGAATACACCAGAGAAATCACCTGTGAATACAAAATATCATCAAAACATCATTAATTGAGTTACATTCTTGACACAACCATGGTTTTAAAAGAGATATTTAATAGAGATTGTGTGGCTTATTTTGTAATAGGTGCTGATATATTGCAGAGATTTGTAAGACTTTGAAGTCATAGACTGAACTAGACCACTTTACCACAACATTGCTGATAAGCCATTTCTGCATTGTAGACATCGCCTGCACCTCAGCATTTGAACCGCAATGCACAGAAAACTAGCAAGTGTTACCCAGGACATAAAAGCTGTGCAATCTCCATATTTTATGAATTGATATAGGATCAATTCAATTTTAATTATTATAAATTGGCTAATCAATTTTTTAAACCCAGTTCTAATAACTTGTATGGATCGGGCCAATGTGGAATGAGCAACACAGCTCATTGTGTAAGTGGTGCCCCTCCGAAAAATGTGCCAAAAAGCAATATTATCCTCCATCCAACCATCCATCCATTTTCTGCCGCTGATCCGGAGTCGTCGTGGGGGTAGCTGTCTAAGCAGGGAAACCCAGACTTCCCTCTCCCTGGCCACATTCACCAGCTCATCCGGAGGAATCTCAAGGCGTTCCCAGGCCAGCCGAGAGATGGAGTCCATCCAGCGTGTCCTGGGTCTTCCCCGGGGCCTCTTTCTGGTGGGACGTGCCCGGAACACCTCACCAGGAGGCACCAGGAGGCATCCTGACCAGATGCCCAAGTCACCCCATCTGGCTCCTCTCAATGCGGAGGAGCAGTGATTCTACTCTGAGCCGCTCCCGGATCACCAAGCTTCTCAGCCTATCTCTAAGGGAGAGCCCAGCCACCCTGCGGAGAAAACTCATTTTGGCCGCTTGTATTCGCAATCTTGTTCTTTCGGTCACTACCCACAGCTCGTGACCATAGGTGAGGGTAGGAACGTACCTCACCACGACAGACCGATGCAGCTTCCGCATCACTGCAGACGTGGCACCGATCCGTCTGTCGTTCTCCCGCTCCATCCTTCCCTCACTCGTGAACAAGACCCTGAGATACGAGAACTCTTCTCGCCGGGTCCTGCAGACTAACTGCGGCCTAGAGTGTCCTGGTGCTAGGTGCACATGTGGACACTCTTATGCTTGAACAAGGTGTTCATTATGGACAATCCATGACGAGTACAGAAGTCCAGCAACAAAACACCACTCGAATTTAGATCAGGGGGGGCATTCCTCCCAATCACACCCCTCCAGGTCTCGCTGTCATTGCCCACGTGAGCATTGAAGTCCCCCAGCAGATCGAGGGAGTCCCCGGAAGGAGTGCCCTCCAACACCCCCTCCAAGGACTCCATAAAGGGTGGGTACTCTGAACTCTGCTGCTTGGTTCATAAGCACAAACAACAGCCAGGACCTGTCCCCCCACCTGAAGGCGGAGGAAGGCTACCCTTTCATTCACCGGGGTAAACCCCAACGTACAGGCACCAAGCTGGGGGGCAATGAGCATGCCCCCACCTGCTCTGCGCCACTCACCGGGAGCAATTTCAGAATGGAAGAGGGTCCAGCCCCTCTCAAGGACAGTGGTTCCAGAGCCCAAGCCATGCATCGAGGTAAGTCCAACTATATCTAGCCGGAACTGCTCAACCTCGCACACCACCTCAGGCTCCTTCCCAGCCAGAGAGGAGACATTCCACGTCTCTAGAGCTAGCTTTTGCAGCTGAGGATCATACCGCCAGGGTCCCAGCCTCTTGCAGCCGCCCAGCTCACACTGCACTCGACCCCTATGGCCCCTCCTGCAGGTTGTGAGCCCACGGGAGGGAAGGCCCATGTCATCCTGTCATGTCATGGGCAGAGGCCCAGCCACCAAGTGCTCGCCTCCGTGCCCCACCTCCAGGCCTGGCTCCAGAGCGGGGCCCCGGTGACCCACGTCCGGGTAAGGGAAACCCTGGTCCTTGCTTTGTCATCATTATAGGGGCGATTTGAGCCGCACTTCATCTGGTCCCTCCCCTAGACACCTGTTTGCCATAAGTGACCCTACCAGGGGCATGAAGAACCCGACAACATTGCCACTAGGATCGTCAGGACGCACAAACTCCTCCACCACGATAAGGTGGCAGCTCAGGGAGGAGCAATATCATCCTGTTGGTATTTATTCTTGTTTTGAGGTCCAAATACCGCCAGATGTGTGATATTTACAGATGTATGACTGGCGACTGGTTGGCCCCTAGATGGACATATTAGTAATGAAAGATTCTGAACGACTGGTGATCCCACGTATTCAGATTTTGATACCTAACTCCATCCTCCAGGATGCCAATGGCTTCCCAGATCACCCAGCCAAAGCAAACAGGATTATAGGGATTTATTTTTCATAACAAATCAAAGACATTTTATGTGTTCAACTGAAATGGATCCTTATTGGACACCAGATGTCAAGTAACTCCCAAAATTATTTTGCAATTAAGGAGTGTCCCAGTTGTTCAGAATTGTATGGCATTGCATTAAATAGTACTGGAGATACTTCAGTATGATAAATGGACTGTACTTATATAGTGCTTTTCCAGTAAGCTTGACCACTCAAAGCGCTTTACACTACCTGTCACGTTCAACCATTCACACACCCAGCCATCCACGCACATACACCGACAGGCACAACGGGAGGCAACATGGGGTTAAGTGTCTTGCTCAAAATGATGGACAGACCAACTAGCAGGCACTGCCAACACTACTGCACAGTATAGGCAGTTGAAATGGATGTAGTCACAATATCAAAAAAGTTTTTAGGGATTTCAAGAGTGAAATTTCAATCATGTGTTTTACATTTTAAATCAATGTTCGCAAAACTGATTTTTATATGTGACTCACAGACTAGTTTCATCTCACCCTGCCTGCCAACTTTGGTTATTCCACTCATCTCAAACACTCTACTATGTCTGCTACTGTTCCCCCAGCTCCCGAGTCTCCAACAATCTTTACGAGGCTCAGGAGAGCTTTGACATTTCTAAATGAAAAGGCTCTCTTTCCAACGCGGCAACAGCTGACGATTTATGACAACGAGGCTTCGCTGGAATCTTAGCTGCTGTCAGCCAGCATAATGATGTTTTGATATAAAGATGATTGGTGAGGCTGCATACGCCGCGCTGTGCATCAGGACTGCATGTGTGTATGCGTCTGTGTGATTGGATGATTTAAAGTGGACACTTGAATCGTTTACTTGTTGTTGTCTATTGTTTAGCTGTTTACTCCTTTGGTTGCTTTTTTATTTGATTTTCATTTTAACCTGACATTTAGAGTCCCTTGCAACCAGGCTCCCCTTTGTGTCACCATGTTTCCACCTTGGGTGTTCGACCTGTCTTTCCTTCTTTTTTTTCTTTTTTTTTTTGTCTTTCTTTTTTGCCGTGGACCATCCTTTTTCAGTGTGTTTCTCCCTGGTTTTCTTTCTGCAGGAGAGTAAGTAATGAAGTAATCTTTAACTTCCTCTCTTAACTTAGCCCTTTCTTTTTTCTTTCTCTTCTTCTCTCAACATACAAGCTAAACGACAACTCCCCCACTCCAGTCACTGGTGACAGGCATATAGTTTGCTATAGTTTCTATTAGAGGATCATTGCATGCTTGAGGGCCTCCACAGATTGGTTACATTTTGTTCGGCAGGGCATTAGTGGGCCCCATCGAAGGGCCCCATCATCATCAGTGTGTCTGCCATCTTCCGGCGGTGATCTATGATTCAGCCATCAGACATACATAAATCAGAGCGCTAAAAGGATTTCTACTTTACCCCACAACCCTCCTCCTGTTAAATTTATGCTGCCGTAAAAGAAAGGAAAATTAGTCATTGAGGTGCCCCCCCACCCACCATCCTCTTTTCTCTTTCACTTTGTTGCTCTATCCATGCAATGTGCAGCAGTTAAAAAAAGGAAAGACAGGGTGAACAATTGCAAGTGGCGCCCATCACCTTCTACTTTCCTTTCTCCTCCTCCTCTTCTTCTCTCTAATATCATCATTATCAGAATCGTAAAGCGAAAAATAACATGCCACAAAAAAAAAAGGGTGAGGAAAAGTGGCTTGGAGACGGGTGAGAGTATTTTCTCCATCCTTTAATCCCTCTTCTTTCTCCAATCATCTCTCTCTCACATCCACACATACTTGAATATGAGCGGTGTTAATAATTACAGTATGCAAGCTTCAAGCTCATACAAAGTGCATGTCTGTGGTTGTTTACACACATTATTATTATTATTATTATTATTATTATTATTATTATTATTATTATTATTATTATTATTATTATTATTATTATTATGTATTCATTTATGTTTTGCAATGTGCATCTCTTTTAAAACTATCCTTGTTGGTGTATGTGTTTGTGTGTCTTCACTGTTGAATGCAAATCAGTGAGTCGCCCAAGCAGAACGCCTTTCAAATCCCATCGCTGCTCCACTCTGCCCTTCCACTCCCACAATGCAGCACAGCAAGGCAAGCAGGTAAGGAGTACGGGCAATGCGTTGTTGTGGGTGACTGGTTATGTTATTGGCCCACAATCTACTCATTAACTTCCTGCTTTCCTCTCTGTCGATCATCATGGTCTCTCAAAGAGAGGTTTGTCTGTCTGTCAATACGTACTGTTGTGTGTGTGAAAGCGACTGCCTGTCCATCAGTTCTTCTACATTGGGCCTGGTCTGGTCTTCTTGTGTCACACTATTGCCTCTATCCCTGATCTACTTTTCTCTCTGGTTTGTCCATTACCATTTATGCATTATCAGGCCTATTCATGTATACTGTATAGTCCATGTAATCTAAAGCTTTATTGTTGTATAATTTATTGTTTTAAAGCTATAGAAAATTAACTTGAAGAGAAAACAATTCATGTCAGGCTGTTCATCCATTTTTTATAATGCATTTATAAATATACACATTTTCCTTACTTTCAGTACTTTTTAACAAAATCTATTAGTGCAGTACACAACAAGAACATAAAATTGCAAATGGAAAGCATTTTATATGCTGCTTTTCACTCTTATCCACTTGTCAAAGCACTTTAGAGTACACATTATGTCCACATGTACCTCTTTACTACACTTTGGCGTATATAAGTGCTAGGCTTTTTTTCTGTTACACATTTACACATGGCTGAACGTATTGGAAGAAATTAGGAGTTTTTTGGAGGAGCTTGGCATCCAACTTTACGCTTGTACCATGTAGTTTGATGACCCACCACAAACACTTAAAATGACTACCAGGGTGATACCCCTCTGTGCTAAAATGGAAACACATTATCCTAGATAATAAGTAAGATTTTTTTTTACTCTTTAGTATACATGTAACTTACATAAACAGGAAGTAAATCTCTTAAAATTAGCTCTGCTGAATTATGTATTCATGAATTCTGTTGCTGTAACAGGTAATCTATCCATTACAGCATTACAGTGTGTAATGGATAGATTATCACATCTCATTATCGTTTAACCATCATCTGAAAGTAGGGCTGCATCTAATGACTATTCTGATAGTCGATTAGTCATCGACTATTAAAACGACTAGTCGACTAATCAGATTATGTATCTCATAATTATAAAAATGGCTTTTATTTCTCTTTCAGATTAAATTTATTTTGTAAGTTTAACGTGAAGTTATCCCAGACTTTTGACGTCCTTTGCTGCTCTTTTGTTCCGTGGGTGGCTGCTGCATTTTTCCTCTATTGGACTTTATTGTGCATGTGCAACTCTCAGCAGAGATAGGAATAAAGACGGTGTCTCACTCTGTAGTTTTTTAAAAGTTTTTTAAAGTTTTTTGCCGACAATAGCTGACTGGTAAATTCGTTGTTGACTTTGTTTATTGTCGACAACGTTGACTAATCGTTGCAGCCCTATCTGAAAGCTACACTCAGCTGTGAAGTCACGTCCCATTTCCAAACCTAACTGCAGACTTATTTTCTATAAATGACCAAAATGTGATGATAAAAACAATTTAATTCATTGGAAGTCGCTCTAAATATATCTCAGAAAATATGTTGATGTTAATCAAATCTGCAAATAATATTGGATCAATTGTAAGTAATAATAAAACTTAGACATTACAATGATGGTAGACTCGACATGTTCAGATGTGCATGTTTCTTCAATGGACATGAAGTTCTCAGGGTAACACCGGATCAGGAGAGATACTCCGGCGGCTCCACGCTCGACTGCAAGTGTTTCTATCTTCCCTGGGAGGGTTTTTTTTTTTTTTTCTTTTTAAAGATATTTTTGGCTGATTTTCTGCTGATTGACTAGTTTTCCCGACGCGCGCACTCTGTCTACTGCCGTAAATGTGCTCACCCGTGTGTGCGCACACGTAAATCAGATCAATACCATCAGACTGTTTAGTTTTTAAATAAAAGATTAAAAAAAAGGGAATCTGAGATGATACTCGTTGTAACTTGGCACTGTACAGAAATTGAGATCAAAATAAACTTATTTTACCTTTGGCTGCAAACTTCCCCAATGCCTAATTAAGGCATCTTTTTGATTAAACTACCAGGACTAATTCATCTGTAAAAACTAAAGATGCTATCCTAAGCAACCAAACAGTAAACCCTCTGGCCCTTGACTAGGCCTAGAAACTAAATACTTTTCCCAGAAAAAGTATTATATTATAAATTATAATACAGAATCAGTGAGAAAGGGCAGATAATGCTATAGCAAGCTGATCCCATTTTCAAACTGTCCTTTGTTTATTAATTTTTTTTTAAGTTCTGAATCCTGGTAAGCAGTAGTGCTTTCAGTAGCTTTTCAAACATAGCAACTTACCTTTTTTAATCAAAGGAAAAACTCAAATTTCTTTGAAACAACCAGCTTTGCCACATACCTACATTATCATTCTGGCAAGTTACTGTATATAAACTGGATACAATACTGCACACTAGCCCATAATATTGTAATAATGGGTAATGATGCTTGTTTATAAGTGGCATTTTTATGTTGTCAATATTTTCCTCTATATCATTTTAAGTAATCAATGGTAATTTAGACTGGCAAGGTGTCTTTTTGTGTTCACAGAGCACTGAAGACTAATTGTCCTCCTTTATCCTTGTTGGACTAAATGATGTAAGAAGACAATCTACTGCCAATACTGTTAGATAAAATAGATGAAATAAATAATTCATTGTGTTCATAAATAATGCTGTTCCCTGATCACAGAAAAAGATTTAGAGAACTTCTTTCTTACAAAAATAACAACACAGTATTGTCTGCCTTAATTAATTTTTTATATATCTTGTAATGTACCATTAACAAACGTACTGCCAACCTGTTAGGTGGAAGTTTTGAGGAAGAACCTGCAACTTACAAGGAAAAAAATTTACCAAAAAAAGTCTTTGTTACCATTGTATAACAGTATAACTTCATAGTTTTGCACAGTAATGGTATCTACTATTAATTAATAATCTGTTTTTTTAGAGCACATGGTATTTGGACGCATGACAGTTTAAAGAGACAGACTTAATGACTCTATCATCAGTCATTTCTCACTTTTTTTCACCGCGTTGCTACCTTCATTGATATCATGTTTGGGTCAGTAATTAGATAAAGTCTCTCAGTTTCTGTCAGTGTAGTCGTATCTTTTAGGGAATAGTGAGCAGGAGAGCAGTGTTAACTCATTGCAGCGCTCTTAGAATTAAGACAAGGCGAATGACATAGTAAGAAGGAAAAAGCAGCTTCTCGACTACTTGTAGTAATCCTGTCTTTGTTTGACACTAATCATATGTAAATCCGCGTTGTAAAGTGATTTGGTTTTCCTCGTGTTGGAAATAATTATACAGGCTGTGCTTATGGAGGAAAACCTCTTCAGTTTCAATTGGTACATAGCTTTTCTGTTGTCACTGTAGAGGAGTATGCTGGCTAGTGTCTTAATCCACCAGACCTGCTTGTTTACCAGCAACAGAATATTATTGTCATTTTTGGACACACTTATTGTTCATTTCACTCCATCTGGTTTGGGAAGGTTACTTTGAAGACGTAGTTCATTGCAGAATACTAATTATGAGCTTAATACAAGCTTATTTGAACTCTGCTTTTTGATTACTTCTCCTATGCTGGAACTGTTCTTTCATCTGTACTTTAAATGGATATGTATCTTAAAATATTTCACTTGATGAGATTAAGTGAATGAAATTAAATGAATACTTGTACAGTTTAGATGAAATACAATACATGACACAAAACTGTGAAAAATTATTTAAAAAAAATAGTGTCTTTTTTATAACCCTGTATAGAGCAGAAAACTGTTAGCAAAAAGAAAAAATATCTACAAAAACATTATGTATAAGTTTGGCCTCATTTTGCATATTTTCTACATTGCAGAACAATAATACAGACATGACCAATTTGAGCAAAAAGATAAAAAACTCAGTGGAGCTGCTCTAACGTATTGACATCAATAAAACTGACAGAGAATTTTGGTTTGACTTTAAACCATTATATGCCTCAGAAATGAGTACAATGATGAGTATATTCAGATGGTTCTGCTGTGTGCTTTACCGTGATGGCCATAACGTTCTTTGCATAACATCAGAGCTGGAGAATTACGTGTTGCCATTTTCACCCCCCTGGGAGCATTTAAAAAAACACAGATATTTTTGTCTTCTTATCAGGTGTTTGATGTGACATATTTTATGATGTGCCCTCTGTTCAATGGTGAGAGTGTGTGTAGGCTTGGACGTTCATCCAGAACAAGGACCACCAACTCCAGAACTCCTGGGCATATTTCAGGTTTTAGCTATTTCAATTAGCTGTGTTGCAGCAGAGATACGCATACACATGAATGTGTAATATATATGTATGTATGTATGTGTGTATGTATAGATATATGTTTTCTTCTTTCTTTTTTTAAAATTAGCAGTAAACCAAATTATTTTTAGGATGTGAGGTGAGACACATGACCCCAAAAAGAAGTTCATTGCAGGCAAGATGATGAGCAAAGAGAGAAGGCACTGACAAAAAGGGAAGTTACTAAAAATGTGAACAATTCAACCAGACAAGGACATATTTTGATAGCCGCTTCATGCTTCTCCTTTCCTGAGGACACACAAACTGTTACACAGTTCACATACATACACACACCCTCACAAAGGCAAAACGATAAAAAGAGGACAGTGTAAAACGGGATAGACGGTGCCATAAAGAGGGCAAGAGGAGATTGTGCATGAGGTTGTATCAGCAGTGTAGAGATGGTTGGCTCTGAAAGCAGGTTCCTACACACTAAGCAACACACGCAGGAGGGGGGGGGGGGGGGGGGGGGGGGGGGGGGGGGGGGGGGGGGGGGGGGGGGGGGGG
>JBAMHW010000001.1:24835726-24850088 GCA_037177495.1 Rhadinocentrus ornatus | reverse complement strand
TATATATATATATATATATATATATAACATGTGTTGTTTTTTTAGGTTTTTAAGTATGCTGGGGATGCCAATTTAAACTCAACCATTTAACAACCACATAGCTTTTAAAGCCATAATGGTTACTGGGAAATTATTCTCTTCATATACAAGACAATATGTCAAGCCTTGTTTTCCTCTTTATTTCACCACAGATGAGCTAGTGACTTTATTAGAATCAGACCAGACCATGTTAATACATGAACAGCTGATGCTGTCTGCATAAATGATGTCCTAATGTGTTTCAGCAAGCTAATTAACCAGTAACCATGCAGCGCTTCAGTATCAGTGACATGCCACAGCAGCCATGGTGACCATGTGTGTTTTTTCTCTTTTTTTCTTGACTTCTTGAATAATGGCAGGACTATTAACTTACGATCAATCATTTTGAGATTTTTTTTATTCCTTCAGTGAACCTTTTACCATTAAAAGGGAAAATATTCTCCAACCATGCTTGTGAACTTATGTAAACTCGGTGTACTCATCAATGTGTGTCTTCTGAAAGATCAACATCAATGTTTCATCAAGCGTTCAAGATCTGCGGAAATCATTCTCGACTTTAAGATTTTAATGTGGGTCTATTCGCCACTAACCTAAAATCCTTATACTTGCATTCTAAAGATAGTCTTTGTTTAATTTGTTTGTTTTTTTTCCAATACAGCCAATTTTCACTGGTAACATTGTGGCACCTCACAAGCTTATAAAATCAAATAAGGTTTTTAAATACTTGTATGTTATCGTATTGCAGATGTTCCTAAATATCTGACCCAACTGACAATTAAAGCAGGTTGTAGTTATTTATGGTATTTAGATTTTATAAATTCCTGGAAACAATTTAAAAAATGTTCTGGAGGCTCAACCTTAAGTTAGTGCAGATCAAAAAGGTCAGTCTAGAGGGTGACCTGAAGGGCAAGCAAACTAGTGACTGAATCCCTCCAGGGTACAGCCAAGTACTAGCCAGAACAGACAAACCAAAAGCTCCTCTAGAGGGCAACCAGGTGATTGATGGGACAGGTGAAGGCAAGATCCCTCCAGGGGTTAACTAGGGTGAAGGCTCTGCCAGAACCCCTTTGGAAATTGGCCAGGAGACAGATGGGACAGGTGAAAGAGTTGAATCAAAACCTCTGGAGCTCCCAGGACTAGTGAGACCTGCAGACTCTGTGACAGACTGATTTTGTGGGACATCTACAGCATCCAGGAATGGCATGATATCTATGGATTCCATGGCAGGAAGAGGTGGGAAGTCAGCTTTGGGTTGTGGTATGGGGGGCTCACTACCAGTGAGCTCTGGCTCTGACATGGGCTGTACTAATGTAGACTGATGAGTATTGTGCATATGGTTCCTGCCGGTGCTGGTTTTGGTGAGGACCTCAAAAAGGCTGTGGCAAAACCATGATTGCAGCTACTGTGGCTTTGCTGGCTATTTTAAGAGCATAAACCTTTCTTATTTCTGCTGAAGAATTCAGGTAGTTTGGGTGAAGTAAGGTTAGCTGGAGAATTAGGTAGCAAAGAGGCTTTGGTACATCTCCTGAAAGATCTTTCAAGTATTGGCTTCAGTAGAAGCCTTCAGAGATAGAGGCTGGCTGGCTGTGAATCTTGCTTGATGAACTTGCTGGACAGCAAGGACAGTGATGTGCCAACATATGTCTGAGCCCAACTTTGTCCTGGAGGAAAGTTGGATTACCAGGTGTGTCCCTCTGAAGAAGAACCTATATAAGGGTAAAGGCACCGGGTTTCAATTTTCTCTAGGGTTTTCCATCACCAGCATTTCAAAAGCCACCTGCTGGCAATCCTACAATTCCAAATCCTTTAGGTCCATAACTGACCAAATCCCTCTGTCATGTGTGGCCACGCCCGCTCTCTGCTCCCTATCTCACCTTGCAAAGGCAGTGTCAATACATATTTGTTTCACATATCATGCTACATCAGACCAGCCTGTGAATAACCATGAATGTACCTGGTAAGAGAACTGGTGGATCAAAATACTGGTTGGATTTGTTTTTCTGTCTATTTTGGATGAAGTGAACTGATAAGTTTAAACTGATTATGGCACTGTTGATGAAAGCATCCTCATTTTACTTGAAATGTCTAAAGCTTTTGTATATTCACTGTGTATTTGTGCCTAGATATGCCAATGTGTTTGAATCTGTATGCACATGAGAATATGGGGTGTGTGGCAAATATAGCCTATGTGTGTGTGTGCGTGTGTGTAGATGTTTGTATGTGTGTGTAGATGTGTAGTCATGGCCCGTGGTAGTAAGTGCCCCTTCTGACCTTGACAACAGAGCGCTACGTTGTCAGTCTGAGAGCTATAGCTAATGCTAATGCAGAGAGAATAGCCCAATAAAGTGGAGCTTTCTCACCCACTGCAGTTTGAAGTCTTTCACTCTCTAGGAAAAAAAAAAACTGTCCAGTGTCTCTCTTTGATTCATTCAATATCTTTCTCTCATTTCGTATCCACTGTCTTCTGTATCCTCAACTTTGTTGAGTGTCTCCTTTTTCTCTTCTCAGTTTCAATCCATGTCTCTGTAATCTCCCTTTTGTCTTTCTGTTAGTTTCTGTCTTTGGCTTCCTTTCTGTTTACCCTTGACCTGGTTGGGGCTTTTTTCCTTTCCTTTTATCCCCTATTTCCATCAAATATATATATATTTTTTTGTACTGAACTACAAATATTTCAAAAAGCTTTGCTTCCCTGGCTTGTGTCAGCACGTTTTCATGACGTGTTTCAAGATCTCTGCCACAGCTGTCGTCTAAAAATAACTACATATAAATAAACTGAGTGTTGTGGCTTAATCAAATGTATTTGTCTTTATATGCTCCCAATAAATAAAAAGCACTTTCAATCTCACTCTGATCCCCTTGATTCTTATCTTTATAACTCACATTCTGTCTCTTCTTCTGTCATTTACACAGTTTTTCCACCAACCTTTCCATTTTCATGTTTCAGAAGTGGACATGTGAATTATGAAATATTGAGCCTGCTTAAAAAAATAAATTTCAATTCACTCAGTTCTTCTTTCATTCTTCTTGTCTTTCTTTTTATTTCTCTCCATCTCAGCGTGACTTGCCACTGAAGCTGTAATTGCTCTCTTCTGCTTTGTGTTACTACTTCTGCTCTTTCACACTTTTTGACACAAGGAGTCTCAGTGTTGGGTATATAATAGAAAATCTGCAGAATTAAACTATAACTACAGATCCACTGAGTCCTGAACTGTGGGTAAGACAGACTGAGTAATAGAATCAGGAAGAAAGATGCCATATTGTGAGCTGCAATCCTGTTAGAGATTATGTCTATATTCTCATTCTTTTATATTGTATTTTTAGAGCAGCCAGAGTTTCTTTCACTGAGAAACTCAAAATTTAATTTGGGCCTATTGTTTAGTCTGCTTCAGATTTACAATCCTTAATTGTATGAAATGTGCTAAAGCTGTGATCCGTGATTGTGCCAGTGACTGAAATTATCTGCTCTGACCTGGCTTGGTTTTGTAAGGGCTGAACTCCATCTTCAGAAATAAAAAGGAGACTTGAGGCGCGTGTGTATATCATTAAATGCAGCTATTATGGAGAGATAATACTACCGGCACTCATGTGGTGTCTGCATATTGTGCATTGCCATGAGCCTGTAAGCCAGGCTCCGCAAAGTGCTGATAACTTTGAGGTGACATTGAGCAGAATCTGTATAAAACTTGTAAAACCGCCTGCTGGTTTTTGATATCCTATTGAATCAGATATCATTAATTAATTTGAATTATTGTTGTTTTCAAAAGATGATTTATAGCAGTTCTGCTGTGGCAGATAGTTAATGGAGAGTAAATAAAGAGGGAGGAGAGAGGGTGTGGCCTGCACTTAAAAGCTGCGACATGCTCAAACTTGTGGTGTTTCGGTTTTATGGCACCTGGTACTTGTTTGACAAATTGTCACTTTTCCTTAAAATGACTGCTCTTATTAACTTTTATTGACATTTAGTTATACATATTTTGTAAAAATAAAGGAAGATGTGATTATTACAAACACTTATAATGTGAAGCCAAATTCCCCCAAATTATCTATAATATACAAAAGATATTTAGAGCATATTTTTCCCTTTTCTCAATCAAAGCAAGTTATTTCCTCTTCAACTTTAGTCTTTCAGTATACCTTTAATGTTACCATTGTGATGATATTGTTTTCTACTATTGTTAAAAAAATCTGTTTACATCACAAATGTTTAGTTACAAATCTTTTAACAGTTTTTCTTTCTGTTTTTGTTAAATTCTGCTAAATTCTGAAAAAAAATTAAGATATAAAGCATCAAACTTTACCACTGTGGCCTATTTTGATGTTATCACTTCATGAGACCATGGGTGTGTGTGCATGAATTTTTATATGTGTGTTTCTTGACATGATGATAGTGGACAAAGTGCTGGGAGCTTGAGCTGTCAACCTGTCACACACTGACAGATATGCTGCTTGTACACCATCCAGGCAACGCTACACTGATGCACACATTGTGTATGTGTGTGTGCGTGGTGAGTTGGTCATATGCAGTCTAGGCATCGCCAGAATACCCAAGCATGTACTTTATACTTTAGACTTCTGTGTGTGTCAGAGTGAGAAAACACTGTGAGAGATAAGGCCTTTGATATATCAAATTTTTAAAATAATTTCACCAGTCTGCCTTCGCTTTACTTGGCCTAATACCTAATTATGAGAGGAGATAGAGAAGCAACAAAACAAGAGAAATATGAAGATTTAAGAACAGAAGTCAAGGTTTAAACCACCACCACATGGTATGCTTTCATCCTCCCTAGCACCAATTAGACTACAAACGCTTCTGAAATAACATAGTTATCCAAATATTCATTCATATTTTTCATGTATTTGGATCTGATGTTCGCTTAAAGGTGACCAAAGCAGCTCATTCAATACTTACAGACACACATGCACACTTAAATAACCAATATACAGACAGAAACAGTGCTCCCTGATCTCATGTATGTCCAGTAGGCAGACATCATGCTGGTTTCCCTTTGGCTGAACCCTCATTGCTGAGAATTCTGGGTAGAGCCAGGATTACAGTCTGGGACTGCAAGTATTTATGGTGTGTTTAAATAGCTCTCTGCTTAGACTGAGCATTTATAGTGTTTAATGTTTTCCTGGATTAAAATATGCTTTATGCATTTTCTTTTTATTTCCAGCTGTTAAAAATGTTTATACATTGTGCATGTGTGTTGTTGAGTGTATGTATGACTATCATATGTGAGTATATATGTGTGAGCGTATGTGTGTGCACACTAGTAGAGCAGATGGCAGCGAACCGAGTGGCCCAGTGTGAGGCGAGACATCCCCCACTGAACTCTGGTACACACACACACATTTACCGAGATCCATCATTAATGTCATTATCATAATACTCTCAGTGCGATGCAGCCTGCCTGTCACACGTATGATCACTACTATCATTCTCACCGTTACACTGTAATTATTTAAATACCTTTGTGTAAGAACTCATTGCTGCCATCATTTGTACCTGCCATGCCATTGTAGAAATAATTTTGTATTATGACCCATAATTGCTGTTTAGTATAATCACATCGATTTCATTATAGTTCTTTAACCCATTTAATTTCCATAGTTTACGTTTGTTTGTCATAAGAAATTATTGAGATAAGAAAAAATAGTTTGCATGCATTTTTTATTTTTTTTATTTAAATACTGTATACATTTTTCTGCATTCTTCAGTTAGGTGGAGCTGCATAATACATATTCGGTGAATATGAAGTATAAAGAAGAGGGCACATATCGGTTGTATAACTCAAATGTAAAACAGTTTACAGTATATAGGCTTGCTGCACATAGACGTTTAGACATTTAGTCTTTACTTTGTTGAAGTGAGATGTGACTAACTTTATGAGTGGCCTGCTCTTTTGGGACCAGTGGAATCAACTACCTCCTTATGTACAGCAGAGCATGTAGCTGCATGTGCCTGTTTTTTTATTCTTTGACCCCATACATCAGCATGTTCAGAAGGTGAGGACATCATTCATCACCACTGGCATATCTGTAGAGAGAGGTCTGGCTATTCAAAACTTCTGTCCAACCGGCTGACTGACTTAAGCCACTTTCACACTTACGCTGGACTCCTGATATGTTTTAGAGCTGTTCCAGAGTGGTGTCATGTGAGAACATAAACAACATTACAACATTTAGACTTTCTTTGATTTCTCTGATATTCCAGCCCTCAGTAAATTTTCCAGATCATCAGTGGATGTCAGCGAATATTCTGGAGTATGTGCTGCCGGTGTGGACATGAGTGTACATGTATCGGTAAGAATCTGTACTTTTTGCTCACCTGTATGCTGCTTTCTGTTCACTTTCTGATATTGTATATCGATACAGATACACACAGTATGCATATCAACACAGTAAGCCTTTGTCTAATATGCTTTTTGTTAGCACGTCGTAAAGGAAACACAGCTATTCCCACAGTCTAATTTCTGCATTACATTCTGCCTTTTGCTTTAGCTAGCCCGTCCCCTGTACCTTCTCCATTGCATTTCCTGCCAGGAGAATGCATCTCTGGCTGAAAGCCTCCCACTGTGACATGTTAACAGCAATTGTGGTACTCAACTAAATTCTCTGGACCTACTCCTGAGAAGAAAAATGGTGATAAACCAAAAGAGACATATCACTTCATAACTCATTGAACCCCACCGGCTACCCATAGCTGCCTGAGTCAAATTCAAGTCAATGCTGCTTGTCTGCAGAGTGTGCACCCACCTATCTTAACTTAGTCATACAGGCTTATGCTCCTTTTTAACCACTTCATTCCCTTTAGCCATCCGTGCATACAAGTCAGTCTCAGTTTAAACGGTTATCATTTGTAGGTCCATGATGATGGAATGAGCTACCCAGTGCTGTCAGAGCAGGATTGTCGCTTTCTGCCTTTAAAAAAATCTTTCAAAGATTAATCTTTTCAGGGAACACTTCCTTTCTGGCAGTGTGGCAGTGGTAGAGCAGGTTGTCCAATAACTGGAAGGTTGGTGGTTTGAATCCCGCCTCATCCTAGTCCTGTTGTTGTGTTCTTGGGCAAGACACTTCACCGACGTTGCCTCCAGTGTTGGTATTGCTGGTGAATGAATTCCCAAATGTATGAATGAGTTTGAATGTTTGGTTGTTGGTCGGAGAGGCTGTTGGCGCGAATTGGCTGAATCCTGCGTAAGTCTGCCCCCCTCAAGTATGAATGTGGTGTGAATAAATAATGAATTCTCTGTAAAGTGCTTTGGGTGTCTTGAAAAAGGCTATATAAATCAATCCATTATTTTCTAAGACCTCTAACACCCTAACACACTAACCTGCTCGTACTTGCACTTTTGTACTTCTTCTACTTAAACTCTGTCATTTAGATAAATTTATATTGATTTAGCACTCAATGTATACACTAGGGTTTCTTACTGTCATGAGGCTTGAATTTCGGTTTCTCACTTGAAAGTTGTTTTGAAAAAAAGACTCAATAAAAAAGACTAAATAACAATATGTAAATGTGTAGATTCATTTTTAGAGTCCTTATGTGTGTGCGTGTGTAATGGTGTTTTCCTCATTTAGCTGACTGGAGCTCTTCTGTCTGAAAATGATCCACTCAGCTCTCACAGTTTAAATGGTAATTAAATAGTAGTTTCGCTGTCAACATCACACACTCAAAGAATGTTTGTGTGTGTGTGTGTGTTTCTCTCTTGTTCGCTCTCTCTTGCATGCACAGCACACACAGACACACACACGCACATACAGAAACACACACACAGCCCCTGCTGTTTAAATGGTAATTAAAGAGCCATTCCAGTATCAACATCTGGGCATAATTATAAAGAATGACATTAGATGACACACAGACATGCAGCAAGATGCTTATCTGGATGTTACATATTTCTCTGTCACACTAGGCTTCGACTCATCAGACTGAAATAACACTCAAATGCACATGCAGCACAGTAACATAAGATATACAAATCCAAAAGTTTCACATGTTTCGATTATGTCCGGAGAAGAAAAACACACAAATATACATATAGCCTATACACAGTTATGGTTAAGGGCTGCGCCACTGGTGCTTATTAGAGAGGATTATCCTACTGACACATCTTCATTAATCACAGACTCAGACAAGACTCACACACACTGATGCTTCAGAGGTGTGACTCAGGTGCTTGCCAGCCCTTGGACCTCCTGGAGAAAGCACAGCTTCTTTTGTCTTTTAGCTACTTTTCCCCTTTTGTCTCCATCTCTACTCACCTCTTTCTTCTCCCCATGTAACCATCAACATCATCTTCTGCATCTTAGGCTTCAACTCTTTTCTCCATCTTTTATTTAGGCTCAATGTGATGTTATGTGAGAACTTAATAAGTTTTAGAGTTAATCAAAAATGTTTGCATCACAATTTTCATGCAGTTGGGAACACATATGTAAACACTGCATGCAAATTTTCATGCACTTTGTACACACATGGCAGTACCAGTCAAAAGTTTGGACACACTTTGTGTACGTGTGTACAAAATAAGTTTCTGTGACACTACCTTTCTTAAAGGTTATTTTTAAATTCTTGAGCATTGTGGATGTGTACATTGTGACTGATGAGCCTATGTCTTTCAAGTAGGTATCTCTGTCTTGCATGCATTTACAAAATGCATTCTCCTGTCTGTATATTTTGTAATTTTTTCAGCTTGGCATCAAGGGAACAATAAAGATAAAACAGATGCCAGCAGATGCCTTGTTTAAAGATCAGCCTTTCTCTCCATACTGTTAAAACTCGCCAGGGACAGAGCAACATTTAACACAACCCGTATATGCCACGTGACACATGTGGCCCTGAAAGACAAAGTAAAGTGGGGGGTGGGGAGGGGTTGCCTAAAACAGGAAGGGGATGAAAATATATATAATAAAATCGCAAAGGCAGGAAGGATGTTATTCATCTTGAGAATGCAAGTGTCTAAACTAGTCAGATTAGACATGAACATAACTAACTCAGAAACAAACTAACACCGACAAACATTGTTATTATAAAAGTTGTGTAAATAACTAAAAAATGTAGAAGAGACTGGGTTATATTGCAGAGAGATTGTAACTTTTTGTTAAAGTGTAACTAAACCCCCTACATTTTTTCTTTGACATGGAAGACTTTTCCCCTCCTAAATATCCTGAGTTACACATGAACAAGGTGGTCCTGAACTGGATCAGTCTAAGCCATTAGCGCTGTTGTGCTGACCTGTCAACAGCTCCAGCAGGATCTGGAAAGCTGTGGCGACTCACGGCAGGTTGTGGCAGCTGCAGGAAGTGATGCTGTATGTTGCCTTTGCCAGAATTTGAGCTGCTTTCTGTCCCCTGATGAGGATCAGCAGGTAAATAATAAAGTCCGGTGTAACTTTTAAACCCCTAAAAATGACAAATCCGTCCCATCGCAGGAATATTTCATCAGAAACCCAGTTAAAGAATAGAAGTCTGAAACTAGCAAATCTACTCCATATGAGTTCACATCCCTTCATATGCATTGGTGGGTGTGGTTTTCTATGCCTGCTAGGCGATGACCCATCTGTTTGCATCTGGAGGGAGGGACTGTGGGGTTTTTTAAAATTTCTCATGACGTAGATAGCCTCTCAATGTCATGAAAAACATAACCTGGTTTTACCCTGTAGAGCGTGTTGTGAGTTTTTCTTACCCACAAAATCCCCTTTTTAAAATACATTTTTAAAAATACAAATTTTATCAACAGTTTATGTGGTTTTCATCACAATTAAGTAATTCTGTGTTGTTTACAACTCAAAAAACACATTTTTGGGTGCACTACCCCTTTAACAGCTGTGTCTGTACTGTTATGTTATCAACAAACATGGAGATTAATCCAGGTGCGTGTGTACTTGGTGCTCTGAGTCTGAGCAGTTTCACGTAGGGGTTGGTTACAGAGGGAACTATTGCACTCTTTGGTGTCAAAATTGCAAACAGAATATCCTTTTACAGTGGGGTTACACAACTCAAGTAAACAGTTCTTTCTAAAAAAATAAATAAATAAATTATGGTAGAAATATGACATGTAAGCATGTTTTGTGTTGAATTTCAAAGAGAAGTTTCTAATTAGTCAACACATATTTAACTTTTTGTGATCTCTTTAATGGGAAACAAACAAGGTAACATATTGTGCATCCTGATTAATTTGCATGTTTAAAGACATATAGATAGATACATATTAGGAAAAATATCCAATTGGCTTGCTAATTATTAATAAATCAAATTCCTTTTTTTCTGTAAAAGAAAAAGTGTAATACTTTTCTCTTTTTAGCTAAATGCAATTTAGACTCAAACCTATATAACATGTTGTAGATTATATCTTAAAATCTTTCCTCTTTGAACATCTTTGGATTAATAATCTGTGCATTTAACTGAAAAATAAACATTTCTGAACATTCCTAATATGGAAGTAACTTCCAGTCCATAGTACCAGCTAGCATACAGTACACAGTATCCACTGATGTACTCATTCAGACATTTTAGTTCATCGGCTCAGTCCATCCTTAGTTCACAAAAGATCAAAGCTTCTGTCTTTCTCTTCCACTTTTTTTTGTCTCTTTCTGTCTATGCTAGCTCCCTGAGAGAGTATAATTACCAGTACAAAATGATAACACCATTAATAATTGTGCGCACAGTTAGAATGACACAATTCCGAGTGTAAGACTCATTTCATGCTTTGACAATTCCTCCAGGAATCATGGCACACAAAGAAGCAAAAGGCCACTTCAGGATTTGTTATATTCGTACTGTTTTATGAAAAAGAGCTGTGGACTTCTGTTAGCTACTTTCCCTTTCTTCGTTTCTTTTCATTTCATTTCTGCTCTTTCTTTTGCTGCCTTAACCTGCCATTATTTCAGCCAACTTTCCATTCATCAGTCCATCCAAGCATTTATTTTCTGCTTCTCCTCTAATGCTTTTGTCCTCATTTCCTTTAATCCTTCTTTCCAACCATCCCTTCATCTTTCTACTTCTTTACAGCCAATAAATATTTTTTGTCAGAGTTGCCCTCCTAGCTGTCCAAAAGTCTGCTTTCTCCATCTACGTATGTCTGTGCTTCCACCATTTCTTTGTCTCCCTGTGCTGCTATCTTTCTTCTTCTATATTAATTCTGTTTTTTGTTTTTTTTTATTTTGTCCTTCCATTGATCCATCCCCTATCCACACATCTGTCCATCTTCTCGTTTACAGGTCATAAATCTGCTCTGCCATTATACCAAAGCGGTGTCCTCTCTGTCCCTAAATGGGCCACACCACTTTCAGGGTGCTTCTATGAGTTTGCCTGCATAAATGTGTGCATTGTATTTGTGTACACACAACTATTGCATGATTCCCATAAAGGTACCATACTGTTGGGGGGTAATCCATTCCCCCCTGATCTGTAAGACTTTTTGGGAATATTTCTATAAATCATTTACACGTGCGGCAGCATTCTGGACACCAGTGATTCTGTTTTTGTTTTTTTAGTTTTTTTAGTAGATAAAGATATAAGGAGTGGACCTAAGATGTACACACACAAACACAGCATAAACACATACCTACAAAAATGTGTGGCCATGTAAACACACCACACACAACACTCCCTCTATACTGTGACACGGCAATAACTCACCCCACGCTACCGGGTACTGTGAAATATGACAGCCCCACAGTGCTGAAATGTGGAGGGTGTGTACATGTGTGCATGTGAAAAAGGAAGCGACAGCGAGGCTGTATGTGTTTATGGCATGCGACAACAAGAGTCCACCCCGATGTCCTTGTCCGTCTCTCAGTAAACTTTTCATTGGGTCAGACATTAGCATAGGCGGCTAACTATAACCCACATGATGGATGGAGCCACAACTCTATCTGTGATGTGACCCATGCACAGAGCCTCAATGGATAGAAAGGGCACTTCCTGGTGGATCATGCTAATGCCTCTGGTGCAGCAGGATGGTCAATAAAGAATTTCAATAATGTTGTTACTGACTTTATCTTTGGAGAGTCCATGATATTACTGTCATCTAAAAATTGGATAATAACATAAATAAATGACGTTAAAACGAACAAAACAAATTTTAAATACTGAAACTACATTCAATGAATCTATTTCAGTTTTTCAAAGTACTGAGTACTTCTCAGAGTACTGTTTCCAAACCTCTAAAATTTCATTTATCTGTAAAATGGATATTTTGCATCTGAGGCCATTAAGTGAAGTTACCCTCACCCACAATCTTTCTTGTTGCAGATCACAGTCACCTTTTCAATTTCTATGAACTTGGGAAACTTAACTCTTGAAAGTCCAAAAACAAAATATCCTACATTTAGATTAGATTTTACTTTGCAATTAACCAGGTGGACCAAATTTGAAAATCATTCAATCCTGGATTGAATGTGGGCTTGGTCACCCACTCATTCATTATTCAGGGGCCTAGCCCAGAAACCATTGTGTGAGAAGCCGGGTACACCCTGACCAAGTTACCAGTCCATCATGTGTCTGTGGGACTGGTCTTAAGTATTCATGTAATATTGATTGGTTGGAGACAGACCTGCATCTAACATTGACGTGCTGTTAGTTCATTCGAAAGCCTGTTGCCTTTTGAAGTTATGGTGAAATATATGTGAAATGGTGGAGTGGAGGTGGAGTGGTAGCCTAGTGGTTACAGAGGTGGGCTTGGGTCTGAAGAACCTGGGGTTAAGTCCCCAGCATGGTAACTAAGGTAAAAACCACTGTGGGTCCCTGAGCAAGAACCTTAATCCCTGACTGCTGCTCGGGCACCAGAATCTGGCAGCCCGCCACTCCTAGCAACTAGTATGGGTCAAAATGCAGAGAAAGAATTTCCTCACTGTGGGACTAATAAAGGATTACAAAAAATAAAAACAAATTAAAAAAAAGCTAAATAGTTGGACAGACTAAGAGCATTTCATACTTTCATGGAGATATCTTACTGCAACACTCTCAGCCCTCAAAGGTAGCCATTATTTCAATGCCAGACAAACATGCAATCTTTGAAAAAGCAAACACAAGCTCTGGAGATGACACCATACATTGATCAAACGCTGACTGGTTAGATGTTAGCAAAGAAGCTCAGCTTTACTGAGCAATTTTTTCTTAATTTCACTTCACAACAGTGCAGATCTTTGTTTACTTTCACTTTAATGTTTTTCCAAAGCTTAACAAAGCTAAAGGCTAAGAACACCACCAATAGAAACTCATACCTCATCTATTGCAGAGACTGCCCCTTAAGGCAGTAAAACTATGGTGCAGTGAAAGGGCCTAAAATAAGACTACTGAGTACCCAGTGGTTACGACATATTTCTGGCAGGAGACTATCCATCCAGAAGTCAGTAACTGCGTTTCCATTACAGTTTTTTGCACAATAAAAGCTAAATTTCTAAAACTTCAACAAAGTACAATTGTGATTTGCAGGTGTTTCCACTGAATGGCATTTAACACATTGTCTGTGATTCTCAAAAAATCTCATCCCGTGAGACAGTTTGAGAAAGATGGAGATTTCTAATTCTTTGTAAAACTCTGCATTTCCCTGTTGTTTGTTATCAAGGACGACAGTGATATTTTTCTCTTTAATAATTTTAAAAAGATTTTTGTCTCCTTCTCTGTCCAGACACCATCTTTACTTGAAATGAACTGGTCACGTAATCCTCTATGTTGCGTACATTGACGTGTAAATGCAAAACTATTATACTATTTTGACATGTCTGAAAAACCACCTCATGAAAGTGTAAAAACTTCTAAGCGATATTTGAGAGTTGGTTTTATTTTTTAAATTTAGATGTTTCCATTACCAGTTTTTTACTGAGATATTTATGTTTAATGCATTTCTAGGGGTTATGGAAATGCAGATAGTCACTGATAAGCCTGCACCAGTAACTCAGTAGCCGGTAGTGACAAATGAGAATACACCTACTCATTCTGGCTGGGCAAAAATTCCTGCGTCTTAACGCACCTACTAACTGGACCATCTTTTGTTATGGACGTGCATTAACATTGGAGAGGCTACTAAAAACGTATAAATATGGATGTGTGTGCAAGAAACCAACGAAGAGCAATAAATAGAACTATGTTTAGCCCTGACTTTGACAAAAAATTACTTTAAAGATATTCTTTGGTGTAGATCTTATATACTGTTTTTGAAGATGTGAATGAAACTTCAATTTTTTGAGTTGGTAGCTTTTATGCAGCAGTATAGATCTTTGAATAATATTTTATCGATCGAAGTTAGGACGGGACGTAAGTGGAGAGCTTCCGAGGCTGTGGGTGTGGCAGAGTCAAGGCTACGGCAGAGGGCGCTGGT
>JBAMHW010000001.1:24794364-24816743 GCA_037177495.1 Rhadinocentrus ornatus | reverse complement strand
TAAATATATATAATGTACAGTGTGGCTATGTGTATCATATACGTCCTAGCATAAAGTTAATAACATAATTGCTAAAGGTCCTTTGAAGAGTTCTTTGACCAATTGATTTTGACAGCTCAGCTTTAGTATCTGTAACAAAAACCTAAAGCAATATGAATATTGGGAAATGCAGTAAAACACAACAAGCAAAGTAAAATAGAATGTGAACATTTGGATTTCCTTCAAGTCATTCATCTGCATCTTAAAAAAGAGAATGCCTGCTGCACGGCTAATGACGGCGGCAGATGCTTAATGTCTTCTTCACAATACTGACGCCATAAAACAAAAGTCAAACAGACGTCACCCTAAAGCACTGTCTGTTAAGCCATCACCTTAACTATGTTGGCAACAACACTGAGAGTGGAGGGCGGTAGCGCAACACCACTGTGTGTTAAAGTAAGACAGAGGGGGGAGAACAACTTGGATGAAAAAAGAGAGAAAGATTAATTGACACTCAGAGAATGAGAAAGACAAAATGAAAGTGTGTCTATATGCAAAAGACAAGAGACAAAGTTGGTAGATAAATGAATAGCTTCTCAGGTAAATGACAGGGAGTACTGTTGTATGTCTGTCATCCTGATTTAAGGTAATGCCAATACATAGCAGCCAACACACACACACCTGAACACAAGGTGATTTACAGATGTGCATGACACCACATGTGTTGTTCTCTATCTTCTTTTTTATTGTAAATACACAGCATCTCAAACTGCCTGGTTAAAGAAAATATTTAGATTTGCCAATTGTTCCACTCTGTTCCTGCCTCTCCTGTTGACTATTTTTTCAGGTTTTAGAAATTTTTCAAACATAAGTAGAGCATACAAGGCCCCAAATAATTTTTTTTAATTGTTAAAATGTTCAGAATGTGCAGGAATCAGAAGTGGTGGTCAGTAATCCAGTGGAATCCAACTGAAGCAGGACAAAGAAATAGCACAACATAGACTATGGCGTGAGACATGTACATGTGCATGAGAATTTCTTTCTATCCCAGCCTTACATTTAGAGAAGCATATACGTTTATAACTAGCAAGTGGACTACCATAGGAAAGGAGCTCTGTTTAAGAGCTCAAGTTGGTGTACAAGTGTCACAAAAACTAAGGTACCAGATCCCACATATCAGAAAGATTGGAGATTGGAGAAAATACAACTTCTCACCACCCCTCAGTCCAGGCCACCAAAGGATAGCACACACGCTTAACAAAAGGTGCTTTGAAGGCTATAAATTAAGGTGCTTACAGTGTATTTTTGTACATATTTAAATCTCTCTTTGTGCATATGTGTGAGATTGAGACAAAGATTGGATTGCGTAGCTGTGCATGATTACACTTGGTCTGTTTGTTTGCTTGTGTATCATGTTTGAGCAGATCTGTTGGTATCGTGTGTGCGTGTCTTGCATCTGTTGCTACTGTACGTGTAGCAATTTGTGTTCGCAGCTTGGTGCCCCAGTAATTATTCAGACGCTACCTTTTGCTCCAACATAAAAAGCTTTCATCAGGTAGACATGAAACAGCAGAGAAACCCGATAAGGCTTCAAACACTGCCTGCTATCCAAAAAGAAGCAGGAAAGGTGGACTAGATGGGAAGCAGGAAAGGTGGAATAGATGGGATTGTTTTTCTCAGGAGGTTTGCTTTCACATTTATGAAACATCTTTGCTCAAACTACACATCTGTGATTACTTGACTTTGGAGGAAAAGTGGACAATGTTTTGAAATAAGCCATATGTGTACTGTACTATAGTATTTTGTTTGGGTACTTTAAATGTGCTTTAACAGAGTGAGTCCCACTTCTAGCACATTTGCTGAAACAAGAGAAACATGTACAAATCCTGCATTAGCTTGTTTTGTTTTAATTTAACAGAAGGAGGGGGTGGACTTGTTAGCCTCCATGTTATTTTATTTTTCTCCACACTTCTCCACTCACACTGGCCTGGGACTTGTTGGGCAGCTACTGTGGATTCTACTCTGTTAACATGGGAGCTAAATTAGTGATGTTTATAAAAGCAATGCTCCCAGTGTGAACCGGACCTTATAGATAACCCAAAGCCACTCCTCATCAAATGGTACATGGCAGTCTATTGAAATTTGCAGATCAACAATTGTTGGAACATAAAAAGGAAAATCAGATTAGATGAAGATTATTTGAGCAAGAGCTTTTAAAATGACAGATAATTTAAACTATTTCCTAAATGAAAAAAAAGAAGAAAAAAAAGACAGAATGGGACAAATGTGAAAGGTTGGAAAAGTTATTACTGACACAGTTAAAACTCTCAAATGGTGCTGCTCAGCACTTTGTCACACGGAAGTTAGCTTATGGTTTCTTCTTTTTGACTCATGTATGCTGCTGTTCCATCTTACAGGATCATTTGCATGAATTACATTTTAAACATGTGAAGCTCATTGCTTTGACCAATGTGTTAACATTTGTTGTAAAGATGTAACCACTTGCATTGCAAGAAACATTTTTACTCATCATTTCTCACATATGATTTGTTTTTTGAACAAGCACTAAGTTTTGGCCTCCTAATACTGAAGGGATTCTAGTTGAGTTTTTATTTACACAATATTTCCATGGTCATTTGATATGCTGGAGCATTTTTCCTCCCAAAATCTGCTAAGAGAGAAATATACTTTTCTTTTTTTATTAAATGAAATATTTGATCTGAACAAAAGCTACTGCAGAATGCAGGCACACATGTAAAAGAAACTCTGATACCAAAATTATTTCTAAATTATATATAAAAATTCTCTGTTCTCTGATACATTTTTTGGCATAAGGAGGATACACTGTGTGGAATCCATATATTTGGTAGTCCCTGTTGTAGATTAAAAAACACACACGCACAAAGATGAGCTGAAAGAAACAAAACACCCTTTTTCACAAGGGACTGTATTCTGTGTTCCTGCTTTTTGCTTGTTATTGTCAGCTTGTCCATATATCCATATTCATTATTTACCCCTGCATGAATATTAATCCTGCCTTAAAGAGGAGTGTGTGGCAATAAACCAAGAAAATAAATGAGGAAAAAGAGAATATGACAGAGTGTATGCAATGTCAAATTCATGTCGGTTCAAAGCCCTTGTGTCTCTGTTCCTGTGGCTGACTTGTACCAACATGCTAATCAGCTTCTTGCCGTACCCTGTTCTGTCTAATTGTCGACAAATTATCTCAACTCTAGAATAATATATGCAAGGCCCTCCACTGCAACATACAGACGAGCAAGTCAAGTCAACGACTTCTGTTTCAACAAGCAGCTCAATGGCACCATTTAAATACAGACTTGAGTAGTGTGTGCATTCTTATGCATACTTGACACTGTCTCATTTTCCCCACTTTTTCCTCCTTTTTCTCCCCCTAATTCTGTTTATCGTTTCTGCACATTTTTCTGCTCCCTTTCTTATTTCATATTCTTCCACTGAATGTCTTATCTCTCCCACTTCTGCTCTCCATCTTAGCTTCTCATTTTTGGCTGTCCCTGGCTTGTGTGTTTTTAATTGAGTTTCTTGTAAGTAAAGACTAATATTATAATCGTTTTCTTGACCGACAGTTAAATTAGGTGTAGTTTAATTACACCACAATTGTCTTCAATGATTTAATTCAACTTTTAGTCCTCTGGGAACCCACATGAAGAAAAAGCTCAGTTGGGAAATGGATTATCTTATTTAAAATGAAAACCAGAATAGTTTGCCTGGTTTACATGTCCCTGTGAAGAAATATTTCATAACCCTGCAGAGGACCCATCAGATATTCTTACTGAAGAATCCAAGAGTCAAGACAGCCTATCAGATGATTTTTTTCAGACTCTAATACCCATTGACACCACTGAGTGCAGTCTGAATGTTAAGCATTTCCTGTGGGACAGCTAAAGGAAATTTCAAAGATCATTATATTAAAGGAGACTTCTGCTGGAGGCATGGAAGAAAAAAATAAGGCATACTATTTCCTTTACATGATAATGTTTTTGAGATTGGCGCTTTTTAAGAAAAAACTAGAAAGCAAATGAAAGTAAAAATGACACAGTTTCTTATAACTTTTTAACATAAAATGCACTAACTGCATCAAGGCCCAGATAACAATTATGAAATTTTAATTGGAGCTTGACTCCACTTTGCCACCTTACCTCAAAAAATCTGTAAATTTGCGCATACCTTGAGGATGTCAAAATATTCCCTCCTGCACTTATCGTTTTAGCTTTAAGAATCTTGAGTACAGGTGCATATTGAATCTGTGTGTGGTGTTCAGCAGAAATAAGCTTAAAATTTATAACTTCTTCAATTATGCATTCACATTCCTGTAATAGAGTGTCAGTGTGTATTTATTACACTGTGTACGTCTGAATGGATGAGGCAGAAGAAAAAATGAACATGAAAAACAACCTGAATGAACTGAGGACAGCGCAGAAAGCATGTTTGACTTTCTTCAATACTTTTAGAGTTTAAGAGGAGAAAATGTCAAATTACATGCAGAAAAAGGGGCGATTAATTCTTTAGAAGACTTAAGCCCCTTTCTACAATCTATGTTAACCCGTCAGCTTTTTATTTTTATTTTTTTAGTTCTTTTGCCCCAACAGTCAGCTAGGACCTGGAGTGTTTCAAATGTGCGTTCTCATTTGTTTAAGTGTGTGCCATCTGGAAACTAATCTGAGGTTGCCAGGGTTTACTAAACTAAAATACACAGTACCTAATTGTTACTCATGCACTTATACACGCACACTTGGTTTCTTAAGGCTTTGCTTTTGATTTGACATTCATTAGATTTATTCATATTTTCTTTTTTTCTATATTTATTTATTTTTTTATCCTATAGTAGTCATTTTCTGTCTACCTGACTATTCAAGGTTCAATTTGACTTGTGCAGATTTAAAGCTATTTTACCAGAAAGTATTACTTCATGTTGCAGCATGTGTCATGATGCAGGTTGTGGAACATGTACTTCCCTACATTTCTTGTCCAACAGTTAACAGATCAGCTTTGCAGAATGTAGTCTATTCATGGACCATTTATTTTAGCTGAACCTTCTCCTTACCCAATCCAGATTCGTGATTCTGTAACTTTCATACACTTATGAATTTATGATTGCTCCTATTTAACTCACCATAATCTTGTTTTCTTCTGTTCGGGTGTTTATGATGGTTTACATTTGGCTTCTCTGTATGTAAACCCCATTTATTTTTGCCACAATTTGGTTACATACACTGACTTCTGTTTTCTGCCTACTTATTTTTTATTTTGTTATTTTCTATTTTCAGGCATGTTGCTTTGAGATTTCTGCCCTGACGCTTTGACTTCTTTCTTGGTCTACCTGTATGGTTCCCTTTTTACAACCTACCCATTGTATTTTTCCTAATTTTAGACTTAGTTCATTGAGTTGTATTATCATTTCCGGAGTTTCTACTGAGACCTCTCATATCGAGGCCATGTTTGAGATACGTGCAGCTGCTCAGCAAGTTCCGCAAGCACTCTCTTTTTAACTGCAGACACATTTTAGCATTCACATATTTGTTTTAGAACTTCTATTTTATTTGACTTTTTCTTTTAATGTAGTGATTCTATAACTTAAAAAAAAAACAATAAACAAAACAGTGGTGTCATAATTAAGTCATAAAATGTTCTCCGTGTTTGCCATACACTGTACTGTTTGATGAGCTGTCATTGTGCAGTGCTTATGCTTTGCATAAGAAGGCTAAACAATAAACTCACAAACTCTATAAAGCTGCAGGTTCACAGGATTCTCTGTCACATCCTGTCATTCACTCACCACCCCTCCCCCTCACAATGCTGACTCTTAAGTAAGTGAAGAATGACCTAGAAGACACTTAATACATGTTGTATGAATAAACAATGAACAAAGATTTAATTACATAAATTGTTACTTCATACGCATGTTGATGGTTGGTCTGTGTAATGCATGTCACTTGTTATCAGTGGATTCATAACAGAATGGCAGTGCCTAATAAATATGCCATGATGAGTGCAACAAATCAGCTCTTGTCTCAGATTTATGCCCTTAATAACTCGATTTGGCATAACGCTGACACCTGCTCTGCCAGACAAAAGGGAACTGAATATTTCAATCAGTCACAAAGCACGACCAACTCTTTCTTTTCCCCTTTTCCTCTTTGACTTTCCAACAGCTGCTATCTTTGTGCCCTTTACCAGACTTGTGCATCAGTATCTGTGTCTTCCTCTGACTGTCTCTTTCTATTGCTCTCTTTTTTAAAGTGGGAATTATCTGGCAGATATCTTTTAGGTATTAGTTTATGGGCCATGACATGAGCTATGAATGAGAAACAACGAGAAAGACCTGAGAACATTAATCACATAGCAACATATGGTAATAGGCGAATATCAATTCCCTCACACGTTGTGATTAAGAAGGAGTGAGGGAGAAAAGAGAGCGAGGAAAAGGTAAAAACGATGGTAGTATCTGAGGTGGGAAGTACAGAGCAGATATGCAGTAAAAAAAGTAGGTTAACAAAAAGTAGGGACGTTGATAGGTGGAAAAAAACTAAAAGGTTCACTTTTGTGTAAAATCTAAATAAAAGACAAAGTCAAAACAAACCAATCATGAAAGCAGAAACAGAAATGTTCATTTTTGTTTTATAATACCTAATTTGTTTATCAGCTCAATATGCAGCCCAGACCAAAAAGTTGTGGACTTGCATTTCTCCAAACCCTACCCCAAGTTTTTATCCGAGTGCCACATATTAGAGAAACATAGAGGTGTTATTCTAAAACTGGGATCACCAAGTCCAGACCTCTTAGCCCAGGGTCCTGCAGGGTTTAGATGTTTCTCTCCTGCAACACACCTGGTTGAAATGAAATTTTACTCCCACAGCTTGTTGTCCAGTTCAGCACAAGCCTATTAACGACCCATTAATTTGAGTGAGGTCTGTTGCAGCAGGGAAACATCAAAAACCTGTAAGACATTGGCTCAAGACGTCTCAAGTTGGTGATCCCCACACTAGAATATACTCCTGAATGCCTTAGTTGAACACATATTTATTTCCTCTGAGTCATTTTCAACTCAGCTTGTCAATTTTATTTGTCAATGATCTTATATTCTCAATGATGATCAAAGTAAGAGTTAGTTAAAATTTTTCCACCTTGCTCACTATTTTTGCTCTGCATCACATGAGTGAAGGTATGTTTCTTTCTCTAATTTCAGGTCCGATTCGTAGCAATTCTTAAGCTTTGGGCTTTTCCAAACAAATTCAGCTGCTTCCACATGTAAACAACCTTCCTTTTGGTATGGATACCCATCACAACAGATGATAAAAGAAAGTCCCAGAAGTGCGGACAAAATGTATTGCTTTTGGTCTTGGATTAAGGAGTGACATCCCAGTTCTGCCACAAAATAGAAGTAAAGACTAAAAGTCTTCTGGGTTGTCTTTTGTTGGTGTATTCAAAGAAGTAGCAGTGTAGAATACACTGAAACTGATTAAGGTGGCATAATGAAAAAATCAAAAACGTACTACAGAACAGATTTTCACACTGACGCGTGCTCTGTCAATGATTAATTAGGCATCAATCTTGCATTTTACATGTACTGTAAGATCTCTTCCGCCTGCTGGCTCCAGAAATGCACATAATAGGTTTCAGCAAACGAGTCCGTACCATAGAGTTTTAAGATTGAAAAGTTATGTAATGCAGCTTTATGGGATTAGGCAGTGAGCACCACATTATCAACCTCATGATCAATAATAAACATAAATCTTTTGTTTATGTTTTGTTTTTTAACGAAAAAATAATTTTTGTTTTTTTGCAATATATGCCAGTTGAAATCATGAAGATACCACTCCTTCAAATAACAGTATGGAGGGTTTTAAAACTGTAAACTTCGTTTTTGAGTAAACTTTGTTTCAAAACACATTACACCAGTTTTAAAATCGCTGCATTAGCTCCCCGTGTGTTTCAGGATTGATTTTTATTTTTTGTGTTTTGTTTTTTAATTGTTTATTAATGTCTCTTTTTTGTTGTTGTTGTTTTTTTTAAGCTGTCTTGTCCAGCATCATAGCAAGCAGAATGATAGTCTGGTTGATGCATTGTGCCGAACAAATTTGCTTTGCCAAGGGGAGGCTTATAAGTATAAGACTCCTGTTGATAGTCTGATTCCTTAATTTATTTATTTACTGTTATTTATTTACTTTGAATCATGGAATCTATGTAATCTGGCTGGACTCGACCGGAGGGGGCAGAAAGGAAAGAAGACATCAAAAAGAAGCTAAAGGGAAAGCAGAAAGAAGAAGAAAGTAGAGACAAAAACACCACAGACAGAAGACAACGACCCTTCGGTCCACACTAAAAAACTTTTTTACTTTACTTCTACATTTTTACATAAACACACCAGAAAGTTTCTTACAGCTTTTACAGAAAAACAGAGCTGCCAGTGATCAAGAGTTTATAAATAATGAACAAATCAAAAAGAAATATCACAAATGTATCACAACACTGACCAGACACAAACCCACAGAAAAAATTATCTCTTAGTGTATAAATCCACTGGACGACTCAGTGACTGTGTCAGCATGCAGAGGATGAGGAACAAGGAGTTATCAGAGATGAGGAGTGATGAGTGAGATCATGCAAATGCGACCCCGCCTCTACGGAGGCTATAGGCAGACCAGGGTAGCCCAGAGACCTGGGCCATCAGCAGCAACCCCCGAAGATGAACCAAGCCTCACCCGGAGGGTAAAGAAAGTTTATTAATGTCTTAATGGTCTTGGGCCTTCTTATTTATCTGACTTGTATTTAGATTATGAGTCCTGAGGTCCTCTGGTATTGGCCTTTTATTTTTTTCTAAGAGTAAGGACCTAAACATGTGGCAAGGCCTCTTTCCATTGCTACGGTCCTCGTCTGAGGAACAGCCTGCCAGAGAACATCAGGGCTGCATAGACTGTTGATGTTTTTTTTTAAAAAAAGGCTCAAGACCCACCTTTTAAGCTAAGTTTTTAACTGAATTCTATTTGATTTCTATCCAATTCATGTTTTGTTTTGCTTTGTTTTATCTTATTTTATTCTATTTTATTACCTTTGTTAGCACATTATTTTATAAAGTCCTTTATGTGTTATTTTCATTTTTTTATGTATTTGGTTTTTTTATCCCAGTGTTTTCCTCATGAGGGAGGTTTGCCTGCATGGTCTGGGGGTTGTTGCCATTGCACTTGACTAGATGGTTGGGGTTCCTCATTTTATGAAGTCCTTTATTTTTTATTTTTTCCCCTAATCAGAGTAGCTGCGGTGGTGGCATCTGTGGACATGGGTGGGCTGGCGCTTTTGGTATGATGCCCAAAACACTGTTTCTTCATAGCAGCTTAAAGTCAGATATTTATTATATTTAATATCTCTTTTCTCAGAGATAGAAATCAGGGGGTTTATGATTGTGTTGAATTGAGGGGGGGGGGGGCGGGATTACTGCTCTGTTTTTGCATGTATATGGATGTCTGTGTGACTGCGTGTAAGAGAGATAATAACAAGTGTGTTTTAAAAACGCGCTTCATTAATAAAATTTAATTTGATTTCTGGAACATTTAGAGAAAATCTCCAGCGGGAGCCACTTCCTATTTTTCCAGTGTTACAACATCTGTTTTGCACATCAACTTTCTTTTGCCAGTAGCACTTTTGTTATGTCTTTTAGCCAATTGGCAGCACATTCAAGTATTCAAAAATACTTCTTAATTTCTCATGGGGTGAGTTTGAAAGTTATCTATTTCATTTTTCCTATACATTGCATTGTTGTTTGTAGCTCAGGGTTAGAATTTGAATAATTTAAACTTCCATACAGATACTGCAAACAGTCTTTTTTTGTTTTTCGTTATATTTTTTTCGTTATATTTTATCAACTCACCATAGATAGAAAAGGTTGTTTCATGAGTGAGAATTGGTTTTGTATTGCATGAATAAAAATGCATATGATGCACACATCGAAAATACAATCAGATAATGAGCTGTAATAGGAGGCTTAGATATGACAATAGGAGCAACTGCTTTTATTTTTAATAACACTAAACCCTGAAAAATATACTTGAATTACAGCAATGTGTAAGAAATTAATAAAGACTGTAATGCTAATGATTGTAACTAAATATACAAATCCAAACTATTCCCATGTAACTGCTTTACAAGCTAAACTTCCAGTTAGCATAAACCATAATCAGATACAAGTATTTTCTTTTATTTTTCTTTTTTTTTTTTCAGTTTTTAGACTTGGCAAAGACACTTTGACTGACATCATCAGACACTTTGATGATAATGGTGCAAACAGGCTCAGGACCACGGACACCAGGGTTCAAATCCCCCAGGGGATGAACATTAACACCTTCCAGTTGGGTCCTCAGGCAAGACCCTTAACGCTACTGCCTAACCATTGTAAGTCGCTTTGGATAAAAGCGTCAGCTAAATGAATGTAATGTAATGTAATCTCTGCTGGCATTACCAACAGAATAATGACCAGCTGCTATGGAGTGCAAATCTTCCAGAGTAAAATAAGTCTGAAGCGGTAAAAAAACAACATTGCTATTTGGTCCCTCCCCATCAGTAAGCAAGAAGATCTAGATGCACTACAGTTTTGATTTTGTACAGCAGATACTTTTTATCACACATCACAGACTGGTATAATAATTGACACACAGCTTTAATTTTAAATTTATCTAATCCTTTTCTTCCCTCTGTCTTTTTCAGATGCACTCCCCCTCATATCCACTTCAGCCTGGGCCAACATACTTCCTGACACCCATGAATTGTGGCCTTTTCAGTGTTTCCTGTGAAGGGTTGCAGAAACACGTTTTTCTTGATTAATGTAGGCGTATTATCAAGTAAGGGGAGCAATGAAGTCATCAGCTACATGCATCATTTCTTCAACAACTTTGGTATTGGAGAAACAGATGTGGATCTTCCTTGTGACAACTGCAGTGGGCAAAACAAAAACAACTTTTTGGTCTGGTATGGCACCTGGTGGGTTGGACACAAGCTTCACTCCACCCTTAGCATCCACTTCCTGATTGCTGGCCGCACCAAATTTGCCCTTGACTGTGATTTTGGACTGATCAAACAACTGTTCATGAAGACCAGAGTCAACACTTTGGCATCACCAAGGTTATTTTATGTTTTTTATTGTAAAAAAAAAAAAGAAAAGTCAATGATATGTACAAAACTAACTTATTTCCATTGTGGTCCTTGCTGTTAACAGTGAAAAATTGTTCTCCTGAGAGTCACCCCAACATCCCACAGCTGGTTGGAACGGCAGATGGTTGGGTGATAGTCAGGACTTTTGACTGGCAGTCGCACCACAGTCCTTACTTCCGAAAGCTCCCACAGATCAAGAGTTATCAGCACTTCAAATATTTATATTCAAATTTTCTGTGTATGTGTATCTAAAACAATGATTTGGGCAAAATTGTATTCTCTTAGAAAACAATGAGTATCATTTTAAAAAAACCTCTTATGTGCTTAGATTTTGTCACAGCTTTGATACCAACAGACCAAGAGCCTCATTTACTTGGCGGAAGAATGTCTCTACCTCCATGGCTACTTTGACCGTGGCGTATGCACAAAATCTGGAAAAACTGGAAAATGCTACACCAACGGTACAAAATAAAATAAAGGGAATTATGTGAAATGTGAGACATTTGTGCTCAATAAAATATTACCTTTCACACCACATTTAATGTTAAAGCTATTTGAAAAAGATAATAAAGAGTCACATTCTCCTAAGAGCGCATGCTCATAAAAATGGCGGTGAGTTTCTCCCGTGTACCAAGCCTATTAGAACGAGTGGGACACAGACATGAGGCTGGAGCGTCTAAAAGTGATGCAGCACTAATAAAACACACAAAAGGTGGATTTGCTTTCATTGAAATTTTTCTTCTTTAGTGCTGTCCCAATTTCTGTCCAGACAGCCTTTATTTCCCACAACTCCTTGGCCACCTGGTGTCCCTCTGAAACTGCAGGACTTCCTCTGTGAGGATTTGGCTGCTGCGGTGCTATGTGGAGTCTCTGGTCTCATCCTCTCCTACCACAGCCACAGCACCACTGACCCAGTTGGAATACCCAGGAACTATAAAGAAATATTGTTTAACAATAAATAAACTGCTACCAATTTCTATTGTATCTGAACAAATTTATTTTACTAATTAAAACAAAGGACAAATTTTTCTTCTTTTCTCTTTTCCCCTCCTGAACCGTTATGTAAATGATATGATGAATATTTATCATAGGTGTTCACCAAGCCCTTTTACAGCCGCCATAAGGGCGTGGCAAGGTAGTCCCTCACGTGTACCTAGAGTTGATTCTGATTTATAAATGGAAACAGATGTGGAATGTGTGTGTGCACTCTTCTAATTCTAAAAGTTTTTGTGCGCCGCATTTTTTTTTTCTTCATACGTACGCTACCTGTAGTCTGCATTGCCACACACAGTTTAATAAATGAGGCCCCTGGAGTGGCGCTTGCTAGAATTCACAGTGATGCAGAGCCTGTCAGGTTTCAGCCACTACGCAACCCAGGAGTTTTGCCCCCTGTTGATGGTCTTCCTGTCCTGGCCCCACCTTGATTGACCATGGACAGGCAGACATATTTCTAATTAAAAAATGAGGCCATTATTTTTGAATGAGACAAAAGACATTACATTCCCAGCACCCAAAAGCCTTAGCCCAGAAGAGCACACCGAAGAGGATGTTGGTGTGATATCTCCGCAGGTTTCCCTGTAAATAGACTGATGGACAGAACACAGTGTGGTTACATCCCCTATAGGGTTTGAAGTTTGAAGAATGTGGGAGAATATACCGTAGATGTGTAAACACAATTTTGTGAGCATAAATTTCTTGCTTGTGGCTTGAAAAAAGGCAAATTATCACATCTGTATTTCCTCCTTATCATTTCAGTGGTTAAGGTTATAACATTAATATTAAATACAGCCTTTTGTCAGACTTGTCCTCCTCCCTGAGCCGCCACCTTACCGTGGTGGAGGAGTTTGCGTGTCCTGACAATCCTAGCGGCTATGTTGTCGGGGGCTTTATGCCTCTGGTAGGGTCACCCATGGCAAACAGGTGTCTAGAGGAGGGACCAGACAAAGCACGGCTCAAATCACCTCTATGATGACAACAAACCATGGACCTAGGTTTCCCTTGCCCGGACATTGGTCACCGGGGCCCCCCTCTGGAGTCAGGCCTAGAGGTGGGGCACAGAGGCGAGTGCTTGGTGGCCAGGCCTTTCCCCACAGGGCTCGGTCGGGCTCAGCCTGAATGGGTGACATGGGCCCTCCCTCCCGTGGACTCACTACCTGCAGGAGGGGCACTAGGGGTCGGGTGCAGTGTGAGCTGGGAGGCGGCCAAATGCAGCAACCCTGGCGGTCTGATCTTCAGCTGTAGAAGCTAGCTCTAGGAACGTGGAATGTCACCTCTCTGGCGGGGAAGGAGCCTGAGCTGGTGCATGAGATTGAGCGGTTCCGGCTAGATATAGTTGGACTCACCTCAACACACGACTTGGGCTCTGGAACCACTGTCCTTGAGAGGGGAAGGACCCTCTTCCATTCTGGAGTTTCTCCCGGTGAGAGGCGCCAAGCAGGTGTGGGCATACTCATTGCCCCCCGGCTTGGCGCTTGTGTGTTTGGGTTTACCCCGGTGGATGAAAGGGTAGCCTCCCTCTGCCTTCAGGTGGGGGGACAGGTCCTGTTGTTTGTGCTTATGCACCAAGCGGCAGTTCAGAGTACCCACCCTTTTTGAGTCAATGGAGGGTTGGAGAGCAGGGGGTCTGCTGGGAATGTCTGGCAAAATCCCCTGTCAGAAAGAGTTTCAACTCCCATTTATGGCAGAGCTTCAACCCATGCCGGGTGTGGCGGGGGACATTGAGTCCAAGTGGACTGTGCTCCATGCCTCTATAGTCGAGGTGGCCAGCCGCAGCTGTGGCCGCAAGGTTGTTGGTGCCTGTCGTGACGGTAACCCCCGAACTCGTTGGTGGACACCAGCAGTAAGGGATGCCGTCAAGCTGAAGAAGGAGCCCTATCGGGCCTTTTTGGCCTGTGGGACTCCAGGAGGAGGAGCAGTGTGGTTTTTGTCCCAGTTGTGGAACAGTGGCAGCAACCTAGCCTCACCTATGGTGACCCGGGAGGGGCTTAGAGCAGAGTTGCTGGTCCTCCGCATTGAGAGGAGCCAGATGAGGTGGCTCGGGCATCAGGATGCCTCCCGGACGCCTACCTGGTGAGGAAAAGAAGCCCCGTGGACATGCTGGACAGACTACATCTCTCGGCTGGCCTGGGAACGCCTCGGGATCCCCTCGGATGACCTGGTGAATGTGGCCGGGGAGAGGGAAGACTGGGTTTCCCTGCTTAGGCAGCTGCCCCCGCGACCCGATTCCAGATAAGCGGCAGAAAATGGATGGATGGACAACCTTTTGTCTGTGGACAACCTGGAATCTCTTCAAGGAGGGTTCTCAGACTTCCTTTTGACAACCATTTAGGGGATGTGTTTTATTCCAAGTAATGGAAATGTGGACAGCTTTTGTTACCACTCCACACCGGGCTCCCCAGGTTCGTGTTAATCCTTAAAAAAAATTGAGACCTGATTTCTTACAAAACTAGTGTGAGGGTTGTCAACATTCAAATGGCCACATCTTTTTAAATGTTTTCAGATTTCCATTATTAGAAAGCTTAGAAACTACACTTTAAGAATCTTTAAATAACTGAAAATGACCCTTGGAAGACTTGTTGCTGTTTTTTTACAGTTGGACACTTTTGTGTGGGTTATGTCACTTTCTTTATAAAATAACTACTTCGCCAACGACCGTTTTTTTTTTTAAGGTAATGTTGGATCCTGGTCGTCTGCAGGTGAACATTTTGTTTCATTCTCTGTCATTTCACTTATAATATGGGCTACCATTGCTCGGTTGCTCAGCCTTTTTATAAGGAAGGAGGGCTGAGGGCCCCAAAAGGAGAGAGGGAGTGGCAATTCACATGAACGTACATGAACACACGGCTGGGGCGGCTGGCAAACACGGGGCTGGAGATCAACACAGACAGACGGTGTGTGACGTCATTTTTTACTCTACATGAAATTACACTTCTAGTTCTTCATATAGTGATTCGTTTTTCATAACTTTAAAAATGATAAAATCAGCTTATTGCCTCTTTAAGTAAAACTTTGTTGAAAACATGCTTTTTGGGGTCCAGTCAGTTAGGCTAGTTCTCATCTTAGCCATGTGAACAGCAGGGTTCCAGACTGCGACCAAATGGTCGCATTTTGTGACTAAAATGTGAGACAGTGCGAGTGAAGTTTTCATCTACTTGTGCAAAATACGAGAAAAGGAGACAATCTCCAACGAAGAAGACGACAGCCAATGTGGAGCCGGGACAAACAACCACTGTGACTGATAGGCTTATGTGTGAAAAGAGACAGGTCTTGGAGGAATTTATTATTCCTCATTGTCAACTTAGCGACTTTGTCGCTATTTTTGGTTAGTTTCCAGACCCCTCTAGCAACTTTTTTTTTATTATTTTGAAAAAGCAACTTGCGACAAGTCTAGCAACTTTTTCTGGTATTATTGGAGACTTTTGGAGTCTGACGTGAATGAATGTAGTTTACGCTTCCCAATGAGAGCGGGTACTGCACGACCCCTCCCCCGTCCTAAAGCACTTATTTGAGATCATCTCGCAGCAGCACACAGCTCCCAGCTGTATTCAGAGCAGACGACATTCATTTCTTTTTCATGACCAGGCTGAAAATGAAACGTACAAAGGTGCTGCTGGATGATCCCGCTCTTCATTACTGTCTATTAATGAAAAGTTTAAACAAAATATTTAAAAAGTTTAAAGTGTTGTGACATGTTCCAGACTCCTATTAAATGAACAAAATACACTTAAAAAAACTTACGCTTAAAAAAGAAAATATTGACAAAATTATTTGTTTATTTTTTTATTTTATTTATTTATTTGCTGTTCTAAACATTTTTAGGTTGTCTTTTTTTTATTATCAATTTTGCCTTTCGCACGACATCCCTCTTTACAGCAGCATCCATTACAACTATATGCACTAGGCTGATTATGCTAATTAGCGACTGCTAGCGACTTTTAAGACAGTAAATAGCTACTTTTCCCACTGAGGAGTTGGGAACAGTGGCTGGAGAAGAGTATCAATCCCTGAAGCTGTTCATTGCCAGGAACTACATTGACAAGTCATACCATGCACTATGGGGGATGATGGGGACAAAGCTGCCGTTCTGTTTCGACTACAAAGGGAAAGAATCAGATCAAATCTGATTTGATTGGATTTGACAAGTTCTGCCTACGTTTTTTGTATTAGTGCGGCCAGCAAGATGTTGTTGATTTTTATGTTATGTCAACTGCTGCACAACAAATGTGAATTGTAAACATTGTAATTTCCAAATTTATTGTTCAAGTATTTATCACTAATAGAGTAAATGATTAGAGTAGATGAGAGGAAATGTGAATATTTGCTATGCAAGGCAATTTCAGTGTGCACCCCTAAATTTTCTGCTTGTGTTCCAAAAAATTTAAGTTAGGGGCCACTGTGCTCCTCGTAAGAAGAAGTTAGTCTGGAGACCTGAACCGGCACAAAGGTGTAGACAAGCAGCTGAACTGTCCATCCTATTTTGTGTCATTATAGCAAATGTGTTTAGAGTTTATCTGCTGCCAACTTCAGCTTAACTGTCTTTAATCCAGCTCAGCCTATTGAAAACCTAAATGCCTCAACCCCAACCTGTTCAGTCAGTGTAGACAGTATCTGAGTGCATCATGCTCTGGCTCCATCACAGTTTTTTAGTAACTACTTGCCGTTCTTCTGAATGACACCAGTATTCAAACACACTGGAAACTTGCACAATTAGAATGTAAATATAGATATTGCCCATTGATTGGATGATAAAAGTTGACTCATCATTATATAAAGAACTTTTTTTGTTGTTGCTGCATTTACTTACTATGAATATATACCAAACTTTGTTTGTGTGTTATGGAGTCATACATGTGCAGGCAACATTTATTGATTGATTGATTGATTGATTGATTGATTGATTGATTGATTGATTGATTGATTGATTGATTGATTGATTGATTGATGCTGGATTGTCAGTTTCCTCTGTGCGCAATCCCTTAACATTTCCGGGCAGCTGCCTGGTTATTATAACACATTTATTCTGAATTTCAGGTTTGCACAGTCTACAGTCGGCCTGTGTTTAAGTCCAACCCAATTGTTTCTAATGTAAGGTGAATACTATACCTGGCAGGTCTGTGTTCTTTGGTGTGTTACTTTGTGGCACAAATGAGTATGTTTTAGTTGATGTATAATCTGGGGAATCAGGGGATTCTGAAAGTAAGTTTGGTTTTTGGCAGTTAAACATTTATTTTCATAATGGTGTCCAATTTTTGTATACTTTATTTGAAGTTGAGCATTAAATGGAATTCATGGTTGGACTGGAAAAGATGACAAGATTATCATCTAAATGAGTATGACAGTCAATATGAAATATAGCTGCACCATACATGCTAACAGGTGTTAAGCATGTTAAGTAGCTTTAGGGCTCCTTATCAATACAAGTGGTGATTTTAGACCCTTCTTAGAGGTGCTCAAGCACTCTATAATTTCATCTCAGTTAAGGGGCTGCAAATAAATGGGAAAAAAATTGAACTTTCCTTAAACAAAACCAAAAGCGTATCAGGCATGTTGTTCAGACAACACAAAATCTAAACCACAGAACAGGATGAGAGAGAAACAGAAATTTGAGTGGAGGAAGAAGCTAAATTAGACCCACTCTGACAATAATGTGTGGAAGCAGGTTCTTTTAGACTGGAGAATGGCCATTTCACTGCTATAGGAAGTATGTCTAAGAATCTAATCTAATCCAAGAAATTAATCTGAAAAACTATGCTTGCAAGAATAGGCTAAGGCATAGCAAGTAATCTTGGAGGCAAGCAAAGATATACTAATAAAAGCTAATTTAGGATAGATGAAGCCAAATGTCTTTGGGGTTGTATGTTTTTCTCCTTAACAGGTAATTCAGATTACAAAAAAAGCTGCAATTTGCATTGTTACACATTCTTTCTTCAGTCATAAAGTCTAGCTTCAAAGAAAACCTGAAGTACTTCTAAAGAGAATTTTAAGGATAAGACCTAAATGTGTTTTGTGCAAATGATTTTCTATTAATGAATAATCAGCTTTGCACAACTAGTCCCTGAAATCTGCCATTTCATAAAGGACAAATGCAAAACTTTTAAGATAAATGCATAAAGATTAGTTTGATAGATTCAACCAGCAGACAAATACCAAAAGCATATAAATGGCAATGCTACTAATTACTGTGGACATTTGTAAATACTATATGTAATTTTATTTAAACCTGTATGTTTAACAGACTTGTTTCAAATGCTTTTTGTGAAGACATTCAAAATTCTGTGCAAATATTTTTAACAAGCTTTGTGCTTTAAACGGTATTTGGAAAAATATTAAAGTTTCTGTAAAATCATTTAAAGAATATTCTTGTCATCCTGTGAAAAATGGCTAAACCCTGATGTGTAAATATTATGATAGGGTAACCTGACTCTACACCCCACAGCATTTGTGCATGAGGAGTTGGGAACCTCCTGTCTGCTTCCTCCTGAGCGGTTTGATGGAGATTTATAGACAATCCACCCTGCTCTCATCACCATGCAGCTGAATTATCTCGTCGGTCACATTAATCCAGCGTTACATTTGATTTAATTTTCATAATAATTAAAGTGAACCATCACTAAAATTAAAAGCGTTTGGGAGGTGGTTGTGAGGGTGTGAGGGTTCGAGTATGTGTGCTTCATGTGTGGACCAAGTCACATGTCCTAAAAGATGAAAGGGCTGTTGTTGTATTTCTCTCCGTTTTCCTCTATATTGTTGTTTCTTTCTGTGCTCTTCTCACTCCCCCCACCTGCTCTAAGAATCCTGATGAAGAGATTAGATTGATAGGTACAAAAGGAAAGTAAAAAAAGGGGAGGAGTGGACAAACATGATTAAATTAGCATATACGTCACACATTGCCAACTCTAGAAAGCAAAATCCCAAGCCACCTAACCCGTGAAACCCCACTCGGCCGGATTAAGAAACCCAAAGCCTGTGCTGGAGACAAAGTAGAAGTAAAGCCTCCTGGTGCTGCCAGACGGTGTGTTTGATATCTGCAATAGGTGGCAGCAAAGATACAGTACTCCACATTTTAGCCTACAGTGTGCTTCCTCATACTGAAAGTGCAATTGTTTCTGTATGTTGGAGGGACACAGGTAAAGAAAATTGCACAAAGAGATCCTTCCTTATGTAAATCCATTTCCCCCAAAATAGGGACTTATCTGTAAAATGCAAATAAAAACAAATTGAAGTATTTTATTATGTTATAATACATATAATACATATAATACACAGTACATTTTATTATAAAATATTAGCTCATTTTGAATTTGATGGCAGGAACAAAAGTTAACTTGTAAACTTTTGGGATCTGAAAAATGATTTGCTTAAACCTTTTGGAGATTAGCATTGCCTCAACAGTCCTGGGTCTTTGTCAAATTTAGCCTTTCACGATGCACCGCGATGTTGTCGGTAGTTAAACGGTCTAGACTGCAGGCAGGCCTGCAGCTCAGCAACCAGAATCTTCTACTACATGCTGTTGGAGTTGATGCAGTATGTGGTTTTATTATTAACTTGCTGAAATATGCAAAGCATTCCCTAAAAGAGATGTAATCTGGATGGAGCTGTATGAACCTTTCAGCATCAATGGGGCCTTTCTAGATGTGTAAGTTGTCAGTTCAGTAGGCACTAATGCACCTCCAGACCATAAGAGATTTACTGTCCTCTTTAGTCCAGAGGATGAAACATCCATGATTTCCAGGCAAAAATGTCAAATTTGGATTCATCTCACCACAGAACAGATTTTTACTAACAGATTTTTACTTTGCTTCAGTCCATTTAAAGAAGATGGTGACATTTCTGGAAGACATATAGCTTCTTCTGTACATGGAAAAGGTTTAACCTGCATTTATGGATGAAACAGTAAACTGTTTTCATAGACGATTATTTCTGGAAGTGTTTCTGAGTGCATGCAGATTTAAAATACAGAAGATTTCAAAAGGCTTACAAACTTTCCAGCATCACTGTATTTGAAGGATAAATTCAGACAAATGAGTTTTTTTTCCTACTAGTGGCTTTTCCACATTTTAAAAGCTATTCTAAATGAAGAGCTTCAGAGTTTTGAAGTAATATGGTGTGCAAAGCAGCAAAAGGCATGTAATGGATTACTCTCTCTATTCAATCAGTGCCAGACCCACTGACTTTGACTTCTTGGCTGTCATTGGTAAAGGGACCTTTGGAAAGGTAATGCCAAAACTATTAATTATTTATCTCTTCATTGTTGAATGAATGTCCAGTTTCTGTGCTCTGTGGTTTCCTTGTCAGTCTTATATTCACCTGGACAGACTCTGTGGTTAATCTTTTTTTTTTTTAAGGTCAAACAATACACAGATGATTTTAATTTAAGCACATATAATTCAATAGTTACTCGGATTTGCTAAGCAACAGACAGAGACAGAATAAAGAATAAGAAGAAAACGCTAAACAACGCAGGTAGAGTCAGAGCCTGCATGCCAACTAATGATAAAAATGTACTGCCTTCTTCATGAATCATTAACTTATACTTCACAAAGGCGTCAGAAAATATATCTCAAAGTGATAATTGAATTCTGGACTTCATTTCCTATAACTACACAGAAACACTGCAAGTGCTTTTTTTTTTTTTTAAATAGATGTTTATCTTTGCATGAAGATATCTCAAATTTCTTAGTTTTCTGTTTTCCACCAAACCCCTATCTGCATTGTGTGCACTTCTTCGATAAAATGTCCTGACAGCAGTGTGTTATAATGCTGGTGCAGAATGTTTACTAAACAAACCACTAACATGGAAACCTTCATGCAGGTTCTGCTCGCGAAGCTCAAAGCTGACAGCAAGTTCTACGCGGTTAAAGTGCTGCAGAAGAAAATCATCCTAAAGAAAAAAGAGGTATTTATTCTATTTGTAATCAGCAGTGAATTTCACTTAACTCAACATTTATATAAACTGAAACTAAAGATTGACATGTTCATCCTAAAAATGTACGTTTTTGACTTAAAAATGTGATGGAAACTTTTAATTGAACCATTTCATATTAGGACTTCTGATACTTCTGATCCCCAGGAGTCCAGAGATTAGATTTTCAGGTTAGGGTGCATGTATGTGCACTTATGTGTGGGTTGATTAGTATCTTTGAGAGTTATTAGTAAACATTGCCCCAGCAACAGGATCCGAATCTTATCTAATCTGCAGCTTGTTCTGTACAAAGGACAGACTTTACAACCCCCAGAAAATAAACAGGTCACCTTTGTGTTTGTCAGTCAACACAGTGAGATTATCTGATCAACACTCATCTTCCTCTTGTTTGAAGTGCTCTCTTTTTTACTCAAGTTAAATAGTTTACATGCTCTTTGGAAAAATATAACGGATGGCCTGCTTTATTATATTCTTAGACTAATATAGACATTATATAGTCTTTCTGACTCATCCCCCTTTTCCCTCACCTTCATTGTCTTGTTGCTTGTTCTTATGTCATGCACACTACTTTTCTGAGATGTGTAGTTTGCACCAGTTTGTGTGACATTTCTGAGCACTAGCATTCAGTAAATAAGCCGTAATGAAGTGAAACAGGAAAAATGACTTATATTATCGATAATTAGCTAAAAAACTAACATTTCCAGAAGTTTTAAAGTTTGCCCTGTTGTATAAAAAACAGAATTCAATTGCTAATATTAGATTAAACTGACTTTATAATGACTGTCAGGCAAATAATTTGAAATGAAAAAAGAAACTGCACATTTTCTACTGCACATCTAAAACACTAAAAACTGAACAAAGAGGGGCTTTTAAGACATTAGCATCCAGCAGCACGGGCACACAGTGACTTCAGGAAGACTCATCTGAAATTTCCTTATTATAATCAGGATCCTGTTTACACTTTTTCATTTTATTTGACAAATGTCATTGTTGTGTTTAGGATTGTGCAGTTTTCTTAGATCATGTCATTTCTTAGGACAGATGAAATGGCTGTGAACATTTCGCAGAGTCTAGTGAAGCCATGAACCATATGATAAACATAGAACATGAAGCACCAACAATTTTGTGATGTGCAGGTGGTGTTTGGAAACATCTGGACATACAGTTGCAAAAATGAACAGTAAAAACCAACAAGCATTTCTTCTCTTTACACGTGTTTATTTACTGGGTTTTTCATTTAAAAATATTTAGTAAAATGATGAAGACAATTTTGTGCATATACTGTTTGGTTATATAT